>JAJMHK010000007.1:0-664989 GCA_030566005.1 Yamadazyma tammaniensis | reverse complement strand
CGGTACACCAACACAGATTCACTTCGGTACACCAACACAGATTCACTTCGGTACACCAACACAGAAAGCAACTTGAAATACAAATATACTCTTAGCAAGTAAGGGCCAATTAGTTGGATTTTCTGGGTCATCATCGCCATCCCAAGTTACAATTATTCTTTCTTTTTCAGATAATGTAACATTGTCTGAATTTTCAGCATTATCAACTCTCAGAAGTCTTGGTTCCGTTAAAACTTCTTTAAAATTTTCAAGATACATATCAGGCACTACATAATCTTGATTCTCCTCTTTGTAGCCAAAATATTTATGTTTTGAAATATGGTAAATAATTCGCCCCCAAAAACTGTCTCTAATAAAAACTTTTAAGATATGAGACATGGTTCCTTGGTACCTAAACTAGGAAAAATGTTGTGTTTAAATATTCAGAATAATTTACTACATTCTTAAAACGGGAATTGTCCGCCGCCACTGTATTTGTAATACGTAGAATTCTATCATGCTCTACGGAGATAATGAGCAATTCAACTTTAAACATTTAAAATAGGATAACCAAAAGCCCGTAGTATTACGTATATAATTTTATCAGATATTCTAAAGCATCCGACCAATAACCTTATATGTTTCTATGTAAGTATCAAAGGTATTTATCAAAAAAATCTGTTTCACGGTGATTTTAAAAATGTTCCTTATTTATTAAACGGCTGAGTGTCACCAAAGAGCGGATAATTTCCTAATAGGGTTAATATCCATTACATCACAATAAAAAAATTGGGTATAACTTCACATTTGCTGAGTAATTAACTAACTTAGAGGTAGGGGAGAGATATGAATAGAATGAGTACAAATTCTTTAATAAATTGAGGCAAAGTTCAAAATTTTAAATTTAATGTTGATTGCAGGTTTTATCATATGCACATCAACTTTTGTTTTGTTAGATAGTACACTCTAGTATATTCAAGTATACTCTAGTATATTCAAGTATATTCAAGTATCTTGTTGGTTGATGATAAATCGTATGGAGCAAATATTTAGTGGCAAATATTTCATTTGCCTCCTGTAAGTTTCGGAATAGGCGCTTTCTATACGACAAAATACAGAGGTGACATAAATAGTATCGGAGATTACGAGCGCCACCATATTTCTAGATTTCTCTGCTAAATAGATCAATCTGGCTGTGAATAGTTTTCAAAGGGACCATTTCTCTTTCTGAACTAACTCAGGGACATACAGCCAGTCCTCTTAGATGAACGTGTCCCGTTTTAGGAGCTTCTGCTTGTCCCCTGAATGCAAGGGCCTTCTCAAATGTTCATAGTTTTCTGTTGAAGTAAACGGTTCCTTCCTAAGTGAAACAGAAGCTTTAAAAGGGGAATTACAATTTATAACTCTCCCTGTTACTTCTCAATAGTTGTACTCTATCACCTTGTAATAGAGTAAGAGATACTAAAATCAGGGAACTCCATTTAAATCTCGTGAACATAAAAATTAAGTACCTTAGATTTGACTTCAGAACTATTAAAATCTACTATTGTCCATGTAATCCTAATAACATTAGTAAAGATTTTTGTCAAAGTTGGGAATGAAGACAATTAGCTGAGAGCCTTCTAGAATTATTTCACTTCGGCTACGGAATCACAGTCCGTTTCCTATATTGAGAAAGGCTTTCGGAGGTCTATTTCTTTGCAAGGCAGGCAAAAATATTACAAACCTTCAAATTCCAGTCAGTACATTTTTTATGGGAGAAAGATAGACTTAGAACAGAATTAAAATCTCTTTTTTTAAAGTATCAAGAGAAAATCTACAAAAGCATTCAGGTTTCTTAAAAGTGAAATTATTTCTACCATAAAAATAACATTCTCAACTTAAATTCCATTAATTTGAAGTGCTATTACATAATTCTACGAATAATAAATTTTTTTTAATTTTTTTTTTTAGATTAAAAGTCCATTCATAATGTTCTGTGAAATTTACAAAATGCGGTATTGACGATCTAGTCCAATTTGGTAAAAAATTTTAAATTTAATATGACAATAAAAGATAGCAGAATTAAAACTTAATAATCTATTGTGGAGATAAGAATATATTGATCTTGAAAAAAAAATCTACAGCTTCTATTAAGTGGTTTTTTAGTAAAGTCATTTTCACTCAATGTTTAGAAAGACCAAACGATTTCTACTATTAAGTTACTTTCAGAAGGTCAAATGTTATTTATTTGAGTTTCAATCAACCATATAGACAAATTTGACAATTGCACTTATTTATGTCAAACTTTTGAGTTTGTTGCAGCCAACCTAGTTAACATTTTAAGAATACTATTACAAAATGGCCGCGCGTTTCAAAATCACTTTGTGTACTAACAGGTGTTTGAATGACAGCACCAATAACAACGTGAATTATCTGATAAAGCTATTCAGGACTCAAAGAAGCATAGGTGAACCATTTAAGAGAGTTCCAAGTACGATCTATTTTAAAGAGGATTAATTTACATTCACTACATCTGCAGCAAAAACCGAATAAAATTTAGGAATGGTACCTTAAATAAATGGTACCTTAAACGAATAATAAATCACTGTAAAACAATATAATAGAATATCACCTAGTCGACAGTTATTACAAGAGCCATAAGCTGAAAAGCAATAAAAGCAATGGAGAACCAATTGTCTTAATAGCTTTACCTTCATAAGTGCTTACTTGCGGTGTGTTTCCACTAGTTGTACCAACAGTAGGTGAACCAGAACTGTCATTCGAACCAGTAGATCCATTAGGACTAGGTGATCCATCTGAACCATCTGAGCCAGGGCTGTTAGAGCCGTCAGAACCAGATGGGCCATTCGAGCCTGGAGTATTAGAACCAGAAGACCCGTCAGAACCAGGAGTATTAGAACCAGAAGACCCGTCAGAACCTGGAGTATTGGAGTCTGGACTGTTGGAACCAGGATTGTTGGAACCAGGATTGTTGGAACCAGGATTGTTGGAACCAGGATTGTCGGAACCTGGAGTATTAGAACCTGGATTGTTGGAACCAGGATTGTTGGAACCAGGATTGTTGGAACCAGGATTGTTGGAACCAGGATTGTTGGAACCAGGATTGTTGGAACCTGGAGTATTGGAACCTGGAGTATTAGATCCAGGACTGCCACTGCATTTCTTACAAGGAATAACTTCAGTCGTCGTACAAACGGTCGTGTAGACGGTTTCTTCTTCTTGTCCATTTGGAGGTTTTGTAATTGTAAGGGTTGTAATGTAACTCGTTGTTTCAGATTCAGTTATTGTAGTGGATCTGTTGGAGTATGGACCTGTTGGAGTTGGTGTTACTACGAAGACTTGGGTGATTGGAACAGTTCCTGAAGTATAGGTTGAAGTGTAAGTGGTGGTATAACTGTTAGTTCCAGGAATGGTGGTGGTTGGGAGATCTGGAGGAGGGGTTTCCACAACCACTTCAGTGATTGGAACAGTACCAGAAGTGTGAGTGGTGGTGTAAGTCTTGGTGGTGGAGTCGGTACCAGGAATGGTGGTGGTTGGGAGATCTGGAGGAGGGGTTTCCACAACCACTTCAGTGATTGGAACAGTACCAGAAGTGTGAGTGGTGGTGTAAGTCTTGGTGGTGGAGTCGGTACCAGGAATGGTGGTGGTTGGGAGATCTGGAGGAGGGGTTTCCACAACCACTTCAGTGATTGGAACAGTACCAGAAGTATAAGTGGTAGTGTAAGTGGTGGTGAAAGTGTTCGTTCCTGGGATGGTGGTTGTTGGAATATCTGGAACATCACTTGAGGTAACGTCACTTGAAGGAACATCGCTTGAAACTGGTGGAGTCTCTACAATAATTTCAGTGTATGGAACAGTACCAGAAGTATAAGTGGTAGTGTAAGTGGTGGTGAAAGTGTTCGTTCCTGGGATGGTGGTTGTTGGAATATCTGGAACATCACTTGAGGTAACGTCACTTGAAGGAACCTCACTTGAAGGAATATCACTTGAAGGAACCTCACTTGAAGGAACCTCACTTGAAGGAACCTCACTTGAAGGAATATCACTTGAAGGAACATCACTTGAAGGAACCTCACTTGAAGGAACCTCACTTGAAGGAACCTCACTTGAAGGAACCTCACTTGAAGATGGTGAAGGTTCGTGAACAATTACTGTCTCAGTATAATTTCCAGTTGTTTGCAGCGGAACAATTGTCTCAGTACTGGTCTCACTATTCGTCCAGTAGTCAGTAGTAGTTGTTGTGGAAGCAATACATTGAGTTTCATCGTTAGCAGAATAAATTGGTAAATCACTTTGTGTCTTTTCTGTTCCATCTGGATAAGAGACACTGAATTGTAATTTTGCTGGACCACCTCCATTATAATAAATCATTTGCATGGGATAATAAGTATCTTCTTGAAGTTCTACTGTATAAGTTTTCTGGCTTGGCCAGGCAGCAAAAACTGAAGGCGCTCCCCCAGTATTTTCGGAAGCTTCACCACAGCAATCAAATGCTTTACCAGCACCAAAATCAAGTATCAAATTATCGTCAATTCCATCCAAATTGAATGTATAAGTTCCTGATTGTTCAGCATGGAAGTAACCCGAAAGTCTCAAACCAAAGTTAGCAACATTTGTTCTTCTTCCATAAACGTTTTGATAGTTCGCTACTTGACCAGGAGGAATATTTGGGAAAGAAAAGTATGCGTCTTCAATGCCAGTTCTTGTGTCATTTGGTTGCATTCGAGAAAATTCCCTAAGGTACTCTATTTGTTCGTTCTCCGGAGAGTCTCCCAGAATCGGTCTAACTTTATCAAAGTATTCAACTGTGAACCCAGGGTCAACGTTATTAACATCACATCCATCTGCTGCAAAAGCAACGGATGTAGTTAAAGCTAGAATTAATGATCTCCAAAGCATTTGACTTTATTGAAAATTAACTTTTGCAATTACCCAATCGTTTGATACAAGTGTATTTCTAAGCAGAAAACCTTATATTTATAGTTGGAAATTCACCAGAGTAAAAATAACTTTGCAGTTTGCAAGCCATAATGAATTATAACTGGTCCCATTTCCCAATTTTGAAAAATAATTACTATATTTGGAGTTATAGGATGCAGAGTAGGAGAAATAACAGGAATACAATTTATCTCAGGATTTTAGTAAACATTCGAATATTACCTATTTGGATATAATTTCAGCTTAACTCGGATGAAAAAGGTCCAGGTCTTAGCGTATCTGCAAAACAGCTTAAGGTTTAAGGTTTAGAATAAAGCAAAAACATTGTTTGCATTTGCTGAATATAGATTTCAATGCATGCCTAATGTTCTATCAAAGTCTTTAGTTCTAACCTAATTTTAGTTGTGATTAGATATTTTAAGACTTGCAAGGAACAAGAGCTTATTGTGTTGAAGAATGGAAAGAGATACAATATTACTCACCAAATCTTGGCTACGACCACAAAAGTCCAACAATGCACATTCGTAAATCCTCCAGATTGTTGCTGATCACAAATCTAACAATAGATATGCAGTCTATTGTTCAAATTATCTCATTCAATTTCCTATCTAAGCTGATTATTTTTCTGCAAGGTCAAATTTGCCCTTTTGCATTGGTATAAAGTTTTGAAGAGCCCAGAACCCAGCAATGCTTATTTAATCAAATGCTGATCGCCTGCAGATATACACCTCTCTGTTTGAAATTCTGTATATAAACAATGGTCGAATAAAAATAGTTCGTAATGGCTCGGATTACCCGAAGCTGCAACGCTTAAGTATTAAGGCATTCTTATTGTTCAATGCCAGCATCGAAATAATCCCTTCATAACTTTGCCGTAAAGGGTAGTTACTGAATTTGTTAGTTCTTTCTTAAAAGAATCAGCAGTCTTTGTATCATGAAATACATCTAGGTACTATAAAATTGGAAACATAGAGGATAAGAGGTCACCGTGAATTTGGAAAATTGAACATCGATATTTTAAGGGCACGGGTGGAGATTACCAATTCAGGCTATTATTTTTACGTTTCAGTATTGATGGGCGTTTATGACCATTTTGGCCAATCGTGCAGAGATATTCACGGCAAATTGCTGCAGCTCATAACTTCAACACAATAATCCTGTGTACGGCAGTGGTCTGACTTAGCCTCTCTGCATCAATTATTATTTTAAAGTAAATCTTATTGTCAAGAAATAATGGTAATTGTCTGAAAGGGGCCCTTGAAAAAAGTATATTTGAGACTAGACTCAAAAGAGTATGTTTTAGGTTTTTCCTTAATTAATACAATAGAGTTTTATTGCTACTCTTAATACGATCTACACTACTAAAATACAATGGTTTATTTATAATCTTGTCTTCAAGTTTTTTACTTTGGATTACTTTCTTGTCTTTTTCTTTAAAAATGAAAATGTCATCAGCACTGGCGTCATAATTACCTGAGTGTAAATGATGACGTATGTACTCATCATTCAATTGCAGTTTACAAACACTAGCAGAATTTCAGGTCAAGATCTATGCAAGGCAAAACCTTATTTCCATTACACCAACTGATCCTTTTTCAATGAAATAATTCGAAACTGTCTGCAGAACAAGCCTTTCTTGTTTAGGCCACGTAATTTGCTTAATTCTTGGTTTCGGCAAAGATCTAATTTGGCTAAAATCAGACTCCACTTTTTTCTTAGTTTCGTATCGTAATCTCACTAGTTCTTCACTTGTCTTAAGAAATTATTGTCGCCAAATCTGTGGTCTGTCGGGGCGCATCCGGAAACTACCAGATTGGGACAATTTTGATAGTAAAGAGACAAAGAGAGGTTACAAGCCTTACTGACTAGACTGAGCTGGCATTCCCTAGATAGGCTGATCTAGACTTAGATAAACTTTTAAGTGGTACTAAATTTCACATTAGATCTCGTTAACATAGAACAATAGATATGTGCATATTTTTAGCCAAGTGAATGGTTAGGTGCAGTGCATTCATTCTACCAACATTACTCTTTATGCATGAATTATATATACGATGCAACAAATGCTATGGTAGGTTCTTTGAGTTGAGAAGTATCTATGCATCTTTTTTTTTTAACTTGAACCAACTTCTAAACTGCTTTATCAGCTGATTGAAGTCTGTTTAGCTCTCATCTTAACAATAGAGAGCGTCTTATCTTGCTTCGGTACACCCGTCGACAAATTCAAAATCGTATTACATAATCGCAGTTCGCAAATCTCCCCCACAAAGTTATGAATAGATTCATGCAAGTTGACCAAATCTAGCTTGTTTTTAACCAATCGGACTCACATGAAATTTGTAACTTAAATCGTGTCCTTGGATTTGCGTGGCCAACTTTTCCAATTTTTAAAAATCAATTTGGACGATATTTGGGCAAAATTCAAAATTTGAGAATTTGGTGCGGCGTAAATCCGCCTAAAACGTTCCCCTTTTTACCCAAAACTTTACTTTTCCCAGCATGACTAGTGGGTTAGAGTATAAACTTCGGAGTTTAATAACTTCACATGACTAGCCGTTTACTATAAATACTTTGAGATTTGCAATAACTTATCCAGCATTGGTTAATATCAAAGTATGACAATTACTGAGACTCCGGATATTGAAGCTAAGTCCTCCATATACTGGCAAGTAGCTCAGCTTGTGATTGGAGGATTAGTGCTTTATCAATTACTTCAATATATCCGTCGGAAAACGGTTGCAAAAAAACTTGGATGTAAACCCGTCAAATACCACTTGAACGACTATGCTTTAGGCACTCAGAATGTTGCCATGTTAATAAGGGAAAAACAGAAGCATAATTTAGTTAATACCCTCCATAATATATTCAATGATGCAGGCGTAGATACTTATTCAACAATCGTTTTAGGAGCAACTTCGTATATCACTAGAGATCCTGAAAATATAAAGGCCGTATTGGGGACTCAATTTAATGATTTCGACTTGGGATTAAGACACCAGTATTTCTTGCCTTTATTAGGGGATGGTATATTTACATTAGATGCTCAGGGCTGGAAACACAGTAGGGCTATGTTGAGACCACAGTTCTCCAGAGAACAAATTGCTCATGTTAAATCTTTAGAACCTCATATTCAAGACTTATTTATGAACATTAAGAATAATAAAGGTCAACCATTCGATATTCAAAGTTTATTCTTTAAATTCACTATTGACACTGCCACTGAATTTTTATTTGGGGAAAGTGTAGATAGTTTACTTGATGGTGTTAACAGTAAGACTGAAGATGGTGTTGATATTGACTTGAAAAAACTGTTCCCTGCTGCTTTTAATAATGCTCAAGCAACTTTAGCTACTAGATCAATTTTCCAAAGTTTTTACTTTTTGGTCAATGGCCCAAGTTTCAGGGAGAACTGTGATATTGTTCATGGATTAACTGATTTCTTTGTTAATAAAGCATTGAATACCTCTGCTCATGAATTAGACGAGAAGTCTAAAGGTGGATATGTATTTTTGTATGAACTAGTCAAACAGACTAGAGATCCAAAGATTTTGAGAGATCAATCTTTGAATATTTTATTAGCTGGAAGAGACACTACTGCAGGATTATTGAGTTTTACATTTTTTGAATTGGCTAGAAATCCTAAAGTTTTTGAAAAATTAAAGAACGAAATCTACGAACACTTTGGATCAGGAGATGAAGCTAGAATAGATGAAATTACTTTTGAAAGTTTGAAGAGATGTGATTACTTGAAGGCTATCATAAATGAAACCCTTAGATTGTATCCATCAGTTCCTATCAATTTTAGAATTGCAAACAAAGATACGTCTATTCCTAGAGGTGGAGGAAATGATGAAGCAAGCCCTATTTTCGTTCCTAAGGGTGGTAAGGTTCTGTATGTTATATCTTCATGCCAAAGAAATACGGCTATCTATGGAGAAGATGCTGATGATTTCAGACCTGAAAGATGGTTTGAAGAAAAGACAAAGAAATTAGGCTGGGCCTATTTACCTTTCAATGGAGGTCCTCGAATCTGTTTAGGGCAACAATTTGCCTTAACTGAAGCCAGTTACGCCATTACTAGATTGATACAAGAATTTCCTAATTTGACAAGTTTCGATAAGGAATATCCTCCACTTAAGAACTCACAATTAACAATGTGTCTTCAGAATGGAGCTCATGTAGGGATGATTTAGTTATTTATGAATGAATTTTTAACACTTAGACTATGGCCTCTTTTACCCTATCATAAATCTTTATACAAGTTTATTACATACTATTTACATTTATTTAAAGTCTTCTTCAGTGATCTTAGCTTTTTCACACATCTGACGGAAAGTACTAGTTTCCTGAAAGAATAAGTTCTTAGGTGTATCATACTCTTTAATTTCACCATCATCAAGTACTAGGATTTTATCGTAATTGATAATTGTTCTCAATCTATGAGCAATACATAAGATTGTACAATTCTTGAATTCTTCTACGATTGTTCTTTGGATTTTTCTATCAGTTTCATAATCTATTGATGAAGTTGCTTCGTCCAAGACTAAAATCTTAGAATTTCTTACTAAAGCTCTGGCGAAACTGATCAATTGCTTTTCACCAAGTGAAAAGTTACTTCCTTCAACTTCAACTATAGCTCGTAAATGAAACTTATGTAATTCTTCTGAATCAGTTTGGTTTTTCACCATATCCAAATCATCTTCCTGAACTAAGCCAGCTCTAACAAGTGCTTGCCAAAGCACTTCATCATCATAATCGCCAGCAGGATCTAAATTCGTTTTGATTGTTCCACCAAACAAGATAGATTCTTGAGGAATTATTGATAACTTTGATCTCAATTCATTCAAGCCAAGTTCGGAAACATCCACGCCATCTATGGTGATTCTACCCTCTACAAGCTCAACTAATCTAAACAAGGATGCAGTCATAGTTGATTTACCGGCTCCAGTTCTTCCACAGATTCCAATCTTTTCATTTGGCTTTACTTCAAAGGAAACATTCTTAAGGACTTTAGGCAAACCTTCTCTATATCTCAAAGAAACATTTTCGAATACTATATCACCATTTTTTGGCCAATTATTGGTTCTTGCATCCTGTATATGATGAGCCAGTTCATTAGGAATATCATAGGCATATTGATAAACTCTTTCAAAACTAGTTAAATCATTTTCTGCCAAAGAAAGAGTTCTAATAACCAAACTCAAAATTTCGGGAATAGGAATAATAGACGAAATTAATAAACCGACGGATGCAGGACTTATGTCAAACACCTTATTAACACAAAGTAATGCTACCAACATAACGTATACTAATGCCATCCAATTAACTTGTAAGCCAGCCCACCTTTGAATTCCATTCACAATAAGTGCTGCCTCATTTGTTCTATCAACTAAACGATCATTTTTGTTTATGAAAGAATTAATTACACCAAAAGATTTTATTGTATCAATTCCACTCAAGCATTCACTAAAGTTGTTATAGTAAAGTGATCTTTGAGTAGCTTCCAACCTTTTTAATTCTCGGGAAGAAGCTTGATAATAGCTACCAATAAAAATTGATAATAGAACTATAACAGGCAAGACAATTGCCAACCAAGGGAAATAAATAACACCTAATATTAAGATACCAATAATTTGAAATGCAAAATAAAGTCCCATTCTAACATTATCAATTAATTCATTGTCATTAGCGTCAGTGTCTTTAGTAAATCGGTTTAAAATTCTGCCTGTTGGAGTAGTATCAATGAAAGACATCGGAACATGCAAGATACGCGAGACAGCAGCAAGATTAATATAACGTGAAGCTTTAAGGATAATTGAAACATAAATGGTGTACTGAAAGTATACAAATATAACATTTAATATTGTTATCATCACATAAATCCCGATATAGAAACCATCACTTTTGCCTTTGAATTTGTATTCAGTCCAGAACGATAACCATGTATTGGTGAATAACCCGGAGAAAGTAGCAACGGAAGAGAGAAACACCGTTAACAAGCAGATGAAGATGGGATTCAATTTTCCAGATCCTAATTTCAATAAAGACTCATAGATTTTCCAAGTAACTGCATTTTGAGCACTTAATTCTGCTTCCACCAATTTACCGTCTGTGTTTAAACCTACATCTACTTCCTTTATTTCCGGAGTTACTATCTTTTTACCTGATCCACGACTATCCTCTTTTTTCAATTCAATTTCTTTCTTGTCATCGTTTCTATCTCTATGAGAGATGAACTCTTTGAAATTTTCGTTTGTTTCAGACAATTCGTCTAGCTTTCCAACGTCAATCGTTCCGTCACCGTTAACGAATATAACTCTATCGGCGTGATTTAAAAATGCTAACTGATGTGTGACTAGGAGTCTTGTCTTTTCAGCCAACAAACCTAACAAACAGGTATCCATGATGTGCTTACCAACATGAGCATCAACAGCTGACAAAACATCATCCATAAGTAAAATATCACGATTGGCATAAACAGCTCTTGCTAAACTAAGTCGGGATTTTTGTCCTCCTGAAAGTGTTATCCCCCTTTCACCAACTTCAGTATTCTCTCCAGCAGGAAGAGAACGTAAATCGTCATTTAATGCACAAGCATTAATAGTCTGTTCGTATCTCTTTTCGTCATAAGGTTGCCCAAAAATAATGTTCTGTTTGATAGTAGCATTCTGAGCCCATGGAATACCACATAAAAGTGAATTCCCATTAATTTCCACAGTACCATCGCTACGTTTCATAAAGCCAGACAATGCTTTTAACAAGGATGACTTTCCTGAACCAACTGGTCCTGCAATTATTATGAACTCACCTTTCTTTATACTGAAGTTAAGATTTTTCAATCCAAAAGATTTTCTTTTTAATAAGAGACGTTCCTCTGCATCATTTTTTTCTTCCACATTCGATTGTATTGTTTCTTCCTTTTCATTACCTTCCTTTTTATTTCTTCCCCAAGACAATTTACGTTTGTGCTCATTGTTTTGTTCCTTCTTTGCTTGTTTTTCAAGTTTCCTTTTCTCTTTCTTTTCCTGTTCCAATTCTTCTTCTGATTTCTTTGTCTCAAAAATTTCCCATTCAAAACTGGCATTTTCTGCCTTGATAACAGTTTGATTAATATCTCCATCCAACGGTAAATTGTCCTCGTTGATTTCTACATTGTCATAAATGGAAGATTCTCTGCTAACTAAATATTTGCCTACTCTCTTCAAGGAAACAATCCCATCAATGGTCATAACAAGAGCAAACGGTAAGTTGACAAATACTAGTCCGAGGATCTTGATCAACGATGCAGAAGCAAAGATATTTGCAGCTGTCCTCTTATGGTTAGCAATAGCATACAATACTAAGAAAGTAACGAGGGAGGCAATAGGAGAAATTGAAAGGGCCAAAACAAACACAGCATTTCTGAAACTTTGTAATGTCACTAATAATTTACTTTCCTTGAGTCTCACATCTCTCACCTTGTTGTAGTATTTATCTTCCCAACTATAAAGCTTGATAATCTTCAAGTTATTAACAATTTCCTTAATATATCCGACTCTTTCCTCAGTAAAGACCAATGACTTCGTCCTATAGCCCACCATCGCTGTAGACATAGACATGAAACCTATGGAAACAAAGACGATGGTTCCAACCGTAACTGCTGTTGAAGAACCCAAGTTAAGAGCCAATATTACTATTGCAATTATCAAACTGATAATGCCAGATAAGATACCGAAGACGAAAGTCATACCTTCATTAATCTTCGACAAGTCAGTACTAATCATAGTAGTTAACTTTGAATCGGGGTAATCGTGGTTGGCTCTGAAATTGGCATTGAATTTCTTAACAAGAATGGCCTTTGTAAGAACGGCTCTAACTTGGTTTCCTACCAATTCAGAATAGAAAGTATAGCAATTATCTAAGAAAAATTGAACCATTAAAAGCACAGAAATCCCAATGGCATAGCCAACACCTTTACCAATACCTTCTTCAATATTAGAGCTTTTCAAGGACACATACTCTATAAGTTTCTTAGTCAAAAGTGGTAAGAGCACTTTGGCTACATCACTTAAAACAGTTGTAACTATTGCACAGATATTTTCCCTGCTAAATGTCATGAAAAGAATCAAGCATAGTTTCGAAAGTGGTAAACTATAATCCTTCAAATCATCATCAAGACTTTCGGTGCTTTCAGTTTCTCCCTTTTCTGTTAAGTATTGCAATTTATAGTCTTCATTATACTTATTAAAATAAAAATCAAACCTTTCATATATTTGTTCGACTTGCAAATTCGAAGACAAAAAAGGTAAATCACTAGGCTTAAGAGTTCTTTTATATCCGACTCTCAAAATAGGATTTATCCAAAAGAACAACAAGCTAAATAACGAGTATATACTTACAAATTGCTTCCTTTCATCTTCAAGGGGAATTTCGGGTACTTTTCTAGAATAAAGAAACGAAAAGAGCCGTTTCTGCCTCCGAAGCCTTTCAGGAATATCTGATTGTATTGATTCTTCATCCATTTGTTGATGGAAAAGTTAAGGAGCGCCGTTTTATATGATTCCAGATGCACCTCGTATTTCGGATGTATTCCGCCGCGTCTTGGCAGCGGACCGAGAAGTTATTTTACGAGTAACCATTCTCGACGAGTTTATCTTTTTAAGATGCAGAATTCACAGACTTGTGTGAAGAAGTTAATCCACTTACTGCCCCTTCAAATAGGATGTCGCTCGTAAATCAACAATAAGTAAATAGGCTGCAAAATTGAAAATTTCGTTGCACCATAGAAATAAGTCATTAACATAAGACATAAGAGTAACGAGAAAGTTAACGACAAAGTCCACTATATAAATAATATTTATTAACATAAAGAAATTACCCCATCAAAAAATCGTGGTGGTTTCCCTGTCGCGCTAAATGCAACATCGACTCCATACATGTCAGATACCATCCCCAATCTAAATAGCCCCCTAAACCCAAATTATGCATCCCATGACAATTGGCGAACTAATTTTATCCGTTCCAGAATGTTTTCTTCCATGCTGATGTTAATTTCCAAACAATTGCTAATACAAAAATCACTTCATCCTCTACACCTAACTTTCTTACATGGACTAGTTGTATTGGTTTTTTGTATTTATATTAAAGCTAGGAGAAGTGACAGTGATATTTCCTTTGGAAACCGTGCTGATTGGAAATGGTTAATAATACATGGTCTTTTAAATGGGATCTCTGTGTTTTCGTTGTCTTTCACATTAACTTAATTAGGGGTTGGTGAAGCTATTGTCATTACATATATCACACCATTGTTGACTCCTTTTTTTGTATGGATTATTCTTGGGGATTATTATCCACCCGTCCAGAGAGTTCATTGTATGTTGGGTTTATTGGCAGTAATATTAATTGTGAGATCCTATGAAAATGCTATCATTCTATCAATTGTCGGCCTAATAGGAGCCAGTGCAATCTCATTACAGTTTGTGGTGGTAAAACAGATGACCGACACTATTCCTCGTCCAGCTTACCTTCTATATTATGGATTATGTACAACTATAGGCTCATTGATTTGTTTGGCTTGATATTCGTTAACTCCTTTGTTCTTATCCAGAACGGACCAATTAACCTTAGTAATACTAAGAGTACTTTCAGGCTTTTTGGTTTTATTTAATTGGGATGGTAGCATTCTGAGAGAAGATTTCAATAATAGTCTCTTACCATCCAAATGGATTGTTTATATACCTGTTGCAGTTGGTTTATTATTTGATATATTCTTATGGAAAACTCCTGGAATCCTAAGTTTTGTAAGTATTGGTATTATAATTACTTGCTTGCAGGCGTTGCTAGATTCAGCGACGCCAAGGATTTCTTCATAAAAATAGCATTCTTACACTCGTTAATTAATTCCAATTGCGCATTGAAAAATATTTCTGTGCTGATATGGGAAATGATATGAATTATATGGAGGAAGATGAAGTAACACAGAAACGAATCAAGCTGTACAAATTCAAATTAATTGTTTGGATAATTCTAATGATTATCTTAGATGTCGTATCAATATTGCTGATAAGGCAACTAATCAATTATATATTTTATGAATGATATTTAAGAACCGCTAACTATTGCTTTTATAATCGATCCCAAAAATAGAAGCAAATTAAGTACAAGCAATGCTGCAGTAATGTACCCTATAGCCACAGCTAACCACATAAGATTTATAGTATTTTGAGCTGGTCGGACATTCTTGAAAACAACATTAAGGTCGTCCATTTTAGTTTTCCGCTCGGAATTATGAAAAAATCTGTCAACTTTCTCAAAGTTGTATTTAATATGATGACTAAGAATGAATCTGGATTCTAGAACCTGCCTACTATACGAAGTAAATGGCTCCATTAGACCTGGAACCTGATTTCTAATCATTTTAACAAACCAGCTCCATAGGCATCCTTTACAGTTGGTAGTTCCATCAATTATAGATTGTGTTGTAGCTGCCGTTGACACTCCCCTTAGGAATTCTGGTGTTCCTGACAGCCTTCTCACCAGTTTGTGGGGTAAAGGGGTAACTGAGACACCATTAAAGTGAAATTAGCAATCTAATAAATTTCAACCGTTTCAACTCCCTCTCCCTTAATAAATAACTCTTATCTATTTCTCCCCGCCATAAAATCACTCCCCAATTAACTCACTATAATCAATCGATCCACAGTTTGAGTTGCTTTTGCCGAAAATAAGTGGTCGCACTTTTTGATAGGAACGAAGCAATGAGCTTTGCTTGTACTCCCTGTAAGAAAAGGAAATGCAAGTGTGACTCGAAGAAACCCACGTGCTTCCAGTGTTCATCAAGGAACGTTCAATGTTCGTACGAAGACGATAAAAGAAAGAGAACTTATAAAGAATTCGAAGAGTTAAGAAAGATCGTTGCAGGCCAAACAAAGATTCTCAATTCTATTTCTGAAGGAGATGCCAAGAGTGAAGCGTTAGTCAAGCGATTAAGAGAAGATAAGTCGTTCTTGAATGTTATAAAGAACGATGAAGTTGTACAGTATTCAGATGAAAGTATTACGTTGGATAACAATTTATTAACTACCGACGATCACGGAAAAATAAGTTTCTATGGTGATACTTCAAACTTCCCTAGGATTATTGATAATTCTCATAAGGTTGCAAAAGTTCCAAACCCCAGTAAACCTTCTCCTACAACTGCTGAGAAGTTTAAAGTTTCTGAAGATGTTACACTTGAGTTATTAAGTTTGTATTTCTGCTGGCAGCATACTTACTTTAATATATTTGACAAAGAGCTATTTTTAAGGGATATGAATACAGGCGGGGACTTTTATTCAGATTTCTTATTCTATGCCCTTTTAGCTCATGCTGGTCATTTGTACGAGCAAGATCCTACTATTGGTGACAGCTTTTATAAAGCAGCCGTGGGAATGATCCCTAATGAGCTCGAGGACCCTTCTCTCACAACCATACAAGGGCTTCTACTCCTAGCCAGTAAGGAATCTGGAATTGGGAAAGCTAATTTAGGATGGATTCATTCCGGGATGGCTTTTAGAATTGCTGTTGATTTTGGTCTTCATTTAGATAGTTCAAATGTTAAACGTAAAGGTTTAATCACTGAAGAAGAAGATAAAGTTAGATATGCCACATTTTGGGGATGTTTTATATTTGATCAAGGTTGGAGTTTTTATTTAGGAAGACCTGCAGCTATTCAAGAAATTGATATAACAGTACATTTCCCAACTTATAAAGAAGAAACTCCAGTGGAATGGATTCCATTTTTTGAAGGTGTTAATTCTACTGAATCAGATAAATCAATCAAATATTATCCTCAAAATACTTTAACTGGAGTCGTACTGCTTTATCGTATTCTTAAAAATATAATTGTGGAAATATATTCAGGGAAGGATAAAGATTACCGAAGATTATTGGAATATCATGATGGGAAACTTCGATCATGGCTTGATTTGCTTCCAGGATCTTTAACTAAATCCGATAATATGCATCCAGCGGTGATGATGCTCCATACAATGTACTATTCAGCAGTGATTTTTCTTTACAGACCATTTTTAAAATTAGGAGGATCTAATTGGAAATATTCTAATATTCCCGATCCTATTGAAATAACTAAAAGTAGTGCCAATAGTATTTTGGATTTACTTAACAAATACAAGAAAACATATTCATTAAAGAAAATTATTAATTTATCGTCTTACGTTTTATCTACAGCATCAGCAGTTTACTTATCGTTGGACAACGGGTATGAGCTTGAAGAATTGAAAACTTGTTTGTACTTATTTTCTGAATTAGGACTGTCGTGGCCCGACGCCAAGTCTATTTTAGAAAGAATCAATACGAAGATTAAAAAGGATGAAAAGAAAACGATAGAAATAGAAACTCAATTTGATTTGGATGATTTTATGTTTGGTAACAATATTTTCATTGATTGGAATCTATTTAATTCCTGATATTAAACTTTGTCATTAGATGAAGATTGAAGTTTTTCACTATCACAAATAGGTTCAAGTTCTTCTTGTACATGAGTAGGTGGAATAACTTCTTCTTCTTGGGTATAAGTTGTTTTCGATACTTTTAAGGCAACGATAAACATTAATGGCATACTAAACACCATCATACTAAAATTTGCTGCTAATTCATTCATAAATGGTACACCTAATGAATCAATTCCAAAGGATATAGCAGAACCGGCTGACTGAACTCCTTTATAAAAACCTGCATATCGAGCAAGCTTATATGATTCATTAGATAAGGATCCCATGATCCAATAACACCAAGTCTGCCACATTGCATCAGAAACACCATACATGAAATATAATACAAATGGACCACCAAATCCACTATCAGTCCAGTCGACATTAGGAGGATCAGACTTTCTAGTAAAGGTTTTCTGAAATACAATACCACCACTCCATGTAGCAATAACAAAAAGACATGTAATCACTAAACCAACTAAACCTCTAGTCTTTCTTTCGTATCTATTATTATCAAGTACAATTCCGATACCAAAAGTTCCTATGATTTGAGTTAACCAGTAAGTCATGGAATTTAAAGCCCTAGTTCTTAATGAAAAATAAAATCCATTGATCCCAAACTGGTAAGAATAAAAAAAATTACTAGCAAAAAACGCTGGGAAAAGTAATACCATTCTCCAGTCAGTAAACAATTTAAATGTATCTATAAGTTCCCTTTTGAAAGTTGTTTGTTTGAAATGTTCAAGTTTAGTGCCATCACGTCTGACTACACTTTTAGGGCTTAGTAAAGTTAATGAAAGAACACACCCTACTAACATGATGACAATAAACGCTACATAAGTACCTGTAGCAACACCGGAAGTATCTGCTTTATGTAGATTCTGAAGCAAACTAATCAATCCACCAAGCGTAGCACCAATTGACAAAAGACTCCATGTCAATGCAAAGGCCTTAGCCTTATCTTTTTCTTCACAGTACGACATAACTACCATCCCGTGGACCGACCATAGCAATCCAGCCGAGACTCCACATAATGCACCACCAGCGACAACAAATCCAGTATTACCAGTTCTATCTAGCGACCATAATGAGCCAATGTACAAGGTATAACCAATTGTCCCTAGGAAAAAAGTAGCCCGAGCCCCTACTGTATTAACAATCGACCCGCCTAAAAACCCCACAACTGCGAAACATCCATACAATGAAGCTAATGCTTGATTTGTTAAATAGGCTAATGTTGCTTTTTGTCCACCAGCACCGATGGCAGTAATTGCATCAAACATCCCTGGCTGTGTGAATAAAACACATCCCACTAACACTACCTGCGTAATCGGCAAGCGCCATAACCTTGATATCTTCTCCATATTGATATATAGGAGGAGAAAAACTTGTTATATATAGGGGAAAGGCTTATGGGGTATATAGCCTTACAAAGATAAGATGCGCACTAACTAAAAGTTTAATCGTTTAATTCGGATATCGGTGCCGCGGCACTGTTCACCGCGCACACAGTCTCCGCGTATTCGTTCTCCGCAAAGTATATAACGGTGGAGCGAAGAAACATCAACCATGATTGCAATGCAGCAGAACCCTTTAAACCTCACAGTGATGGGGATGAATTCAGGAACGTCGATAGATGGGATTGACGTAGTATTGTGTAACTTCAAGCAAGAATCTATTGATTCTCCATTGCATTTAAAGGTACTTAAATATGATGAAATGGAGATGCCAGTAGAATTAAAGAAAAGGGTGTTGAAGATGATTAAAGAAAACACAACCTCGGTCGAGGAAATGTCACAGATTTCAGCGCTCTTGGGGATGGCGTTTGCTGATGCTGCTCAGGATTTCTGTATAAAACACGGTATTAATAAAGACGATATCGACATAATTGGATCTCACGGTCAGACTATATGGTATGTGTCCGATGCTAAGCCAGGTCAATGTCGGTCGGTCTTGACCCTTGCAGAAGCATGTTACATTTCCCAGAAAATGGGCAAGACTGTGGTTTCAGATTTCCGGATATCTGAACAGAGTGTAGGCAGACAGGGTGCACCAATGATAGCTTTCTTCGATAGTTTGTTATTGGTTCACCCTACGAAGTTGAGAGCGTGTCAGAACATTGGTGGTATTGCTAACGTATGTTTTGTGTTTCCTGAAAAGGATGGAGGCTTGGATAAATGCTTTGATTTCGACACTGGTCCAGGGAATGTGTTTATAGATGCTGCTATGCGGTATTTCACTGACGATGAAATGCAGTACGATAAGGATGGAGTATGGGGAAGTAAGGGGAAGGTCTTCCAGGACATTGTAGATGAATATTTATCACAGTTTTATTTCCAAAGAGATCCTCCAAAGACTACTGGAAGAGAACTCTTTGGTGATTCTGAAGCCATTGCATTGATTGAAGAAGTCTTGGAAAGAGATGGGAATAAATACGATGCTATAGCCACCTTGACGAGAATAACAGCTCAGGCGATTGTGAATGACTACAAGAAGTATGCGCCTTATCCTATTGACGAATTATACCTTTGCGGAGGAGGTTCTCATAATCCTAACATCACCAATTTCATCCAGAAAAACTTCCCTGATACTAAGCTTGTATTTCTTGATGTCACGGGAGTAAAAGCTGATGCTAAGGAAGCTATCACGTTTGCGTTCCAGGGCCTTGAAGCTATTTTAGGTAGACCTTTGATAGTTCCTGATCGTGTGGAATCAAAGAAACCAGTCGTAGTAGGAAAAGTTACTCCTGGTAAGAATTATAGACAGCTACAGAAAGTAGCTGTAGACTTCACTTCATCCGCTGACGTAGCTGATTATTTACCTGCTGTCAGAAGCTTAGTCATTGATAATAGTTAGAGCACTCAATGTGCATTATGATCATTATGATGTTAACGTTTAAATAGTATGAATGTATTTAGATGCTTATTGAATAACGAAGGCTTTTATGAAGAATATTTACCTATAAACACTCTATCTAGAAGAATCTAAACTCTAGAGAACTAATTGACACCCTCAATGACAACTTTGATCACATCGGTTCTTCCTTCCTTGACTAATTCAAAAGCCTTTAATGCATCCTCAAACTTGAACCTGTTAGTAATTAAGCTTTTCACATTAATCTTTTTAGTTGCGACCAACTCAACTGCAACAGGATAAACTCCAGTAGAATATCTTATAGTACCAGTCCAATTCAATTGTTTCACCAATGCTTCAGTAACTGGATAACTAACAAATTCTCTACCCATTCCGACTTGTACAAATCTTCCTTCTGGACGTGCTAAGAACACACCAGTTTGGATACAAGGTTCAGCACCAGAAGCTTCCATGATAACATCTGCACCTTCCGGAGAAATGCCAAATTCTTTCTTGATCTGTTGACTGACTTTCTTTACAAAATCTTCAGGCAGCTCAGACTCCTCTTTGAAAGGCATCTTAAATACCCCGTCAGCAGCAAAGTGTTTGGCAAATTCTAATCTTCCAGCAGAAATATCTATACCAATAACTTTTTTGCAGCCATAAGATTTTGCAACTGCTTGACATAATAAACCAATAGGCCCACATCCAAACACTATTACTGTGTCTATGGCTTTCAATTGAGCTCTCTTGGAGGCCTGAACAGCTACACTAACTGGTTCTACCATCGCAGCTTCTTCCATGCTCATTGAATCAGGAATTGGATAAACATAATCATAGTCCACAGTATAATATTTGGCCAAAGTACCATCATCTGGTGGAGTGGCTGCAAACTTCATATTTTCACAGTGATTATACAATCCGTCTCTGCAGAAGTTACAGTATCTACAAGGAACACCAGGCTCAATAGCAACTCTTTGGCCGACTTTTAAACTCTGTGGAACTTCAGAACCAACTTCAGTAACAACACCACCGCTTTCATGCCCCAACACCATTGTGTCTCCTTCCTTCAAAACGAACTTCCCAATTCTTCCACGTTGCCAATAGTGGACATCGGACCCACATATTCCGGTGACTTGGATGTGGACTCTAACTTCCTTTGGTTTTAATGGTACGAGTGGCCTATTTTCGAAGGCGACGTTCTTGACTGACTTTAAGACAAATGCTTTGTTCTCCATGTTTACCTGAAACAGGCAATGGCAAAGGTTTATATATAAAGTTCTAAACTCCATCCCCACTCATCTCATTTTGCAGCACGGACCCAGGAATCCGCAACGGAACTCTCTACACCTAATGGCTGCAAAATGAGAATATATATGAACTACCGATCGTGCAAGTTAAAGTGTCAATGCAACTAACCGCTGATAAACTTACCGAAAAAGCTGTCGAAGTCTTGAGGGCTTCTGGGAAGGAAAGAATCATCATAGGAGTGGCAGGCATTCCTGGTTCGGGTAAAAGCACAGTGACAAATAAAGTATGCGAGCTTATCAATGCTAAGGGAATTAACTGTATTACTGTTGGCTTAGATGGGTTCCATTATACTAGGAAGTATCTCAGAAGTAGTGATGATCCGGAATTAGCTTTTAAGAGAAGAGGGGCTCCTTTTACGTTTGACGGTGATGCTGCAGTCAAGTTTGTAAAGAGTTGTCGAGGTTCTGTAACAGTATCATGTCCATCTTTCGACCATAAAGTCAAAGATCCCGTGCCCAATGGAACGACTATTCCATCAGAAGTACAGATCTTGTTAATAGAAGGATTGTACATTCTTTTAGACTCCGACCCGTGGAGAGAAATAACCAAGTTCCTCGACCAATCGTGGAACATCGAGGTGGACATTGCCACGGCAAGGGGAAGAGTAGCCAGACGCCATTTAGAGTCTGGAATCGAACCCGATTTGGAAAGTGCATATGCTCGGTTCGATTCTAACGACTGTTTAAATGCCCAGCTCATAATGACCCACTCCTTAACTCCAGACATTCTGTTTAAGTATATAGAATAATCGGTATAATCCGCAATTTGCTCTCCGCATTATTTGCAGCCCAAAAAAATAGGTGCACAGACTTCCGTGCTCTCTCTCCTATATAAGGCAATTAAGGCAATGCGTTAAATAACTATGCTTTATCAAAGTGAAGACACTTCGGTGTTGAATTTTTTCTCGTTAAAACAAAGAGTCTCCTTTGTCACTGGAGGCTCCAGAGGAATTGGCTTATCTGCTGCCATTGGTCTTGCTGAAGCTGGTAGTGATGTTGCTATTACGTACAATAGTCTGAGTGAGGAAGAGATCAAGAAGATCACCGAAGATTTTGGAAAGTTGGGGGTAAAATTCAAAGCTTATAAGTGTAATGTTGCCAACAAGGAAGAAATCACCAAGTGCGTCGAACAGATTGTCACAGACTTCGGCAGATTGGATGTGGTTGTAGCCAATGCTGGAGTTGCTGTTCATGTTCCTGCTGAAGAGTTCAGTGAAGAGGATTATCGTAAGACTATGTCCATAAACTTGGACGGGGCATTCTATACTGCTCAAGCTGCCGCCAATGCTTTCAAGCTGCAGAAAGCTAAAGGTCAATTGGATCAAGGAAAGATTATATTCACGGCTTCTGTTAGTTCTCAGCTCGTAAACTCTCCTCAGAAACAAGCACCTTATAATGCCAGCAAAGCCGGTCTTGTTAGATTAGCTAAGTGTTTGGCAGTAGAATGGGTTGATTTTGCTCGAGTCAATTGTATTTCTCCAGGTTTTATTCAAACTGAAATGTTAGATGCCCATCCACCTGAATACCAAAAGGTCTGGAACGAGATGATTCCTGCTAAAAGAAATTGTTATACGTATGAATTAAAAGCTGCATATGTATTCTTGGCTTCCAATGCTTCATCTTACGTTGTAGGAGAAGAATTGACTATAAGCGGAGGATACGGTCTTACCTAGATACTGCCTTAGAATATATAACTATTTGATTCAGTCGTAGATTTATATGCTTGCTCTAGTTAGACCAAAAGTCTAGCAAAGTCTGAAGTTGAAATACATAAAGAAAAGTAATCAAATAGCATATATTCTATCTATGGAGCACAGTAACCACCATCTACAAGGAAATCGCTTCCAGTAGCATAGGTGCTTGCGTCGCTTGCTAAATAAAGGTAAATACCTTTCAATTCCCTTGGGTCAGCATCACGTCCTAAAGGAATCTTTTCGAACCATTGGTTCTTCATATCTGCTGGACAATCACCACTAATTGAGGTATCAATGTAACCTGGTGAAACACTATTGACTCTGGCAAAGTCTTTCCATTCCACAGCCAATGATTTGGCCAAATGGATAAGGGAAGCTTTGGCAGTGTTATAACTTCCCTGCAATTGAGGAATATTGACAATATGCCCTGACATAGAAGCAGTGAAGATCAAGTTCCCATAACCCTGTCTTCTGAAAACAAGACCACTAGCTTTGGCACAATAGTAAGCACCATTGAGATCGGTGTCAACAACATTGTGCCAAGCATCCAAAGATTCGTCCAAGACAGGGGCCTTAGAAGGCACTCCAGCATTGGCAATCATAACACTTAACTTACCAAATTCTTTGACGACTTCATCAACAGCCCTACTCACTTGTTCGTACGATTTAACATCGACCTGGTACGCTTTTGCTTTAACTCCATATTTTTCACTGACTTCCTTTGCAGTATCAATGGCGTTTTTATTAACATGATACCACAACGCAAGAGAAGCTCCTGCTTCAGCTAAGGCTCTGGCGACTTCATGAGCAATACCACCGCTAGCACCAGTAATGATTACTACCTTTCCCTTCATGGAAAACATTTCAAAAACGGAGTCAGAAAGACTTGGATTAGGTTTACGATTCAATTGAGTCATGGCTTAGTATTTTTGTTGGAATGGGATCATTTAATGCTATATAAACCATTATCATAGGTTTATGTGGGGTGCGATGAGGTTGACAGAACTCCGTTAGAATTCCGTACTGCGGAATTCACCCAAATGTGGAGTCGGGTGTACAGAACTCCGTTAGGCCACAAACAGTTGATCCAAGTCAAACGTGCCAGGCCAAAGCATTTGGTGGAGCTGCAAAAGTTGTGAGCCAGGGCTTTCGTCTGTGGAAGGCATATTGGTGAAATCATTACCTGTTTCAAGGAATCCAGAACCTAAAGATCCAATTAAATTGAGAATTCTATCTGCTGGAGGACAAATATTCATAATTTGTCGGATTATTTGCTTAGAAGTATTAATGTCTGATCTCCACAGATTACTCTGCATAGAGTTGGGGTCATTTCTAAGGCAAATCAAAAGCATAAACACTGAGGGGATAATAAAGTAAAGCGTATACCAAGCTTCCATTTTGTTGGGAGTAGCTTTTTGGGCCCAGAAATTATACATGCTGGAGATTGTTGAATGGCATTCTTGTAAACATATTTCACCTGCTTTGGTTTCGAACTCATCTTCAAACAGGTTTCTTGCATTCTTTATTACTCTCTTCAATAGAATTGTTCTGTACATTATAATTCGTAGATTCTTGTATCGCCATTGTAGCACCAAATGAGAAAGCTTGAACGGCTTATTCACGATCTGATCTTCCCTATAGTAATGTGGGATTAAACGTTTCCATCTTTCCAAGTACTGTTCATCCCACTTCAATAACTCCTGAGCTGAAGGAGAAGGATCACTAATTAGTCTTTCGTAGATAGAATTAGTAAAGATATGGAATAACGACTGAAGCCTGACACTGGTATAAACAGTTGGGTCTTCCTCTTCTACAGGTAAGTCCTTCGAAGCAGGAGTCAAGTTGGAATCTAGAATATTCAACGGCAATTTAGCATCGATTCCTGCCAGAGGAATCCCCAATGGTCGCCCATAGGTTATGGTAGCACCACAATCGAACACGTAGAGACACCACCATATCCGTCTTTTGTTCTCCTGGTTCAACAAGGTATCAGAATCATCAATATGCTTGTGCAAGCCCAACCCCAAAGCCATTCTTACCGCCAAGCCCAAGTAATTGTACCCAGAATTGGGCATGTCCCTCTTCTGCAAGTAATTAGACATTAAGGTTAAAGTTTGCACTAGTGTAAGGTTCCCAGTCTCCAAGCTCTCGAACGATAGCTTTGCCTTTGCCTTTTCGAACAATGCCAAGTCATCATTATCGTCAGGATTGGTAGCAGACATGAAACACCCCAACGCAGCAACAATGAACATCAAGCTCTGCCAGTTGTTCGGCGTCGGAATTATCTGATTAAATTGAGCCATGAATATCTGCTTATGTATGATGGGATAAGATATATGGTAGGTTTCGAAGTAGTTGTTAATATAAAGCTCCAACTTGCTCTGTGTGATCTCCTTCGAAGAAGTCATCGAAGACGTAGAATAGCCCGAGTTCTCGTTGCTGGTGCTTTTACTACGAGACTTATCGTGGAGAAAGAGTCCTCCTCCCACTAGATTGATCAACGCAGCACTCGAAGCTGCTCCCAAATAACTATTAGTTTCCGTAGTGGCCATTCCATCTATTATAGACGGCTGTCTGTTCCTTTCGTCCCAATTGTACGAATTCTGTGAGCCAGGAGAGACTTCAATGCTCTTTGGCTGTCTTAGCATTGCTAGCGGAGACTCTAGATTTATGGTTGGCGGGAGAAACTGCACGATCTGGTAGTCGCTGCCATACGGTTCGATGTCGTTGACCAAAGCCTGGACCGTCAACGGAGTTTTGAAGTCCTTAGGAGAAAACGTCTGGATCTTTCTTCTTTTATTCATATAATCATCTTCTGGAATGTCGTCCACATCATCACCATTTTTGGCCCGCTGCAACAACGTAGCAATATCGACCTCCGGCATGTGTTTCGACAACAATCGCTTGATAACTGCCAATTCTGCTTCAACTTCAGTAAGGTGCTTCCTAGTTAGCGGAGTTCTGTCCTGTTTTTCATACAAGCAATGTCGTTTATATTTGGCACATAGTACGCATATGGGGATATCTCTCAGGCACTTAGTTCTTCGACGCTTACACTCATTACAGCTGTACTTATTTGTATCGTCTGGTTCTTCTGACATGGTACATTAAAGTTGGGGTGCGTATTCCGCAGCTTAATAGCCAATTCCGAAAGAATTCCATATTAGTTCCATATTAATTCCGTATTCCATTATAAGATTATCTACATATTCTACTTCATCCGTACATTAACTATCTTTGAATCACCTATAAACTTGAATTAATTCTTACTGTAAATTCTTTCCTCAGACTATGTCTTTGGCTGTCTCAACTTTGGTTGCCTCAATATGATCGGTTTCAGCTTTGAAGTCGTTCGAATTAAGAGCATCACTCAGCGTAACCTCTATAGAACTATCCTCCCCGTCAAAGATCTTGGCGATTTCTTCTAAGGAATATCCTTTTGTTTCGGGATAATTAAAGTACATGTTCACAGTCCCGACTGCTAAAACACAGCAGAAAACTATATAGTACTTCCAGCCAATGTTCTCTAAGGCAATAGGGTTGCAGAAATTAGCAACCACTAAAGCACTGTAGATGGAGAACAACTCCAAACTCACAATCTTGGATCTTATAAGTGTAGGGCTGCATTCTGAGGGGTAGGCAAACAAAAGGGAAGTCATAGCTGCGTCGTAGAATCCATAGAAGATGAATATGAAAGCCACCACAGCCTTACCACTGCCACTAGAACCCGTTTGTTCGAAGTTAGCAGAAAGGGCCGTCCAAACAATGAAACTAGCAAGCATTCCAAGCCCAGAAATCAAAAATAATGTTCTTCTTCCTAAATAGTCCACCAATAAAGCTCCGCCAGCAGCAGCAAATAAGTTGAAAATCTGGAGAATACCATTGATCAAAGTCTGAAGGGTCGATGATGTAATGCCTATTGAGTTAAGAATAAGACTCAAGTAATAACTCACCACAGCAATCCCATTCCACTGAGCAAATACTCCTAATGTTACAGCAATAAAACTTCTTTTCCTGTTTCCTGGAGTGGCATATAAATCTGACCATCTTGATTTGCTAGCAAGCTTTTCGACTTCCAAAGCTGCTACTATTTCAGTAAGTTCTACCTCTACTAATCTGGAATTCTCGTCTCCTCCAGCGTGATGCTCCACCAAAATCTGTTTGGCCTCCTCGTATCTGCCCTTCATCACCAACCATCTAGGGCTTTCGGGCAAGAATTTCCAGGTAATAAGCTGCACAATCGGATAAGCAGCCTGAAGAATCGTAGGAATCCTCCAGGCAAACGAATCACTCCTTCCTTGCGTGCCAAAACAGGACCAGGAGGCCAATATTGCTCCTAAATAGTAAAAACACCAGTACAACGACGAAGCTTTGCCTCTAAATGTCGGATAAGAAAGCTCAGCAATAAGAAGAGGAGCAGGCTGAACTACTAGCATTCCTGCAGAGCCAACAATAAACCTTGAAACGATCAATTGTGCTCTTCCAAAAGCCGTAGCCTGAATAATCGTAGCAATAATCACGCCAATGACTCCAATCAAAAGCACCAATCTTCTCCCCAAGTAGTCAGTAAGCCATCCACAGATGGGGAGAATGATAACACAGCCAAAGTTCTGGGCAGTATTAATGAATCCAAGCATAGTTCCCGTGGGATTGTCAAAATCCTCGTGCCATCTTGGAATACTTAAGCTTCCGTTCAACAAAGAACCATCGTAACCAGCAACAGCAGACGACAATAAAGGGATAATTAATATAGCATTCAACCTTAAAAGATGCCTTACCCGATACCAAGGTCTATCGTATTTAGGCAATACTTCAGCAATAGCAGGACCTACAATTTCTTCCACCGGGGTCGTATTAAACTTCATCTTAGCAGTGGGGATTGTGTAGAATGATTTATCAGAAGAACAATCACTCATATTTATATAAGCTGGGGTATCAAACAGACATGAAAGTAAATATTTGCAAGCCTGCTCATCAGAGGTGTACTTCCTCCGTGCTGAGGTGCACTGTACGCCTAAGCGTGGGGAGCATGAACATGCAGGAGATTCTGTTCCGTTGATTTATAATTACATATTTGCATGAATTATTGTGGGGAAGTAGGATGATTTATGGAGGATTGCCTTATTAGGGTTTATGGACTTTTATGCACTTTTTTACGAATCTTTTGATAGATTATTCTGCGCTATTGTTTGATTTTTTTTAATGGATTTGAACGGTTTCGTCGACTGGCATTGTTGGGGAATTACAATTGCCTGATGGGGAAAGAATTGCTTATTAGGGTATTTTCGGCAGCGTATTTCTTCGCTAATTTTTTAGTTCAAGAATATTTGAAGGCAATTTGGACAGCAGAAATATAATTCGTCAGGTGATATATCTAGCTTTGACTCAGTCTCTAGCTGTTCAGAGTATTCGACTGTTAGTCTAGAACTGTTGTCGATATCTATGAAACAAGCAGTCGTATATTAACTTCAGTACACCAATACAATTTCAAATCTTAACTTTTTTGCAAACACAAAATTTATATGAAGATGCCAATTTAAACATTAGCTTGGAAATTAATGTCCATGTTGCTTACCATTGTTTACTGCATAGTTTGCTACTACATCTCAGACTACGTCAACCTATCGGAATTAATTCTAACAAATACTTCCATGAATACGGCAAGGTAGACTCCCCTATTAAGAATCCCGGACAGCTTAACTACCGATAGCTTATAAATGCTGAACATATCACTGACGTAATGCCTACTAATTTTGCAACCAACTTGCTTCGCGTTGATCTGTTTAAGCTGCAAAATCCTGGTTAAATATTCTAACGACAATATTTGATACCAAAAAAGAAAGGAAATTTGCTAAAAGAAAACGAACAAGGAGAAATCATTGACCCAAGCGAGATAGAAGTCCCAAAATCAATGCCGATCAAAATTAGTCCAAACCAAACCAAAGGTGGTTTGGTTTGGACTAAAGGCTTGCAAAGACTATACACCCTTAATTTGCTAAGAGAAGAAAAATTTGGCGGCTAGAAGATAGTAGGAAAGCTTGATTGTTATGTAATGCATTCCAACTATTTTATTATTTGGTCCTTCTATAATGTATAATTTTGTAGTAGAATCTTTGGTTCAAAATGTGAAGGTTGCAAAATTTGCAAATTTTGAAAAATCAAAAAAAATAATTCGTATAAATTAGTTGAAATAATAGAATATTTCGTACGTATCACAAACGCAATTCAAATGCCAGTTCAAAATAAATTCACAGTACTTGATTCATCATAGTATATAAAAGATAAAAAGTAGCGGACCGGGAGCGAATGATCCAAGCTCATTCCGAAATATGCCAACAAGTTACACAAAACGAAAAAATGCCAAGCACCGCTCACTAACGCCGTACACTCAACAAGGCTGTCAACGATCTTCTATTTACGGCAGTTTTACGTCAGGACTCAACTTGCTTGCACGTAATCTCTTAGTAAGCGGTACGCATGAAAAAGACGAAATAGGAAAAAGACGAAATAGGAGAAAGATGAAATAGGAAAAAGAGCGACTTGAAAAGCATCGGAAAATTCCCAATACGGGTTCGGAGATGTTCGTAAACGGCTATCACCAAATGGTAATCAAGTGTAAACCTATTGAAGAGTAAACCCGATCAAATGCTTCGGGTTTAGTGACTAAAAATCGGCCCTAATTACTAAGATCTGTGCTGACGTCTATAAAAGAGGGCCATTCGCAATGTTTCATTCCATTCAATTAAACATGAGCAAAGTCTTAATCACTGGAGCCTCGGGCCATACTGCCATCTTCACCATCTTAGAATTCCTCAAGAAGGGATACACCATCAACACAACCATCAGAGACTTTAAGAGGCTCGATGAAGTCAAGGCCATGATTAAAAACACTGGGAAATTACTGGATTCGGAAGTCGATCTGATCAATTTCTTTGAAGCCGATTTAAATGAACATAGAAACTGGGAAGAAGCCATCGATGGGTGCAAATACGTAGCCCATCTTGCCTATCCGTTCATTAACGGCATCCCAATAGAACAGTTGATCAAGCCAGCCTTGAATGGATCAATGGGATTACTTAAATTGGCCGTAGAATCTCCCACCGTTGAACATTTCGTCTACTGTTCGAGTTTTGCTGCTGTTGGTTTCTACGATGGCTGGGGAAAGGACTACGTTATATCTGAGAAGGACTGGACTCCTGAAGATAGTCCTATCATCGATGGATACATGAAAAGTAAGATTATTGTCGAGAAGAAGATGTGGGAGTACGTTAACAGCGACATCAACCTTAAATCAGAGCATCCAATCACCTTCAATGCCCTTTGTCCTTACGGAATCACTGGCCCAGCACCAGTGGGGTTCCATAATTTGGTTGGCATTGACTCCAGAATCAAGCAGTTCTTCGATGGATCCGTCGACAAAGTCTATGACATCAACTTCAATGTGACCGATGTAAGAGACGTGGCCAAAGCATTCGTAGATGCTGTTGAAATGCCAGCGTCCTACGGCCAGAGGTTCATCTACCACGACTCTGACGAAACGAGCATGAGCGAAATTGCCCAGTGGTACAGGAGAATCTTGCCCAAGAAGATTGGAGACTTGATTCCCACGGACGTAGAAACTGTTTTTGCATCGAGGAAGTCGACCCACGAGTTGGCAGCAAACGTCTTGGGATACAAGCCAACGCCCAAGGAGGACACGTTGCTTGAGACCTTGAAAAGTGTGCTTACTGAAGTGGGAATTCCATACGACGTCAAAGATTTCAGCCTCACCAGTCTTCATTAAGAATTCTTTACGGCTGTGACTTACATAGGCAATAGTTGCTCTTGTATATCAGTAGAATATACGATAAGTTGGCTGATTCTGCTCTCGGGTGTGAAACCACGACTCTCCGAACCGGCAGGTTGCAAATATTGACATCCAGAAGCAGTAATTTCCGACAGCTCGGATTAGACTACGTTCCAGAATCAACGTCGAGGCTGTATTGATGCAATGCAAGTATGACTAATAGGCTTGGATGCCTGATAGCTGCCGAATAGCCTGACAAACACAATGCAATCAAACAATGCAATCAAACCGTACAATCAAGCCCTCTGTTACGTTGCCAGATAATGAGTGGCTCAGGACAGGCAAGCCTCTGTTGCGCCCCTCTACGGATATCGTCTCCATTCCACCTTCCTGATCCATGAGTATGTGCAAAATCCTGGCACCACCTTAGTAAATCTTAGTAAAGCTCCATATTCAGCACAAAAAAGAGCCTCGCTGATGGCTGCAAAATCCAACGAGAACACCAGCACTTAAATAAAAGCACCACCAGCAGATATCCAGCCAATATCGACTTTAGTATGCCCAGGATACCTTTGTTTACGTTCCGGAGAGAGGTTTGTATTAAGCAAGTACAAGGCAAAGTCCACGGAGATAGTATTTCGGAACTTAGCATGTTCTCAAACTTCCGGAGCAACTCCCCATATTTTCTGATTCACATATAAATCACGTCGTTTCCTGGTTCATTTCACTACTAAACTACATTAACAAATTACAGTAACAAGTAACATGAGCAGAGTATTGATCACAGGAGCTACAGGACACGCTGGTGTCTATGCCATCATTGAATTCATCAAGAGAGGCTACCTCATCAACACCACGATGAGAAACATCAAGGCATTGGAGCTGGCCAAAGAGCTGATCAAGGCATCAGGCAATTTGACGGATGCTGAGGTCGATAAGATCACGTTCTTCGAAGCTGATTTGAGTCTGGAGACTAACTGGGACAAGGCCGTGGAAGGTTGTGACTATGTCGTGCACGTCGCCTATCCATTTATCAATGGTGTTCCGTTGGAAGACTTGATCAAGCCAGCCTTGGATGGATCAATGCATGTCCTTAAGTTGTCTGTTGCATCGCCAACCGTCAAACACTTTGTTTTCTGCTCCAGTTTCGCTACCATTGGGATGTATGAAGACTGGGGAAAAGATTATGTGATCTCTGAAAAGGATTGGACTCCTGAAGACAGTCCATTGTTGGATGGGTACATGCACAGTAAGATTATCGTTGAAAGAAAGATGTGGAAGTTCGTTAAAAGTGATGAAAATCTTAAATCTAAGTACCCTATTAGTTTTAATGTGATCAATCCTTATGGAATCACAGGCCCAGTAGTTGCCAAGAGCGATAAGATGGTTGGATTCAACGGGATGATCAAGGGATGGTTCGACGGGAGTTCAGGGTTTGTTCTTGATGCCTTTTTCAACGTCACCGACGTAAGAGATTTGGCCAAGGGATTCGTTGCTGCAGTTGAAAACAAGGAATCGTATGGCGAAAGATTTCTCTTGCATGAAGATGAACATGAAGCCAATATGGTAGACGTAGCAGCATATTACAGGAAGAAATTGCCAAAGGAGATTGGTGACAAGATTCCTACTCAAGTCAGTCCACCATACCTTCGTCCAAAGAAGACTACGAGTGCCAAGGCCAGGAAGATCTTGGGATACAAGCCCACGCCTAACGAGACTGTTTATGATGATACGTTGAGAAGCATTCTTAAAGAATTGAATATTTCTGCTTCTTTTTAGTAGTAAATAGTTTCATATTAGTACTTCAAAAGTCATTTACAATTCTGTCTCTTCTTGCAACTATAATTCTGCCAAAATTTCAGATATATAACTTAATTGAAGGTGTCTTCAACGTCTACAGTCTATAAATCAGAAAGCTCTATTGCCATAGCAAAATAGATAGCCAATTCTTCAGTTGATATTAAAAATTAATATAACTACTTCAAGTACAACTTCTTTAGTACAAAGATTCTTGAACACCTAGTACACAGTTTAAGATATAAATGCACGCCTTTAAAATAAGGTACATGTTTAATATAATGTACGGCCCTAAACATAACGTGCAGCTTCAATTAAAATGCGGAATATACTGCATTAAATTGGTCTATTGTTGCATCAATATTGGCACCATTTTGCATTGACTAATAATGTTGCAGCAAATATATAATACTAAATGTTTAATGCTAAATAGTCCTACTTGATGCCCCAAATAGCGGCTTAACTAGTATTTATTCACTTGACTGGGTTACCAACTAGCTCAAATAGGAAAAAGCTTAAATTGATCTGCAAAGAGGCGGAATTTAGCGGTAATTGTTTGTGCTGTCCTAATTAATGCTATCTAAACTAAGGAAGTTAAAGAAACAGGATGTTTCAAACACCGAAAAGCCTCAAAAATATGCAAGATTTATAAGCCTTCTTGATGATACTTCAGAGCAAACTTTCCCCACAATTGCAGAGCTCACAGCCCATTTAAAACTTCTTCATTGTTTCGAACTGCTTCGGAAGATAATACAGAAACAGGGAGTTGATAAAGGTCTTGAAGTGGAGAATGCTTGGAGAGTTTATGTTTCTAATGCAGCTAGAAGATTTTTCGTTTTCCTTACAAAGTTAAAAGCTAAATCATTAGTATCCACGAAGTTTGTAGCTCTGTTTCTTGATGATAATCTTCCTCCAATTGATATTATACTTGTTTGGCATAGTTTCTTACTTAATCCTAAACTGTATAGTACTAATTTGATTTATAATCATCTTGGACACTTTATGGCTTATAAGTTCCCGCTAGCTAGAATTGCTCAAAATATCAATAATTATACTTTCAGATACTCTTCAGATCCTACAACACAAGAGGAATATTTGAAGTTTATGGACGAACTGTACGATTCTTATAATCTTGAGCTTCCTAAAAGTGTTCCGGTGATTTGCCCATATTGCTATAAAGTGTTAGGAGAACACCCATTTAGTACGGATAGTCATACAGGTGTTGCAGACAAGAACTTTGAGTTCGATTCCACTGATTGTTGTGGATTCACGGGATACATTGATCACGAAACATTAAGAGCTCGACTATTGTCTCGAGATGTGAACATTGAACCATCACCAGTCTTTACTAAATTCAGTAAAACATGGAGAATAGATGAAGATGTCATTGATATCCATCAACGATTCAGTTCTACGGTACGTCGGTACTTCGATGCGTTAAGAACAGAAAGAGTCATAGACTTTTATGTTTATTGTAAACATTTATTTGACGATACTAAAAGAATTATCATTAGAGAGTACGCAGAAATCAATCCTCTTTTCCTTACTGTTCCCAATGGTGTTTTCATTTATGAAGATTTGGTTGCATGTGTCCTTAGACAACAGAATTTCGTTGATAAAATGGTAGATTTGGATTGGATCCATTCATATTACATCGAACTAACGCTTAAAGATGCTTCTACTAGGTACGAAGAATTCTTCCAACTTCTAACCAAGGCTAAATATCCAATAGTTCCTACTTTAGATATAGATTTGGCATGGCACACTCATCAACTCTCACATACAAAGTACTACAAGTACTGTGTGAAAGAAATAGGTACACCAATTGATCATAACGATAAAATAGAAGAGAATCGACTTAGTAGCTGTTTTCTGCAAACAAGTAAATTATATTGGGCGACATTTAAGAAAGAGTATTCCATTTGCCAGTGTGAATACTGTAAAAAGAAGCGAATGAAGATGAATTTATTTAAGAAACAACAACTGCTGTTAGTGTCCAATAAACAGATTTCTATCCAACATATAAGTTGTCACAATGCCGTTAAGGTGTTTACAGACTTTGGAATCGGCAGAACTGCTATACCTAGAGTCTTTAAACCGTCAGAATGGTATATTAATGATCCTATAGTTGTTCATGAAAACTGGGAGTTGTACGAAAACGGAATCTGTAGTTCTGTTCATGATACTAGCAGTGCCTGTCATCCACAACCAGCGTTACCAACAGTAATACGAAACAGCAACAGAGTTAATTATAGTAGGGGCAATGATAGCGGAGGACAATGGTTTATTTTCGGAATGTATAGCGGTGATGGCGGTGGCAGTGGTGGAGATGCTTCAAGTTTTGTTCATACTCATTATGATGGTGGTAATAATGGTGATAGTAATGGAGGTGGATGCAGTAGTGGAGGTGGTAGTGGCTGCAGCAGCGGAGGATGTAGTAGTGGAGGATGTGGAGGAGGCGGCGGATGCAGCAGTTCTTAGCTCGTGTATTTCTAATATCTACATTCTACTACAGATTCTACACTGTTCTCTATTTATCTCTCTTCATCTGTTCTCTCTAATTAGATGTGGTGTCTTTATCTTTATCTGCTGCAGCTTTGGTATCAGTGGCCTCTTTAGTAGCCTCTCCAGCCCCTTTGGTATCATTGGTGGCTCCTTCGGCCCCTTTAGTGGCCTCTCCAGCCCCTTCCTCTCTGTACAGACTAACTCTGTCCTTGTTCTCCAGAGCAGCATGCACCAACTGAACGAACGCATTGTGAGTCAACTTCTTCTTCAAATTCTCTTTCTCCTCTCTATGCGGAGTCAACGAAGACTTCGAATCCTGGGACGGGTTATGAGGAATCGACGAGAGAAACAGTTTCCAGCTCGATAACGGCTGTGCAGCCTCTTCCGGAATATCTTCCTTAGCAATAATCGAACCCTGGTCGCCAAATAAATTGATTTCGCTCGGATCATCGTCTTCGTCAGTCTGAATCTCCTTCAATTTCTGGATTCTATTACTTAATTTGACTAATTCCACTGCCTGCTTGAACTTAGACTTGGCATCAAATCTTTGTTTCAAGGTAGGAAGCAAATCAGTCTCCTTATGCTGTTTGGCGACATTCACCAACCAGACATCGTTCAACAACTCGGTGGCCGTCGGACGGTTGTCGGGGTTGAACTGCAAGGCCTTGATGATGAATCTTCTTGCATCTTTAGAGACATTTCTCCAGTAATCGGCGTGGAAAATGACTCCATTGTTATTCTTGACTTCGTTGATGAAGTCACGAATGTTTTCAGCCCTAAATGGTGAATATCCACACAATATAGTGTATGTAATCACCCCCAACGACCATATGTCACAGCTCTTGCCGTGGCCACTGCCGAGAACAACTTCCGGTGCAGCGTAGCCAAACGATCCGGCCGAACTATGGAGTTTTTCGTCAGCAGTTTCTAACTTCTTTGCAATCCCAAAGTCCGCCAACACCACATTGGAGTCATCTGCTTCGTTCAAGTACAAGATATTCTCTGGCTTCAAGTCTCGGTGGACAATGTTCTTGCCGTGCAAGTACTCAATGGCCTCCAACACTTCTACAATCACCAACGAAGCATCGTGTTCGGTGAATCTCCCCTTCAGAACGATCCTGTCGAACAATTCTCCGCCTGTAGCAAGCTGGGTGACGATGTAGAACTTATCCTTGGACTCAAACCAGTCAATGAACCCTACAATATGTGGATGATTAAGTTCCAGTAATAGTTTCAATTCATCAATAACTAAATCTTCATTGCCTTTTAAGGCCTTCTTAAGGATGATTTTAACTGCAACTTCTTCGCCAGTTGTGTTATCTCTGGCATACCGGACTATACCAAATGATCCTGCTCCGAGAGTTTTTCCAAATGTATATTTTTCCTTTCGGGAGTACAGATTAGGTTGGCCAGCCAATTTATTGATTAAGTTTTTGAATTGGTGTTTCTCGGGCTTAAGAGGTTGTTCCATATTATTCCGATACAGTTTTTGGTACAATTTGGTACGACTTTTTGGTACAATTATTGGTACACTGTTCTATTTATAAATGATTTGGGACAGTTGACAGGTTAATGACTGTACAAGCCTCAGGGACTCGCATGGGCTTGCTTATGTAAGCATTTATTTTATCATTAGCGCATTTATACATTAGCGTTGGGCTAATGAAAAATGCTTATGTAAGCACCCATCGAGAATTAACTTATAGTAGTGACAAATAATTACATAAGAAATCAGCATTAAAATAAGCGCTTAAATGTTCCAAATCAGGTAATACTACAGATAACGATAAGCTCCTCCTATATACTTACACAATACATTTTACTACACTTAAATTCCCACCATGCTCTCCCCGTACAGTCCCACCACCTTCATGCACGCCTTAGTAGCCACCACACACGCCGTAACAGGGATTATGGACGTATTCCATCCTCGGAAAGCCAAGCCCTTCCGCCAGTTATCATATAAATGCGACATTCTCCCCAATTCTCAGTAATGTTCAAACAATCAGTAAGAACTCTTAGAGTATCTAGGTGGTATTCCACTGCCGAAGCATACTTCCCTCATGAGCCTAAAGCTCCTGAAGTCCATACTGCCATCCCAGGTCCAAAAGGAACCGCTTTAAATGACCAATTGGGTGAGGTTTTCGACAATCGTGCTACCTACTTTGTTGCTGATTACTATAACTCTGTTGGAAATTACATTGCTGACGTCGACGGGAACAAGTTGCTAGACGTCTACGCCCAGATCTCGTCCATTCCTTTAGGCTACAACAACCCCGAGCTTGCTAAGACTGCTAAATCAGATGAAATGACCAGTGCTTTAATCAATAGACCTGCTTTAGCCTGTTTCCCACTGAACGATTACGGCACCATTTTGAACGAAGGAATTCTTGCAGCTGCTCCTAAGGGCATGAATAAAGTATGGACGGCTTTAGCTGGATCAGACGCCAACGAAACGGCCTATAAGGCTGCATTCATGTACCACCACACCAAGAAAAGAGAAGGTAAACCATTTTCAAAAGAAGAATTAGAATCTGTTATGAACAATGAAACCCCTGGGGCTTCAGATATGGTGATTTTATCATTTGATAAAGCCTTTCATGGTCGTTTATTTGGATCTTTATCAACTACCAGATCAAAAGCCATCCATAAATTAGATATTCCTGCCTTCAACTGGCCCAAGGCTTCGTTCCCCAGCTTAAAGTATCCACTTGAAGACTTTGAAGCTGAAAATAGAGCGGAAGAAGATAAGTGTTTGGAAGAGTTTGAAGGGATCATCAAGAGTTATAACGGGAAGGTTGCAGCCATCATCGTCGAGCCAGTGCAGTCCGAAGGAGGAGATAATCATGCCACGCCATATTTCTTCCAGAAACTCAGAACCATCACTCAAGAAAACAATGTGTTGATGATTGTCGACGAAGTCCAGACGGGGGTGGCAGCATCAGGCAAGTTCTGGGCCCACGAACACTTTAATTTACCTTCACCTCCCGACATGGTTACCTTCTCCAAGAAGTTCCAAGCCGCAGGATTCTATTTCAGCAATCCAGATTTGCAGCCAAACCAGCCTTATAGACAATTCAATACCTGGTGTGGAGATCCTTCTAAAGCCTTGATTGCTAGGACGATCTACCAGGAAATCACCAAGCACAATCTCGTCGAAGCCACCAAGAATGTCGGAGACTATGTGTTCACCCATTTGAAGCAATTGTCGCTGAAGTATCCTATTTTGAACTTGAGAGGTGAAAACTTTGGCACATTTATTGCCTGGGACTGTAAAGATGCCGAACAGAGACAGGACATCTTGTTGAAATTACGTGAAAAAGGAGTTAATATTGGAGGATGTGGTGATTATTCGATCAGATTGAGACCTCCTTTAGTATTTGAAAAGAAACATGCTGATGTTCTTTTGGGGGCTTTGGAAGATACGTACAAACAGCTAGTATAGATTTCTTACGAAACTTTTAGTAAGACATGCCAATTGGCAGACGACAGCCAATTAGCAGACGATAGCCAATTAGTAGTTGAAAATATGGGCCTAGAAGTTTTATGATTGCAGCCAATATCTCTAAATTCTACTCCTTTTCCCCTATAATATCTCCCTTACTCTCCTACTTCCGAATGTCTCCTAAAACCTTATACTTTTCCTACTATTTTATGACTTCGCCTATGATGATTTTTGTTGCAGACGGAGCTTAAAACCTCCGTCAATGTGAAATCGCCGAGAAATACCTGAAACAGTCATTGCCGGAACCTAACATAGACATATCCGGGCCTTCAAAAGTCTAACTCCGGTGGATAATATCCGATATTCAATAATTGGTATCCGATTCCTTAACAATTACTAATACATTCTCTATAAATCCTCTGAAATTGCCCTCCTCAGCAGCCATGGAAATTGGAATCATCGGTGCTGGCTTCGTAGGAAAAGCTCTTGCAATATTAGCAGTCAACGCTGGATACAACGTCGTATTAAGCAACAGTCGTTCCCCCGAGACTTTGCAGCCATTTGTCACTAAACTAGGTCCAAAGGCCAAGGCTGCCACTGCTAAGGAAATAGCTGCAAATAACAGCATCAAAATCGTCGTTATATCAACTCCATTATCTGCCTTATCTAAAGTATTTGAACTTGGTTTAACCAATAAAATCATCATCGATACTAACAACTATTATCCCCAAAGAGACGATAGTTTAGGAACCCTAGACGGGAACGTAGTCACCAGCAGCCAATTATTGAAGCAAGGACTCGATTCGTCCAACAGAATCGTGAAAGTATTCAACTCCGTCCATGTCGTGCAGCTCATGAAGAACAGTTTCACGGGCTCTACGCTTCCTATTGCCGGGGATGACGAAGAGGCTGTGGAAATTATCAGTAAAATAGCCAAGGAGTTCGGCTGGAACACGTACTTCGTCGGACCATTGGCAGATTCATGGAAATTTGAACCCAAATCTCCAAGTTATCTTTATCCATATCATCCTCCTACGCCGGAGAAAGGTTCCGTGGATGAATTGAAAGAGATATTTCTTACTAAAACTGCTGAGCCGTTGACAGAATCCGAACTCAGGCAGTTGATAGACTCGGCAGTAAGACCAGAAAAGGCAGGAGCATGGATTGAAGGGTCCATGACAGCTGTATTTGCCTTGAACGAGATCTTGAGTGAGGGCAGTATTATTGATGCATGGCTCAAGGTTCTTAAATACTAAAGAGTCAATTCAACAGTTTAGATTTACGATGAGTTTTCAGCATTAGTTACTACTATAGAATACCCAAAAATGATTAAATAAATGTAAGCCCTTCTAAACCTACAGGATTATAAAAGTAATCCAGCCGCATACTCAAAAAATAATTACAAAATTAACTTCATAAATTACCGAATATTTACCCTTTCAATATTGCATACCTCCTTTCTTCTCCTTTCTCCTTCTTTTTATTTTCTCTTTATACTTCCTTCAATAAATTTGTAGCACTTACGTCGGCAATCCGGCATCGCGAAACGATCCTTATACTGGGGTTACATCTGCTAATAAACTACCTTATAGATTCTAATACAAGCTGAAGCAAACGCTTCATGATTGGCCGACTATTCAGACAAAACTCCGCTGCCTCATTAGATCTGCTGCAACTTCCAGTGAATCATCACCTGTCACATCCACAAACCCAAATCCAACTGGTCCCCCAGTCCCCGTTGCCGGCGTCTAACATAAACTCCTATGAAGACACTTATATAAGGCAGATTTTGTACGGCGTCTCAGACAAGTCCATTTTGTCGCCCTACGAATTGAATCCCAAGTTCTTCAGAATCATCGTATCCCAAGACGGCGGCAATCTACGTACAAAACAGGTGCTTTTCGACCTGGCAATCAACGAAACCAAACAGGCAGTCAACGTCTTACCCAAGTCAAATCTTACCCGAAATATCCTCACGTCTAAGATCCATCACAATGCCAGCGAGCTTCATGACTACATGTTTGGCTGTGGATTGCCTACAAACGAGTACCAGTCAGTGACGAAGATCCATCTGTTGCCAGTAGTAAACAACCAGACCTATGGATCGTACAAGGCAGTGCTTATCACGAGACTATTCCTGATAACTGACATAATAGAAGACGATTCTGCATCTTTTTGGATACCCAGATCTATTCTTCCTATAAAAGATACCAAGATTAATACCAATTCTAAAAATAATACCACCAGTAGATTCGGAATAGGTCTAATTGTTCCTGTAAATGACAATCAGCTCGATGTAATCACCAGTAATTGGGAAGTCATTTGTCATTACCTCATTATACTCCAGAAAGTAGTAGGGAAAAAGCTTATAAGTTTCCTCTCCGATAGCACTTGTTCGTATATTTTGAACAACAGGATCCAATTCCCTCAATTCATACTTTCTAACGACATTGATCTTCACAATTACGTATTGAAACTCATCAAATTGATCAATTATAACGCTAATATCCCCAAACTTATGAATACCAATTCTTTAATCAAGCTTTCTCCTACTCAGAATAAGTATAAGCCTATAATGTTGAACTGGGTGATAGAAGTGTTGAACTGGCTTGAATTTAAAGAGCTTAACGAGTCGTCTAAGTTTCTTGCTAGCTTGCTTGCATTAATAATACCGTTGCGCTACCAATTAATGGAGAAACCACTTAGTTATGACTACAGTTTGAACACCAATTCCAAGGAAATCACGAGGATAGTCATCATGACAGGCAATCCTATGGTGGCTAAGAAACTTATATTCATAATCAATGGATTAATAGGCGATTCCAAAGTAATGAACTTGTTAAGGGACGGAGAAATCGAAATTAATCTCAATGATTTGGATATTGAAACTGACATAGACGAGACAGAAGATCCACACGAAGAAGAAGACGAAGAAGAAGAAGAGGAGGATGATATCATACATGAAGAAATAGTCTCACACTATTCACATCCGTTGACAATGAATGCTAAGCCGATTCCTATTAAAGGAAGACTGTCGTTCAGCTCGTCGGAAAATTCATTTTCCAATCCTTCAATGAAAGGCTGGGAAATCCCAGGCAAATCTACAACGTCGACTTCTATTAACTCATCTAAGAATATCCCCATCACCAAATCTTCGCTCACAAAATCATCTTCTATGGCATACTTATCGTCATCTTTGAATTCATCCATGTCGTCTTCGGCTTCTAATTATTCTCTCTCGAAAATCGGCGGGAGTTTCATGGAAAAATGGAGGAATTCCTTCAACACTACAATGAACGGCAGTGTAAATTACGATGGGATTGATACTAACCCTAATAAAATGAACAGAAAGTACCAAGCACTCAGAACTCCGTCGCCTGCAGTCGAAATCGAAGAGTTTAAATTCTCGAAAACTCCATCGGTCGTCGACTTACAAGGGAAGAACAATCTGGCCCAAATTGACGGGGATCTAGTTAATCGTACGAAGAATATAATATACCAAGACGAATATTACGACAGTGCCAACACTATCAAGAGTAAAATCCAAAATATAATGAATAATGAACCCAAATATGAAATTAACGGCAACAGTTTAGAAGTGTATGACAAATCAACACCGAAATTCAGTCATTACGAGACTTTATTACCTAATGTAGCATTCACTGACGAATTCAGACCAGAATTTATCCTTCAATCGTGTCCTGTAAATCCACGCTTAGAGCAGCAAGTCATCAGTTCTATGAAGAATGATTTATTGTTCTACCAGAACAATTGTAATATCACCAATATCACCTCCAAAACAATATTTATCAGTTTAAGAGCTCGTGAAATCAAGACGATTGAACTTAAGCTTGGCGATAGTATTTCACCAGCTTATGAATCTCATACGCCTTCCCCTATTTCGTCATACTTCAGTGACTATAAGAGAAATAACTCGTACAAGACTATCATCAGAAAGGTATTTACGCCTATGAAGAACTCAGGAGATTTAGAGTTGATTAATATGGTGGAAAATAACTTACATAGAATCATGAAGGCGTTCTACGATAAGGAAGAAGGCGACGAAAAACTCCAGAAACTTGTATCTAAACTAGTTACATAAACAGGAAGCAGACATTAATCTGAATACTAATATAAGAGCCTAAGATTTAATACAAAATAGTCTTTCCATCATTATCAATGAAAGCACCATTTTGACTTTTATCAGCCTTTTCAATTACATTAACAATCTTATCAACACTTTCTTCAGGGGATTGAAATTTGTCTCTTCCCCATAAGTCAATAATCTCAGCAGCCATATCAGTTGCGACAAGACCAGGATGAATCGATAAAGTAATTGAATTTTTCTCCAAAGGATTTTCAGACTGTTCTAATTCTTTTGCAACTTGGACTGCAAAATGGTTGCCTGCAGCTTTCGAAGCACCGTAAGAATTACCACCAACGACGAATCCTCCCGTGGAAGCAACAATGGTGTTGATGAAAACAATCTGTTTGGTTTTACCGTTATCAGATTTAAACAAGTATGGATGAGCAGCAGAGAAAGCCTTTACAGCACCACCAACATTAATCTTCAAGACTTCATCATAGTCATCAGGATTATAGTCCAAGGTCTTGGCCATAAGACTACCACCATTAACTGCAGCATTATGAATAAGGACATCAATACCTTTGGGAGAATACTCATTGATCTTCTCAAATGCTTTAGTGAACTTAGCATAAGGAGAACTAATGTCAAGTTCAACCAACTTTAAGTTAGGGATTCCTAACGCTTCGACCTTAGCAGCAGTATCCTTGTTTCTAACAGTTCCAATAACCAAATTGTCTTTGTTGGCGGTGAATTTCTTGACGAAGGCCAAGCCGATTCCTTTGTTAGCACCAGTAATCAAGTAAGTAGTCATAGTCTAATAAGTAATATTTAAGAAATAGTTTATAATAAAATATTAATAAGTACTATAGGGCAATGTACCCTATTTATAGTTTTCCATTGCCAAAAGGTCGCCGCCAAAAGTCGACGCCACTCTTACAAACTGATTAATACAAGCTGTTTTAAGTAGTATTTCCGATTAGAAAATGGCTGCGAATGGTGAATCTCCGTGCTTACTTAAGGGAAAGTGGTGAAGTTGACAGGTTTCAAGCGGCGTCAGAATTTCACTGCCAATCATCGTCATTTATTTTGGTGAGTCAACTTTAGAAGGTTTTCGAAGGGATTTTCGAAGGGATTTAGGTGACAGATGGAAGCTTCACCAATTAGTTTACTAATAGGAAGAAGATAGAAGATAGAAGAAGTAATAAGGAAGACAGAAGCAGCAGCAGCAATATTGATTTATGAGCTTCGTTAATAGTTAATAGTAGAGATGAGATATTTGACTATTGTAAGGGTTTGTCAGCTTCAAGTCGAATCCAGCAACTTGAAGCTGCACAACGTGCTCTGATGGTGCCTTCGTATATCATGGAGGGCAAAGATAGTAAAGCAGAAAGCATTTGCTGCATCAATTTCCTGCTTTAAGTAGGAGAAATCAAATAAAAGTGAGACAATGCACTTCCAGCTTTATTATAGCGAATGATATAATCTTACTGAAGGAAGAAATTAACCCCCAAGTAGTGCATATTAAAGTACGAAGAAGCATTAACATGGAGTGTTGATGGTTTGAAAGTAATACTTCAGCATCCACGCTGTGAAGTATACTCTGAATTAAGCATGTCAATACTAACAATAATATTAACAATCTTATTAATGCTGTCAAGTCTAACATCTATTAACTAAATAGCTAATTGACTGTCCATCTAATGTAGCCAGCCTCGCGGTAGACAAATGGCGATAGTCTTTCACTATCTACCACCGCGCATCAATAAAATTTTCAACCATGGACGAACTAAGGCTAAATACGCCACCCCTCTTCATTGACGCCGAATCTAAAACAGACGAAGCTCGTTCGAAATTCACAGAAATCCCCCAATGCAGCTACCAGTACAAATACTTGGGCGATTCCGGCCAAAACGAAAATATGACTTGCGACTGCTCAGAGTCTTGGGATCCACATACTAATATAAATGCTGCCTGTGGCGAAGATAGTGACTGTATTAATAGGGCTACTTCCGTGGAATGTACCAACGATAACTGCGGATGCGGGAACGACTGTCAGAACCAAAGATTCCAGCTGAAATCTTATGCCGAAGTGACAGTTTTCCAGACTGAAAAGAAAGGCTACGGATTACGTGCCGATAAGCCCATTTCTGAGTCAGGTTTCATTTATGAATACATCGGAGAAGTCATCAGCGAAGACGCTTTCAGGAAAAGAATGATCCAGTACGACCAGAAACAGTTTAAACACTTTTATTTCATGATGTTGAAGAAAGATGCGTTCATTGACGCTACTGTAAAAGGGTCGTTGGCTAGATTTGTCAACCATTCGTGCAATCCAAATGCCTACGTCGACAAGTGGGTTGTTGGAGACAAGCTTCGGATGGGGATTTTCGCCAAAAGATCCATCCAAAAAGGTGAAGAAATCACGTTTGATTATAATGTCGATCGTTACGGAGCACAGTCTCAGCCGTGCTACTGTGGGGAGCCCAATTGTATTAAGTTTATGGGCGGGAAGACCCAAACAGATGCCGCCCTTCTTTTGCCCGAAGGAATCAGCGAAGCTTTAGGTGTGACTGTCCAACAAGAGAAGCTGTGGTTGAAGGAGAACAAGCATCTTCGTAAAAGCCAGCAGAAAGACGATGCTATTATCAACGAACAGTTTGTAAAGTCAATTCAAGTCACGCCATTGGCTGAGGGCGACGTAACGAGAGTTATGGCCTCATTGATGAAGTCACAAGACTTTAATATCACCAAGAAGTTGGTGGAAAGAATCTATTTGACCAACGACGACAATGTGAATTTATCGATTGTCAAAGTCCATGGATATAAAACCTTATCGACAATCTTACAGCTGGACGACATAGACGACGATATCATCAAGATGATCCTACAAGTGTTGAGCAAATGGCCCAAACTTACCCGAAACAAAATCAGTTCGTCTAAAATCGAAGACGTTGTCAAGCGTATTAACGCAGAATCCGATAACACTGAAGTCACAGACTTGTCAAGTGATTTACTACAAGAATGGCTGAAGTTGCAGATGGCATACAGAATTCCTAAGAAAGAAAACAACTCCAACGATATTGGATACAGCAGAAACTTGAGATCTCATACACCTGATGAAGACGAACAAGAGTCAGGCGACGAGGAATTGCCTGAAGGATGGCAGTCTGCATTCAACGACGAGTACAGAAGATTATACTACTATAATCTCGACTTAAATGTCACACAATGGGATAAACCCGAGAAACCTAAGGAAAAATCAACTACTCCGCTACCAAAAGGTCCAAGACAAGAACGAACATCCAACAATTTCAATGAAATGAGACTAGCACAGCTCGAAGAAGAAAGACTTCAGCGAGAAAAAGAGCTTCTATATTCACAGGCCCAGGATAAACAGAAGCATTTGCAGGCACTTATCCTAGAAAGTCAGAAGCAAAGTGAAGAGAGGAAGGTCTTGGAAGCTAAAATAAAAGAAGAGCTTGCAGCCAAACAAAAGGCTAAACAAAAGGCCAAAGCCAAAGCTAAAGGAAAGAGTAGCTCGAAGCCACCAAGCAACGAGAAACTATGGGCAGGACTATTTGCACAGCACGTACCTAATTTCATCAAGAAACACGAATCAGAAATAGGAAGAGATAACGTTAAAGGATGTGCACGAGACGTAGTGAAGTTGCTAACCGAAAAAGAAATGCATAAGAATAGAGATCCACCATCGGAGTTGGAGAAAGCCAAGCTTAAAAAGATCAAAGAATTTACAAAGAGCTACATGGATAAGTTCTTGACAAAGTATAAGGCTAAACATGAAGCTCATAAAAGACACAAGGAAATGTAAATAAGCATTATATATAATGAACAAACAGTATCAGAAATGCATGTGTATTCGTTCTATAAAGGTTATTTGTCTTCTAACAACAAGGGTAAGTTTTCAATGGACTCCGAACCATAAATGATTTGGTACGTAGCTTCAAACAATGGGAATTCATCCAATTTCTTAGTATTAGTCAATAATTCATGAACTTCTTTAGCTGTAACTATCCCTTGAGACGATTGGCCGTTCAACAACTTCTTTTCAGCCACTTCAGCAGAATCACCAGTCTCAGCCATGTATCTCCCCACTTTAACATTTCTACCACCGGAACAGGTAGTAATGAGATCGGCCACACCAGCCGATTCACGAGTAAAAGTAGTAGCTTTTGATTCAGGGAAGAAAGTTTCAGAAAACTTAATGGTTTCCAACAAACCCACTCTCATTATAGCAGCCTTGGCATTATCCCCCCAGCCTAAACCTTCGACGAAACCAACTGCCAAAGCTACAATATTCTTCAACGCACCAGCCACTGAGACACCAGCCACATCGTCAATGACATTTACATGGAAATAAGGTCTATGGAAAGCAGCCTTCAATACATGCAAATCAATATCGTTACCTGGACCTTTAAAATCGGCAGGAATCTTATAGGCAACTGTAGTTTCTGACCATTTACCTCTAGCCACTTCTGGAGCCAAATTAGCCCCAGATAATGAGCCACACGCAATGCCTAATTGTTCAGTGATGTAAGTACTTAACAATTTACAGCCATCTGGTGTGACTTCTAAACCTTTAAGGCAACTTATAGCACGAGCATTAGGCTTAAGGTTACCTCTTAATTGGTCACAGATTTTATGCAAGAACTGATGAGGTAAATTAAACACTATCAAGTCAGCATCTTTAGCCGTATCTACAATACTAGGCACAGCTACTAAATTTCTAGGCAACGTGACCCCTGGTAAGTATCTGACATTTTCATGTTTGGTATTAATGATATGAGTCAAGTTTTCGCCGTTGACTTTCTCTTCAAACACCCACATCTTAACGTGGTGATGGAATAAATGGGGTCTAGCATTTGCATTTTCAGCAAGGATCTTTGCAATAGTAGTCCCCCAATTCCCTGAGCCTATTACAGCAATTCTAAACGGTTCTACAGGAGCTACCAATTGTGAAGAAGTTTTGTTGGGTTGCAAAATTTGAGATAATTGAAGTAATCTATTTTGTGCCGACATTTTTAAATGGAAACTATCGACAAACGTACTAGCTTGGTATCTTTATATTGTAGTGTGCTATGAAAAAATGTGGAAAAAGAACTTGCCCTTTTTATATACTACGTAATTGCTGTGCGAAACGGTTATACGTTATCCGAGGATGGGGCATCTCGATTTGGCGATGGGCAAATGGATGTTTTCGGATTAATTAGAATGCAGCAACTAAGCCAAATGCATGGGGGAGGTTCGGTTATAAGGTGGGGGAGGTCAACTAACAAGCTAGTGGTTTTTTGTAGAGAAATCAGACAGTTTAAATGGGAAGTGTATGCCGAGATGACCTCGGTGCACCACTAGAGATCTTATCAGCGAGTCATAAGGAAAAACTCGGAAAAATAGAGATATTCACATGATGGTGATGAGCCGCATCCTCTGACGTCGTCTGACGTTCCTCTATACCATTACATATGGAAGACACCGGCCGTGAGAATAGCTATGCAAATAGCTCTGAAAGTACGTATGAATTTGGATGGGCTCAATGAACATCTTTGATCAAGTGCCTTCTTAACAAAGTCTTCCTACCAAAGTCTTCCTAACAAAGATCTTCCTAATCAAGTCTTAATCAACGTCTTCTTAATCAAAGATCTTCTCAATCTTCCTAATCAAAGTCTTCTTAATCAAAGAGTCAGCTAATCTACGGCTGAATGCATAATCTACTAGGCGAATCAATAATGTGAAAAAGTCTAGACTGAATGCTTATGAATAGTTAGTTCCAATCAAGATAGAAATCAAACTGACTTCATACTTTACTCACAGCACAAAGCATCATTCATACAACATTAACCACTCTTAAATACTCTCAGTGGACGTATTGCCTAAAACGGCATCTCGCAAATTTATCCCTTTATAATGACAGAGAAATCAGAACTTTTTCATATTTCCGAAGCTTACAAAGACGATGAAGCGTTTACGAGATTACAGGAGTTGAATAAGTTTCCTTTTAGTCCAGGGAAATACTATACTCAGTATGTTTCACTCTTAGAAAAGGCATTCGAGAATACAAAAGTGGCTAGTGAAGAAGAACAAAAGGAGACCAAGAGGATCCTCAAAGAGTATGATCCAATGATGTGGGATTTACTCACAAAACGCTGTGACAAGCTTGAGTCAGAATATAAAGAACTTTTCAAACAATTGCTTGTAATTTTAACAATTCAGAGAGTGGAGATTGCCCAAGAATATAAGCATATTATATTTCCATTGAACTGGGGGAGACTTAAACCAGAGCATGTTGAATACGAAGATTTTGCTTTTGCTCACTTTTCAAGAGGAGATACAGGAATGTTAATCATTACAATTATTGTGATAGCAGCTCTCGCTATAGGAATTGCTAGCTTATCATCACAACAGTATATTCTTGCTGGTTTTATTTTGTTAGTAGCACTGTTAAGTGTAAGAGCCATTTATAATTACACTTTTCGCTAAAGCACTGCAATATTCACAAACTAATATTCAGAATGACATAGTAATTACATATAAATCTCATTTAAAAGTTAATTATTAATTAGTTAAGTATCTCGTAAAAATGCGTCAATATCCTCATTATGTCCATACCTTTACATATTTCAGAAGCCTACAACGATGATGAAGCATTCGAAAGGCTACAGGAGTTAAGCAAGTATCGTTTCTCTGACAACGCTTTACACGTAATTTGCCAAAGATACCTTACACTTCTAGAAATGGCTTTCAAGAATATAAAAACTGCTGGCAGGGAAGAACAGAAAGAAGCTATGAGGATCATCCAAGATTTCGATCCAATTATGTGGGACATAGTATTCAGCTATTGTGACGGGCAATAAGAGGGTAAAGATCTTTTAAAACAGTTTATTATCGTTGTAACCAATAGAAAACATCAAAATTACAACGAGTATTCACTTATTATTGCACCTTATCGATGGGGAAAACTCCAACCACAAAATGCTAAGTACGAGGAGTTCTTGAAGTTGCATTTTTCAAAAATGTACAGAAATACTGCCTACTTTATTACAGTTGTGTCGTTAATAACATTGGTATTAATTATATCACTGCAAGAATGTGATGTTCTTATTTTATATTTCATGATACTAGCCATTGCATTGGCTTTCAACTATTTATTATCTTTATGAATGATATAACTTCAATAATTATAATAAATATTAATCTTCCAACGTATAATTATAGTTAAATACCTTCAATAGTAGACTCGTAAATTCGCATCAAAATATATCCCTGCAATGGCGCAAACTTCAAAGTCCTTGCCTCTTCCTGACGCCTACAGAGACGACAATTCCTTTTCTAGATTATATGAGTTGAAACAAAATTGTTTTGGTGGAGGGCCCACATCACTAATTTGCAGAAACCATCTTAAATTTTTGGAAAAAGCATTTGAAAATATAAAAGTCTCCAACGACGACGAACAGAAGGAGGTTATGAGGATTGTTAAAAGCCGTGATCCAATTATGTGGGATATTCTTAGACAAAGGTGTGGAGACGAAGTCGACGATAAACAATTTTTGAAACGATCGATTATAGAGTTATCAGAGAAACGGACAGAAATACACTGGGAATATTCTGCTGTTATTACTCCATACAGATGGGGAAAATTACAACCAGAACATATAAAGTATGAATCATTTATCACACAAAATTGTTGGAGGTTGTACATGTTTTCTGCATACTTTTTAACCTTTTCGACTTTAATGGCAATAGTAATACGATTTTTACCCTTTACTGTTTTAGCGGGTATAGTAGATTTTTATGTTTTATTAATGCTGATTGCCACCTACTTTTAGCTGATTTTCTGGTCAATTTCAATGGTTGCTATACAAATGAAAACATTTAGAAAAATTCATTGCTATGTGTTTTTATTTCAAGAACTGAAGGGTTTCTGCTATTTCTTTAAACCATTCTACTCCAACTGTCCATATTTTTGGCTTATTCTTTGTTTTAAGTAAAAAGATTTGTTATAGGTTTCAATTTCTTATATTTATGATTTGATTTTGAAACCGTCAGTAATTTTAGTTGAGTACCTTCAATATTAGACTCGTAAATTCGCATCAAATTATCCTTTCAATGACACAGGATTCTGAATCTATTCATATTCCTGATGCTTATAGAGACGATGAAGCCTTTTCAAGATTACATGAATTGAATCAAATAACTTTCACGGATGCACTGCCAAATGAAATATGCCAAAACCACCTTGGCTTCTTAGAAAAGGCATTTGAAAATAGTAAAAAGTCAAATAAGGACGAACAAAAGGAGATAATAAGGGTTACCAAGATGCGTGACCCAATTATGTGGGATATCCTCAGCAAGCACTGTGATAGTGAGGTAGAGCCCAAAGAGCTTTTGAAACAGTTTTTATTTGTTTTAACGGACCAAAAATCGGAAATACGTTGGGAGTATGCTAATATTATCGCTCCGTATAGATGGGGATTAGGAAAGCCGCATCCAAAATACGATGAATTTATTAAGAGAACATTTTTCAGATTTTATTTATTTCTTGGACCCTTTTTAATGATTTTGATATTGCTGGTAATAATATGGCCCACAATAGCAGCAGTTGCACCAGCAATTAGCTTTGGAATAGTGTCTATAGTTGTGTCGATAATTCTGACTTTTGGATAATTTAATGGCGATAATCAAACGGTAATTAATTATATAGATTAAATAGAGCAAAATACTATATATATTATTTCAAGAGCTGAAGGCTGTTTAAGTCCTTGTCTTTCAGCATTCTGCTTTGTATAATTATCATAATTCGTAAATTCGCATCAAAATATCCTTTCAATGACACAAGATTCTGAATCTATTCATTATCCGAAAGCTTACAAAGATGATAATTCCTTTTCAAGGCTATACGAACTAAACAAACGTTCCTTTAGTGACGGATCCCCATCAGCCATCTGTATAGAGCATCTTAGATTTTTGGAAAAAGCTTTCGAAAATAGTAAAGTTTCAAATAAGGACGAACAAAAAGAGATAACAAGAATTGTCAAGAAACGTGATCCAATTATGTGGGACATTCTTAGTAAACTATGTAGCAAAGATTTAGATGACAAAGAATTTTTGAAACAATCCATAATTGCTCTTGCAGAGAAAAGACCTAAAATTCGACAGGAATACTCGGAGGTTATTTCTTCATACAGATGGGGCAAAATAAAGCCACAACATGCCAAATATGAAGAATTCATCACAGATAACTTTGGAAAATGGCATATACTTTATGTTTGCTTTATGGTGTTTTTGGTATTGATGACAATAATACTGCTACTAATTGAATCAGTAGTGCTTATTTCTTTTTGTATACTGTTTGGATTGGTGGCTACTGTTCCTTTTGTCGTGCTTCAATTCTAGCTGCATCATCTTTGACAATTAGCATAAGAAACAAAAAAAACTATATGTACATTACTTTAAAAACCTTAGGTTCTCTATATGCAATTCTTCTTTCAGCATTATAATTCAAAAATCCTTATTGTTTACTTATTCAACTTATTAGTGTGAAAAAAAACCCATAGGATTTATTTGTCTATTATAATTTTGATTCACTTGCTATTTATATTATAGATCTGGTAGTTCAGTACCAAGTTACGTAATGTCAAAGATAGCACCGACTCGTAAACTCGCATAAAATTACTCCTTCAATGACTCAAAATTCCGAATTCATTATCTTGAAGCCTATGAAAATGATGACTCCTTTACAAGGTTATACGAATTAAACAAACTACCATTTACGGGGGGACCTATAATAGACATATACAATAGTCATCTTAAATTTTTGGAAAAAGCGTTCGAAAATATTAAAGTATCTAATGAACAGGAACACAAGGAAATTATGAGGATTATCAAGACCCGTGATCCAATAATGTGGGATATTCTCCATAGACAGTGTGGAGATGTCGAAGATAAAGAGTTTTTGAAGCAAGCAATTATGCTGTTGTCAGGACAACGTCTGGCAATTTACAACGAATATTCTAGCGTAATTAGTCCTTATCTATGGGGAAGAATAAAGCCGGAACATGCAAAGTATGAAGAGTTTATCAGAGAACAGTTTGTAAGAGTTTACTTATTTCTCTTTCCCTTTCTAGCCATATTAACATTACTATCAATAATAGTGCAGTCGGAGGTTTTAGTTGCAGTACTGATTACTGCAGGTATATCAGTAAGTATCATAAGTTTGATGATCATCTTTGGATAGAAGGCAAGCGGAGATAGCAATTTGACAATATACGTATTTATTACATCCTTCAGTGTTTATATTACATTTAGTAATTTCCATAAATAGTATCTATCAAGAGACTCGTAAATTCGCATCAAACTAATGACAGAATCTATTCATTATCCCGAAGCTTACAGGGACAACGATTCCTTCACAAGACTTTACGAACTTAATAAAATCCCCCTCCACAATGACTCCCTATCGCTGACGTACAGCACTCAAGTGAAGGTTTTGGAAAAAGCCTTTGAGATTATCAAGGTGTCAAAACAAGACGAACAGAAGGAGGCAATGAGAATTGTCCGTACCCGTGAGCCAATCATGTGGGATATCCTTAGTAGTCGCTGTGACACTGCAACAGACGATGAAGAGCTCGTGAAACAGTTTATAATTGTTTTGACAGAACAAAGAGCAGAAGTATTACGAGAATATTCAAGCATAGTTAATCTATACAAATGGGGAATAATCAAGCCACAACATGCTAAATATGAAACGTTTATCAGGAAGACGTTTGTCAAATGGTATGTATATCTTTTACCCATTATAGCCGTTTCGGCAGTGCTGGCACTATTGGTTCCAACTCCATTTGTCTATGTAATTGCCTACGTGTTTGGACTAACAGCTGCTGTTATTGGTGTATTTGTTACCTTTTCATAGAGCTATTATAGTATTGTTACTTTACTCTACTAGCCTTAATCCTACATTTCATACTAGATAATTCAGTTCTATAGTATAATCCATTGGCAGCCACCTGATAATATTTTCTATAATTACTAAGTACTTATCTATGTATTACTAAGTAGTAAAATATCTATAAATTACTAAGTAGTAAAATACTTATCTATAAATTACAAAGTAGTAAAATACTTATTTAAATTGATTACTTTAAGTAGCTAATATACTTATCTATAAATTACTAAGTAGCTACTTAAGCCACCAACTGATAATACTTGTCTATAAATTACTCCAAGTAGCTGAAGCTACATTAGCTTTGCTATCTATAAATTAATAAGTAGCTAAAGCTAAAGCAGCTAAAGCTAAAGCAGCTAAAGCTACTTTAGCCATAAATTACTCAAGAAGCCAAAGCCAAAGCAGCTATACCTACTTCAGCTAGTAAATGTACATTACTTTAAAAACTTAAGGTTCTCTATATGCAACTCCTTCTCAGCATTACGCTTACAAGTAGCCGTACCTATATGACGTTTTAAAGCATCTTTCCTGGCAAAACCTTTTCCACAATAAGGACAAATATTTGGAGGTATTGTTAAATGCTGTTTTTCATGTCGTTTCAAGTCACTCGATCGTTTAAAATTCATAAAACATTTGGGACATTCATATTTCCTTTCTGGTTCCGATTCAGCGTGTCCGTTTCCATTCCCATTGCTTTGACTGCTGCTTCCTGTAGCTCCTACATTATTCAAAGGATTCTCACCAACTAGTTTATTCAATGGATTCTCCCCTACTAACTTGTGGGAACGAGCGTCCTGGAAAACATCATTATTAAAGTTTGGGAAGTTCTGATAGAATTCTTGAATCATTAATTGACCATTATCATTAACTTTTATATTCTCTCCACTCTTAATTGGATTCCCGTGAGGTGACAGCACATATTGCAAACGCATAAACAAATCATTCAACGTCGGATCAACTAGCTGTCGATTGGCCTTGTTAGCATTAGCTGTATGCACTATAGCTTCCTTAGCAAGCTTAAAAAACTGTTCATCTTCGTCAGATCGTTTGTGGTCATTTCCTTCACTTCTTGTGTAACTGGTATTGGGTGAAAAGGTAGGATACAGAAGTGGTTTATCGTTATCGTCAGAATTCTTAGGATGTCGAAATGGTTGCATATCAATTTTCTACCAGTGCCATATCTGGATAGTTTATCAAGGGTATATAAATTTACTATGGCTATTTGGTGGAAAGGTTATCACGTGTGTTTACTCAATCCACAGTTTCGCGCCACTTACGCAGGGCTAACTAGTCCGATTAATCAATTGGTGGCTTAAGCTGCCAATTGGTTGATGTATACTATAGAAGAAATAAGACTGGCATTGTCTAATAGTATGAAATGTGGCTCGAAGGAATAGTATAGAGTGTTGTATTGTAGATAAATATAGTCCGACGGAGAAGAATGAGAATTTTCCTGATAGCCACAGTTTAATGTTTTGAATCCATTGGTGCCGTATCACCATTTTGGATTCACGTAGGACTTTGTACTAGACTGTGGAGGCATCTTGAGTTAGTTGAGGTATTGTATTATTGTAACACAAAGACGCAGTTTATATTTCAGCTTACTGGATTGGATATCTAAAGCATATTGGTGTACCGAAGTGAATCTATGTTGGTGTACCGAAGTCGTCCTAGGATTCTACACTAATCACTTATATGCTAATAGATCAAGGAGTCTAGGAATTGCAATGGAATATCCATAGTTTCCTCTAAAGCTGTAAGTTGAAAGAGCTAAATATTGAACTTGATAGTCAAATCAGAGTATCTCGTACAATAGGCTCAAATCAGAGTATCTCGTACAATAGACTAGCAACATACATTAATTAACACTAAAACTAAAAGTATCAAATTCATCTAAACTCAAAGATTTTTTTGCAAATGCAAATCATAATCTCATTTATAAATTCTAAAAATTCTATTCAAATCCCTTATTTCCTCTTCATATTTCTCTTCACTACAACCAATCTCACTTCTGGCAAAATCTATAATATAAAAGCTCTTGTTGTATAAAATATTCCTCTCATAAAAATCGTTATGGACTATATTGTGCTCGTGAAGAACAGCCAATTGTTCACTTAAGGCTTTGAAGCTCTCGTCATTAATAGGAAACTCAGTTTTTTCAATGAACTTGCTCATAATAAATGGACCCTCCACAATATCATTCAATCCTCGGTCGTATCTGACTCTTCCTTGACGATGCTTCAAATATACCAGGTTGAATCTGCTATCGGCTACCAATTTCCGGATCATATTTCGTTCATTTTCGTATTGCTGTGCAGCATGTACATTTTTCAAAGGGTCTTCGCTGTTATCTTTGAATATCTTGATAATTATCCATTCATGAGGATCCACTTTCTCTTGAAAATATTCTTGCATAACACTGGCACGTACTTTCAATACTTGTCCTGAGCTTGTAGATGAAATCTGTATCTCATCGACGTCTTTGTTGTACAAGATATTTTTGACCGAATCTTTTGGCAAGCTTGATGATCCTGCAGAATCATCATTTCCATTTCCATTTCCACCAAAATTGGGATCAAAATGACCCAACAACTCAAGAATCTCGTCAAAATCCTCTTTATTATTGATTGCAATATCGACTGCTTCGGCAAAAAAGCTTATTAACACATCAAGGTATGTAACCCCAGCTGACTTGCAATTGACTGCATAGAATTTTAAAGGTATTTCCTTTATTCCAAACACCAGATTGGAGTTCACTTTAAGTCTTAGAGTTTCCACATCTATAACTATCAAAATAAGGATGTGCCCGTCACTAATAAACCCCCTAGTGACTCTAGCAACAATCATATAGGAAACCAATTTTTTAACAACACTTGGAAATTCTTTGCCAAAAAACAATAATCCTATAAGTTCCTCGTCTGTTAAATATTCAGAGTTTTTAAAAAGTGGAGCTTTCTTCATTTCGCCCACTAGACTGACCTTGTGGGAACCGTTTTTACTGACAGTTATTGTAAAGTCAGGGTACAAAATTCTTTTTTGCCCGTCAAGCTCAGGAATGAGGTCTTCCATTTGAACTTGATGTGTGAGATGAGTGTATGAGTCCACTATTGCTTCGAAAAATTTACTAAGATACTGGCATAAATCCGTAAGTATATACTCCTTGAACCTATCCTGTATATGGCTTTCTTTGTTTGGTCCAAATTGATACCGTTTCAGGAATACTCTTGAATAAAATTTTAAAAGAAGAGGAATATTTGAATATAAAGGACGCAAATTATGTACCATTTCCCTTTGTGGTATTTTTTTAATTAACGACGAACGAAACTGAAGTTGTAATTGTTGAAGAAACTTATTATCTTTAGAAGTTGCTGAGTCAGTTGATGCGGTTGTTAAAATAGAAGCTGGCATTTCTGGAGTTTCTTTTAATGTAGTTTGATCTGGAAATCGATAGATCACATATGGGAGACTTCGGAAGAACCAAACAACACGAGCCTTAGAAAGTCCTCCATGATCTAAATTATCAAATAGTTGTGTGAACACTTGGTCGAAAACGCTTGGATCGATAATGTCGTAATTTATTCCTTCAAAAAAAAGGTAATTAACCAATTTGTTATATGTAGCATTTGTTCCCAAAAATGATCTATAGTCAAGCATACGTGAATCGACAGTATTTTCTTCGATTCTCCGCTTGAAACAGGCAGCCATTCTTGCAAATACTGGATAGTTCTCATCATTGAACATCGTCGAATCACTCAAGAATCTGACGAGATTATTTGCTTCTAATTCATTTATCATTGTGTGTATTGAGTGAGAAATTACCACATTTTATTCTTGCAATCTTTTTGCAACCGCATGTCGGCGATTCCAGCATACATTTCACGACATCCTAAATCAAACGATGAATTACAGCCTTCAATATTATAATGTCCAACAGCAGCTATCCACATTCAAGCAAGTTTAATGACTTGTTTTACGTCTTCCCAGACACGAAAATGGATTTACATGCATTAGTTTCTTTCGTTTCAATCTTCGTTTATTATTGAAAAAATCCAAACTAGAAAAAGTAATCTTCTAATCAACAAATGAATGACATTTCATTTCTAACCAAAACCAATCATGGGGGGTCCATCTTTTTGACAAATAGCTTATCCCATTCAAAACTGAACATTAAAACCGGTAGCGGCTAAATTAATAACAGTTTAAAAAGCAAATTAAAATATACATCACGCAGTATTGTTGAAAGAATCCTAAGAAATTGATTCTAAAAGCTTGAAGCATCATGTAATAGTCGGATAGAGGTGGTTCATTGCTGCACCAACATCTAGTACTGGGTAAACATCCTTACCATTTAGTGCGAAAAATATCAAAATCTGCGAAACATCACAATGACAAAAGACCTCCCTCCTAGACAAAAGTCCCAGCGGTTAGTCAACCGTAACAAACAAAAAGATAACAGTCTTAAATTCCAACAATTCCGAGCCAAGTCAAAAGTCATCAACAATATCAATGAACTTTTACCGGGATTGAATGATATAACCGATGGATTTGAAGCATTACCTATCGATATCATTAAATACTTTACACTTTTAAGAGAAATCGATGCTAAATGCATTAATACAATCCCTGTAATCAACGACAACATCAAATCGTACCTTGAAAATCTTCATGGATCAGAAAAACCCGAACCTAAAAGTCTTATCACCATTAAAGATCTTATTAGTGATATTATTCCTTGTTTGGAAGAGAAAATGCACGTTACAAGTATTGCTACAGATAGTGTTGCCAAACACTTGTTCAGAATTAATAATGATTATAAACTTATTATCAATAATAATGAAATCCCTGAAAGTATACGGATTGGACCATTAAATCATCCAGCAATGATTATGGATTCTTCAGCACCTTCAGATCATTCTAATCCTAATAGGTCGGCACAAAGTTCAAGGCTGGAAACTAGGCGAGAAGCTTTGGCTGCAAGGAAACAAGTTACAACTGATGATGATAAACGTGAACTGACACCAATTGAGAAGAAGAAGAGGAAGAAGGAAACTCCAATAATTGTTAATCCTCCACCAATAACTCAAGAAAGAGCTTCAACTCCTGGACCTAAGAAGAAGATGAAGAAATCAGAAGATTCAACTGAGCCTACGTATTGTTATTGTAATCAAGTATCATTTGGGGAAATGGTTGGATGTGATGGTGATGAATGTAAAAGAGAATGGTTCCATTTACCATGTATTGGATTTAAGAATCCACCAAAGGGGAAATGGTATTGTGATGACTGCTTGAAACAGAGGAAAATTAAGAGAATTTAATGTACGCTTACTAAATTTCTGTGCTTATTCACTGTAGCCCTCTAAATTTTATCTCTGAATAAGCTTCTTGAATGGTAATTATGCAAGAAGCAGAACTTTATTATTCACAAAATGCTATTTATGTCCCGGAGAAAGTTTATGATTCTCTATAAATAGTATCAACTCTACCATATTAACCAAGTCTTAGAATATCTTTATATTCTTGTAGTCCATACAATACGGTAACTCAGCCATTACATTATATACATGTCTTTTCTAAAATAGTTACCATATAAATACCTACATTAATTTACGGTAATTTATAATAATGTACAATATACTTCATAATTACATAATAACCTTTGCCATTTCTATAATTAGATAGTTCACAAAACTGAAAAGGTAAACTTGTACAATTGTATACCAATGGATCTCTATTTCTGTACACTAACAGTAAAATTAATCATTTATAAATTCATGAATCATTTTATAAAGGAAAGAAAGTTTCACTGTGACAAAGCGGGGGATACCGCCGGCGGCACGCCGCAAGGGTAGACTGCGTCGAGCAGTCGTGCGAGTGCGCGCAATCAGCCCAGCAAGCATTTTAATTGTCCAATTTCACTATTTCACTCGTTATGATGCAAGAATACAAGTTGGTAGTCGTTGGAGGTGGTGGTGTTGGGAAAAGTGCATTGACAATTCAATTGATTCAATCCCATTTTGTTGATGAATATGATCCAACAATTGAAGATTCCTATCGTAAACCTTGTAATATTGATGATGAACAAGTTTTATTAGATATCTTGGACACTGCTGGCCAGGAAGAATATAGTGCAATGAGAGAACAGTATATGAGAACTGGTGAAGGATTCTTATTAGTATATTCAATTGATTCCAAAAGTTCATTAGATGAATTGACTAGTTTTTATGAACAAATTCAAAGAGTTAAAGAATCGGATAATGTACCAGTTTTAGTTGTTGGTAATAAATGTGACTTAGAAAATGAAAGACAAGTAAGTTATGAAGAAGGTCATAGTTTAGCTCAATCATTTAATTGTAAATTTATGGAAACTAGTGCTAAACAAAGAATTAATGTTGAAGAAGCTTTTTATGATTTAGTAAGAAGTATTCGTGATGGTAATAAAGTTCTGGAAACGCCTCAAGCTGTGAAGAAAGATGAAGTACCGGCACCTACTACTAAAGTAGAACCAAAGCAGAACAATACACCAGCTAGAAATAATCAAGCAGTTTCATCTGGACATGAAAAGCAGAAATCTGGTTGTTGTACGATTGTTTAGAGTAAAGTTTACCGTAAGTAGGATAGCAATATAAGTAGCAATATTAGTAACAATATCACTAACAATATCGCTAACAATATTAATGTGTAGTATAACAATTGCCCTTTATTTTCTCTCCATTGTTGTAATTGACATCATTGGTACAATTCCTTGTAATCAATGGTTTTCAGTAATATTTTCCATTCTTATCAATTCCGTGATAATTGTTCTTACCGTCAATCTCATTACCGTCAATCTTAATTGTTCGTTATTTCATTTATTGTTCATTGTTCGGACGCCTTTATGTGGAAATGGGGAAGTCTTGAGCAGAGCACAGAAGTAGCATGTGCAAGTGGCCATTAACTAGTAGCTGTTAACTATTAACTACTATTAACAATTAACTGGTAAGCATTAACTACTATTAACAATTAACTGGTAAGCATTAACTAGTAAGAAATTAGAATAAAAGAGAAGGGATAACAAAGAAGAATCACTACTATCATATATTAGCAGCTACTCATCAAGCTTTCATCTATTATTAGCTTAACTACGTGGACGATGGACATTTTAAGTAATTCCGTCTGTCAGTCCACTTCATCAAAATGGATCCAATTCATAATCTGTTTTGCAATTCCTGTTTCTCTTACAAGGAATGCTTGCGGCTACGCCTGCAAGCTAGTTAATAAAATGATACACTATAAAATGCAAGATCAAACTAGCAAACACATAATCTCCTAAAGCTCTTTCTGGACTCGATTCAAATACTTTAAAATTAGCTTCATTATATTGCAACCTTAAGTTAACAGTCAATACAAATTGACCTACACAACTAATAAATCCACCTAAAAAGGCATTAAAGGGGAAATTTCCAACGAGTAATACGTATATAAATTGTAATCCACCAATTACTAATAAATAAGCCAAAAATCCATCAATTAATCTGGTTCTTGCAGTTAAAGATTTCTGATAATCACTAATTGTCGTATTGACAGTGCTTACCAAATCCCTGACTACTGATGTTGAAGTAGAAGGAGTTGTTTTAACGGGTTTTTTCGTTGAAACCATGTTGGCAGTGCGACATTCAGCGCGATCTTGACAGTTAAGGTAGAGTTAGAGTCTCGCTCACGTTGGGCGACAGGCGACATTTTCTCTAACTTAGTTCCATAGTTTCCACCAATCTTATCCTTTATAAACCTACAGCAACAGTTAAAGATGGAAGAATCAAAAGTCACGCCACCAAAGCTTAAAATAATCCCACCCTTGAATTTTTGTCCCGTCGAACATCAGTTATATAGAAGTGGACAACCAACTATAATTAATCAACTGTTCTTACAAGGTCTTCATCTTAAAACTATTGTATGGCTTGCAACCGAAGAACCACAAGAAGAATTCTTAGATTATTGTTCACTTAATAATATCAACTTGGAGTTTGTGGGGATGATCAATGATTACAATTATAACTATACGTCTAATATAAACCCGTGGGATACATTAAATGAGTTGACTATTACTAAACTGTTAGAGATTATGATGAATAGTGAGAATTATCCGTTGCTAGTTTGCTGTGGAATGGGGAGACATAGAACTGGTACGATTATCGGATGTTTAAGGAGATTACAGAATTGGAATTTAGCATCAGTTAGTGAAGAATATAGAAGATTTGCTGGTGCTAAAGGTGGTAGAATTCAGGTGGAGTTATTGATTGAGAGTTTTGATATTGGGTCGATAAAGATTGATCCTGACCAGGCACCTGATTGGTTAGTTGAGAAGGAGGAGGTGAGCAAAACTGCATAAGCAAATATTAATCAAATATTAAGCTGACGCTTAATATTTAGCTTGAAGCTTATAACCAATAGTAGTACTGAGTACTGAGTACGTCTCAGTACTAGGCAGAAGAATGCACCAAATAAATACTGGAATACGGGCACGTGCATAGAATATAACACAAGTATCAGTACTCACTATATTAAAGCATATTAAAGAATTCATACATGCTGTCTTGTGCTGACGCACAAGATAGGCACAAGGCTCGCGAGATGGCGAGAGTCTCGTGGTGGCTGGTGCGAGTGCTATCGCAGCTTTCTTATCTTATCTCACCCACGCGGATCCAATATGCTTGAAGTATTAACAACTCCCTCAGAAGTTTACAATCTTCGAGTCCATTTTGCTGCCTTCTTAGCTTCATTTGCAGCTATAATCATCGGCTACGATGCAGGATTCATTGGTGGTTGTGTTGTTTTACCAGAATTTGCAAATGAATTCGACTTTGCTAACATGAATCCCCTGGATGTTTCCAAAACAAAAGCTAATATTATCTCCTTATTTCATGTAGGTGCCTTTTTCGGTGCTTATTTAGTGTACCCAGTAGGTATTTATTGGGGCCGTGTGATTGGCTTCCAAATTTCTGGATTATTAATCACTTTTGGTAGTGCTATTCAGCTTGCTTCCAACCACGAAAGAGGCCTTGGATATTTACTTGCTGGTAGAGTTTTAACTGGAATTGGTATTGGAGCTGTATCGAATTTAGCTCCAATGTACGTATCAGAGATTTCTCCTCCTTCCATTAGAGGAAGACTTGTTGGGATGTATGAAATAGCCTGGCAGGTTGGAGGGATTTTTGGATTCTTCATTAATTACGGCACAGAAAAGAACTTACAAGGCAATAAACAATGGCAAGTACCTATCGCAGTACAATTAATACCAGCTGGGGTGTTTTTCATAGGTGTGTTCTTTATTAAAGAATCTCCTAGATGGTATTTTACGGTGAATAAACCTAGTTTGGCTGTTGATTCATTAACATATTTGCGGAATTTAGAGCCAGACACTGCATACATTCAATATGAACTTGAGGCTATGGAAAGAGAAGCAACTGAACGTAAGAAAGTATTAGGATCAGAATTTATTGGACCTTTTAAAGTACTTTTCGGTGATAAAAAATTACGTTATAGATTACTTTTAACACTGGGACTTTTCGTGATGCAGAATACAACTGGTATCAATGCTATTATCTACTATTCAGTATCGATTCTTAAGACAATTGGTGTAGATTCTACTGAAGCCGGACTTCTTTCAACTGGAGTTTTTGGTCTAATTAAAGGTGGCTGTTGCTTTATATGGGCTTTCTTTATTATTGACAGTTTTGGCAGGAAGCCTCCCGTTATATGGTTTGGATTATTATGTGCTTTTTCGTTATTCTACTTAGGAATCTATATTAGAATAGCCGATCCTGAAAATACTTTAAATGGGTCATCAAATGCTGGTTCTAGAAGTGCTCTAGCATTTTTCTATATATGGACATTTGCATTTGCATTCAGTTGGTCGGGATTCCCCTGGGTTTATATGAGTGAAGTATTTGATTCAAAGATTAGAAACTTAGCTCAATGTTTCAATGCTTCAGCCAATTGGTTTTGGGCGTTTATTCTTGCTAGATTTGCTCAAGATATGATTGACGCTATGCAGTATGGGATCTTCCTTTTCTTTGGCAGTCTTTTATTGATTTCTTTGGCAATATTCGTGCTAGTTTATCCTGAAACTAAGAACATTCCAATTACTGATGTTGATTTATTATTTGCAGAGGGAGTAAGGCCATGGAGAGCCCATGCTAAGGCGGTAGAAACAATTAGACTGAGAGAGAGAGATGACGTACAGGTTGAGTATGAGAATCCATTTGATAAGCCATCGGCCGATATAAGTAGGGGAAGCAGTAGTAATTTGCTTGAGTAATGATTAATGTGTAGAAGTAGAATATAATTGATATACTGTCTAGAAGTTATAATTATTATGTAACTGTAGAATATTATAGAATAATTATAGAATAATTCTTAATTAACGACTTCACTCCGTCACGAAGTGCGTTCCCAAGTCATTGTAATTTACGGCGACGCGCCCGGTACTCGCACATCGCAATCATTCTTTTCAATCCAGGGGTTTTGCGAATCAATTATCATGGCAGGAACTTGTATTACAACCATTAAACTTATTGGTGTTGGATCTATTGGATTATTGGGTACTTCATTAAGTGCTCAATCATTAAAATTAATTCCTTCAATCATCGATAATTTAAATAAAAAAATAACTTCAGGTTATAATGGTACAACTCAATTAACTTATGGACTGATTATTAATGGGGTCTTATTAAAATTAGCAATTGGTAGTTTAGCTGTAGCTTATAGTTATAGTCCAAAATCTGAAAAACATCCTTATTTAATTTATTCAATGGTTGGTGCTTTGACTAGTTTAAGTTATTCGGTTTATCAATCTTATGCTGCAGGAAAACGGTTATTTGAATTTGACGTGCCTAAACAAACTATAAAGACTAAAGAGCCTAAACCAGAAATTAAGAAAGAGACTAAAGAAGATGAAGAATTAGGTAAATCATATATTCATGTTTCAGATGATTCATCTAGTTCAACACCTGTTACATCAGCACCTAATTCACCAACTCCTCTGGTACCAGTTACACCAAATCTTAATGAGTCTATTGATGATGAAATTAATATTGCTTTGTATAAGAAACAAACTATTAATGATTTAATTACTGTTAAAGATGCTTATTTTACAGGATCAATTGTTGCTGCATTAACATTTGGATTATCATTAATTGGTATCTTTGGAGAATTGGCTTAGACTGTATATATGGATGTAATAAATGATGAAATCTGGAACTTTCTCGATTACTAATTTAGCTTATTAACTACGATGAAAAAGCCTTTCTAGCCGCAGCCTCATCGCTATATTGTCCGTCGGTGTTAGTCACGGAATCGGAAGTCGCACTTAGAGCCGAAAACTATAAATATCCCTTATTTCCAGCATTAATACTACAATAAAACCCAATTACAATGTCTGAATTCTATAAATTATCTCCAGCTGATGGTAAAAATGAACCTTATCCTTTTAAGCAATTAGAAGGTAAAGTTGTATTAATTGTTAATGTTGCATCAAAATGTGGTTTCACTCCTCAATATGATGAATTAGAACAATTGAACAAAAAATATAAAGATCAAGGTTTAGTTATTTTAGGATTCCCTTGTAATCAATTCTTAGGACAAGAACCAGGATCTCAAGATGAAATTCAAAGTTTCTGTAAATTAAATTATGGTGTTACATTCCCAATTTTAAAGAAAATTGATGTTAATGGTAATGATACTGATGCAGTTTATAAATATTTAAAGAGTCAAAAGTCTGGATTATTAGGATTGACCAGAATTAAATGGAATTTCGAAAAATTCTTAATTGATAAAAACGGTAAAGTAGTTGAAAGATACGGATCCACTACTAAACCATTATCAATTAGTTCAACAATTGAAAAATTATTGAAGTAAGTTTAAAGAAGAGTTTACGTAATACATTGTTAATATATAATTGTTATCTAATTATTGTCTAACTGTATATATTGTGTAAATTACACAAACTTAATGTGTAAAAGTAGAATGTAGAGAAGAACAATGGATGTCGCGAAGAGTTAGTAGATAACGGCAGCAACGTTTTGATTTAGATCATTCTAAGAAGATAATTCCGTAATAGGTTCATTGCCCCTTTCGTATCTCTTAATTCAAATCATAGGGGATATTGCAGCTTATTACAGCTTATTGAAAAGCTTATTTATCAGCTGTTATTGACTTCTTTATGCTATATGCTGTGCTTATCAGACAAACTAAGGCAGACTAACTGATGGTTTCCCAATTTGTCTTTGTAATTCAAGTCAAGTCCATTAAAAGTTTCCTCTTCTTATTATGAACACTGCCATTACAATGGATAATATGCTTTAATAAAGAAAGACAGCTATGATTGGACTATGATCAGATTCTAAAACTGAGATCATCTTCTAATACAAAGGAAGACTATAGGAATTAGAGAGGTCCGGGTAATTGATAAGCTTATTTTAGCCCTACAAAGAAAGTTTAACCTAGCAGATCAATTCACCGATATCAATTCCCGAGGGGAATTATTACAGCTTAATAAAAAGCTTATAAAAACTTATAAAAATGTACTTAGTTACCACCTTTAATCGATTTCTCTCTTGCTGTAACACTAACATTATATGTTTACTTAACAAAGAACATAGTATTAACAATTCTTGCTCAACCAATATCCCAATAATCCTTTCTTTCTGGTTTGATCTCTATTCTATCATGATTTAAATCTAGCCCAACAAAGGAGTACAGGGCCTATTGAGACTCACACGAACATGCCTTATCTTGTAATTGGCAGGACTATTCTAAACGTAAGATTTACCCCTATAAAAATACGAACAGGTCCTATAATCTGCAAGTGTGTCGTCAAAATGGAAGTATTATGTTAGTATGGGCCAAACCTTTACAGGTTGATTGTGATAAAGTGCGGCATCCTAACAATGGATGTCGTGCAAAGCCATCTCCGTGTCGCGCTCAACCCATATTTAAATAGGGGAAATCTGCATCAGAAGGTTTTTGCTTAGGTTTTAGTTAACCAAAATTGTTGGAAGCAAATCAATTTTGTGGATTTTAAGGTTATAGAAAGTTGTAGAAGATCGTAGAAAGCTATATATACCATTACTTTTTACTCAGGTGATTTTTTATAGCACTAGCTAACTCCTAGTTAAGCGATTGTCAACTATAGCTGCAACTACAACTAAACTACAACTAAAATGTCTGATTTGGGCCCAGATTTCCACAATTCCATATTGAATAGTCGTTATAAGTTCGTTAAATATCTCCAAACAGGATCCTACGGGAAAGTATTTAAGTCGGTTGATCTTCACACTAACGAACTTGTATCGATTAAGGAAGTTCCCCACAAATATAAAGCTTTTGCAGAACACGAAATTGCCATACTCAGCAGACTTAAGGGGAATCGCAATATCTGTCAATTGAAAGACCATTTCCAGCTTGATTCAGTCTATCTTGTTCTTGAATATTGTGATTCTGATTTGTATGAGTATTCTAAAGACCATCGTATAGATAGTGTGGAATTATACGGAATTGCTAAACAATTATACAATGGAGTTACATTTGCTCATTCTAAAGGTATTTTTCATCGGGACTTAAAGCCTGAAAATATGTTAGTTAATACGGCCACTAAAGTTGTAAAGATTTGTGATTGGGGGTTATCTACAACCACCAGAATCAATAAAGAATTTAATGTTGGCACTGAAAAGTATATGGCACCAGAAGTGTTTATCAATAACTATAATGCCAGTCTTCAATTGCAGTCATATGACTGTAAGTACGTTGATTACTGGTCGTTTGGTATGACACTTATCACTCTTTTATTTGGTAAAACTCCATTCAAGAATATTAATGGAAAGAGTTTGATTCATGATTCAAACTATAAGAAGTTTGTGTTATATAATGATAAAGAGATATTATTTGACATTTACCCACTTATGAGTCAAGCAGGATTCACTACATTTATGAACTTGTTTAAGGTGAATGGTATTGATGATATGAATGGGTTTATGCAAAAGGTTAAACAGCGTAATTTACACCAATTTATGGTTGATTTGGAGCTTAATTGTACGCTGATGATTGATGATTATGATGATGATTTTGATGATATTGAATCCCCAACTGATTTTAAGCCAAGTTTTGCTTCAAAAAGTTTTGCAGCTAAGACAAGTTTAAAGCCTAATTGGGGGATGACGAACGTAAAGAAGGAGATCCAGATCATTGAAAGTGAGATTTTGGTTGATGACTTTACGAATTTGAACTGGTTTGATTACTAGTCATCGCTACATTAGCGGTGCTTTAGCACTGCTGATGTGGTGATGAGTAGTGCTAGCAGTGATACGGCTAGCAGTGATGAGCAGTGATGAGCAGTGATTAGGCAACAGTACTCAGTACTGTTGGTATTGTTGGTGCTGTACTCCTGTGTTGGTACTGTACTGTTGATTTTATAGCATTTATCGGTGGATCCCGCCTATAAATAGATTGTTAGAGATTAGATTAGGATTATGTAGGTTTCAATTGGATAAGGTATTGGTACCGTCTGCCCGATCTCCCTGTAGCGGCCCTGTAGCGGCACTTTGAATTTACGTCCAACATTGTCGATTTGCGCACGCCCGATTTGACTCACCTTATAAAGACTAAAATTTTTCACTCAATTTTTTTCATTAATTATTCAAACATGTACAGACAAACCATTGCTAAAGCTGCTGCTAGAGCTGCCAGAGCTTCCGCTCCAAGAGCTACCAGATCATTGGCTACTTTAAGAGCCGCTGCTCCAAGAACTATGACTCCAACTGCTAGAATTGGTGGTGTAAGAGGTTTAAAAACTATCAACTTTGGTGGTACCGAAGAAGTTGTTTACGAAAGAGCTGACTGGCCAAGAGAAAAATTATTGGAATATTTCAAAAACGATACTTTAGCTTTAATTGGTTACGGTTCTCAAGGTTACGGTCAAGGTTTAAACTTGAGAGATAATGGATTAAATGTTATTATTGGTGTTAGAAAAGATGGAGCGTCATGGAAAGCTGCCATTGAAGATGGTTGGGTTCCAGGTGAAAACTTATTCGATGTTAATGAAGCCATTTCTAAAGGTACTTACATCATGAATTTATTATCAGATGCTGCCCAATCTGAAACTTGGGCTTCAATTAAACCTCAATTGACTGAAGGTAAAACCTTATACTTTTCCCATGGATTCTCCCCAGTCTTCAAAGAATTAACTCATGTTGAACCACCAACTAATATTGATGTTATCTTGGCTGCTCCAAAAGGTTCTGGTAGAACTGTCAGATCTCTTTTCAAAGAAGGTAGAGGTATCAATTCTTCATACGCTGTATGGAACGACGTTACTGGTAAAGCTGATGAAAAGGCTATTGCTTTAGCTGTTGCCATTGGTTCTGGTTACGTTTACCAAACCACTTTCGAAAGAGAAGTCAACTCTGACTTATACGGTGAAAGAGGTTGTTTAATGGGTGGTATCCACGGTATGTTCTTAGCTCAATACGAAGTGTTGAGAGAAAATGGCCACACTCCATCTGAAGCTTTCAATGAAACTGTTGAAGAAGCTACTCAATCTTTATACCCATTAGTTGGTAAATACGGTATGGACTACATGTACGACGCTTGTTCCACTACTGCTAGAAGAGGGGCCTTAGACTGGTACCCAAGATTCAAAGATGCTTTGAAACCAGTCTTCGCTGAATTATACGAATCAGTCAAGAATGGATCAGAAACTCAAAGATCATTGGACTTTAATTCTCAACCTGATTACAGAGAAAGATTGGAAGAAGAATTAGAAGTTATCAGAAATATGGAAATCTGGAAAGTTGGTAAGGAAGTTAGAAAATTACGTCCAGAAAACCAATAATTTATATAATTAATTTATTCAGGCTGAAGTCATAGAATGACTAGCTTAGGGATGGTTTACGATATATAGGTAGTTTGTTGAATAGACGCCTAACGACTACGAGAAGCACGATGTACACTCTTTACTCTAAATTGTACTCCAGTAATTCTCTAATCTGTAAAATTTACTCCAGTAATTCTCTAATTTGTAAATTTCACAGTTCGGAGTATAAAGTGACTTGAATTTACTTAAGGGTTCAAGAAAATTCAGTTGAGTCTTTACAACAGAAGACCCAACCAGATAAATCAGTACATTGCCACATCCCTGTAGTTACCTGTACTGCAGTTTGTGCAGTGTTGTAAATACTTCATGCTAAGTTTGAGTTGTGCGAATCTACATTGCTTTCTATACGATGAGTGACTCCGACGATGCTTGGTCCTACTCATTCCCTCCGTCCACAGAGTCCCTACCACTAGAAGAACCCACCAAAACCCCTAAAAACCAAATCAAACCATCCAATTTATCCGAAAGCGTTTCATCGAACGAAAGAAAACCTCCTATATCTAACGGCTTAGACTCACAACTGTTAGATACGAAGCTAAGTAAGCTTCAAACTGAACCCATTCCAGCCACAAGAACGTCAATGGATGAGGCAAAGCTCCGAAAGAATGTATTCTCTCCGAAATTGCCCAATTACGAACCAAACGGATCTCATAGCCTGCTTCATCTTCAGCCATCATTTATTACTAAGTCTACTCCTGCAAATCCATTGACTACGAAGGAAGATGCCAACCTGATTCTTTCTAAAGATAGCCAGAACTCCAATGCATTGGCAAATTTAGAATTCACTGACGAAAATGTCTTAGAGGGCCTAGAATCTCCCACTAAAACTTACTTATCTAACTTTAAGACGGCTTCAAGTGCTACAATCAGCAACGACGGCATGAATGGGCATAAAAGAACGACAACCGATTCGTCAATTGGCGAAAAGTCTCCTAAGATCATTACGTATAGGAAGTCCAGAAGAACAACCAGTGACGGGAACTTCCAGGATATGTTGGAGAATATCAGCCAAATGCCAGCTGAAAAGTACGACACGAAGTTGTACACTGACGATAAGTTCAAGGATACAAAGTACCGGTACGCTGCAATGAAAAGAAATACCGAATTCCATCAATTATTCAGATCATTGGATTTAACCGATCGATTTTTAGATGATTTTGCATGTGCTTTAAGCAGAGAAATCTTGCTTCAAGGCAGAATTTATGTCAGTGAACATTACGTTTGTTTTAATTCATCATTGCTAGGATGGGTGACAAATTTGGTGATTCCTCAACAAGATATAATAAGATTTGAAAAGAAATCTACTGCTGGAATCTTCCCTAATGGGATTGCCATAGAAACCAAAGATGCTAAGCACACTTTTGCCAGCTTTATTTCTCGTGATACGACTTTCGAGTTCATGAAGGCCGTCTGGGAAGGAACTACGGGGAAGACCATGATTTTGGACGAAGAAACTGAAAATGCCAATGAAGGTGACGATAGTTCAAAGATCGAATCTTTCATCATGTCTATCGATGAAGATGCCAAACAAGACAATACGAAGCCAGCAGTAATTGAGAGTGATGGATTAGAAAGTGACAATGATAACGACGACAACGAAAAAACTAATGAAACAACCCAAGTAAAAGTAATGCAATTTAAAAAGGACTCTCCGTATAAAAGCAGAGGCCCAGATATACACAAACCAACTGAAGTTAAAGATACACCTGATGAAAATGAAGTGGAATTATGTAATGAAGTAATTGAAGCTCCAATGCCAGTTGTATTTGAAGTACTTTTTGGTGATACTTCCCGCCAATTTTTTGAAAAATTCCTTGAAGACCATGATTCTGATCAATTAACAAATTACGGAGACTTTCAGCACGATGAATCCAATAGATTGGCCCGTCTGTATACATACCGCAAGGCCCTAGGATACAGTATTGGGCCCAAATCTACAACGTGTCAAGTAGAAGAAATCATTCACCATATTAATTTCACAGATTATATTAAGGTGATAACCACCACTAAAACTCCAGACGTTCCTCTGGGGAATTCGTTTTCTGTTAAGAACATTTACCGTTTCAGCTGGGGGAAGAATAACACCACCAATTTACAGATCTCATACATGCTAGAATGGACAGCCAGATCATGGATCAAAAGTATGATTGAAAAGCTGGCATTGACTGGACAGACAGACAGTTGCAAGGATTTACTTGTGAGCTTACGGCAAGAATTAGACGAGAATACTGAAGCTTCATTCAAAGAAACCGATATCAAGGAAGCTGAATTAGAGAAGACTGTTTCTCCAACACCTATTGAAGAGCCTAAAGTTGAGCCCGAACCAGTGGTCAGATTCTCTACGAACGAATTCCTCAGAAAGAACATTGTTGCTGTATGCTACATGATATTCCTGTTCCTATTATTGATTATCATTGTAGAACTTTTGAATTTGAGAATGTTAACAGAGAACAATGCAATACTTAAGAACCAAGTGCTTATAAATACGTACTTAATCAAGGCAATTCACGGAGAATCCTTCAGCGACGATTCAGATATCTGGCAGTTTGTTAATGGCGGGAAGAAAGTATCAGATATACAGAAATTACAGTACTTAACTAGCCAGTTGAGTGAACTATTTGGAGCTGACGAAAATATAAGACAAGTTATGGAACAGTTTAGATAATAATAAACAGGTTATTTACAGCTATTTACAATAATTTAACAAACCTCTAATCCAACCAGCTGGGCGTCAGGTTTTTCAACAATGTTAACGTTCTCAATCGTATGTACGATGATCTGATCGTTGTCTTCGTTTAGTTCAAATACGAATATTCCGGTGATAACTCTTTCCAAGTCACGATTCTTCTCTTTAACTAGTCCTACTAATCCAGCAGTAAGGTGCGTCAAGGTCTTGCCTAAGTTGAGCTTTGTAATGGTCCCGTCATCGAGATTTAACTGCTGAAATTTAGAAGTATCGACCGCCGACCAAGTATGCTGGCCCAATTTAGCATTTGAAGTCGATTTATAATTATCTGAACTGGATTCATAAGCAGAATTGGACTTCGTATCAGCTGCATCAAGATGATGGCATCCTTCACTGCATGTAGACCATCTAACTTGAATCTTAGTCGTATGAGGATACACGCATAAGAAGTTGACGTTTGATTGGTTAGGATCCATTACCTTGATAGACTGCAAGTGGAGTTTAACGTTCGGGTTGACGATGAAGGACGTGAAAACAATCTGGAGGGTCTTCAATGTCGTATAGTAGGAAACATGGCCCTTTATATTAGGGAGGTAATGATTCAATTCATCGAAATGTGTGGGGCAAATACGAAGAAGGATCTCCAGGGATATTAACGTTTTAGGAAGTGATTTGCTAAGCACGTTGGGAAGTAGGGCTTTCAATTGTTCGATTGTTTGGCCTAGATTAGCTTTTTGCTGCTGATGTTTCAAGTTGTTAGCAGGTTCTTCGCTGCTGAACTTAACTATGGAGGTCGAATATATGTTGTTCGTAAAGGGCTGAGGACGGGACAAGGTGGATAAAGGGGAAGAATAGGCCGACAAGGCAGATGCAGGCTTATAGTGGGTGGAAAAGTAGCGGCATCGTCTAGCAACTGCCACTAAAGCTGACATAGGAGTATTGGATGGCTGCGAAGATGAGAAAATGTTGGGACAAGAAAATGTTCTTACTTTCTTCGAAGAAGATAGGAAAAGTATTTCGGCTATGATATCAGAAATGATATCCGAAATGATACAGGAACTAAAGGAGAAAGCAAAAAAGGAAATTGTAAGAAAGAAATGGAGACTTCTCATTGGTGGAGAGCATTAGCAGAGGAATTGATAGGAATTGATAGAGTAAAGAATTCAATTGAGTAACTCAATTGACTTTCAGACACAACATAGCATTACCTATTTATCTTCAGGCTTTAAAGGAGTCAAACGCAAGTAAGGCTTAATGATTCTGAAGTTAGGGAATAAACTCTTAGCTTCTTCATTAGAAACTGATGGATGCACAATAACATCATCACCTGGAACCCAATTGATTGGAGTAGTGACTCTATGTTTGTCACCTAATTGTAAAGAGTCAACAACTCTTAATACTTCAGCAGAATTTCTACCAACAGATGCTGGGTAGGAAATAACTAATCTAATAGTCTTCTTTGGATCGATAATAAATACTGATCTAATAGTCATTTGTACACCTTTGTTATCGACGTTGGTAGCATCTTGATAGTCAATCATGTCGTACAAGGTAGCGACTTTTCTTTCAGGATCAGCAATGATTGGGAAAGTCAAATGGGATCCGGTGACTTCATCGATATCTTTGATCCAAGCCTTGTGGGATTCAGTACCATTAGCAGAAAGACCGATCAATTTGACTCCACGCTTGGTGAATTCTGGTTCTAATTTAGCGAAAGCTCCTAATTCAGTAGTACAAACTGGAGTGAAGTCATCTGGATGAGAGAATAAAACAGCCCAGTTGTTTCCAATGTATTCATGGAATGAAATTGGACCGTTGGAGGTCTCAGCTTTGAAATCTGGTGCAATTGATCCTAAACGTAATGCCATTTTGGTTTATTTGTTCAGTATTTCAGCCACCAGCCGGCCCTTTATATTAATGCGGGATGTGGATTGACGCAAGTCACGTGGGATGGGATGATACTTAGTTACCCTGATTGTGATAAGACAATTACAGTGGTTGATTGTGGTAGTCAGTTGGGTACGATAGGGGATTGAGTAGATGAGTGGATTCAATGTGTGATTGGTGAATGCTGGATTGGTAGGATGATAGGCATCGCGAGGTACTAATTGCCCCACAGTCCCACAGTGAGAGGCTAGTGAGAGACTGAGAGTGATGAGATACAGTGGGAGACTGACAGTGAGAGACTGACAGTGAGAGATTGATGGTGAGAGATAGAGTGAAAGAGTGGTGGTAATGATTATTAACTGGAGAAAGTCTGAATGCTGATGATTGAGCGAATCAGTTATAACTGTTCTGGAGGATGGGCAGCTCTGATGGCTCTCCTGTGGAGACAGATTACGCCCTCGGAGTTTTCCACACTGGCAAACTAAGACTCAGAAGATTGCAGCAGATCAGTGACGTAGCAAGCCGTGGCAAGCCAAGCCAATTGGTCAGAAATATAGCCTGCATAGGAATCTACGCACTATTAATAGCTTTACGTAGAGATACAGCTGTAACGAAACACGATGATGGCAGATAAACAGCTAGCATTGCCTGAAGGATACAGCTTCAGACCATTACGTAAATCCGATTTCCACAACAACTACAGAGAAGTATTGGAAGTATTGACTGAAGTAGGAGATGTTCTGGAACTGGAATTCAATGAACTCTTCGACTACTGGCAGTCGATGCCAATATTTCACCCCAATGTTATAACTAATGCTGAAGGGACGGTAGTGGCCACTGGCATGGTATTTTTTGAAAGGAAAATGACCCATAAATGTACGACTTATGCTCACATAGAGGACATTGCAGTAGCTAAATCAGAGCAAGGAAAGAAATTGGGCTATTCAATGATAGTTGGATTAACTCAAATAGCTGAAAAAGGTGGATGCAAAAAGGTTATATTAGATTGTTCTCCACATAATACAGGATTTTATGAGAAATGTGGCTATACGAATGGCGGAAGTAATATGTATATTAGATTATAGGCCGTAACTACAATAATGTTGAAGTATTTATCCTCTTGCAGGTCTATTCTGGTCTATTCCCTCTCTGGATTATCCTTCCTGAATAACTTACCGAAATTCTTGAAGTTTTCATTCAACTTATTAATATTATTCTCACTATTAAGTGTGAACTCTCTGAAGTTCTTCTCTAAATTGTTAATATTAAGCTTGGATGGTTTCTCTTCAGGCGATGAAATCGATGTAAGTGACGGGAAATTAAATGGACTATGCGTATCTCTTTCTCTTGTAGCTTCAAATTGGTGTGGCTGGACTGGAGTTTGACTTCCGCTTCGTTCACCTTCAACCATAGATAAGATCGGCGAATCATCAATCAATTCATTATCCATTGTTAGTTGAAGATTGAAACTTTCAATGTACTTTCGCTGGTTTACGACATCGATATTCTTGAAGTTCAATACTTTCTTGAAGTTCTTAAGGCTTTTATCTCCGATGAGTTTGAAGTACAGCTCTATTAAATTATCCACAGGCAATGTAGGTGTTAATAGGAGCTTCAAAAGGGTTTCAAGCTTGTTGAACTGGCTGTTAACAAACTTAGTATGGTACTTATCTTCGTCCTTTGGATCTTCTGTAGGAATTTCGTAGCTAGGATTGCTGAGATTAGGCAAATACTTGGAAACAGACTTGAGATAGTTAACATCATTTAAGATCTGTTCGATGTTTAATATACTCAATGGCTTGATTAACTTCAAGTTATTACTGAAATCCTTAACGACATTTTCTATCAATTTATTAACAAAGTTCTTAATATAACTTTCTCTTATGATTAAGGGAAGAATCTTCTTACAATTACTCACCAAACATGCTTTAAAATCTTCAATATAAGTCGATAAATTACTTGAACTTTCCATATTAACCCAGTTATTATTCTCAAATTGCCTCCAACTAAATCTAAGGTCTTGTTTGATCAAATCAATGAGCTTGTTGATGGATTTATTGATGGTGGCTAAGAAAACGTCTCTCACATTATCGTAGTTAATACGACTCTTATAATCTGGATCGACATTGTTCGTGAATTTATTGATTAAATCATCAAGATTATTGATGATGTAATCCCCAGTGTTCACCAACATCGTTAAATAAATAATTGATTCAACTTTAGTAACATCTTCAGTATTATTACTGATCATCAATATCGGAGCTAATATCCGGTTATTGTATTCAGACAAATACTTATTGAATAAGTTAGATAAATCAATCAACTTTGCACCGTTTGAGATCTTCATCAACAGATTTAAAATCTTATGAAACGTTTTGAAAAGCTCAATTGAACTCGATGAAATATTAGGGATGTTATTTACTTTTAGGATCTTTAGGAATTCATCATCAGTTCTAACGTTCTGAAATTCTGTTGGAATCTTGGATGTCGACTGGAACTCAATCAATTTGAGATTCAATGCTTTGTCTTGTTCGTTGATCCAAATATTCAAGTAAGGCTCAAAGATTTTCAGAATAATCTTGGTGAAATAATCCGTATCGAACTTTGTATTCATAGAATTTTCAAAGTCCAACGTTATGTTCAAGCAATTAAGCAAGACTGATGAGTTTATATTAGGATTGAGTTTCTTTAATAGATCTTCTTTGGTGATTGAACAGAATAGCTTAGCTAATTCTAAATCAATGTTCCAATGGCTGGGGAATACCTGCATGTATTGCTGGCTTATCTTCTGTAAAACGTTATTGAAGTAGATAAACCTTCTATTCAAATTATCCAACGAGCCGGCTTCGTCATAGTTATTGAAAATCGATTTGATTTCCTTTAATTGAAGATTATAGAACCACGTAAGCAATTTATCTTTCTGTTTCCAATCAATCAACTCAAGAATTTCACAGCTATAGCTTAGGTTATTGATCTGTTTATTGTGGCTTATAAATTCTTCAAAATCAATGAAGATATTATCAATAAGTTTGACTTCAATTTTACCTATCATCAAATTTAGCTGATTGATTTGATTAATCGACTTGTATGGCTTGAAGAACCCAAGAAGTTCCTTTATGTTCTTCAAATTATTGAATATCTGCTGATAATCATAATCCTGTTTCAAGAGCTGATTCAATTCAATAATGGAGATATTAAGGATTTGTAGTCGTTTAAAAATGTTCATAGATAAGATAAGATTCCGCTTCAAATTATCAAGTTTGGAAATCTCTTTGGTGATTGATTCAATTGACGTTTGAATGTGGTTGGATTTGGATTTCGTATCGTTGATACTTCCAATAAGATCTATAATATCTTTATTATTGACACCAGTTTGTGCTTGATTGTACTTGGAAATCTCATCGTTGATTTTGGCGTTGAGCTGGATTTTGTGGTTGCTTATGTATGAAAGCATTTCAGGAAGCTGTTCTAGACTTGATTGGTCCTGAAATACTTGATGTAAGTCATCATACGGTTGGTAGGTACCGTTCATGATGTGCGCACTCTCAAACTCTCTCGTTAGTGTGAGGATATTAGAGTCAAAACAGTTGATTTTATCTTGATAAAATTAAGATATCGGGCAATACAATCATATTGGATAATCACCTTCAACCATTTAGACAACAGTTAAGGTATAGTTAAGGCTGGATTGTTAATATACTCTACTGTTAAGCTAATGGAGGATCTACAACGCTTAAGATCACAAGAGAATAAATTGCTTCTGTAGTAGCTGTTTAATTTCAATTAGGTAGCTTTAAATTAGCTAAAGGCTGACGTTGAGAGACTCCTATTGGGTATATAATTGATCTAGAGTCTTGTAGATATCATGGCTATGCAGTTTTAACAAGTCAGAGTCAATACGATGTGGATGATGTGATCTGACTGGATTGGTGGCCATTACCTTTAAAGTTTTAAGCAAGTTAAACACTTTAGATTTTATGTTATCATTCGTTGTTGTCTTTAACATTCACGAGGTTCATTCCATGAACTATTAGAATAGAATAATGATGACATCACTTAATGGCACCAGAAATCACACTAGTCTTGACCACTCTATCAAGGCTCGGCCTCTTCAGACTAACTTCTGAATACGTCCAAGTCTTTGTTGTCTCACTCACTCAGTAAGTTCACTCATTAAGTTCGCCCATTAAGTTCACTCATTAAGTTCGCCCATTAAGTTCATTAAGTTCACTCATGATCTCCTCAATGAGCTCTCAACGAGCTCTCAACGAGCTGCCTCAAAGAAGCTATAAACAAATGTTGGGTTCTCCACCCTTTCGCCCCTCCTTGTTGATTCTTCAACTACAACAGACAAACATAGACTCGCGTTTCGGAGCTACGGATGATTCATGACTCAGAGTCATTATCCTATAAATGATGCTTATCACTACTATCATCATATCCCCACAATCTTAATCGTATCTACATTCATGCTATCATCTTTTAATCGCAACTAAGGAAACTCTGACCGCTTGTAGATCATCCTAAATTTACCGAAACTTTACCCCTCAAGATTGTTCCGATTAACTACACGCAGCAAAAAATACGGCAATAAGCTAGCAACAAATAGGGTTTAATCAGTAAAAATTGTTAAACAAACTATATAACAAGTAAACTTAATACAATTCTACAAACCTCTTTATGTTTTGATCTTTTTTTTAGGACTGTCACACGATTTCTCCAGATTTTCACAGGAAACGGCGTCCGTCCGGATAGAAGGAAGCCACCAGATATTTCACTCCGAATTAGGTATATACTAACAATTTTCATCGGACTGTAAACTTCTCGGCAACTTTTCATAGATTCCATAGATTCCATTTGTTGATTATTTATTGAATTAACTTAGTTAATAGCCTTTACAACATTCAACTAACTGATTTATTGTGGGGATTCATCATACAACTTTCAGATTGTCGCGCTGTCATTGGATAAAACATCGACAACAAAATATCATTGAAGAGTCACAAGTAGTTTAATTCGTGGTTAAAGATGTCGGATATAAAGGCAAAAGAGATTTTTGATCAGTTTGCTGCCACTGATAATAATGGTATCAAGTACTTATCATTGCCTCAATTTACAACTATCTTATCGCCATTCCCAAGCGATATTCCGAAACAATCTTTCGCCGTGTTGTACTTGTTAGCTGATAAGGGCCATAAAGGTTACGTGACTCAAGACAATTTCGTTGACTTCATTAAGACTTTGAATGAACCCGATGGAGAATTTAAGTTGATTTATAAATTGATATCGGATTCAAACTCTCTTAACGAACCAATCCATTATAATGATTGTGTTGATTTCTTAAACCAATTAAATAAAGCTATAGATCCTGCTTATCAACCAAAGAAATATAAAATGAATTGGGTTTACTTCAATAAGAGTTTTGAACCAAATGGTCTTATCAATTATAATGATTTCATCACTTTGATTAACAATTTACCTTTGAGTAAATTGATTGGTAGTTTTGAAGTCATGCAGAAAGGTGGAGTTATTCATGCTCAAGAATTAGTATCACTTTTATCTCAGAATTTAAACCATAAATTGTCATCAAACTTGAAAGTGAACTTGACTACTTTACCTGATTTTTTCAACAAGTCTGAGTTCAATTTTTCAGACGTGACTTTTGTTTATAATTGTTTGAGTAAGATCGATTTAATCAATGAAGTTATTGCTAATACCCCAGCTAACAGTTCTAAAGAGAAGAATGATATTTTGATTAATAAAATTGATTTGTATAATCATTTAAAAGATCCATTATTGAAATCATCTAATTTTAAACCAGTTTCAATTAATGAATTGGATTTATTGTTTTATTTGATTAATAAAAATGAACAGACTGTTTCGAGGAAAGATTTAATTAATGTTTTGAATCCAAACTATAACAATAATATCAAAACTTTGTATTCAATCTTTGATCATCCAGCTGCTGCTCCATTAATTAAAGATAATTTTTCATTATGGCCAATTTTTGATTCTTTGTATTCATTCTTTTTAGGTTCAATTGCAGGATGTATTGGAGCAACAGTTGTTTACCCAATAGATTTAGTTAAAACTAGAATGCAAGCTCAAAAACATAAAAGTTTATATGATAATTCATTTGATTGTTTTAAAAAAATTATTAAAAATGAAGGTTTTAAAGGTTTATATTCAGGTTTAGCTGCTCAATTAGTTGGTGTAGCCCCCGAAAAAGCTATTAAATTAACTGTTAATGATTTAGTTAGAGGTATTGGTACTGATGATTATGGTAAAATTACAATGCCATGGGAAATTCTTGCTGGTTCATCAGCTGGTGCTTGTCAAGTTATCTTTACTAATCCTTTAGAAATTGTTAAAATTAGATTACAAATGCAAGGTGGTAATAGAAATGCTAATTTAAAACCAGGTGAAATTCCTTTAAAACAATTAACTGCTGGTCAAATTATTAAACAATTAGGTATAAAAGGTTTATATAAAGGTGCTTCAGCTTGTTTATTAAGGGATGTACCATTTTCAGCTATTTACTTCCCAACTTATGCTAATATTAAAAAGTATTTATTTAATTATGATCCTGATGATGTTAATAAGAAACATAATTTAAATACTTTAGAATTATTGATTAGTGGTGCTTTAGCTGGTGCACCAGCTGCTTTCTTTACTACCCCAGCTGACGTTATTAAAACTAGATTACAAATGGAAAGAAAATCTAATGATATTAAATATAGAGGTATTGGTCATGCTTTTACAACTATTTTGAAAGAAGAAGGTGTTGGTGCATTCTTTAAAGGTTCTTTAGCAAGAGTTTTCAGATCTTCACCACAATTTGGTTTTACTTTAGCTTCTTATGAACTTTTACAAAAATTATTCCCCTTAAATCCACCAAATACTAAATCATCAAGTTTTAAAACTATTACTGGATATCCAGGAATTTATAATTTAACTAATGATCAAGTTTATAATAATCAAACTGGTAGAATTATGTATTTAAATCAAGGTAATTTATTAAAAGAACATGGATTAATTAACGAGAATAACGAGGACTTCAACAAAGAATTGATTAAATTACCAACAACTTACGTTTATAAGAGTCAAGATGCCATTAAAATCTTATTAGATATTGATTATAAGTTTGGTAATTTTAATTATCAAAGTTATTTAAACTTTATTGGTAAATAGACAAGCAAATAATTGATAGATAAGTATTTTTATACAAGAGCGGTTAATTTTTCTCGATTGGGAGATTTGCAGCCAATTTACGACTTTCTATTTATGGAAAATGACAAAGTCCTTTCCTCGCATAAGCCGCGACAATGGCGTGTCGCGCACCCATCAACAACAGGACTCATCGCCAACACACGACAAAAACAATGGTCGTTATTTATATTCTGGTGATGACACTTAATTTTAAGGCGAAGTTTCAATTAAATTGTCAAACGACATCAACGCCAAAAAATAGGAGTTTCACCTGTTATAAACGGAAGTTAATTTTAGAAACCTAACACCTCTACTATTCTTGCTGCATAATTTATACATTTTACTGCTTCATTTGCTATCTACAATCTACATATTAGCCATCTGCACTATTAGCTTCTATACTATGAGCTTTTACCCTATTTGAAACAGTGGATCCACTGTGAAAAATTATATCTGGTAAAAATTGAAATAACTGGTATTATCAGCATTCTTAAAGTTAATCAATAAATAATTTTCATTCAATCTGATAATCCCATTAATTTTCTGATTAACCGTATCCAAGGTAATCACTTTTGAATTCAAATTAGTAAGATTAACAATTAATAATGAATTATTAGACTGATTTAACACTAAATTATTCTTAATTGTCACCAAAGAAAAAAGATTTATCAAATTATCATTGATGATATCAAACAGATTAAACACTTCAAATTTATTAGTTAAAAGTGAATAATTAACAGTTAAAATCTTCTTATAACTAATTAAAGTGATTTTGAAATGGCTTAAAATTTTGAAAACTCTGAAATTCTTAATGAGTTCGCTGTTCGTAAATGTAAACCTCTCATTAGATTCTAAGTTTAATATGATCAATTTTTTAAAGCTAGAAATGAATAGATATTGATTGAACTTATCGATCTTACTGATCTTATCGAGTTTTATTGTAGTATCAAACTTAAACTTAACGATATCTTGGAAAAACGATAGTTGATTATCTAAATTATACTTGATGAGATAAACTATTCCTAAGTTAGTTCCTAATATTAGGTAATTATCAATGAATTTGGAGAATGTAATGAAAAATCGGGCCTGTGGTTTAAGCGTAATGGACTTATACTCATAGGAATCGGAATTAAGCGTTATAATATTCATTCCACAAAGATGTTGGAGATCTTTCTTGATTTCTCCATTAGGAAGATTCTTTAAGAACTGGTACATCACTAAATTCCTATCTGTCTGGACATAATGTCCCATTTTATGATCGACCGTGCATATCTTAATGAAATTCTGATACAACTGTGGATTATCTAGATCACTTTCACTGATTATATTGTAGAAAACAAGGTTCTTCGTACATGAAATAGTTAAATATTCAATGGGGAGAAGATTAAGGGAATTTATTAGTTCTGTAACCGATACTAAACTTGGCTGATTAAGTTGATGGACAATCGAATCTGGATCTAGCTGCTTGTTATTCAAGTCAGATAACACTCTATCGACATTTAAGATTTGTAGTTGATTGAACTGATTAGTTATGATGACGTATAGTTTGTGGTTAATAATCAATTTATCCCATAATTTAACCTCTAGACCTTTATAAAAAATCCAGTTACATAGTTTAGCCAGTTTAAGTCGTTCGTACTCTATTGTAGTAGGATTAACTCTGGTTAGCCCAAGTTGAATGTTATTCATCGTACAATTCTTATAAAGGAGTTTAAACTTTAGCAGCTGACTCTGGTTGATTTTTGGTGTGGGTTGCAGGATTTTTGTTTGTCGCTGTAATTTTTGCATTTGGTTGTTATGGTACTTTGATTCTAGGCCTCCATTGGTGATTTTGAAGTACCGTTTCTTGTCTGAATCATAGAAATATCCTGGGATCTCCATACTATTTTGCGCGAGAATCTTCGGACTTAGGCGTAGAAGATAACTATAGGCAACTATAGGCAATAAGGTATAATCTATGTAATTAAACCAATTCAGCTTCAGTGATTCGACCATTTGTTGAAGAGGAAATTAGTTATTACTTTTATTATGCAGATCTATATTACATATATTACAGGAGTCTTTACTACTCAATTCTTAACTATTAGGTCCTTACTATAGGATCTTACTATGCAATCTCCTCTTTCGAATTAAACAGGGTAAGTTAATAGGATAGGGGTATTAGTCAAAATCAAAATCGTAATCTTCTATCACTTTCTTATCTGATTTAATAGCAGTGGCTTGTCTTAGCGCTAGCACTTCAAACCCATTAGACCTATTTACTCCATCCCACATGACTCCAGCCCTAATTCCAAACCTATTAGGTAAGTTTGTCCCCTTTGTGTACGTTAAATTATCCTGAACTTGCTTGACTTTCAATGGGTCCTCAAAGGATGTCTTAGACTTCATTAGTTTATTATAGTCTTCATCAGTTTTATTGATTGTAAACGACTTCACAGGCTGAGGAACTTCCGGCGTGCTTAGCACTGGAGTAGGTTTTGGAGTACTCTTCTTGCTATTTATATCAATTATTCGCCCTGTTAAATCTCTGTATACTGTTTGATTCACAGGGTTCTCATCAGTTTTCTCAGTTGGCGTCCCCTTTTTCTCTTTCTTTTTCACAGGAACTGGCTCTGGCTCAAACAGGGGAACATTCTCTATAGTCGACTCATCTTCCACCACCACAGTTCTCGATTTCTTCAGCTTCTTAGGCTTACTAGTATACTTAGAAAGGTCCTTCATCGCGCATTTTACTGTAATTTTTCGTACAAATTACTGCTAAATAAACTCTACAGAAGTATATATTACATAATTATTGTTTAATTGAACCTAAACGGGAATGAAGCTGTGCAAGTGTATCACATAACTCCATAAACAAATTGAATTGAGTCTTTATAATCTCTAAAATATTAAAGAAATTCCCGTACCCTTTATGAATTTGAGATTCTAAGTTCTGTAATATCGTCATAAACTCTTTAATTAAACTCTCATAATTAGCTATAAGTTCGTGGTAGTATTTGATCTTCTTAATGAAGAATTCATTGAGCTGGAAACTCGATGATAATTTGGTTCCAGGAATCGATAATTGTAAAATAAGCTGCAACATTTTATTAATATCATCGGTCAATTCATTATTTAAAGATTTCAAGTTATTTAACTGGTTGGAATCGAACTTTAATGCTTGTTTGGTAGACTTGGATTTGATGTAAAGGTAGTTTATATCTTTAGGTAAGGTTTTGATTAATTCGTCGTGTTGTTGTAATCCATTTTGGAGATTAGTGGCTATTAAATGCTGTTGGTTTATGTACTTGTCGAACTCTTGTAATTCTCTTTTGATAGGTTCTGGCAAATCTCCAATTCTAGTGAGTGTATTGATTTGAAGTTGCTGCTGTTGCTGGTTAGTGTTTCCTAAAAGACCTCCACTGTTGGTGGTACTACCAAAGAGTCCACCAGTATTGGTACCAGTTGGTTTCTGTTGATTGGTTCCAAATAATCCACCAGAAGCTGGTTTGTTGCCGAATAGTCCACCGCCAGAAGTTTTGGAACTGCCAAATAATCCGGAAGTGTTTCCTGTATTGCTTGTATTAGCGTTAGCATTACCAAATAAGCCGCCTGAAGTACCAGTGTTAGCATTGCCAAATAATCCGCCTGATGGATTTGATGAACTAGTACTTGTATTACCTCCAAACAAGCCACCTGGAGCATTTGATTGGTTTGGATTTGATTGATTCGGAGGGTTGGCGCCAAATAATCCACCAGTGCTGGTATTTCCACCGAAAGACGAAGACTTATTACCAAATAATCCACCTGAAGTGTTAGCGTTGGCATTAGTGCTGGAATTACCAAACAATCCACCTGACTGGTTGGTACTAGTATTGGCGTTGCCTCCAAATAATCCTCCTGAAGGGTTAGAAGTATTGGCATTGGCGTTTCCTCCAAAGAGTCCTCCAGAAGTACCAGGATTAGAAGCATTAGTATTACCGCCGAACAATCCCCCTGAAGATTGACCAGCATTCCCACCAAACAACCCCCCAGAAGCATTGTTAGTGTTACCACTACTAGTATTAGCAGTATTTCCACCAAACAATCCACCCGAAGTGCCTGTATTAGCATTTGTATTACCGCCAAATAATCCACCAGAATTTGTATTTGTATTACCTCCAAACAATCCGCCAGACGTGCCTGTATTAGCATTAGTGTTGCCACTAGCATTACCAAACAACCCGCCAGAAGTACCGGTGCCAGAAGCAGGCGGCTTACCAAACATCCCCGACAGATTAGATTGATTTCCCAGTGCAAAACTACTTCCAAACATTGAAGAAATTGATGCGAATCCGCGACGATGATTGTTGATGTATATAAAGAATTGGGGGTTGAAATAGAGAAAGTGCTGGAAGAAAATCGAGAAATAAAGAAGGAAAATGAAAGATTAAATCGAGAATTGGAATTGGTACGAAAACAGTGTTATCAGCAGATCGAGGATATTAAAAAACAGTACAAACTACAGCATAAACAGTACGTGAAGAGATATGAAGATAGGATTCAGAAACTTAATGGGAGATTAAAGAGCAGAGGAAGACGCATGGACGACATTCCAGAACTGTTTAGTAAATATGCCAATCCCAATCTAGTCCCCACCCAATATTCTGATGAGTCAGACAGTGAAAGAATACCTACATCGCAGATGTTTTCATCGCCAGTGAAGCCAACGCCCATAAAGAGTCCGGTGAAGCAGGAATTGAGGCCCAAGTACGACGAGAACAAAGAGAATAAGTATATAGAGTTCCAGAATGCCAAAGATCCCAAAAACGAATATGACATCCCCATGCATGCCATCAATAAAGTACTCGTCAATACAACACCATTGTATCAACGACACTGGATGAGTAAATACTACGAGAATAAATATTATAAAGAACCCAAATTCAATATTGACCTTTCAACCAATCCAATTACGAGAATTCCATGGACGATCAATGATTTCACAAAGAAATTTGACATAACTGAGACCCCACCCTTCTTCTTTATTAAAGATAATACTTCACAGGAAGATCGAATAAAGCACGAGAAGTTTCAGGAAAAGCTAAAACAAACAATTGAAATGAGGCTACAGCAGGTATTTAGTGGGGAATCTCGATTTTTCTATGATATTTTGAACAAGTATGTAGATGCAGGCAGGTACAAAGTTTAGCTATTAGCTCTAGGCTATTATTAGACAGAATAGACGGGAATAGTTCTAGAATCAGAGAATTAGGAAGTTTCATCTACAGTTGGGATGCAACTTTAAGCAGGATCATGGCATGATAGTAGGCATAACAGGCACAACTAAAGGCACGGTTGTTAATCAGTATTACATCACTAACTGTAAAAAGGTAAAACAAAAGGTTAATGGTGGTGTCGCTGTTGTCGTAAACATGCCAGTGTAATTAATACTAGTTTCGACACCTTTCGTACACTAACCATCAGCAACAGCAATGCAGACTAACTAACACAATAGTCTTGTTCTATTGTTTAAATGTGTGAGACCAAAATGAGAATTGTATAGGGGAAATTATATAAGGAATTCAACAAAAATATTCAACAAAAAAAAACCTCCTATTAAACTTAAATATATACTAATTAAAAAGAAAACCTGCTTATTAAACTGTAAATACATAGTTAACGACAATCCTATCTTAAACCGATCAGGCTAAGGTGGATCAATGTCGAAATCAGATGCGTCCCTGGATGTCGTCCACCCCTCGTACTAGAATCGCGGTGCCAATATACGAGCCCAGACCAGCAACCTAACTACTGGGCGCAGCATTAGGGCGCCAATTCTCGCTAAGTCAAGTAAATGGTTGCCCGCTGTGCCCGTTGATGCGCCCAGTTCGGTTACGCCAGGTGCCTCCATTTCGGCGACATAGTCTAGATTCCAAATATTCCATTACACGAGTATGCACCTTTCTTAATCTGGTATATAAAGTTTGATTCATTGCCCATTTATCAGGTTTTATTGCATCTTTTTAATTAATTTGATCCCATTTTTTTAATCATTTATTGGTACTTTATTGTAACTTAACTATGCAAGATGGATCCAATTAACTTTGATCGTGGGTTTGATAATTTAAATGATAATTTATCAGTTAAATCTTATCATCAACCGCAATTGTCGATAAATCTGATAAATTCCATTAATTCTGTTGGTTCAATAATTGAACCAGTTACTCCTCCTCATAATAGCATTAGTAGTTCAAAGGGTTATAGTGGTGGGAATGTTGGTGGGAATATAGGTGGGAATGGTGGGAATGGTGGCGGTATCCCGCACGGTGCCGGTACTACCAATGGTTCTGCCAATGGTACTACCAGCACTAGTTCCGGCACTGCCAACACTAATGTCGAAATCGATAAAGATTACCTTGCTTCTGTTAATAAACTCCCTTTATCCCAAATTAAATCAGACATCCTAAAACTTGCTAAAGATCAGTATGGTTGTAGATTCTTGCAGAAAAAAATTGATGACAATTTAGTACCAAATTATTCAGTTAGATTCCAAAATTTTGAAATCATTTTCAATGAAATCTATTTAAACCTTTATGAATTAATTATTGATCCGTTTGGAAACTATTTGATCCAGAAACTTATCAAGTATTGTTCCAACGAGAATCTTAATTTAATGTTGGAGATTTTACAAGGTAATTTATTCCAAATCTCCATCAACCAACACGGTACTAGAGCTTTACAAAAGATCATTGAAAATTTGAACCTTAACAGCCTGTATCAACTCAGCTTGCTTACCAGCGGTTTAAAACCATTCATTATTGAGTTGATCAAAGATTTGAATGGAAACCATGTGATCCAGAAGATCTTAAATAAATTTAAACCAGCCCAATGCCAATTTATTTATGATTCTATTTTAGAAGATTTAGTTATAGTTGCTACCCATAAGCATGGATGCTGTGTATTGCAAAAATGTTTAAACCATGTAACCAACTATCAATTAAATCAATTCATTAATGAAATTTTAAATGATGGTAGTTTTAATAGATTAATCAATGATCAGTTTGGAAATTATGTTTTACAATATTTGATTTCAATTAATAACTACCAAATCCATTATAAATTTTATCTTAATTTAGTTAAGTTTAACTTACTTAACTATTGTAATTTGAAATTCTCGTCCAATGTCATTGAAAAGTTTATTAAAAATTGTTATAATAATGAATTTAATGGAGAAGTTAACCTTAATTTCATCAATTTAAAGTTTGAATTAATTTACCAAATTGTTTCAAATCCAAATAATTTAAATAAACTTATTAATGATCCATATGGGAATTATGTTATTCAAACATTAATTGATCATTTAATTAATTCTAATGTTAGTTATGGTAATTTAAAACCAACTAAACTTTATTTATTAATTAACCCAATCCCATCAAATAATGAAATGATTAAATATGAAATAATTAAAATTTATTTCCATAATTGTAAGATTATTAGTTCATTTGGCAAAAGAATTCATCTGAAGATTAATATTATATTAAATGGAGAATTTAATTTCACTAATAATCCAGTGATTCATACTCCATCAAATTCAGTTTCTTCCCTGACAAATGTAACTCCCTTTGCATCAAGTACTAATAGTGATTTAAGTACTTCACCTAATGTTAATAATGCCCCTATCATGAATGTTACAAATTCTGGTTATAGATCTAATTCCTACCCCCAAATTCATTCTAGATCAAGTTCAAACAATTCTTTCCAATTAAATCATCCACAAACGTTTAGCAATTACGTTTTAGACAATTCATTGGCATCGAATTTAAATACTTTAAATTTAAATCCAACCTTAAATACAATTAATTATCCAAACCAGTATTTGAAAACCCCCCAGATTTTTTCTAATGCTCCATTAGAAGACCCAATTGAGTCCAATCAGAACTACTATTAGTACTACTATTATTACTTTTAGTAGCTGCATTCTGAGTATATAGTTACCCTGAGTATAGATTGATTTGAGTTGTACTGTTATGCTATTATACATTTTTATTTACTTACTTTCTACGTTTAACTTTATCCCATACACTTCCATTCTTTCTCTTTCTGCTGGTTTCATCCAATTTCCTATTATTATTAAACATCGACCAATCTTCTCCGGCAAATGTGTTGTTTAAATCCTTACGTTTTTGATGCTTATCTTTCTTAGTCATTGTAGTTGGGAGTCTCGTGAAGTTTTCCTCCTCGTAGACTTGAACTTCGGCTTCTTTTTGACGTTCTCTGTTGGTCTTTACACCACCACGGCCGTGGTTGACAATATTAACACCAATAGATTTCTCTTCGCTTGGGAGATCGCTGGCTTCTCGTAAGTATTCTTCCATACTCTGGAGTTTCTTGGTTGGTTTATCGACTTCTTTACTTGCAGGTAGAGCTGCTGCTTGGATTTTAGGAGGTTTATAGGTGGAAGATTGCTTGAAAGAAGTCTTCAATGAGCTTGCATCTGGTTTATATGAGAGTTCATCTTCACTCTCACTGTCACTTCCTTCACTTTCCCCATCCTGGGCCTCTTTAGCGTCTTGTTTACCGTTAACTATGGCGTCTTCTTGGTCCTTCTTCAATTTATTATAACTCCTAACCATTTTGTCTAACTGATATGTTAATTTCTTCTCCAACGGCTTGATTCCCTTCTCCAACGCCACTCTCTGCTTGATAGTCCCTTCCACAGCCCCACCCCTGATTTCATCCACCTCCGAAACGGCTTCCTCCTTAATCCTTTCCACCTGACTAAGTATTATAAGCACCAAATTATTCAAATACGAAAGCATCGCATTGTTCTTCAAGTCTAGAAGTGATACTTTTTCAAGTTTCTCTCCGCCCAAATCACTTAAAATTTCGGGCACAGCATCCTTGTCATTCCCCAACTGATCAATCAACTCCTCAACACTTGAAGATGCCGCATCAAGCGACACTCCCATGGTTTTTAAAATATCATTGATAGAATCCATAATAAAAATGCGCGATGAGATTAAAATAAAATTTTATTAAGGATGCCTCAAAACGAATATATTGAACAGCACATTAAAAAGCATGGAAGAAGACTAGATTACGAAGAGAGAAAGAGAAAGAGAGAAGCCAGAGAAGGCCATAGAGTCGCTAAGGATGCACAGACCTTGAAGGGCTGGAAGGCTAAGCAGTTTGCTAAGAAACGTTACAGCGAAAAAGTTGCTATGAAGAAGAAGATTAAAGCTCATCAAGAATCTAAAGTTAAAGGCCCAGAGACTCCAGTTGATGATTCTGGTGAAGCATTACCTACATATTTATTAGACCGTCATAATGATAACACTGCTAAGGCTATAAGTTCGTCTATTAAACAGAAACGTTTAGAGAAGGCTGATAAATTTTCAGTTCCATTGCCTAAAGTTAAAGGGATCTCCGAGGAGGAAATGTTCAAAGTTATCAAGACTGGTAAGAAGAATAATAAAGCATGGAAGAGAATGATTACAAAGCATACATTTGTCGGAGAAGGGTTCACACGTAGACCAGTTAAGATGGAAAGAATCATTCGTCCCTCGGCATTAAGACAGAAGAAGGCTAACGTTACACATCCAGAATTAGGAGTGACTGTTTTCTTGCCTATTTTAGGGGTTAAGAAGAATCCACAATCTCCAATGTATACCCAATTAGGAGTTTTAACTAAGGGGACAATTATTGAAGTTAATGTTAGTGAATTAGGGTTGGTTACAGCTGGAGGAAAGGTTGTTTGGGGGAAATATGCTCAGATTACTAATGAACCTGATAGAGATGGGTGTGTTAATGCTGTTTTGTTGGTATAATATTGAATAATTGGAAGAATTATTCAGCATTATCCTATAAGTTATGAGATTATCAATGAAATTATCATGAAATTATTCTTCAAATATTCTTCAAATATTACATAAAGTTATACAATAAATAGGTTATGGATTTTAATAAATTAGAGTTTTACTTGTCTCTTAATAATACATTCCTATAACTTTTCTCTATGAACTTCTTTATTCATCTGATGAGATACGTTCATGCAATAAAGAATAATTGGAGAATTATTCTAAGCAGGTAAGTGAATAGTCCTATGGAGTATAGCATAATTGACTAATAAAGTAACGAACTAATTGTTCTAAACTCTGCCAATATTGCGTTAGCAATATTTTAGTCTAGCAACTGCACATCAAACAAATCCTTAAGCAACACCTCCTTCTTCCCAATCGATCTGAACCCACAATTAATAAGCAACTTCCCATTCTCTCTAACCGGCTCCCATTGACTATTATACAACTTACTCCCCACCAAGAAACACAACCCACTTATGTTCTGCTTGTTACTTATCATCGGCAACATCTCACAATACTTCACTAAAATGTCATGAGGATTAACTTGGCTGTCCAAATTGTATAAATTATCCACTGAATAAGTATTGTGAAGATTATTCCTTCTCAAAGTAGTTAAGAACTCCTGCTTAACTCTGAATAAATATTCGTATCCATTTTCCACACTCAATTCTACTAGTCTTTCATAGGTTAATTCTTCGATGTTATCGACTTCCTTGTATCGTGGACTTTCAATGCCCGAAGATAAGTAACAGTAACTCCATAAGACCTGCATGGCCAAACTGATGCCAAACATACAGTCGAAATAGTCCTTGTCAGGCGACCATAATTCAGCATTGAACGGTGAACTTGTTGACAATAACGTCTCCCATAGAAGGATATAACTATGGATGACTCCTTTAACATTCACGACATCATTGACTGAATCCATGCTGTGCTTCTTGAGCCAAATCCCCAGCAACTTCCGCTCCACCACAAGCCAATCTTTCATGCTAGTATCGACATTTTGGTTGGCTGGCGATCCACAGAAGATTGATATGTCGTACGTATTGTAATCTGGCATGGCAACTATCTGTGTGATGTGGTAGATGGGGAACTTACACATCGAAACCGAACTGTCTAGCTTAGAAGATTGTTTGTTCAACCTGATATGAATGCAGGTTTCGTTCACCAATTTGCTATAGTTATCAATGGCCGTAGTCAACATCTGTTTCCAGATTAGGAGATTGGAATTGGGCATTGAAATCAACGACGAAGAATTCTGCAACTCAAACTGCTGCATTTGAAACATGATCGAAAGCAATCCTCCGTATAAGATCTTCTTCATAAACGGAGCAATCGATGAAACAACCTGCGTATTCTTAAGCAATTTCTTCATCACATTCAAGAAACTGTCGTTGAACACAAAGTTCTGGGACTTGGACTGGAGTTTCTTCTGCTTCTTGAGGATCTTATAGAACGATTCCCCCACGTCTGATGCTTCCCAGATCTCGTCGTCACACGGAAGTTTCATAATTTGGAGCTGGTGGAACAATATAACAGGATTGTGACGGAATTTGACGTAGTCTGCTATATCTAAATAGAAGGTCATGAACGTAGTCCTCTTCATAGACTCAGATTCGACCCATTTGTAAAATAATTCATTGTCGTTCTTATTATCCTGATCCATTTCTTCGTCGTCGTCGCTGCTTTTAACTGGGTCTCCTCCTAAAACAGGGGATCTTCTCATCAATTGAACGGTGGAAGCATGATGAATGTGGGCTCTTTCATGCATGGTCCTAGAAAGGAAGTTCTTTTCGCTCCATTCTAGGAGATTCAAGCTCTGTAGCACCCATAACTTGACGGGACTCTTAAATGCATCGTTCTGGAATATAGCATAACGCAACGGGACTGCTATGCTTAACGCTAGCTTATACTCCAGCGACTTTGAACGTGGCAGCAGGAGATGTTTAGGACTGTCTGAGGAAGTACAGTAATTACAGCCAATTAACACCATTGATAGAAGGAGTAAAGGCTCCGTATCTACTGTCGAAAACGACGATTTATGCAAGATATTGAACTGCGGATGGAACACCAACCAGTAGATGGAAAGATAGTACGAGAATCTGTCCTCGACTCTTGTTTTATCGTGGAAAACCAGATCCACAAACGGTCTCAGCACTGCAGGAAGGGCCAAAATCATCTTATCGAGCAATTCGCCATCAATAAAGATCTGTTTGTTGGCAGCAACGTTATTGGAACTGTGTTCGTGCAATTTCTTCAGCGTATTCGGACTCGAAACGTCATTCTTAGGGGTGTTGGACTCGTTCGTGGACGTAGGAGACGTCAATGAGACAGATGAAGGTAGGCTGAAGTTGAATTCCCGCAAGAACGGCTCCATCTGGTTATAGTTCCGTAGTAGCACTTCGTCCAAGGGATTTGAATCGTGGTGGAATATGTTAGTCTCGGCCATTTCATACCTGAAGTCGGGCAATTCCTGCTTATTATTTATCGGTGACAGATCAGTAAACAACCATGAAAGTATATCGGACTGTGACTGGAACTCATTGCCGTTTCCATTACCTTCGAACTTGGGAACGTCTCTATTCTGATTTTCAGCTGCATGGATTAGATTGGATATCTGTAAAGGCGATTCACCATCAATTGATTTTGAATCAGCAGTACGGCTTGAATATTTGGATGATTCTGAATTTTCGTTCCTGAATTGGGGGGCAATTGACAGCCAATTCACGCGGGCGTTGGGGCTGGTCGATAGGTGTCTTTTCATGTGGCGGTCTTTTAAGTCTTTCCTTACAAATGTTTTTCCACAGGGCCTTCGTCCTCCGCCTAATGTCTCTAGTATGTATTCACATTGGAATACTTGTTTTGGTTTGTGGTTTAGGTAGTGGCGGGAGAGATGGTCTGTACGGGTGAACAGTTTCCCACAGTCTGGACACAGGTAAGTCCCGACGTTTCGCCGTTTGTTCTTGGGTTTCTCTTCGTCTGACATTTCTCCACAATTAAAAAGTTCTCAGACTTAGCACTAAGTGCTGATGAGAATTTTGTTGAGAGCTGCAGTACTGAGGCACGGAGTGCTGAAGTGCTGCACAATTAGAGTATAGCTACTATAGGAAGAAGCTTTACTGGTAATTATAAATTAAGAGAAGGATGGTCGAGGAGTATTAGTACTTATAGTGCGTAGCTTCATACTTTGTAAATAAACTTAGCCAAGAATTCCGGAATTCTTCATATAATTCGTTCACTTGTTAGTTATAACACTACAATTGGTATCACTGTTCTTACTACTCTTTATTTGAAATTGAATACTTGTTAGAGTATTTATGAGAGTACCGGTAAAGTATCGACAAAGTATCGGAACAGTATCGGAACGGTATAGAAACAGAGCGGTACTTCTTGACTATAGAAATCTTCGTTGCTGGTATATTGTATAAGGTATTCTATTGATTAGAACTTACTATTTATTCTACTCTATTCACAACTTTATAGTTCAGCTCTTAATGATACAATACTTGAGCAGTCGTGCTTTAATATTTAGTTAATGACATTCAATTCTTGAGCACTTCCTGCTTTAGTATTTAGTTAAGGGTAGTATTTAGTTAATGACAGTACAAGGTGCCGAAGTATTTAGTATTGAGTATCCAGTACCTCAGCACTTCGTGCTTCAGTGTTAGTACATAACTTCAGCACTTCATGCTTCGGTTATGTGCTTTCTTCTGACCCTGGCCTAGAATACGGATGAGCTCTACCATTCCTCCTTCTCTCCCCCCTCTCAGGTCCACCTCTTCTCTCTACCCTATCCTCATCAGAGCTACTGGACTCCACCTCCGGCTCAGGATCTCTCCTCCTCCTATCGGTTCTAATACTAAAAGTTCGAGCTCCTACAAATGGCAGATTAGGGAAATCAGGTATTGGAAACCTTCCAGGCAATACCAAATCAGGATCTCTAGAATTCACCGACCTATAAGAATTTCCCTGCAACGAAAACGTAGGTGTAGCATAACTATGATTCATATAGGCATCAGTCAATGGAGTTATACTAGGATTAAAAGGTCTTTTAAATGGACTGAACACATTAGTTGAATGATTAAGTAAATGATCCAACATTTCTTCTCGATCATTATATGCATTATTAATCAACGTCTTCAACTGTTCCAACTTCACTTCCTTGGGATTCTTCTCCTTTAATTGCTCAACTTCTTTCCTACATAATGGACAGCTCACATTACTCTTAAGCCACTCAATAATACACGATTTGCCGAAGATATGATCACAATTCGGCATCTTAACCGGTATATGGCCCTGTCTTTTCAATTCCTCTTGTTGATCTTGCTGGTTTTGCTTTTCTTTGACGACTTCATTGTATCCTGGGAGTATGTCGTCTTCCGTTGGCGGAACTAATGTGTATAAGTTTTGCTGTGGGAACCTTGAGTAGTTCAGTGCACCTTGATCTAGCGGAAGAAACAATGAAGGGTCTTTGAATCGTTGATTTTCGCCGTTAGTCACCATATTTAAGTGATACTTATGATTTAATTCGGCCGTAAGTTCGTCATCAACGCTCTTAGCAACAGGTATATCTGCCTTCTCTTCGGCCTTTCTCGCTATACTCCCGCCTTCACGCTTTCTTTCGTACGGATCATAACATATAGGGCATTCTCTGGCGTCTATTTCATTGATATCACATTCTTTTAGTGATGCAATAGCTTCATCCGATGCTGTCTTCTTCTTGTTACGGATCCCGCTGGCATTTAAAGCTCGATCTAAGACTTCTCTGATCCATCCGGGAAAATCGTTGGCGCCAGTATTGGCGTCGATATCTATATCTATCATTGTAGTTCCTAAGAAATTATCAGGATCCATTGTATCTTTGCTTTGCTTAGTATTAGTTTAGATTTGATTTTCGCACGCGACATTTTGGTGTGGGACTGGAGAGACAAGTTAGGGAGAAGCTAGGGAGAAGCTAGGGAGAAGCTAGGGAGCAGCGAGGCACACAAAAGAGACTACGCCCTCTAAACTACTAACCATTACTTTTTCCTAGCAACCTTCCATACAAATGTTGGTCCTATTTATTCTCTCTATTCATAAACAAAATAGAGTAGAACGGCGCCGTCAAAAATATATTTTAGCCTGTTTGGAGAAATGCACCTATGTTTCGGAATTAAGATTGCGCCTATTGCGATGATTTCGCTCATCTGCTGGATCTAAATACTGCCTAATTGTTTTTTGTATGGGACGTGTATCACATATTGCAGAATTAGGTTGCTGCCTACGCTGGGACCAACTTTTGTATGGACATTTCCCTTCTAAATTGGGAAATTTCTTGATAAATCCGATGTCAAATAATGCGTGTCTCACATGGCATAACCAGAGTAGCATCTAGTAAAGACTTACCTTATTACATAAAATATCTACATTGACTATATAGGTGCCAGCATCGTATTGCTGTATATTATGTGAGTAATCTTTGTATGAACACCAACTTCTTATCTGCTAAACTACAAATACTGAGCTCTTAAATTGACAACCATTGCCTGTTTGCCTGGCTCTAAATTAGGAATTTGATCAGGTGGAATTGTAAGAACCTGTGCAATTAAATCGGCTTGTTCTGGAGCCATTTGTGATAATTTTCTTTGGGTTTCCACTGGCAAAAATGGCCATTTACTCGTGAAATTGCTCTGTTGTTGGTTCATGTGATTCATTGGTGGAGGATTGATCGGTGGCGTATTCATTTGTGGAGTTGAACTAAGCTGTGGAGCTTTAGAAGATTCCAGAATAACATCATCATCGATTAACCCCATTAATAATAACGCTTGAGCAGCTGATGTGGCTAAATATGGCGATATTTGAAACACTTCACTGGCACGACTGGCATTGGGAGTACCTAAAATTGACTTCAAATTGCCTATTAGTTCAATAAGCTGTGCTGGTGGTATATGACTTAAGTTTTCATTGATTTTATCAGGTGCCGTAAATGGTAATACTGGTGGTTGTGGAAGATTTCTTGGGCTTCCTACTTGATTATTTAATCCCATTTGTCCTACTTGTCCCATTTGTCCCTGTGGACTCTGATTCTGAAACTGTTGATTGCCAAACTGCTGATTGTTCTGAAACTGCTGGTTCTGATTACCGTACTGGTTAAATTGTCCAGGCTGCCCCTGTCCAGGATGTCCCTGTCCATTGTTAAGCATCTCCTGTGGAAGCTGGACATTCTGGGGAAGATGTCCGAAGTTCAATTGCAATACATTCTTATGTTGATTCTGATTAACTCTCAATCCTTCCTTTGATTGTTCAACTCGAAGTCTCTTCTGTTTATTCCCTGAAAGAATTTTAACTTGTGCTAAAAGAGCGAGTCCTTTTTGTGCTTCTTCCGACGTCAAATATTCCACAAAACAGAATCCTTTATTCTTACCAGCATAATCAAATCCCATTCTTACATCAATGACTTTTCCTGACCCACAAACAACTGAACGTACGGCTTCTTCGTCCCAATCAAATGGCACCAGTCCTACGTACAACACTGTAGATGTCGCCAACGATGGATTCGGTCCTCTTCGTGACATTTTACTCTATTTTACCTTCTGTTAAATTGGTTTTCAAGGTGTTTGAGATGTATATTAACTGAATGAAGAGTTTATAATGCGCGAAAAAAAAGAGAACAGTATGGGTGAACTGGTGTGGGCAAAAAATTCCGATGCCGGGAATCGAACCCGGGTTCGCTGTGTGAAAGACAACAGTGATAACCACTACACTACATCGGATGTTATGGATATTTTGTGTGGGCCTCTCTTATAATCTCGTTGACTATAAGAGTCAGAAATAGAATAGCATTCCTAACTATATTGTACTATACTATACTGATTGTGCTATATTGTAACTATCTACTTATTGTATCTGTATACTTTAAACAGGTTGTACCAGACTGTTCAAAGACGTGGTTTAAACTCCATCGAAGCTTCAATCTCTGCCTTATTAAACAACCCTAACCTATTCTCCAATATGTCCTTACTGCTGCCAAACATAACCTCAGGATAATGATCCTTATTAGTCCAAGCATCTGTCGCTGACTGCTGAATCGCCTCCTCCAATAATGGAAGCACTACCTCAGGAATTTCACCGTTCAACAAATGCTGTCCTTCTTCAACTACATGAAATCCTACTAAATTCTTTACGTTATCCTTCATATAATCAGTTGCAATCTTGGTGTTAAAAGGGGACTTTCCACCAGAAATATAAAAGATCTTATTATCCAACAAAGGTATAATAGCAGTAGATTTCTTTAAAGCTATTCTATTGTACCCATAAACTGCCATTTGACTAGTCTTGCTAGCTTTACTCCTATACTTTGTTTTCTTAGCTGCAACATCCATAGTCTTGTAGTATTCGTTATTAACTAGATTATCAAGGATTTCAGGATGCATATTCTTAACAAACGACTTAGTCTTATAGTGGTCTTTAAACTCCTCAAGACTGTCGAATTCATCGTGAATATACTTGCCAATTTTAAAGAAATTCTGGTAATACATCTTGTCGAATTCTTTATCAGTGTAGATAATAGGCTCGATCAATACGACTGTATCAAACATATTTGGATTGAGGAAAGAAGCTACTAATGCTTGATGGCCGCCGAGCGAATGGCCAATTAGAACTGTTTTATTCATTCTGTTATTCAAGAAATCTCCACCAGCCTGTTCGTGTTCAATGATCTTCAAGATATCTCTCGATCCATCATGCCAGCCATAGACCCATCCTAGTTTCCCCGTATTGGCCATTGCTGAATCCCCGTGATTAGCACAGTCAAAAGCAATGCATGACCCGACGTACCAGCAATCATTCCGAAGACTGAGTAGTCTTTCAATGTAATAAGTCCAGAGATCTTTATTCATACCAGTTCCATGAGAAAAAAGCAAATTCAACCGGATTTTTGACGGGGAAATTTCATTGGAAGTGAATTTATTATACACCACTTTGAGCCTGTCATCTACATGGATAGTAGAGCCATGGACTCTTGGAAATGAAGCATCCACAGTCCGTTTTTCTAGTTTAAACATCCCCACAATTTGCGAATTTCTCAGTTTAATTTATATTATAGATATGACGACAATGTCGTCCGAACATCAGGTAATTTAACTACCTAAATTTCGGACGAAATCTCTGCTTCAAAAAGTTCAGCAGTCATATCACCACTATAATATAGCCACTAACCCTTAATGAAGCATTAAGATTACTTTTTGTGTTGCTAAATTAGCAACATAAAATATGAGAATAAATGTCGTATCGCGATGATGTACAATTTATAGTCATAAACCCGTTTCTCCGGCTATTCAACTTATCCGAAGACTACTGACCCAATGAGTGAAGGTAAAAGTGAAGGTAAAGGTGACGGAGATAAAGTATCTGTAACGGAATTCCTAATTGGCGGAATTCTAGTTTACGTTTACAACTTACACGAATTAAAGACATATTTAAAGGACAAAAAAGATGTGCTGATTCCTATATTGTATTTAGTCCACGGCAGAAAAGAAAGTTTTAAGACCACCAGAGCACATGGATTCAAAATAGCTGAAGCGTTCGACTCCACACTGCCATTATTATTCGTGACGTTCGATTGCAGAAATCACGGAACGAGAATTGTTGATAGGCAAAAGAATCTCGATTGGTCACAAGGAAATATCACCCACGGCAGTGATCTAGTATCGATAATAGACGGAACGGTGGGAGATTTAAAGGTTATTATGGACTACTTGCCGATCTACTTGAATTTGGGCGGAGATTTTACGCCCATCAATATCTTAAGTGGCTATTCTTTGGGCGGACATATTGTCTACAGATTTGGCATTGCATATCCTGAATATGTGGATGTGCTTAATCCTGTTATTGGTAATTGTAATTTGACGTCGATGTTGGTCGATAGAGTCTTGAAGGAGCTGCCCGGAAATCTTCACCGGTACTTACAGAGGTACGAAGAATTAGGATTGAATGAGCAGCAGAGAGAGCTTTATAATAGGCGGTTCCATGATTACTTGAAGAAGGTGGATTTGAAGATTATGGAAGAGTTCCCTAATAAGAAGATCTTTGCAGCCTTTGGAGCGGAAGATAAGCTTGTTCCATGGACGTATTCGAAGGAGTTCTTGGAGAAGTATTTGGGAGAGGGCTCCGAGATGTTTGTTCAGGAGGGACGGGGGCATGAAGTTACTGACGAGATGTTGGGGAGGTTTGGGAGGTGGTTAGGGAAAATACTGAAGCACGAAGTGCTGAAGTATTGAGCAGTTAACTGATTAAAGTGCTGGATATCTGAAGAACTTCTAGCCACAAGTTAGGTAATAGATAAATTCTCCTATATCACTTCACCACTTCATGATTATAAAACGCATTAAGTCATAATAGATTAGTAAACGTTCTACAATAACTCTTCAATTATTCCATAGTATACTGTTAGTAGATGCAAATATTGTACAATTAACGGTTATTCTTATAGGTGTTAGTAACATGATGACACAATACTGTACTCTTAACAGTAATAGTCAAAGGAAATAGTATACAATAACAATAAAATAATCAGAATTGAAACTGCTGACAATTTGTAGTTAAGAATAGGCAATAGGTAATATTACTCGTAAGTATCAATGATTAAAGCTCATGGCATACTCTACAGTTCAAGTCACGTTAATAGAACAGGTAGTCAGCAGTCAGTAGTTGGTAGTTAGTAGTTAGTAGCTAATAGTAATAGTCCAAGGTAATAGTCCATAGTTAACGCGTAGTAAGCAATACTTGATAGTATATTTAACAATAGTTATTAATACAATCACACCAGTCTCTGTGCAGTAAGTACAGCATACAGCCAACTGTCAGTCACACTTCACTGTGGTAAGTTGCACGACATCCAATATACAACAGCTTCACTGTGCAATATTAAATGTCTGTAATTGTTTATTTCGCACAAGGATGATGAAGAATTCCCTAGCGGGTATGCATCCCATGTATGGAACCTACTCCAACACCCGATTCGATGACCAATCATCAATAGCCAGCTCAAGTAAACTATCCCATACTCAGAAACTCACAGATCAAGTCAATTACATAACTTTCAATCAAGATTCATCGTGCGTGGCCGTAGGTCTAGGAACTGGTTACAAGATCTTTAATTGTAACCCCAACTTCGGTAAGTGTTATCAGTATGTAAAGAATGAACCTGTTGGATTGATTGAAATGCTTTACACTACAAGTTTAGTAGTGATAATTGGACTAGGAGAAGATCTAGGCAGTTCACCACGTAAATTAAAGATTGTTAATTCCAAACAAAATTCAACAATCTGTGATTTAATATTCCCTTCAACGATCCTTAATGTTAAGCTATCAAAGACGAAATTGGTGGTTTTACTTGAAACTCAGATTTATATTTACGAAGTATCAACAATGAAATTATTACATACAATAGAAACCAGTCCTAATCTTAATGGATTATGTGCGTTGGCAAATACCGATATCACCAACAGTTCATATACTTTCCTAGCATATCCATCACCTCCCAAGACCATTGTTCATGACTCGCTTTTGGCCACGGGGATTAACACTAACGGAGGTAATAATTCCATCCAAAATAATATTCAATCTGTTTCTAATACTCCAAACAGAGTTGGTGATGTCATTATTTTCAATACTTCAACATTACAACCACTATCTGTTATTGAAGCCCATAAATCAACATTGGCTGCCTTGACTTTATCTAATGATGGGACTTTATTGGCTACAGCTTCTGATAAAGGGACAATTATACGGATATTTAATGTGTTAACAGGAGTTAAATTATTTCAATTCAGAAGAGGTACTTATCCCACCAAGATCTTCTCATTAAGCTTTAGTAATGATAACAGGTATATTATTGCTACGAGTTCCAGTGGGACCATACATATATTCAGACTAGGGGAAGAAGAAGCATTGGAAAACAAGCATAAACGGAAGAGACAGAGCAAGAGAAGTAGTAATCCTGAAACCATTGAAGAGGAAGATGAGGAGGAAGCTCCAAAGCAGCCAGTCAAGGACAAAATTGATGAAGATAATGAAGATGCGCTTAGAGATGAAGATGATGAAATAAGAGATGATGGCGATGATAGTGATGCTGATGAGGAAGATGACGATGATAATGACGACGATGAACATACTGTAAGCAAACAGCGAAAGCTTTCACAAGGCTCAACTGGATCTTTTACCAGTATTAATTCAGGATTATCTAATGAAGATATTCCTTCAATGAATAATGGGCCTTCAAGTAAGTCAGAGCCAATTATTGACCAAACAAGATTATCAGTAGCAAGAATAATTAGAAGATCATCTCAAACTTTAGGAAGGAAAGCAGCACAAAAAATGGGGGACTTTCTACCTTCCAGATTCTCATCAATACTCGAACCCACTCGACATTTTGCTTCGATCAAAATCAACAGTGTAGGCAAAGATGTCAAGTCAATTGCTTCAATTAACAATGAACTACAAGAAAATTTAGTGCCTCAACAGTATTTAACTAAATCCAAAGACGGACATGTGGATGTAGAAGTTGACAAAACCAAAGATTTATTGAATTTGAAACTTCTTCATATTAATGTCGTGACTTCAGAGGGGATTAGTTATACTTATGGATTAGATCCTGAAAGGGGAGGAGATTGTATTTTATTGAATCAGTATTCGTTATTGGGCGATACAGAATAGGCAACACGCTAACTAGGCATCACGCTACCACATGTATACAATCTGAACGTATAATATCACCTGTAAGAACTAGTCTGTAACATCTCAGACTCTAATAAGACTAGAATCAATATATAAGAATAAATCTATGAAAATCTATTAGAAATACGTGATAACTAGACTAAATGCAGGATTATCATCAATTATAACTGGCTAAATATAATTCAGTACTTATTATTGATTTTACCACGTCACACTTATGGCCAAGCATTTTTAAAAAAATACCTGTGTCAAGCACGTAATAAATAGTTAAAAAAGTGTTCGAACATGAAATTGGGCGTGTGGTCTAGTGGTATGATTCTCGCTTTGGGCGACATTCTTAAACGGAATGACATACAAGCATGCGAGAGGCCCTGGGTTCAATTCCCAGCTCGCCCCTTCTTTTTTCTTTGTCGTTTTGTCTCTTTCTGCGTCATTTTCTTATGTCAATATTATGTAATCGCTTTAAATAGACATATCTGATACATATTATTTACCATTTTTTGCCATTTTCACTATTGTAAGGCTTTTTATTCAATGGAGCAAATTGGTAAAGAAGAATTGCTGATGGAAATTCTCGAAACTTTAGAGTCTTTACAGTATATTTTAGGAAAGACTGCCAGAAGTTTGCAGCAAATAACTGACAGATATTCAGACAAGACTGATAGGTATTCAGATAGAAGAAAGAAACAAAGGAAGATAATGAAGAGGAAAAGAAAGAGCGAAGAGTATTTGGAGAGGCAGAGATATTTGGAGAGGGAAGACAGAGAATTTTATAAGGCTGAAGAGAGAGACAAGGAGAAGAATATATATACTGCTGCAGATACTGCTACATATACTGATGCTACGTATACTAATGCTACACGTACTGATGCTACATATACTAATGCTCTACATGCTAATGAAGAAGATGGTAAAGATACTAAAACTCCATATACTAATGAAAATAATAAGGGAACTAAAGATAAAGAGACTATTGACAGAGTCCCTAAATCTATACAAAAGTCAGAGTCTATAACTCCCCACATGCCATTCAAGAATCTAACCACCATTCCAGATTTAATTCTTGAATGGTATGAATACACTGAATTCCCGCCAGTTTCAGTACGTGATTCACAATTCAAATCATGGAAAACAAATTATCAAGATGTTAAAAGTGCTTATTATAGAAGAAATAATATAATTAAAGCAATTGAAATAATTAAAAATCATCAACAAAGTCCATTAAAAGGAAAAAGTAGAAATGTTATTGGAGAAGTTTTAGAGAATTATCGTAATGTAAAGAATATCAGTATTTCACAATTTAATGAAGAATTAAGAAGAATTCTTAAAGCTCTGGGAGGAATCATTCCTTTGGGAATAATTGAACAGATGCTGAGTCCATAACACTGCCATTTCTTTGCCTAAAACGAATTTAATTGGTGATTCTAAAGAGTTTCTGCTGCAAGGAGTGTCACTAAGAGTAGGAAAAGATAAGTGACAACATTATTAAATTAATTCTATCCAACGGCTAAATCTATACGGTGTCACAAAATGACTACTCAGTCGCTCTAGCAAGCGCCAATACAGCTATAACCAATGCTACTATAGCTACAATCAATGATATTGCTGAAAATATAGTATTAGCAAGATTCCATTTAGTATTAGTTAATATTAATCGATTTATTTCTTCTCATCTCTTATAATCTATTTCCTCATCTTGATTTGAGTCACCTTTTTCACCTGTGGTTTTAGCAGTATCCCCTACAGATTCAGAATACTTATTTTCATAAGGAGAATCAGACATTATAATAGTTCTAAATTAAGAACAGATTTTAAGCCTTCCGCGCAGATTTAGTGGAGAAGCTGGCAGTATGTGATGGAGTTAATTGTCGTACTAATGGCTCATTAAAGGGCATTTTGAATAAATAATCAGGTGTAATAGGCTTGGAGGGAAAAGCATGGAAAATCTGTAAGAAATCGGAACTTTTATAGTAGATAATAATATGAATTGGCTTTAATGGCTAATATTATAGTTATTTTAGAGAGCATTCTACGAAAATCACAATTTGCAGCCAAATATTTTACTTATAGCGGAAATATAATTTAAGTAATACAATACTCATGCTAAATAAGGACCGAACCTCTGATTACATCAGAGGTTAATTTCCTTTGTTCGTATATCCCTTCACAGTACTTACATATGCATAATTCCAAATACGTATTTACTGCGCTTAGTTAAGAATCCTGCATAATGGGCTTAAGTCCGCCGATTTCTATTACTGATATCCATCAAAATCAGTCAGTTACCATACAAGTATTATAGGGAATATTTGTCTGAACTCATTCAGAAGGACGTGGGTCCATTTCCAGGAACAAAATCTACATCCAGCTTAAATCCGATTTGTGGGGTCTCTCTTCCGCTGTCGTACTAAGTTCGCGCCACCTCTCTAGCCTCTCCCTAACCTCCAACTAGGCTCGCACGTCTGCGGCGTTAGGAGCTCCACTTTCACTTTCACAAGATGCGGATAATGGGGTTTAAATATATCCTGTTGCCACTAATCTAAATAATAATGTCTCCAACCGCAGAAAAACCTACCGAAAGCGTTAAACAAATTCCAAAACCTGCCAAGACTGTCGATTTATCACCTAAGCAGGGATCAATTCAATCTCCTTTAAAATATACTAAACTTGATGATATTCCCGTTGGTGTTAAACGTTTAGTTAATTCATTCCATGAAACTCATAAATTGGATCTGCTCCAATATCGTTTAAATCAAATAAGAAACGTTTATTTTGTTCTTAAAGATAATGTCGATTTACTTGCTGAAGCATTGGAAAAAGATTTCCATAGATCTCCTGCTGAAACTAAAGGTTTAGAATATGCTCCCTTGTTGAATGAAATTTATCATACAATGTCTTCATTACATAAATGGGCAAAACCTGAACCGGTTTCTGATTTAACTATTAATTTAAAATCTCAACCCGTTTATATTGAAAGAGCTCCCTTAGGTGTTGTTTTAATTATTTCTCCATTTAATTATCCTTTACTTTTATCAGTATCAGCAGTAATTGGGGCATTGGCTGGTGGTAATCATGTTGTTTTAAAACAATCTGAATCAACTCCTCATTTCTCTCAATTATTATCTGATTTATTAACTGATGCTTTGGATAACGATGTTTTTTATGCAGTGAATGGTGCAGTTCCTGAAACTACGAAGTTATTGGAACAAAAATTTGATAAAATCATGTATACTGGTAATAACACTGTCGGTACTATTATCGCCAAGAAAGCTGCTGAAACTTTGACTCCAGTTCTTTTAGAATTAGGTGGGAAATCTCCTGCCTTTATCTTTGATATTAAAGATAAAGACTTACCAACTTTAGCTAAAAGAGTTTTATGGGGGAAATACAGTAACAATGGTCAAACGTGTGTTGCCATTGATTATGTATTAATTGAAGAATCATTAAAGGGGAAATTTGTTGACGAATTAATTAAACAAGCTAAGATTATGTTTGAAAATCTTGATGCTGAAGGTGATTCTACTCATGTTATTCATGAGCGTGCTTTCAATGGATTATTGAAAATTATTAAAAACACTGACGGTAAGGTTGTTTATGGAGGTGAAAGTGATGCTAAAACAAGATTCATTGAACCAACTATTATTGATAATGTTAAATTTAGTGATGCTACAATGAGTCAAGAATTGTTTGGCCCAATTTTACCAATTATTACCTTTTCTGATTTAAATAATGCCGTTAAATCTGTTGTTTCAAGTCACGATACTCCGTTAGCCTTGTATGCTTTTACTAGTGGTAAAACTTCCAGAGCCAAGAACCCAAAAATTGATTATATTTTGAAACATATTAGATCTGGTGCTTTCGTTGCTAATGATACTTTAGTTCATGTTGCTTTGCCTAATGCACCATTTGGTGGGATTGGTAATTCCGGTAGTGGATCTTATCACGGATACTTTTCATTCAGAGCTTTCACTCATGAAAGAACAATTGTTGAACAAGAATTCTGGAATGATTTCTTATTGAAAGACAGATACGCTCCATTTACTGAAAAGAAGAGTAAAACTATATTGACTTCGTTGGCTCCACAACGTGAATGGTTTGCAAGAGAAGGTAACGTTAATCAGCCTTCAATTTTCTATAAGGTTTGGAATGAAGTAGCTACAATTGCTAATATTGGTTATCAATTTGTTCACGGTTAAGTTTACGATTATGTTTTAATGTAAGAAGTACGAAATTGCTCTACTCTTTGACTCTTATGTAACCAAGAGTTATACAAGCTTGTATAAGTCTGCATAAGTGTAGTAATTCTAGAACTTTCTTACTATTACTGAAGATTCATGGCGTGGATCTTGAATCTAAGTGATTCTTCACCGCGCTCGTTGCCACTTTATTAACACAATGGTTGTAATTAAAATCAAAAATGCCGGTAAAGTCCATGATATAGAAGTACCTGAAGATGCTACAGGATTACAATTCAAGCAGGCGATCGAACTGGTGACCAAAATTCCAGTTGCAAATCAAAAGATTTTAATTAAAGGTGGCAAACTTACTGATGATTCTCAATTAAGTAGTTTGAAATTAACTCAACCAATTATGGTCTTAGGAGCTCCTCAAAATACTATAAATACCGTTGAAGTTCCTAAACAAGTTTTCTTAGAGGATTTAAACCAAAACCAATTAATTAAAGTTGGCGAAGAACCTTCAGGATTAGTTAATTTGGGTAATACTTGTTACTTCAATTCTTCTTTGCAAGCCCTTTTCCATGTGGATGATATCAAACTGCAATTGAAAGTGTCAGGATCTTCGAATTCATTTGTTAAATCTTTACAGAAATTATTTGAATTGATGACTAAGAAACAAGAGAAAATTAATCCAACTATTTTCTTAGCTAACTTTAGAGATAATTTCCCACAATTTACTGAAAGAGACAACCGTGGATTTTATAAGCAACAAGATGCCGAAGAGTCTTTCTCCCAGATTTTAAGCTTATTAATTCAAGATTTAAAGATGAATGATTTGTTCACAGTTGATTATAAAGTCGAATCTAAGTGTTTGGCATTGCCTGAAGAAGCTCCAGTTATTAGTCATGATGATGCTTTGAAATTAGTTTGTCACATTGATATTAAAACAAATTTCTTAAGAGACGGATTATTGAATGGATTAACTGAAGAAATCACTAAATTTAATGAAACTTTACAATCTAATACTGAGTACCAAATAACTCGTAAAATTACCAGAACTCCAAAATATTTGATTGTACATTTCCTCAGATTTTTTTGGAGAAGAGATACTCAGAAGAAATCAAAGATCTTAAGGAAAGTTCAATTCCCATTTGAATTGGATATCTCTGAAATGTTAGATGATTCTATCAGATCAACTAAAACTAAATTCAGAGATGATATGAGAAAGATCGAAAAGAGTAATTATGAAATGCTCAGAGATTTCAAGAAAAAGAAAACCGATGGAGGTGTTAATCCTTTACAGCAGCAAGAAGAAGATAACTTGAAATTATTATCGATTAAATCTAAATTTGAAGATGATTTCAATTCTTTATTAACACAACATGAAATCAATCAGAAAGTAGAGGAATTGAAAGAGAATCCTTCTTCTGTATATCAATTAAATTCTATTATTACTCACGCTGGTTCATCTGCTGATAGTGGTCATTACCAGTGTTTTAGTAAAGATGAAGACGACGAAGAAAGTTGGTGGAAATTCAACGATGATAAGATTTCTAAAGTTAGTAAAGAGAAAATCGAACAATTATCAGGAGGAGGAGAAAGTGATAGTGCATTGTTATTGATTTATAAAGCCAATGGTCTTTAAATTGGGCCGTTTCTTTATTTAACTGTTTAGTATATAGAATATGTATTACAAGTCTTTGACTAATTGTTTAAAAAGCTGTACTTCATCCCAACAATTCAAACTCTTTCCTTCGTTATTCTTTAAACAACTTACTACATTCTCTCTAGCTTTCTTTACTTCGTCAGTCACATTCACTTTAGTTAATTCTAAATTTTCTTGAACTAATTTCTTTAAATGCTGAACTTTTTCATTAGATGATGCTACCGATATAATTGGATTGGTTTCTTCAGTAGAAATGCTATCTGCCACAGTTTTTTGGAATCCTTTAATAGTTTCAGCTTCCAATTTAGTTAATTCTTGTTTGACTCTGTCTTGGATATATTTCTCAGTATATTGTGAACGAGAATAATCAGATTCTTGACTACTTTCCAATTGAGACAAAAACGATGCACTAAAATCTATTGGAGCCGCTGGCGTAATAATTTTCTGTTCTGGTTTGGAAGTATTAGAGCCCATTTTTGATGGAAGATAAATCAGAACGATAATTGGTATTTTCGCATATTTCGCGGACGGCGTGGGGAAACCAGAAAACTTTTCAATAAAAAAACCCACTACTAACCAAAAGTACTGATAAAAGTACGTAAAATTAAAATATAAGTACGATAAAGGTACAAATAACAGTCCAATCAACGGAAATCAAATACGATAATTGAGAATAAAACAACTTTCACCAATATTAAAAGTTAATAAAGCATAGATAAAAGGAAATCAATAAAGCATGCCACCAGTTCAGCAAAGATATGTGCAACATCAGCCATCGAACTTTGAAAAGTTTAAGATGGGAGCCATTATGGGATCCACAGTAGGTGTTTGTGTTGGGGTATTATTTGGAGGATTCTCCATTTTACAAAATGGTGCTGGACCAAATGGAGTAATGAGAACTTTAGGTCAGTATATTATGGGGTCGGTTGGAACTTTTGGTCTTTTCATGAGTATAGGATCGGTGATCAGATCCGACTCAGACTTCCAGGCCTACCAGCGTGCTTTGATGCACAACCAAAGGAGATTGGTCGATGATTTGTGTAAGTAGTGTAAGTAGTAAGAAGTGCAAGTGTACTGAATTATGCGTAGATTATCAATTAGTTCGGGTATCAAACAGATTTTGTGTCGAATTCGTATGTCATGCCGAACTCAGGTGCCTTATAGGCATCTTGCTTGCCTAAGTTTCTGGCAAGCTTAGTTAACAATATCTTGGGCTCTAATATAGGCTCACTGCTAAGTTTAAAAGTTCCCCAATGAATTCCAAACATGTATGAACTGCTGATTTGCTTACAGATGTCTAAACTCTCCTGCGGTGAAATATGTCTTGGTTTTTGGTGCCATGAAGGACAATACTGGCCAATTGGAAGCAATGAAAGCTTTACAGGCCCATATTTCTTTCCTATCAAGTCAAATAATTCTTTCAGATACCCAGTATCTCCAGCATGATAAACCACGGACTTGCCGTTCTGTCTGATAATGTATGAGCACCATAACGAGAAATTTGCATCCACAATGTATCTTCCACTCCAATGCATTGAAGGCACACACACGAGTTCATAATCATCTGGTAGCTCTTCTGAAACATACTGATTAAGCTTTACAGTGTCCCACCAATCCATTTCAATTATCTTATACACACCTTTCCTGGCAAGAGTTTTCTTCAATCCCAATGGAACTATCCATGTAGCTTCTTTAAACTTAGATACTAAGCTCATTTCAAGATGATCCGGATGATCGTGACTTACCACCATGAAATTGAGCTTATTATTGGTAGCCTCATGCACATCTTCTGCATTCATCGGTGATTCATTCAATCGTTTGGGTCCAACATGCGGTGAGAATAAGTGATCACTAAGTATAGGATCTGTCATAAAGCTAATCCCCGATAATTGTACAAGCGAACAAGATTGGCCTATCCATGTGAATTGGAGACTGTTTCTAATACTTTTCAAGGAAGAAAAATCATTAACTTCAATACATTTTTGAAGGATTTGGCTATGTTCCCGCATAAGCTGAATATTAGGTTTATGAATGTGGAGGTAATCTTCAACAGTATGAGTCTTGTCTAGATGATCATGCAATTCAATCTTGTTTCCGTAGAAACTCTCTATAAGTTCTAAGATTCTAACGTAGATGAATTCGAACCCAGTTTGAGGACGATACTCCGGGAATGGATTAATGAACATGCCTGCAACTGTGGCACTATTAAATTTGTGATCTTCTAAATTTGATGCATTGGTTTCTTGACGTGTGGTGATGATTTTTTGGGTTCTTAGATGGAGGTAGGCTTCTGTTAGGCCGTATAGTCCTATCGTTCCTGCTGCTACTCTTAGCTTAAACATGCGCGATGCTCTCTTCTGCTAGTTCTGTAAGAAGTAGGTTGCTTACTTACTCTTTTAGCTTAGGTAATTAGGTGCTTAATTAACAATTGACAGTGTCAGTTGTTTGCAGAGTTACTATAAACAAGAATTATGAAGTATATTTGCTATGAACTGCTAATGCTTACTAATATTAATGCTGCACTATTATTAATGCACTAATATTAATGCTGCACTATTATTAATGCACTAATATTAATGCTGTAATAATATCAATGCTTCTAATAGCACCAGTGCAAACACACTGGAGTTAATGCTTACGAACAACCCCCTTAGCATCAGCCTCCAGCAATATATGTTTCTTATAAGCATTAATATCACCAGGAAACTTAGTCACCGTCTGGTTCTCAGTAACCCAAATCTCATTACACACTTTATCTATAATAGAAACATCATGACTAACCATCAAAACCCCTCCCTGGAAATTAAGTAAGGCATCTGCTAATGCATCTAAACCTTGAGTATCCAAATGATTCGAAGGCTCATCTAGAATAAGTATATGTGGTTGACTTAAACTTAAAGCTGCAAATGCAACTCTAGACTTCTGTCCACCAGAAAGTAGTTCCATTTTCTGTAAACCTAAAGGCCCTGTAATACCAAAAGATCCTAAATGTCTTCTATATTCTTCATCGGATTTCCCTGGATACGTTTTGGACATCCAACTGACTGCACTTAAGGTTAAATCCATAGCATCAACATGATGTTGAGCGAAGTAACCAATTCTTAATCTACCATTTTTACTAACATTACCTTCCATTGGTGAAAGTTGATCTAAAATTAACTTCAACAATGTCGTTTTACCCGTACCATTACCACCTACAATAGCTATACGAGAATCCATCTGCACATCAAAATCAACATTCTGCAACAAAATATCTTCCGGGTTATATCCAAATTTAATGTTGGACATTTGTAAAATAGGTGGAGAAATATTATCGGGATCAGGGAATTTGAATTTAACAATCTTATCATCTTCAGGAGGTTCTAAAACTGGTAATTTCTCCAATTTCTTGATTCTAGATTGAGCTTCAGCTGATTTAGCTGCATTATACCTATACTTATCAATAAAAGTCTGTAAATGTTGACGATATTGCATTTGATTCTCATATTCTCTCCTTTGATTCTTGATTCTTTCTTCTCTGGTATTATAGAAAGAATCAAAATCGGATCCTCTATAGTAATCCAATCTTTCTGAATGCTGATGGATAATATCAGTAGCTACTTCATTCAAGAATGCTCTATCATGCGATACTACCAAGACTGTAGACTCATAAGTTTGTAAATAATTGGCCAAATATGTGATAGAAGGAACATCCAACATATTAGAAGGTTCATCTAGCAATAATAAATCAGGTTGACAGAACAATGCTCTAGCTAAAGATAATCTCATTCTCCAACCACCAGAAAATGATTTAGTAGGCATAGATTGTGATTTTTTAGTAAACCCTAAACCAAATAATATAGCAGCAGCTTTACTTTCAGCTTTATCACTTTCCATATCATATAATTTTTCCAGGATTTGTAATAAATGATTTTCTAAATCATCACGTTCATCGTCCAATTTCTTTATTTCTTGAGCATTTTCTTCTTCATCAAATTGGGCTTTAACAGATTCGATTTCTTGGATTCTTTCATTGATTTTAGCTTCTTCTTGAAGAAGACTTTTCCTCCACACATCTGCATCCAATACACTTTGCAATGCAGGAGTATCATCACCTCTTATTTCTTGCTCCACATGCAAGATCGTTATATGATTAGGAATATTCAATTCTCTTCTGGACAATGCCCTCAATAAAGTAGATTTACCAATACCATTCTGACCTACTAAACCGTATCTTCTTCCATAAGAAAGAGTTAATGTAGCTTCACTCAAAATACGTTGACCTTCACCAACATAAAGATCAAAGTTTTCGATCTTAATATCTTTAGATTTCCCTGAACTCGAACTAAGTTCAAGCGGATTAATTTTCAAGAAGAATGAATCATAATCTTGATCTTTTTCATCGTTCAAAAGTTTAGATTTCTCGTACTTAACAAATTGATTATTTCTTTTAGCTACTTTCTTAGCAATCTTCCTTTCTTGTTTCTCCAATTTCTTTTTATCCACCCTAGTTTCAAAATTCTTACCTGTATGTTCGATATTAGTAGCAGCATTAAGTAATGCTAACGATGAGTTGATATCTCTTTTACTATTATTTTGATTTAAAAGATTAACATCTAAAAGTTTCTTTGAAGTATCACCAGTGACTTGTAATTTAGCAAGATTCTGTTGTAATTTATCAGTTAAATCTTTGATAACTGTTTCAACAAGCTTTAATACTTTATCGTTAGCTCCTCCGGCATCGATTAAGAGTGATTCAATGTATTTAAGTTCTTGGGAAATATTAAGCTCTTGACTTAAAACACTGTCTTCAGTAGCATTAGATACATGTTGTATGTATCCTACAGCATAGTCTGCCACTATTGGATCAATAGTAGGCACTGCTTGACGGACTTGCAAGCTTATATTGGACATGAAAAATGAAAACTTCTCCGCGAGAATACAGAAGACTAAGAAAAGACTATTAGAGGAAGATATTCCACGAAAGTGGATAAGGCAGAGTAGGAATCATTCTTTGATTAAGTAATTCTATTCCTGAATTTGTTACAAATTATTAATAAGAAGTTGAATGTGCGATTACATAGCACTTTGTAAGAGAAATAAGCAGAGTACTCTTAATGTAGGTAAATAATCGAACATAAAGAAACTTCTAGTTCTCCAACAAGTACCTATTAAGAATTCTTAGGCTTTTGTTGACAATTTGACAAAGTATCCTTTTAAAGTTTTGTTAAGACTCTGTTAAGACTCTGTTAAGAGTTTGTTAGTACTGTTAGTACTGTTAGTACTGTTAGTACTCTGTTAGTACAGTTAGTACTATTACTCCAGACTATCAGAGACAGTAAATTCGATAAACATTCTACATTCCACTATAACATCTACACACTATAACACAGCTTTAATCTTTGGAACTAACAAGTCCTGAGAGTTTAAAGCTTGAACTTTATCATTACCACCAATATGTTCACCACCAATAAAGACATTTGGAACAGTTCTTTGACCAGTAATTTCCAATAAAGCAGCTTGAAGATCTGAACCATCATCTAATTCATCTAATTCAATAATTTTAGCCTTATTAGTAATACCAGCAATTGTACCTTTAGTGGATTTACAGTAAGGACAATAAGTTTTTGATGCAATGAATACACCATTGTCGTTGATTAATGATTTGATTTTACTAATAGCTTCTGGAGATGCCATTTTTTGGGAGAAACTTCTTCTGAAAAGGGCGAATAAAACAATGATGAATAAAGTTAACGGCAAATAGTCCATTTAGTGAGCAAGTGTGGCGCTATGATTTGTCAGACCTATTTCCGCGTCCTTTGCCCGCCTACGGCGGTACCACACCGCCATTGCTAGCGCCGCCCTCGATTGCTCCAGTACACCTAAATGTAAAGAGTAGTTACAGTTATAAATTACTTAAATAAATACACTTAAATAGATAGTCACTTAATGCTAATTAATATTCTTTCAGAATGTTAATTATCCTTGAAGGATATCAACAGTATACCCATCAGGATCTTGCACTACAAATCCCTTTGCCCAAGTAAGCTCTTTACTCAGTAAACTCTTAAACTTTGAAGGATCCTTACAACTAATACCAAAATGGGAAAATCCTTTAATGGCTCCATTCTCAGTACTGTTCCCATTATGATACACTGTCCCATCAGTTTCCGAGCCCCAATTATAGGTCAATTCAATTAAAGCAGTCTTAGAATGTCTATCTTTAACTTCAACAGAATTAGGGACAAAATTAGCTGAATCATCGAAGCCTAAGAAGTATAATGTGAACTTAGCAGCTTCGAATTCGGAAGTAGCGAAGAGTTTCAATCCAAGTTTCTCGTAAAATTCCAATGATGTCTTAGGATCTTTAACTCTTATCATTGAATGGTTGAATTTGTATGACGACTTATCAGTGCCTGAAGATTTATTAATACCATGTTCGACCAATTCAATCCAGTATCCGTCAGGATCCAAGACGAAGGCAATGTTCTTCTGTCTTCCATCGGCTAATTTTTTCTGGAATTTGGCACCGTTCTTAAGCAATGTATTTTCACTTTCAACAATGTTATCTACTGAGAAGCAAATATGGCCGAATCCTCTATGATCTCCAGAATTACCATTGTTCACAGCGAAATTAGCATCCTTTTCAGTCCCGTGATCATGGTGTAACGCCAAAATACCCGTTCTGGCAGTCCAAGGCAAATTCTTCGATTCTTCTGTTTCAATATGTAATAAGTATAATGAATAGGTATCAAATACTAAAGTTTCAATGAGTTTCATACCAAAATTAGCATCGTAAAAGTCAATTGATGTTTTAGGATCCTTAATTCTGAAACTAGTATGATTTGTTCTGATTGAAGTCATTTTCCTCGTATATCGCTCAATTAATGCTGTTAATTATGCCACCAAGTAACTATAAATTGCTTCGTATAATGAGTAATTGTGCGAACATGTTGAAGGCCGTTAGGTTCACAAGATGCTTTAGTACGAGTGGCCCTGTAAGGCTGGCGTTCCACCATACGGCCAGAACGACACTTAGTGATGTTTATAATCTATACCAAGCGAAAAAACCGATTTCAATGGTGACGGCGTACGATTATATCACGGCAAAATATGCCGAGCTGGCAGAGATCGATATTAACTTGATAGGTGATTCCTTAGCTATGGTTGCTTTGGGCTATAATGATACTAACGAGATAAGTTTAGAAGAATTCTTATATCATGTGAAAGCTGTGCATCGAGGCAACTCTAAGTCTTTACTTATAGCTGATTTACCGTTTGGATCGTATGAAATTTCCCCAGAACAAGCACTTGGAACGGCTATAAAGATGATCAAGCACGGGATTCAAGGAATTAAACTAGAAGGAGGATCAGAAGTAGTGCCTACCATACAAAAAATTGTAAATAATGGGATCCCCGTGATGGGACATGTTGGATTAACTCCGCAACGTCATAATAGTTTGAGTGGATTTAAGCTTCAAGGTAATACTGTTGATAGTGCTGTACGTATCTATAACGACTGCTTAGCATTACAAGAAGCAGGAGTTTTCTCTATAGTATTAGAGTGTATTCCTACAAGATTAGCCCAATTAATCACTGAAGAATTATCGATTCCAACCATAGGAATCGGTGCAGGACACCATTGTTCTGGTCATGTCCTAGTTATGTCGGATATGTTAGGCATGAATGGGCCAGAAGGTTCAGGTAAGAGTAAGTTTGTTAAGGAGTATGCCCATTTACACGACATTTCAGTCAAGGCATTGAAGCATTATAAGCATGATTTAGAAACCATGAAGTATCCAGCGGAAGAGCACGGATACAAGATCAAAAAGGATGTTTTACAGGAGTTTAAAACAGTAATTGGAAAGAATTAAACTAAATTAGATTAAATATACGAGATAATAAAAGAAATTTATATGACACACATCATCGCGAAGCTAGCATAAATTAATTCATTAATTAGTCTTAAATATGACTGTGGATGTACAACCAAATAGCGATGAGGAGGTTTTACGTGTCTTCTTCATCAGACACGGACAGACCAATCATAATATTAAAAAAATCATGCAAGGACATATAGATATAGATATCAACGATACAGGAATCGATCAAGCTAAACTTGTAGGTAAGTCATTAACCTCAGTTAAATTTGATGATTTCATAACTTCCGACTTGATTAGATGCGTCAACACACTGAAGGAGATCATGGAATACCAGGACTGCGACATCCGTGCCACTCCAGCCTTGCGTGAGAGAAATATGGGAGTCGTTCAGGGAATGTATGTGAAGGATGCTATTGAAGCCTATGGAGAAGAGTATAAGAATATGGGAGAGAAACATCACGAATTGGTGGAGAGAATCATTAAGGAATTCGATGTGATTGTGGCTAATGGTATCAAAAAGGATTATTTGAACGTAGGAATTTGCAGCCATGGTGGAACCATCACCACTTTCTTTAACTACGTCCATAATAAACTAGGCTATGAATTACGTGGATTGACTAAGGACAAGTTAAGAGTTCCGTACAACACTTCAGTATCGGTAGTAGACATAGAAAAGTCCACAGGCAAAGGGACCATCCACATGTTTGGTAACACCAAGCACTTGGGTGCTGACTTACAGGTAAGCGATCAAAGATTGAGATAGAAGTATTAGAAAAAGTAGAGACTTTAAGGTAGAAAAGGGTATAGACAATAACGTAAAATCAGTATATTAATATAAATCAGGAACTAAACTCTAGAAAACTTTAGAACTAATGTATAAACTTTATAAACTTAAGCTAATCTAACATCCATAGTATTAGATCTAGAGAACGAAGCATATCTTTGGAATGGGTCGTTTCTTTCTAATTCATATTCGGGGTTAATTACTTTCTTAGCTTGTCTTCTAAAATAGATTCTCTTTGACCATTTCCAACCTTCAGCAGCTAATAAAAAGAATAAAGAAAATCCGATAGCAACCCCCCATTCGTAGCCAATAGGCTTATGCAAAAATACTTTGTCATTGATAACAGGGATATAAATAACTGGGAAAACAGTTACAACTCCAGCAATAACTGACCAGAATAAAAATTGATTCGACCATAAGTCAATCATCGTTTGCTTCCACCAAGGATTATCAGTTTCTTGTCTCATATAGAACAATGAATTAACAGGATGGATACATTCCCAAGCAAGAATTAAAGCACACCAAGTCATGTTAGCAAAAGATGCAGCTCTACCTCTGAAGACTAAATTACACAAATCTAAATCAGCTGAAGTAGAATTACAATCGACCCCTAAATAACCATCACCTTTACCGAACACAATGACAACGTAACAAAGCAAACAACTTACAGCCATCCAGAATCCATAGGCTAACATATCAATAATGACTTCCCAAGTGAAAATAACATTATTAGGAGGTTTATGTAAGATATCTTCAGCAGCTCTTTCTTGACCTAATCCCATAGCTGGAAAACATGAAGTCACGACTAAAATCCATAATACTTCAACTGGAGATAATGGGAAAACTGAAAATCCCGATTCGTCAATAAATGCCAACCCAATCATTAAGTAGAAGGCCTGAGCGACATTTTCCGCTAATAATTGTAACACGAATTTTTGAATATTGGCACTCATTCTTCTACCTTCTTCAATCGCATTCAAAATGGATGCAAAATTATCATCAGTTAACACTATATCACTGGCATCTTTAGCGACATCACTTCCGTTTAATCCCATAGCAATACCAACGTCCGCTTTTTTTAATGATGGCGAATCGTTGACACCATCACCAGTCATAGCACAAAATTTCTTACGACGATGTAAGGCATCGATCATTCTAACTTTAGTCTGCGGAGCACATCTTGCAATAACTAATGGGAGCACAGGCAATTCATCGATTTGTTCGTCCGATAAACTATCGAATTCATTAGCAGTCATAACCATGGCCTTGACAACTTCGTCCGAATAATGGTATAAATTATGAGGTAAAATACCAACTTCTTGTGCAATAGCTTTAGCAGTTCCTGGATGGTCACCTGTTAACATATGGACATTAATACCAGCTTTGTGACAAGCTTTAACAGATCCAGCAGTTTCTGGTCTTGGAGGATCATAGATACCGATCAACCCTTGGAAAGTCAATCCACTTTCAATGGTATCTCTATTAGATAAATCAGTATTAGCATCAATTTGTTTGGTTGCAAATGCTAATACTCTTAAACCTTGGGAACTTAAAGCATTCATATTTTCTTCAATGAGTTGTACGTCTTCTTTGGTCAATTCTATAACTTTGGCTTCTTTGAAGTCATCTTCCTTGATGTCTTCCTTATAGCCATACCAATGAGTACAACACCCTAAAACTCTTTCAACTGCACCTTTAGTGTAGACGTTAGTTGAGGATTCGCCTTTATAAACGGCTGACATTCTTTTAATTGAAGAATCAAATGGGAATTCAGCTAAATGTTGTTTACCCGAAGCTTGATCTTCAGTACCAAATCCTAATCTAGTAACGAAAACTTGAATAGCAATTTCAGTAGCATCACCATGAGCTTTCCATACCATTTCATCCAGAGTTTCGTCTTTAGTCTGATTAATCGTAGCAATATTGGCCAATGCTGCAGTTTGTAACCAATTACGGAACGCTTTAGGATGTTGCTCAGGAATCTTAGGGAGGAAATCAATTTCTTCATCGGTTTCTTTCATGAAATAAGGTGAATATTTAACGAACGATAATTCTCCTACTGTTGGATTGAAAGCATCATTAGAATTATTAACTTGATAACTTCCAACGTTAGGAATCCATACTTGTCTTGCAATCATTCTACCTTGAGTCAAAGTACCAGTTTTATCTGAACAAATATCATTAATACCACCTAAGGCTTCTAATGAATCAAGTCTACGAACAATAACATGTTTACTAACCATAACTTGAGCACCAACGGCCATTGTGATTGTTAAAACAACAATTAAGGCTGATGGAATCATTGATAATGCAACACAAATTGCATAAATGGCAACTTCAGTATTAACTCTAAATTTTTGTGAACCCATAACTACTATAGCAAATACTACAGCAACCCAGAAAAGGAATATAGCTAACCATGATAATTTTCTTTGTAATGGAGTTCCAACATTGATACCTAAAATATTACAAATAAGGTTATAAACAGTTTTCAGCCATGCAATTGGATACTCTCTTTTCTTAACGTCTCTATCAGTTTTATCAACTTTTACAATAATGGAAGAAGTTGTTTTTAACGAACTTGCAATCTTACCTATTTCAGTATGTAATCCAGTAGCTACAACAATCCCAGCACCTCTACCTTTAGAAACAACCGAAGAACTATAAGCTAAATTAATTCTATCACCAACAGGAACAGGATTAGAATAATCATCAAAGATGGCTTCATGAGTTTTAGCAACAGGTAAAGATTCACCCGTAAGTAAAGCTTCATCTGTTTCTAAATTCATTGAATCAATTAATCTTAAATCGGCAGGAACAGTATCACCGACTTTAATATGAACAATGTCACCAGGAACAATTTCCTCACTAGCAACGGTGGTATCATCACCGTCTCTAGTAACCCTGGCAGTAGGAGAAGATAACGATTTCAAAGACCCCATGGTCTTTTCAGCCTTAACTTCTTGAATAAATCCCACACCAATGTTAATACCAACAACTGCACCAATCACACCACCACTAATCCAATCTTTAATAGCCAATGCAATTATCATCGAAATGATCAACACCAATATCATGGCATTAAACACTTGATGAGCTAAGATCTTTGAATACGAAATCTTATCACCTTCTCCAAGAGTATTGCTCCCATAAATTGACAAAGCATTTTGGGCCTGACTTTGAGTGTAACCATTAGTTAAGTCAACATCATACTTTTTAGCTACTTTATCAATGGATACTCTGTAAGGTTCAATATCTAACGTCAACGACGAAGTATCTGTATTAATTCTTTCCTTAAAAGACATCTAAAGTTAACCTTGGCATCTCCGGCCTTTTATAGTTTGCCAAATACAGTTGGTTATCTTTTGCGTGCCCATACCAATTGCAGCCAAGCTTTATATTTCTTGTCCTTCATTCGCCTGACCTCCACAATTAAGCTTGGAGAGGGGACATATTATAAGGTAACTCCAGTACACCACAACGTTTTCTTAATCATTTTTCAGTTGATCTACATTACTTTTAATTGTAGTTTGCTTTAATAATTGCTAAACCACTTTCTATCTAATTGTTACCTGCTGATCGTATTTGGAGTGACGACCAGGGCACTTGACGGTCTGGCTGCCGCAATCTTAACTAAAATTCATGGCAAAAAAAGCAATTTTCTAGAATACCTGTCTGGTTCTACACGACCTCATCTTAACGTTCGTTCACTTTTTTCTCATTTTCTACACTGTGAAGATGGAAAGTCGTGGAGGTTTTCATGGAAAAAGTAAATTTAATTGATTAGTTTATTTTTACTGTACAAAGGAATTGAACAGTAATAATATGCTACATTTCTTTTTATACTAGTTATGCGTTTCGAAGGTTTTCGTGCTTTTCTGTGGCATTTAAAATTCAAAAAAACGCATAGAATAACATCCCTAAATGGAGTTGAGTATTCTATAGTATTTCGACCAAAGGCTTGGGATAAAAGCTGGGATAATATTCTCTCAATACTACTATAAGGTAGTATTACTACCGTCTTTCTTCTGCCCTTCTCCAGTATTCAACCGAGATTCTGCTTACTTCGCACCAGTTTATATCCATCTTCTCACTATGGAGGATACCCAAATCCTTGATGCCATCGACCAACGGTCCTTTGTTCATGCTAAATCGCTCATTAAATTAAAACAGACAAAATACCCTAATCAATCTTACTACCAGGCATTGAATTGTTGGCTTCTTTATAATCAAAATCATCAGGATTCAATCTCAGAATCGACGAAACTCTTAAACCAGTTCCCAACTGATCCTAGAACTACTGACTTATTATACAAAATCTTCAATGGATCTGGCTATATTAAAGAGGCCGATCAAGTCTATGAGAACCTCGTAAAACGGTACCCACTGAATTGTGAAGCTAATCTTAACCAATGGTTTAATAATAGTTTGAAACTGAACAATTTCAAATCTTTACAGAAATCTAGTTTAAGTTTATCTAAGCTGAATCCAGATAGGAAGTATAAGTTCTGGGCGGCATTGTGTTGTTTCTTGCTTGCACAGAAATTGGTTGCTGACGAGAAACAACATACTTTATTCAAGACTTTAGGATCTCGTTTAATTAGCGATCTTACTGCTGAATCCACTCATGAATTGTTCGTATATTGCCAGCTTTTAGGCGATAAGAGTGTTCCTTTGATTGAGCTGTTTCAGAATCCCTTGGACTTGGATATTAAATTGCTTTACAGAGACTATTTGCTGGATGTTCCGGATAAAGCCTTTGAGTATACTTCCAAATTACTTTTCACTGAATCCTTTGATGATTTCAATACTTGGAAGTTGTTTATTTCTTCGGCATTTCAATTGAAGAAGTCTGTAGAAGATATTGAACTGCAAATTGTAGGGTTTCCTGTTTCGAGAAACTCAAGACTTGCTTTGGTTGAATTGAGTAAAGTGTATTTTAGAGAAGATGATTCTTTAACTAAGTATTATAATCATTACAAGACCAAATTGAGTTGTTTCAATGATTTAATCCACTATAATGCTGAATCTGTTATTCCTTCAATCAAAGATTTGAACCAACAGTTGCTTAATCTGGATGTGACTGTACAGAACTTGAATAACTTCATCAATAATCAGAAACTTTTGCTCTACTTTAATGAAACAGATCCAGATTTCCATGAATTGAACTGGAAAGTGTATAAGAAGTTCATTAGTTTAACCAAAGACAAATCAGACACGGATTTCTACATGGCCAACGATTTAATTTTAATCAATATGGTTCATGATTTAACAAAGAAATTTGATCATGAAACTGTTTTAGCATGGATTCTTATTCTTAGGAAACTCTCTATTCATGATCCACTTGATTTCAGACTTCAATTATGGCTCATAAAATTATATTCCTTGATTAACGTGAACGACAAGATGGTTGCCACATTCGACACACTCAAAATCAGAATGCTTCAAATAGATTCCCTCGGATATTTAATCATGGACAAGATTTCTTTACAGGCCCCTTCAAAAGCTAACATTAACTACCTCGTAAATGGATACAGATTTTACTTAACGAGTGAACAAGACTTACAAGAAAATATTTCTAGAGCATTTAAAGAACAGATTTATAATAAATTGCCAGGATTTGTTAATTTCAGTGAACGTTTAACTAATTCCTTCCAATATTTCCTGATATATATGGAAATCTGGAAGACTATCAGATTAACAGGAGATAAAGGATATGGTAGCTATTTCAAAGCTAGATTAAAGGATATGGCAACACAATGCATTGAAACTGACTTGGTAGATAATAGAGATTATACTATATTATGGAAGAGTTTAGGATTGAAAGAACCTCAATTGCAATTTGAATACACTTCACCATTAAAATTGAAACTTGATTACTTGAAAGAATTGATATTATTGGAAAACTCTGATGCATACTTAAAGCAATATAATAAATTACTTGAGCAACTGAAATTTGGCAAGTTTGATACTTGGTTATACAGGATATATTTCAATTTGTTCAAGTTAAAGGCTAAAATAAATGCCACTGAATTACAGTCAATTAAGAACTACTTGACTAAAAACTTGAAAATTACTAAAGTAGAAATTCCTGATGCATTAAGTTGGCAGTTCAACTACGTTTGGTTGAGTTTGATGGAACTTACAAAGATCATAGACTACTATGTGAACAGATTAGATGAGACTACTCGTAGAGATTTGACTAAACTTAACAAGGCATTGGCATCTGAATTAGCTACTAATACGCATAAATCAGACCAACTCGAACAATTGGAACAGATTAAGGCTGAATTAAAGAATAGAAACTGGCAAATCGATATTGATAAAGATTATATTGAAAGTGAGTTTGATATTATACATGATTCATTGATAAAAAGTTCGTATATACACATTAAATAGATTGTAAATAGATCATTCTTATGGTACTTCTTCATAAGTATTTGTAGTGTTCTTCTGTTGTTATTTCCTTTGCCAGGGTTTCTGACAAATTGTCAGGCAATCAAGCGTCTGCCTAAAGATTCAAATTAATACCCCATACATTGGCCATATCATTAATCCTTCCGATCCCCTGATTGAGCAAGTATTTCCGATACTGAAGATCATGATTAGAGCCAATTTTAAATTCATGTCGTGCAAACTCCATCAATGACTCCTTCTCGTGATGCTTATATACAACCCTTACAACCCTTCTATATATCTGTCTGATCTGCAGTCGGAACAAGAATTCCTCTAGCGATACCGTGGGACCTAATTTTAGTCTTATTGGTGATGCAAACATAATTAGAAATGCGCGATGAGAAGATGCTTATATTCATGAAGATTTCTTTCTAAAAGAAGGTAAAAGGCCATTTAAACGCCATCTCCAACGAAGTTTCGACTGAAGCGACGTTAGCCATGATAATTCGTTATTTAAAAGAAGAGGATTGGTTTGTAAGCCATGCAATTTTTCAAGTAATTGGGACTTTCGCCCCACTGATCGGAGTTGAATTGTTTTAAACATTGTTAATAACTTTAAATTCTTCAGTTCAGAAATGCTGGTTGCTTTCGTAGCATATAACTCGTTCAAAAAGTCTTCATAGGTATCAATGCACTCAAAACATATAAATTCATCGAACAATTCAACGTTGATTTTCTTCCGTTTAATGCTAAGGATGGAACTTATTTCATATAAGGGTTTATCACATATATCACAATGCTTAAGGAGGTCTGTATCTGGTAATTGTCCAAATACTTGTTCCAAATTATCGTGATTCGTTAGGGTATCACACGATATCCGTCGTTTTCGAAACACATCATGTTTTGGCTGTTCTTTGATCCGCTGTTTAAATGTAGCCAAAGATTGTTTCCTGGTGATAGACTGCTGTACAGAAGGTTTCATATAGTCTTCTACCAATATTATTGGTTCTTCGTTATCGTCAAAACTTTCGTCAAACTCAGTGGTCATGTTCTGCATACTTAAAGTATCCATGGAAGCAAAACTAACATCTTCAATTGGTTCTGCTTTCAAGTCAGATTTGGTTTTCTTGGTCTTTAATGGTGGTGGGAATGGTAGGGACGTTAGGGTCGAACTGTCTATTAGATCTAACTTCGACAGTCGATGATTTAATGTGTTCATAGTGAGTATTTATTTACGCGAAGATCTATTTACATTTTCTGTCAATGTTTGCGTGGAGAAGAACATAGTAGGACACTACTATGTTCTATTTGAGTGAGTAGTTGGGTGGATCTAGTATTAAGTACAGTGTTTAGGGTTGATTTCTACTTATAGAAGTCTTTTGCAAAGTGTCATGTGAGCAGCTTATAAACCGTTAACTGTCAAGAGGGTCTTTACTGTCTTCTAGGTAAAGAGTAAGTATGTCAAGAGTAGTATGTATGTCACGTTTATTTCCGGTTTAATAATGTTACATAATTACAATCATCATCCAGTTCATTGGCCCAATCTTGAATATCTTGAAAGATTCTTGAACTGATTGCTTTATCTATTTCTATCTCCTGTTGTCTCATTTTGTAACATAATTCTTCACACATTTCTACTAATATCGGCATTCCCTTGAACTCCTGCTTTCGAATAAATTCAATCACAGGTTTAAGATTGCTAATACTAGTATACTTTATTTCTAGCACATTTAAATTATCAATATAATCCGTCATTAAGATTAATGGGATCGATTGATTTGTAACATATCTACAATTGTTAATTGATAATCTTTGCAAATTATAATTACAACTAATTGCAATATCCCATACACTTTTGTCTGAAATGTTACAACCTGCAAGTCCAATTGTAGATAAGTTAGGATTATTTTTAACCAACATACTTACACTCGCATCAGTAATTAAATGTCCTCTAGTTTTTCTTCCTAGATTAATACTAGTTAACTTATGACAATTCATGCCAATATAATAAACTCCGGTATCTGTTATTAAATCAGATCCTCTAATATCTAGGCTTCGTAAATTTGGACATTTTTGACTAATCATTAATAAATACTGATCATCAATTATCTTAGATCCACATATCAGTATATGTTTAGTCTTCTCGGTATAAAATTCAGAAGAAGGTAAGAATTTTGGAGTCATAAATATTTGAATTGATTGTAAATTATCAAAATTAAATTGTGGCATAAACGGTAAGAACGTACTAGTTTTAAACTGGTACATTTTAGTTAATTGGAATTCTATTGGTCTTATACTGTTGATGTTATTAGTTAAGTATTGGATTAATTTAGATTCATTATCAAAATGAAACCTTTGATTTAATATTTCTTTAGTCACCTGATGAAATAATTTATTTACAAAGAGGCAATTGTATAACGTTTGACACAGTTGTGGTTTTGGTTTATCAACCATAGCTTCTTGTGCCAATTGTTTATCACCATGAATTAATAATGCATGATTGATATTATCTGGTTTTCTTCTCACAAGGGAAGATTGTTGATTATTTTGATATGAACTGAATTCCACTATTTTATAAACAATTTCAGGGATTTCAAAAATATTAACAGGTCTATTAATTCTTATGGGTTTAGACTTTTCGAAATATGTAAATTCAGGAATAGATGGAACTCTTACTGACATTGGTGATGACATTGCTGTAGTATCATCATCATCAGGTAAAGATTCTAAATCTAAGTCAGATTCACTTGTAAAAGAACATTCTGAATCAGTATCATATGAATGCTTAGGAATATAAGCTAATTTTGATGGTTTTCGTCTGGGAGTATGTCTTTTCTTTAACGAATTAGTTTTAGAAATGCTTATGAATTTATTGGATTTTATTCTTTTCAAATTATTACCAGATAATTGTAGTTCATATGCCAAATCCGTGTTATCAGGATTGTGCTGATAAATTTTATTGTTTGTTGAACTTGGAGTCAAAGGTTGGCTAATATTAAATGAAGATTCCATGCTAACTAATAATACATCAAAGGATAGACTAGGGTGAGGAAAAATGCAATAGGGGGAACTTCAAGTTAATGATTCCACGAAATTAAAAAAAGATTATATGTGTCAAAAAGAAAAGAAAACTCCTGTTTTATGAAGGATGGCTTTTGGGCTTCAATATATATTTTTTTGGTGAAATTATAAGTACCTTTCCTAATTCAATATTTTCTATAGTTAATCAACAAGTTAAAAGAAATATCGGGCTTATGCACCAGCATCAAGCCTTCGTTAGTACTATACAATTACCAAATTTAATAGCTAATTTACTCTATTTTGACACTACCAGCCTTCAATAGAAGGTCGGTGTCAATGTAAAAATTCGCAGTCTAAAAAAAGCTGGCTGCAATTACCCTTTTAGGCAATTCGTATTCTGCCGAAGGAGTTTTCATTCTGTTATTTGTTTACAATGTAAGATTGTTAGGACAGCTGTCGTCCAGCTAAAATAGCCAGTAGAAGGTGCTGGGAAGTATCGATTGACAACAATGGGTTTACGAGATACTATGTCGGGGCTTTAAGTTATGCATGCATAGCTTACGAATGGAGAGAATGTGCTGTTCTTTACAGTGGACAAGTGTTGTCAAGAAACTGGGGCTGTAGTGAAGGACTGTTGGTAGTTCACGTGAATGTATTTCATATGAAATTGGTTAATTAATGGACAGCTCTAATATAATTGGTGATCGCACTTAATTACTATTGAAAAAATACTGCTTAAAGCATTTGACATAGGCCAGTAAAAATTAACAGACAACGCCTAAGGCACTAGTTTAACCCTCAGCCGTGCAGAAACAATGGCCGTTGTAATTTCCCTATTGTTTTAGTACAAAAAATGCACTGCGTCAACTGGCATGAAGTTACTGGCATTTACTGTTACTTGCTGCGAAGGCTGGCAGAAAATTACACGAAGTTATAACTAAGACTACGAAGTTTATATTCCAAGGCACATACTTAAACGAAACTAGATTAACTTCTACTTAGCATAAGCGTGTATTTTTTCAAGTATTTTTGTTGATATTTTTTCCTTTTATATTTTTTCGTGTATTTTTCACATATTCTTTTGCACAATTTTTGTTTCGAGAGTTTTAGAGATTCGATTGGACAGACTTACAACAATCACACCATATATTCAACAACTAATTAACTAATTAATAATTATTACCTTAATAATAATTCTTGGTCAAATCTTCTAAAAGACCAATTTGTTTAGGTTTCCAGCCAAGTTCTTTTCTAGTAATTTCACTTGATCCAGTTAAATTTTCACCAATGAAAGCTCCAAGGAAATCAATGTACTTGAAAGCATCTGGTGGAGAAACTACTTTGATTGGAATCTTAGTATTATCACTGAAATTTTGAACAATGTCTTTAACAGGAACATCCTCTGAGAAAGCATGATAAGTACCACCAACTTTACCCTTTTCTAATGCTAGTCTGTAAAGTACAGCCGCATCATCTCTATGAGCAGTTGGCCAAACATTATTACCTTCTCCAACTTTAGTAACAAATCCATTCTTTTTAGCAAATCCAATTAACAAGGCAGCAAATCCATGATCATTAGGTCCATGAGTTACTGGTGGTAATCTTAAAACCATACCTTTAACTCCTTTATCCTTGTAGGAGAATAAAATATCAGTACTTTTTTGACGAGCAAGGAATCCTTCACCTCTAAGAGGTTCAGAATTTTCATCAATTTGAACTCCACGTTCATAAGCGTATCCAGCAGTGTTAATCAATGGTTTATTGGTTCCAACAAGTGCATCAGCTAAAGCAGTAACTGCATTTCTATCAACAGCAAGACTCTTTTCGAGATTTGAAAAATCATGAATATAGGCAAGATGAATAACACCATCAGCAGTAGCAGCATGCTTCTTTAAGAATTCAGTATCTTCAAGATCACCAATTACTGGTTTACCACCAAGATTCTTAACTTTTTCAGCAGAAGTTTCACTTCTCACCATTCCAATAACTTCATGTCCATTTCCAACAAGTTCTTTAACAACTGCTGATCCAACAAAACCACCTGATCCTGTAACAAATACTTTCATTTTTCTAATTGTATATTTAAGCTTTCTTTTCTATTCAATTGTATTAAATTTAATCTAATTGATGAATATTATGGTTTAATTTTTATGATTTTATAGTGTGGAGACGGAAACGGAGAATAAGGCGGAAGTGTGTAAATGCTGCAAAATCACCGTCCAAATGCAGGAGTGGAACGGGCCATTATCGTACCATGCCCGTTCCGCTTCCTTCGTGCAGATTACTAAGATAATTAGTTGGCTTAGGATGATATCGCCACTCATTTACGGCGTATTAACGGCATCTTGACGGCATGCGTCTTTCATTTTTTCAACTGTGTTAATTATGTGATTGGTCATCACCGCAATTGCCAAGGATTTGTAATTTGTTGAATTATAGAGTTGTGAATTACTAATTTTACTAATACAAGAGAAGTATCTATTTTTAGAGAATAATTTTAACGGCAATTAATTAGTTGAACCGTCAATAGATTGATTATATTCTATAATATTTGCGAGATTCGGAAAATATATGAACAATATACTAGCTAGTATCGAGTTTTGTACCATAAACAGTCATCATTGCTAATACTCTATTGTATACCGTACGTATAAACATAACAAAGCACAACTCCATATTCTTCATCAATGTTCCTAATAACTCACGTACCTTACAGTGAATTAGACGTCGTGCCCCGGCCAATGATAAGGGTTCATCGAATCGACAACGGTGCACCTGAGTAAATCTTTTAACCTACGCAGTTTTTCCGAAAAAGCAATTTGGCAAGGATACCAACGATAACATCATGCCAAAGAAGACAAATACTTCAAAACAAACAGCGTTATTCGATATCCGTTTGAAGCAACATGATCATGATGTTCTCGTGCTAAAAGGATCACCTCAAGATGCAGCTTCTGCTCTTTTAAGCGGGAAGATCGCCCTTTCCGTTAAGGAACCATTTAATATTAAAAGATTATCATTAAAGTTGTATGCCACGTTAAGATTAAACTGGACTGAAAATATAAATGCCGCCAAAGGTAGTTATGAACGAAACATACATCATGAAAAGAAAATATATGAATATAACTGGGATAATATGGATGTTAATAAGTACTTAGACACGAGTTCAAGTAGTTTAAATTTAGCAGGTCTGTATCTGCCTGATTCAGGAAGTTTAGTTGGAACTTCAGTTGGATTATCAAGGAATAGTTCAAGCACATCATTAAAGAGTTTAAATTTCCGTTCCAAATCCCTGACAAATTTAAAGATTTCACCGTCAAGTTCAACTACTAGTTTAGCTAAAGCAAACCTGACATTGATGCAAGGAAACTATGAATTCCCTTTCAGTGCTATATTACCTGGTAACATCCCTGAGTCGGTTGAAGGATTACCAGGAGCTAGTGTTGTTTATAAGCTTGAAGCTACTATCGATAGAGGTAAATTCCATAATGCGATGGTGGCTAAGAAACATTTAAGAGTGGTTAGAACTTTAACTACTGATTCCGTAGAACTTTCAGAATCAGTGGCTGTTGATAATACGTGGCCCAAGAAAGTCGAATATTCTTTAAATGTTCCATCAAAAGCTATAGCTGTAGGATCATCAGTCCCTATTACTATTATGCTTGTTCCATTGTTAAAAGGCTTAAGACTTGGAGAAACTAAAATTACTTTAACTGAATATTATTCTTATATGGGATACGTTCCTCCAGCACATAATGGAGAACGAACTATAGTTAGTAAGACAATTCCAAAACCATCAGAAGATGATCCAGAATTCCAATTAGATAAATGGCAAATGACTGCATCTATCCGAATTCCTCCAAGTTTATCAAAATGTACACAGGATTGTGATATTTTGAATAATATTAAAGTCAGACATAAGATTAAATTTGCAATTGGATTGGTAAATCCTGATGGTCATGTTTCAGAATTGAGGGCATCATTACCTATTCTGTTATTTATATCACCTTTTGTCACTGTAACAGCTCTGACAGAACATGAAACAGAAGAAGAACAAATATTCACTGCTGATATGGAACCTGTTGCTGTAAATTCTAATAGTTCATCTTTTACATCATTTCTGGGATTAGTTGCACCACCATTATATGAGCAACATATATATGATAAATTATGGACAGATGTATCACCACTAGAGTCACCTATAAATTCAGGTTCTTCTACACCAAGATCATTGATGACAGGATCTAATGGAGTTGAAGATTTACACATGTCTCCAATTGATAGTGTACAATTAAATGAGAATCTTAGACTTTTAAGTCTTCAAAGACAACAAGAAAATAGTACACCAGAAAGAGCTACGTTTAGTTTAGATTCTGATAATGATTATTTTAAAAGACCTACAATTTCATCTAGAAATACTACAAGTAATTTAGGAGGTTTGATTTCACCAGGAGTTATTTCTCCAGTGGCTCATTTATCAAGAACTCAATCTGAAAGTATGCTTAATTCTAATGAAATGTCACAGGTTCCTTCATATACACAAGCACTTAAAAATGAAAGTCATGATGATATTTCTCCTGCTTATCAACCACCACTTCCTGGATCAAATATTGATTTAGCTGAAGTTAATCGTAATTATGAGGAAAGTATATCTTCATTAAGTTCAAGTTCTAGACCTAAATCTCCATTAGCACAATCCAGTTATAAAAGATCACCAACAGATTCACATAATTCATCATCTACCAATTTGGCAAGTCTTCCAAGTACTCCATCTCGTATATCACCACAACCTTCAGGAAGTGTAGCTAAACCCTCATCTAGTGCATATGATCGATCTGCTATTGTAGGAGGACCAATTAGAAGTAATTCAAGTTTATCATTAAGTAATATGAACTTTCTCCATAAAAAGAAGGGTAATAAGCCTTCATAGACAGATAGAACATAATAGGCATTTAGCTATTATGTGATGTTCAATTTTACATTCTATAAAAATAGTTACATGTATATAAAAATAAAAGCTTTTCATACTTACTATTTTGTAGTTTATATTTTGTACAGTATTTGTCATAAATCTACTTTATTTTACTACAATCCAACACTATCGTAGTAAAATATGTAAAATCTCAATTCTCAAATCGCATTCTCACACAATGTTTAGGGACAGAACAAACTTATACTTGTCGTACCGTCGAACAATACCTCGGACAGAATTCAATCGATTCGATGCATTGGATGATGAAGAGCAAGGATTAATGGGGAGAAGGAAGTATAGGGATTCCGAACAAGGAATTGAATTACAACCTATGGCTCCATCTATATTTGATATCTCCAAGCAAATCGATGACAACTTAGAGTATATAAAAACTCAAGTGTCTCAATTGAATACCTTATATAAACGATTGTTAATTACGAGTTCCAGCAATAAGCCTGAACTTGAATCGAAGATTGAAGCCCTTAACTATGATATCACCAAGAAGTTTGAAAATAGTTACGTGTTGATCAAGAAGTTTGAATTTCTTCAGAAGAATCATCAAAGATTAAGACTAAATTATTCGGCCAATGAAATATCTATGATTGAAAACTTCAAAAAGAATTATGCTTTGAAAATCCAGGATTCTTCCTTAATATTTAGGAACTTACAGAATAACTACATAAAGTTTTTACGTGATGATGATTATGATGATTTGAATGAAACCCAAGATCTCCTCATACAAGAAGAAGATACAAGGAATATCGAGAATTATTCTAAACAAGTATTACAGGAGACCCAACAAGTACAAAGATCCAATGATCAATTGTTACAACAACGAGATAGAGAAATATCTAAATTAGCAATGGGGATTTTAGAGATTTCCACGATTTTTAAAGAGATGGAGAGTTTAATTACAGAACAAGGAACGATTTTAGATAGAATTGATTATAATATTGAAAATACAGCTCAAGATTTAAAAGTATCTAATAAAGAATTATTAAAAGCTAAAGGCTATCAACAACGTACTACAAAATGTAAGATAATATTCTTATTAGTTTTAGTAGTATTTGCATTATTAATGTTATTTTTATTGAAGCCTAGAAGTTCAGGTTCTTCAAATCCTTCTAAACCGGCTGAATCACAACCTGAAAGACCTGAAGCACCAGTAACAGAACCTGAAAAACCAGCAGGTGATCTGAAACCAGATGATCATCCTCTGAGACCAACTGTAGATAATCCTGGACTCATATAATGTCATTAATGTACTTTAAACTATCAAATCAATTGTTAAATAATACATAAATAATACAAGATTTAAAGAGTAATCAAACACTTATATTATATTACATTGAAGCAAATCTATAATAATACACACAAATTCCTGAGATTTTTTCGAAACTTACATCATCCCATAAGGACCATCTCTTCTTGGTCCACTACCACCTCGTCTAGCTCCAAAAGGTGCCTTTTTTCTGCCACTTAATCCACCAACTGCAAAATCAGGATTATTAGCTAAAGCATTATCTGATGCAGTGGGCCCAGCTCTTGCTATTCTTTGTTGTTGCATTGGCATTCTCATTGGCATACCTTGAGGACCACCACCAAGTTGTTGTGGAGCTGGCTGATAGAATTGTTGAGGCTGTTGCTGTGGTTGATGTTGTTGGTATTGGGGTTGAAATTGTGGTTGGTATTGTTGTTGTTGAGGGTAGGCAGAATCATATTGATTAGGGAAATAAGAATCTTGATAATTACCAGCTTGATAATTAGGATTTACAGCTCTTTGACTTACAGACGTAAAATCAGAAGAAGCATCAGATCCCATAATTTCATCTGATCCTTGGCTACCACGATGTTCATCATCACCTAATTCAGTAAATGGTCTATGACCTTCAACCTCTGGATGATGTTCAAATACACTATCAGCTCCATTATAAGAAGCTCCTTGGTAAGGTGGCCTATTAAGAGGTCCATTATTAGGACCATTAGGACCATTAGGTGGGTATGGTAAATTAGATTGTGGAACATCATTTGTAGTAGGAGTAGCTACTTTTGGAGTAAAAGAAGGAGCAACTTGTTGTTTTGAAGAAATTGGAGTATTTGGACCATTAACAAAGTTGACTTGAGCATCTTCATAATGAGAACGTTGAGAATTTAAAGTACCTGAACCAAATGATTGAGTTGAAGGTTTATTATGTTGAGTAAAATCTTTAGCTAATTGAGGAGTTGAATTATAAATACTTGAATCAGCTGGACGATTAAGTTGTTTAAATTCATAATCTTTACTAATTGAGCTATTATCATCAAGTCTTCTGTTTGGAGCCAAAAAATTACTTGAAACAGTAGTATTATTAAATTTATCATCTAAATTAGTTAATTCAGTATTTGATTCATTATCAAGATCAGAATAATCATTATTTAAACGTAAAGCAACGAAAAGACAAACAATCAGTACTAAATTAGCAGCTGCAGCTCCAATTAAAATCCAACCAGTCCATGAAACCAGTGGATAAAATACAAGAACTACAATAATTGCAATTAATGTAGTAACAATAAAACTAATAATGTTAACAACAATACTAACAATTAAAACACTTGATGAAGTGAAATGACTTATAACAATTAATAATAAGCAAATTAAATTAATACCACAAGCAATGGGGCAAACAACAAAAATTTTAGCTAATGTATCTCTGGTAGAACCAGATAAAGCCCAATCAACGTTTCGATCTTTGTCACTTAAAGTATAAGGATAAGTAGCACCAGGACAAGAAGATCTTCTGGTACTACAATAACCTAGAATACCATAATCATAATTTTCAGTCAGTCCTACAGCAAATGAAGGCACTAAAGGAGTTGAAATGGTAGCAAGAAGAAGAAATACAAACGATACTAGGATAACGACCGCTGAAATCGTATGGAGACCCACACCCATTATTTTTTAAACAATTAAAAATAAACGAAAGTCAGTTATTAATACTCTATCAACTAATGTCAACTAATAATAACCAGATCAAAGTCAAATCAAGCAATCAAAATTTTCACCGTCTCACTTCTCAATGTTTAACCGATATAAATATCAACCAATTATAGCTTATAATTAATCAACTACTATTAAGTAATTTATTAGGCAATAAAAACTATTCTGATAATTCAGTTATCGCTCTTTTATAAAAAGATAAGATATGTATTAATACTTATCAGTACTTATCAACAAGGCCGATAAATAAAGCGGATCAATATAGGGGTTCAGCCTTGCAATGCGCGTTTGGCGTGGCTGGCTATTTTCTCGTTCGGGATATTGATCTGTCGCTATGTGGCTCGCCTTAAGTTCATGCGGCTTCTCGCTAGCTACTTCGCCTCATACCAAATATCTGGTACTTCTAATATATACCGTTCCATAGCCTCTCTGAATCTAATTCTATATTGCTTAGGGGTTACGATAGTTGGATCTTTACCTTTTTTCCCCATTAAGTTATTACCTTTAACCCAATTCTCCACTTTCTTGTCCCATGTAAACGTACGTAACCAATCAATCACTCCAATGTATAGGTTATTACTAGTATCATCAATTCCAATAATAAGTGAATAATCCATAACATCCATAGCTGATAAGAATGATGTATCATTGAAAAGAGATCCTCGTAGTAATTTTTTCAGATTCTCTTTGACAAATACCGGCAGTTCATAAATATACTCTATCATATTCTCGTCTAATAAGACTTCATCTTCTTTACCGGTTTGGGTAACATGTCTATTCCTCATAGATCCTTTAAGATCAAAGATTCTAGTGGTTTTAATGTTGTAGAAAAGATTCTCCATGATTAAGAAATCCATACGGAAAATCTTACCAGTATCAGTATTTTTGATATGGATTTGGTAGAAGCCAAAGATCTTTGCAAGGGCAGTAGTTAAAGTATTGAACATTGATTGAGAAATGTACTTGAAGTAGAAAGGTGCCATTGAAACGAACGATTCTAATTCCAGCTTAGAAAGTTCTTTCACTATGAATCGATTGTCTAATGTCTTTAAGAAATTTGATCCACTCTTACCTCCACTACTGTTCCATTTAACACATCTTGAAAGACTCTGAATGAATTTATCTTCTTTCCCACACCATTTACGAAATGCCTCAAATTGTTCAGAATAGAAAATCTTACATGATAATTCAGTGTTTCCATCAGTAAATTGATACTTTAAATGATTACTTTTACTCTTAGTCATCACTTGTTCAATATCATTTCTTTGATTTTCAGGACGAGTTTTGAATTTCTTTTCTATTTTTGCAAAACTTGCAGTCTTTTTATTATTAATTTCATCAAAATTAGTATCAGTAACTAAATCATCAGCCATAGATTTGATTTTCTGTTTATAATCCGTAGTAGATAAACAAAATGCTACTAAAGAACTTGGTTCGTCTTCTCTTACAATAATATCTGAATCTGCAAAAGTATGTTCTGCACTGTCTAACGGATATTCCAACGGATCCCATAAAGATGCAGATCTATCAGCCCAGAAATTAGTTAAGGATTTCAAAAGCGATACTCGTTCAGGTTCTTCTTTTTCCTTTTTGTCTTTCATTTTATCTTTACGGTACCTGTTTTCAATATCCTCTAATTCTCTGTCAGCTGCCTTTGATATTTGGATAGTTTCTTCACTCTTTAATTTATCATCCTGTTTCAAAATCGATGAAGTACCCGTTCCAGATTTCTTTAATCTTCTTTTCTCATCAGTTTCTTCATTAACATCCACTACATCCTCAATTTTATTATAGATTTCTACTATAGGTTTCGATGCAACAATAGGTAAAGCTCTAAACTTATTAAGATTCTTTCTTAATTCTTGTTCTCTTTGCTTTCTGAACTCCATTGAAATCTGATCAAAGTTCATCTGATCAAAAAAGCTTGTTAATTGGGAAACTTTATTCTGTTTAGGAACTGCTGAATTCAGAGAAAATGTGGAATTAATTGATAAATCAGATGCTTTATGATTTAAAGGATTGTGAGCTTTCTTAAGTGGAGAACTAACAACTCGTCTCTCTTCTGGCTTATGCTGGATTAATGCTTCCATTTGATTAACCTTATTTCCTACATTGGAATTAGGATCAAATAATGCTTTTGGAATAAGTTTCCCAATTTCTTGGCTACGATCATCATTCATGCTTTCAACAGGATCAGTTAAATCAGCTGGATCTTTAGCTTCTTCATTCTTCTCCTTCTCGGGTTTCTCTTGAACACTGGTTTTCTTTTCTGGTTTCTTTTCGGTCATTTCAACTTCTTTCACGGTTTCAGGATTATATCTATCCATTAAGAAATTTCTTAAATGGAATTGAGTGATTCGGGTAATTTCATTTTCAGAAGGTAAATAACGGGCTTCAAAGTCATTAAAATCATCGTCCCACAGAACTCCTAGTTCCTGTAATTGCCTTAAAATTGAATTCAATGGTAAATACATAGTAGGAGCTGTCAGATTATAAATTTCTAAAGTTTGTTGCCTAATATGAGATTCTTGATCACTTAATTTCTGTTTTAATTCTTCAATCCTTTTAGATGCATCTTCTTCTTGTTTATCAAAGGTATCAACTTTAACACGGTTTAATCTTTTATAAATACTTTGGAAAAATTTATCACTTTTGGTTTGAATTGAATCTAATGTTTGAACTTTTAAATTGATTTCAGTAGCTGAATCATATTCTAATTGTTTCCTTGGAACAACTACTTCGTAACTATCAATTGGCGTATAAATAACTTTTATTGCCATATCATTGAAACCAAAATACTTTATATGATTCTCAAAGAAATCGTGGTTACATTCACATTGATTATTCAACGAGACGTTTTTCCCCCAGAATAATATTTCGAAATATTTCCCAACTGACATGTAATATGTATCGTCACTCATTGGCATTACAGGCGATTTGTAATTACATTGTTGACATACACTCCAAACAGTTCTTTGATTAGTATAATGTTGTTGAGGCAAAGAATCATACTTCTCAACAACCATATCGATTTTACCATTCCCATGAACGTAGTTTCTATAATGGTTTATCATTGATTCACCACAATCATCACATTCATTAAGTGATTCACTAAACATTTGATCTAATTGTAAGCCCAAGAATTTATCATTATCGGTATAATAATCAACAGCAATTATATTAGGACCATTGCATGGGGTATTATATTTGTTTGAGATATTGGAGTATAATAAATGAATATTTTTATGGAATATAGGATATAATTGGTAACAAGGGAGCTTTAAATAATTAGCCCATGTTTTAGATCTTGAATGGAATGCATTAGTTAATCTCTTAAGTTTATTATCACTGACGTATTTCAAGAAGCTTAATAATTCTTCTGATTTATTTGGCAATTTTTCAACATCAATATTCAATTTCAAATCTTCCATTAAACTAACTTCAACGTCTTCTAAAGATTCACATTTCATTAAATAATTATGTTGATTGTTATGGTTATAGTAAGAAATAAAAGCTTGAAGAACATTATGTAAAAGAATGGGCAATGAAAATTTGGATGCTGGAGAAGAACTAATGATTCTAGTTAGGAATAGATCAACATATTCAAGAACTTCCTTCTCATCAGGCATAAATTCACATAAACTCAGTTGAGAACTTATAAGTTCTTTAATATTAGTCATTTGATTCACAAGTTTACTGACCAGATCATGAGGTTTATCTTCTCCATAAACAAGCAAATGATCTTCGAAATAACTTTTCTCAAACTTGGCATTGACTTGAGTTAAAAGTAAATTTTCAGCAGTATATTTAATTGAATTCAATAATTCCTCGTCACCTCCTCTTAATGCAATTGTGAATCCCAATTCAGCATCAGTTCCTGTAAAACAAGTGAATGTTTTAATGACATTTTGGAATAAATATTTCTTAACTTCGAATTTCTTACATGAACCCAAATTTCCTTTCTTAAAGAAAAGATCATTAACTGATTGGAAGATATCTGCTTTAGTATATCTGGAAATTCTTTCAATAACTTGAGGTTTCGTATTGGATATCACTGTAATATTAGCTTCTTCTAATAAAGATTCTGCTAATTGACAAACAGTATCACCTACTACTATAACATCTGGTTCTAATGAGATTAATCTTGATACTAAATTCGTAATATAAACACTTTGCTGGGATTGAACAATTCTTAAACTGATAAACTGCTCCTTTTGTTTCAAATATTCAATTGGGAACATTAATAATGCAATTTTAGGATTATCTATGGATTTCGACATACGTTTTGAATCAATATTTTTAGTCATAATTACTCCATCTATTACAGTTGTCTTTTCAATAGAAGCACCTGCTATTTTCTTGATTTTCACATATTGTTTTATATCCAAAGTATCAGTAATAGCAAGACCATTAATAAAACTAATTGTACGGGTCAAAGCAGCTTGCCAACGTTCGACATTATTTTTAACATCACAATCATCAAGACTTTGCTTTAGGGTCTTATTAAACAATTCCAAATAAACATTATTGACATTTCTATGTTCATCATCAAATAGTCCACCAGTATTTTCCATTAATTTAGATGGCAGCATTGAACTTTTCGTCGTATCGAAACTTTCATATGATGGCTGATGTTTGGCAACAATATCTTCACCAGGAGAAAAATTATCATGAGCTAAAGGCTGAATGAGAGTTTCATTCGATTTGAAATAACCAGCTGCAGGTGCAGTTGCAGGTGTAGGAGAAACTGGTGGAGAGACTGAATCTCTATTATCAGCAAATTCAAGATAAGGCAATCTTGAATTATTTTGAGGGAGTATCAAATTCTTAGAAGCTTTTGTTCTTCTTCTTGATCTCATTCTTAATAAGGACGCATGTGCACGTTCATGGGATCTTAAATTAGATTTAGGTGGTTCTTCAAATAATATATCATCAGATCTTTGATTATTCCCCATGAATCGTGGGAAAACAGTACCTCCAGGAGAAGTACGAATACCCCCCATATTTTTAGGATAAAGTTTTTCATTAACCATCATCGTTGGGAATTCACCTAATGTAGGTACTGAACTTGCACTAACAGTAGCCAAAGGTCTTGCAATTGGAGCTCTCGGAGAAATCGTTGATGAATTGACAGCAGGATTAAACAGCACATGATTAAGTGAAGTATACATCGACATTGCTTGTTCATCTTCATTTTCACTTTCTAACTCATAATCATCATCATCATTGTGTGTATTATTACTATCAGACGCATTCAAAGGCTCTGAATCAAATCTGTTACTGATAATTCTACGTAATCCATCATTATCGGATTGTGATTTTATCTTGGATAATTTATTTGCACCAATAAATCCGTGAAGATTATCAAAGCTACTTGAACGAGAAAAATTTGGTTTTCTTAAACCTGGATATTTCTTTAACCAACTATTACTTGGATCATTAGAATAAGTTCTGAAAACTGATGAAAGCAGTGAAGATCCGAAATTATTCTTTAAAGGAATTTCTAATGATTCACCGTTCCTTGTTGTTGGAATTGAAAGACCTTTCTTATCCACCGAAATATCCGAAAATGAAGGCTTACTATTTATATTAGGATTAGGTGGGGTTTGTGCAGGAAATTGATCTCTTCTAGAAGCAACTGATTGTGAACGAGCTCTATGAAAGGGATGTTTTGGTAAACTATCATCAGTTTTACTAACAGTTTCAAAAGATATCGCGTCTTCTTCAATATCTAAATCACTTGAAGATGAATTTGAGTCACTTAAATAAACAATGACATCACTATAACAAGGCTTACAAACTCTTAACTTATCATTATAATGTCTTTTCTCTGGATTGTTCAATAATCCAGTAGTTCTTTCTTCTTTATGTTGAGTATATGAGACAAATAAAGTACAATCGCTGCAGAAAATTTGACCGCAAAATCTACAATGATGTTTCCTTCTGAATGCAGTGAAAGGTTTAAAACAATTAAGACATTCAGATACAAAAGCATCATTCATCCAATATTTTTTAGGGATCCCACCAGTTTTCAACGGATTTTCACTTGGTTTTTTAGTTCTTCTTCTACGTGGCTTAGATTCAATTATTGAAGAAGCAGAAGAAATTTGACCAGCAAAGTTCTGATTAATAATTGATCTAGCATTATCAAAAATTGATGATGATAAATTTGACAGCTTTTTAACAAGATTATTATGTCGTAAATTATGTAAATTAGCTGGAGATTCATTTAAATTAGACGACTCTTTTGGTTTGTCTTGTTTATTTGGTGAATGAATAGTCTCGGTATCTGATGCCGAATCATCTGAAAGTTCGATATCATTAGGTAAGTTATTAAATATTGATGATATTCTATTCAGAAGTGACTTTTTGGACGATTTGGATGAAACGGTTTGTTCCTGGGGAGCAGCTGGCGTGGTTGCCTGCACCGTAGCCAGTACATTGACAGCAGGAAGGGTTGCACTAACTGCAGCAGTAGCAGTTGAAGGAGTTTGAAACCTTAGGGTCTTACTATCTGACTTTACAATAGGTTCCTCTTTCTTGTCTTCTTCCGTTTCTATTTTACCTTCATCAAGATCTTCTTCGTCTTCTTTTTGAGTCAATTGTGTACTTAAAGTACTTAATTGGGTATTTAATTGGGTATTTAATTGAGGAATTGAAGTTCTATCTTGAGATCTATTACTAATAACTGTATCTGATTGATTTCTTTCTCTTTGATTCCGCTCATTTAGCTGTTTTAGTAGTAAACTATCATCAATTCTTTCTCCTTTACCGTCTTTACCCTCCTTATTGTCTCTATTATCTTTATTATCTTTAGCATCTTTACTACTTTTGTTATTACTTCCCTCCTTTCCCGGTCTATCCTCTGTTCCGGTAACTCTTCTTAATGTCTGAAACAATGTCGTTAACCCAGTACTTGCTTGTTGATGAGGATCTATACTAGGAAACAGCGTAAAATCTGCCATTACTACACGCACTAAAAAAATAAAACAGTTGATCTATCGCACTCCTCAAAAGTTTCAACATGTCTTCAGGATTGCAGAGACGCCGTGGTGGTAAACAAGGCACATCAACCCCACGACCCGAACTGTTTGATGAGCCTGAGGATCATAAGATAGGTATTGATGACAGAGATATAAAAGATCCAAAAGAATTAAAATTACCATTATTAACATTAATGGAAGAAGTACTATTAATGGGATTAAAAGATAAAGAAGGTTATCTTTCATTTTGGAATGATAATATTAGTTATGCGTTAAGAGGATGTATTTTATTAGAATTGGCATTCAGAAATAAGATTGCTTTAGTTAATGATCCTGCTCGTCGTAGATTTGAATTAGCTGATAGATTAGTTGAAGTAGTGGACGATGAACCAACCGGTGAGGTGTTACTTGATGAGGCTTTAAAAATTATGAAATCTGATGAATCTCATTTATCAGTAACTAATTGGATTGATTTATTATCTGGTGAAACTTGGAATTTAATGAAAATTAATTACCAATTAAAACAAGTTAGAGAAAGACTAGCAAAAGGTTTAGTCGATAAAGGTATTTTACGTACTGAACGTAAAAATTTCTTCCTTTTCGATATGGCAACTCATCCTGTTGCTGATAAACAATCAAAAGAATTTATTAAACAAAGAATCTTGAATGTTTTAGTCAATAGAAATGTTGATTTTGTTGCTATTGCTAATCCTCAGTTTCAAAAAGATACTTCATTTGCTGTATTACGTTCTGTACTGTTAGTTTGTGGTAGTTATGCAGCAAATGTATTAGAAAACGTTTTATTATCATTAACTTATGATAAAAGAGATCAAGCTTTTGCTAGAGCTGATGAATTACTTAGTGATTTTAGTGAATTCCCATTTAAAACATCTCATGCTTCACCTTTAGGAGTTGGATTAAACTTAAATCAAGAACTTCAAGATGAAATTGATAGGGATAGTACTAGTGAATTACAATTAGAATTAGTAGCAGCTGTTTTAAGTGTTTTTGCTCGTATGGATTCGATTTTATAAATTAAGGACTGATTATAGAATCAAGAATCTACGTTATCATTCAAGACTTTAGAAAGTTATACATTCCATAAGATTATGTAGATTCATTTATAAACTCGTAATATTTTCTGAGCTTTATATACATTACTTGATTTCTTCTATTTATTATTCTACACGTCATAATCTCACCGCAAAACTCATCTCATAAATTCATCAGGAGTGGCTGATTTTAAGTGGATTTTAAGTGCTCGGCAAAAGCATGGATTATCAGACGATCTTTATTATCGCCAGCAGAATCCCAAAAAAATCCTCCTCCTAACCCATGCAGTTTAATATATTGAGCTTTGATTCGTGCACTTTGTTGGTTATCATAACTTACAAATATTTTATTAGCAGCATCATAAGTGAATGCTGATACTTTGCGTGCATCAAAATGTTCATCTCCTAAGGGAAGGCATTTATAATCTATTGTACCTTCATCAGAACAAGCTGATTTATCAAATGAACAACCAATTTGAGGATGACCAGCACCCCCAAATTTTCTACCATATAATGGCATTCCCATTACAATTTTATGACTAGAAGCTCCTCTATCAAGGTACGAAGTTATTATACTATCGCCATTAAGACCATTATCACCATTATCGCCAAATAAATTCGAATGGAATCCAGTTTTAGATGACCATGCATAGCCAGCATAATCATAACACATGACATTCCAATAATCTAAATGAACGTCTAACGGACCTACATCAAAGAATTTTGAATTTTCACCACCTGGAACTGCAATCGTTAACAACAATCCTGGCCTCATTTGATCTAATTCTAATCTCATTTCACGGAACAATAAGGCTAACATACTACCTTCAGTATGATTACTTGGATATTCCCAATCAATATCAACACCATCAAATCCATGAGTTTCTACTAAATGGCAACAACTTTTAATGAAATTTGCTAATAAAGTTTTATTATGTACTACAGCTTTAAAAGCATCTGAAGAGCCCCAACCACCCACTGAAAATACTACTCTAAGATGTGGATTAACTAATTTTATTTGCTTAAATAAGTTAACAAGTCCATGAACCTTAGTATCTCCGTGATGTAAAGGCATTTCTAAATCCCCCCACGTATCCAGGAATCCCACATTACCAGTATTCTTATCAATTACAAGGAACGCATAATAAACCGTATCTACTATACTATAATCAATATCTAATGGCAGATGCTTCCTTTCATAAATAGACCAATTAGCATAATAAACAGCTGTCGTTTGTTTGTGTTCAGGAGGGTTTGAATGGTGCTTTGAATGTTTCTTATTAAATTTAATAAACATTTAAAGGTGCCCGTTTCTTCCATTTGCAACTTTTCGCAGCACTAATTTTAATGCGGGAGTCGTAAATATGGCGACATGTCGTGGCCAGCTTCCTTTTTATGAGGCCCCGCAGGCTACTTGCCAGCATGTCGTGCCTCTATATGCTTGACTGCGAAGTCGTGTATTGCCACTATCTATCACCTATCTAACATCAAATGACTTGTAATCATATCAACTCCCCATCAATCCCTCAATCTATACCTCCCGGAACTCCAGTATATAAAGATGATTGCATGTACAGCTTTGATACCCCAGAAAATAATGCCTTAGGTTTAGATATTTGCTTACAATGCTTTAGATCTTATAGCCGTGGTGGTATCAATTATACCATTAAACATACAAAAGATTCAAGTCATAATCTTTATTTAAACGTTATCAAAACAATTAAACCTCAAGAACCTGAAGAAAGACAAAATAAAATTGCTAAATTAGAAATTAAAGAATTCAAAGAGGAAGATGTATTTGATATTAAGTATAGTATTTATTGCTCTGATGATGATATTATCCTCCCATTAATTGATTCACCACCAGAATTCCAATCACTTTCAAAATTGATCATTGAATCTAAATCTTCTAATTTGGAACAGGAAATTAAAGCTTGGGAACAAGAAATCTTACCGTGTGAGCATTCAGTTGATGTTCAGCAATTCCCTGCTGAAGTTGATCTTACTAAATGTCAGCAATGTGATTTGACTGAAAATTTATGGATATGTCTCCACTGTGGCTCTCTTGGATGTGGTCGTCAGCAATATGGATCAAATACTCCTGGTAATTCTCATGCTTTAAGTCATTTTGAATTGACTCAACATCCTGTGGCTGTTAAACTTGGTTCATTATCAGCTACTGATCCCGATAATTATGATGCTTATTGTTATCAATGTAATGATGAAATTAAGATTGTTAACCTTGTTGAAAAATTACAAACTTATGGAATTGATTTGGCAAATGCTATTAAAACTGAAAAAAATTTAATTGAATTAAATTTAGATCAAAATATGAATTGGCAATTTCAATTAGATGGTAAAAATGGTGAAAAATTACATCCAATTTTTGGTGAAAATTTCACTGGTTTAAGTAATTTAGGTAATTCATGTTATTTAAATTCTGTCATTCAAGCATTATTTAATTTAAATCCTTATATTGACTTTTTTAAAGATAAATCTTTCCCAAGTTACGGTGAAATCCCAGATCCTTCAAAAGATTTGCTCAGTCAATTGCTTAAAATTTATGATGGTTTAATCTCTGGAAGATATTCTAAACCTAATTCATTAAAAGGAGATGATTATCAACAAGGTATTAAACCTACGATGTTTAAATCATTAATAGGTGAAGATCATCCTGAATTTCGTACAAACAAACAACAAGATGCATTTGAATTTTTGACTTATTTATTTGACAAATTAGACAAGAAATTTGGTAATGAATTAAATAAACCATTTAAGTTTCTGATGACTAATAAAGTTTTATGTTCTAATTGTTTAAAAGGAAGTGCAAGTGATGAATTAGTAGATAATTTGTCAGTTAACATTCAAGATGAAGTTGAGAAGGTCGAAGATGGTAAGAAGATTTATAAGCCAGTTGAATTAATTGATAGTTTTAAAGATTACTGTCAAGACGAAGTAATTGAAGGCTTCAAATGTGATAAATGTAATCAAACTACTGATGCCATTAAATCAAGTGGATTTAAAACCTTCCCTGAATATTTGATTGTCAGTGCTAAGAGAATTAAACTTGAAAATTGGGTACCCGTTAAAATCGATGTACCAATTGAAATTCCTAATAGCATTGATCTAGGTGAATTCAAAGTAGAATTAGATGAGAATTTTGAAGTCAAATCTGATAAACCAGGGTTCAATGCTAACCAGGATATCGTCAATAACTTAGTCCAAATGGGATTCCCTGAACAAAGATGTATAAAGGCTTTATACAAAACAGGAAATTCTAGTTTAGATGATGCAATGAATTGGCTTTTCGCTCATATGGAAGATCCAGATATCGATGATCCATTAGTTATAGAAGAGTCTTCAGAGCAAGAAATTAGTCCTGAATTAATCGATAATCTTGTAATGATGGGATTCAGTGCTCAATTGAGTAAGAAAGCATTGATTTTAAACAACAAAGACCCTAATGCAGCAGTTGAATGGCTCTTTAGTCATCCTGACGATGATGGAATCATTGAAAAACCTCAATCTGCATTAGAGCCACAAGATCTCGCCAGTTCTTCAGGCAACTATAAGCTTAAATCAGTCATTTGTCATAAAGGTAGTTCACCACACACTGGTCATTATGTCGTATTCATTAGAAAACACATTGACGGAAAAGAGAAATGGGTTTTATATAATGATGAAAAAGTCGTTGAATGTGACGACAATTTAGATGATATCATTACTAACGGATACATTTATATTTTTGCATCTGAATAATAGACTATCTATTATTGGTTATATAAAAAACTAGATGGTATTATTTAGTGTGCGACGCCGCACGGGGCCTCACTGCCACGACCACGCACATCGGTATCAGCACGATATTACTCATTTGCAAATTTTCCATCTGTACATAGAAGAAATATGATGTTCATCACTAATCCTCACGTAGGAGACCGTTCTAGGTTAGAAGATTGGAGAAGTATGTAGAAGTAATTCTTAAATTATTAACTAAATTTATACTAACATAAAAGTCAGAGGATACGATCCACTTACAGCTCCGGATTTGTTACAACATGAATACCCATTAACTGATGATAACAAAAAAATTATCCTTTCAGGTAGAGAAGAAGCATGTGACATCTTAAATGGAAAAGATGATAGATTAATTATTGTAATTGGACCATGTTCTATTCATGATCCAAAAGCTGCATTAGAATATGCTGATAAATTACAGAAACAAGCTCAAAAATATAAAGGTGAATTACATATTGTAATGAGAGCTTATTTAGAAAAACCAAGAACTACAGTTGGATGGAAAGGATTAATTAATGATCCCGAAATTGATGGATCTTTCCAAATTAATAAAGGTTTAAGAATTGCCAGAAGTTTATTCGTTGAATTAACTAAAAAATTACCAATTGCTGGTGAGATGTTAGATACAATTTCTCCTCAATTTTTATCTGATTTATTCTCAGTTGGTGCTATTGGTGCAAGAACTACTGAATCTCAATTACATAGAGAATTAGCTTCTGGTTTATCATTCCCTGTTGGATTTAAAAATGGTACTGATGGCACTTTAGGTGTAGCAATTGATGCGTTAAGAGCTGCTTCTCATCCTCATCATTTCTTATCAGTTACTAAACCAGGAGTTGTTGCAATTGTTGGAACTGATGGTAATAAAGATTGTTTTGTAATATTAAGAGGTGGTAAAAAAGGTACAAATTATGATGAAAAATCAGTCAATGAATGTCAAGATGATTTGATAAAAGCTAAAGTGGTTACAGAAGAAAAAAATGGACCAAGAATTATGGTTGATTGTTCTCATGGTAATTCAAATAAAAATCATAGAAATCAACCATTAGTTGCAAAAGAAATTGCTGATCAATTAAATAAAGGTAATAAATCAATTTGTGGTTTGATGATTGAATCAAATTTGGTTGAAGGTAGACAAGATGTTCCACCAGCTGATCAAGGTGGTAAAGATAATTTAAAATATGGTTGTTCAATTACTGATGCTTGTATTGGATGGGATGATACTGAATCTGTATTAAAAGTATTAGCTGATGCTGTTAAAGCAAGAAGAGCTTTGTAATGTAGTTTATATTTAGTAAATTTCGCAGCCATTATATGGGCTGCAAATATCACTTTTGTGAATTTTACAATATTAATTACTGCGAATACTATAAGTAGCTTTGCATATGATTTAACATTGCATATGATTTAACACCATGCATTCTTTTAAATTTGTTATAAAAACTTTCTCTAACACAATTGAAATACTAATACACTATTAATATAGTAACTATAACTATAATTACTAATTTTTATTATATTGTAATGATTTTGTTAATATCACAAGATATTGGTGATCTCCGCTTAAGTCCTGAAATTTCTCGCTTTTTCATTAATTATAGTTTTAATGAAGATATTATTTGCTCTACAATAACATAAAAGGAAGGTAAAGCGAATTCAAAACAATAACAACACATAATTAAGCATTGTTGCATATTAATAGCCAATAGTTTACTCAATTGGTTTAAGAAAATTAGTATAAGAAATAATTTATACAAATACAGCGAAGTCGTATGCAACTATAATACAAAATAATTAGCTTGAAACTATATTTTTTTAATGCAATTTACTATTTACATTGTGAACCACTGCACAAGCATTGCAGAAGTTCCTCCTGCATATCTAGCTGCACCACCTTCTTTGTTTCAGGAAATCTCGGGCGATTTTGTATTTCTGTAAATATGCAGTAGCAACTATCTGGCATCACATTTTTAGTAGCGATACCGAGGACAAAATTGATTGAAATCACTAACTATTCTAATCAGATCATATAATCAAGTTAATTGAGATCTTCTGAATGTTTTTTATTAAAACACTTATATCGAAAAATCGGCGGTTTTAATGGTATTCTCAAATTTATTTCAAGCTTATTCCTCAAATAAAACTTGAATTTCTTCAATTCTACGTCTTCGTTTTTCTTCTTCTTCAACTCCTACAACTTCACCAATCTGTTTCTTCATCTCTTGAATCTTTAACATCTTAGTTTCTATACTATTCTCCATAATAAATCTTACAACTTTAACATTATTCTCTTGGCCAATCCTATGTAAACGGTCAATAGCTTGATCTTCAACACTTGGTGACCACCATGGATCCATCATGAATGCCCTTGATGCATTAGTTAAGTTTAATCCAACACCACCGGCTTTTAATGAAAGTAATAAAATTGTTAAATGATTATTGCCCGCATTATTACTAGCATTAAATTGTTCTAATAATTTCTCCCGTTCATTCATCTTTAATCTACCATCAAATTTAAGACAAGTTATATGTTGATCACCAATTTGTAATTTCAATTCATTTTCAATTATATCTAAGAAGGATGAAAATTGTGAAAATACAATTATTGGTTCAGTTAATTGTTGATCTCGAAGTGCGTTAATATGGTTGATCAATGTCTGAATTTTTGATGATACTCTATTTGGATCATACCAATATAATTGAAATGGGAAATCTTCATTTACTTCCTTTCTTGTATGAAATTTATATTCACTTTTTGGTGTTACTTTATTCCGTACTTTGAATAATTTGTACTTGGAAACTGTTTCTCGACAATTTGGACATAAGGTTTGCTGTCCATTCTTTGCCTGGAATTCAATGTGTTCAAGTAAACATCCAAGACAGAATGTATGGCCACAAGTAGTAATAATCATTTCATTTTGGCCAATTGGGCAGTTTGTACATACAGAGCATTCGGCTTCATTAATCACATTCTTAATAGGTTCATATAATTGAAACATTACACGATTAATTTCAGTTTCATCTTCGAACTTATCACCATTTTCATCGGCTAAATCTTTTACAAATAATTCAAACTCTTCATCTTTGAAATTTTCATCAATGTCTTCTTCCATATCATTAATAACTTTACCAACTAAATCATGATGACAACAAATTTGTCTTAATCTTAAAATATGGGTCAATATTTGGGTATACCTCCTTAAAAGTTCTCCACTATTCAAACTTTCTCTGAAAGATTTAGAAGCTCTTTCTTTAAACCAGTTATAGTATTTCAATTCTCTATCATTAAACTTGATTTCTTCAATTACTACTTCTTTAGGTGGTAATACAACTAACGGTACACCATTAGAATCTTTCATATCTTTTGTTCTTCTTAAGAATACAGGCTCTAATATAGTCTTGACAACATCTAAAGTCTGTTTAATTTGTTTCTGCTCAAATGGTAAAGTAATAAACGTCTTCCAGTAAGAAAAGTTATTCCATGGTTCTAATTCTAGAAACTTAACTAATGAATATAAGTCATCTAATCTATTAATTACTGGAGTACCAGTTAAAACCCATTTCCTACTCAGTTTCAATTCAAATACAGCTCTTGAAGTTTTAGCAGTTCTATTTCTAATTGTATGACCTTCATCAATTATAATCCGGAAGAATTTAACTGAATATAATCCAGTTTTAGGCAAATTACCTAATGGGTCTCTTCTCTTTTCTATTTTAGTGAATTCACTAAGAATAGTTCCATATGTAGTAACTATAACTATAGGTATATGCTTAGGACGATTAATTAATCGAGCAGATAAATCAACAATTGATTGCTGGCCATAGTAAACAATACATCTATGATTACGATTAGCATTAGCTCGTTTGAATTCATTCTCCCATTGTGATAATAATGACATTGGTACAATTACTAAAGTCGTCTGATAAGCATAATTAGAATCTCCTTGACTTCCTTGAGGATCGTAAGGAATTGAATTAATTAATGATAATGTTGAAATTGTTTTACCTAACCCCATTTCATCAGCCAAGATTCCTCCTTTAACTGAAGATTTAATAAGAGGTTTTTCTAATGATAATTCACCACTGTGCATATTACCATAGAAGAATTTTTCAGTATTATTTTCCAGGAATGGCCATTTAAATGTTTGCCATAACGGGTTCATCACACCTTCATCCATTAGTTTTAAATCACTGACGTTTTGCAGCGACATTGTTTGTTCTAATTCATCTTCCTGATTAGTTAATTTCTTTAAAGTTTCCAATTCTTTTTCTCTAGCCAACATCCACGACAATCCATGTCTCTGGTAAGCTCTTAAATCCATGGCAAAATTAGAAGCTGGTGGTTTAGTAGTAGTGGGTAATGCATTTAAAATCTCCGATTGTTGGTTTGCCAGATAAAACGATTTCAATTGATCGATATTTAATTCATTTGAAGATTCGTCACCTTCATTTTCATCTAAAGAAATCAAATTATCCTGAAAAGTGTCATCATTATCATTTAATTTAACTGGTCGTATTTGAAGTTTACTAAATAATCTTGATACAGCATACTGTCTGAGTCTTAAATTAGCTTCACTTTCAGTTTCACTGCCAAAATTAAACCTTGCTTTGTCTTGGTTCTTCTTTAACATTGAAAGTTCATTTTTGTATTCGATATTAGAAGCTGTAAATGCAGTTTTAGTTAAATAACAGTCGATCTTGATATAAAATGCATCACCAATAGATAATCTCTTTTTAGTTTCTATCATGACTGAAGCCTTTAAGTCTATTAATCCAAGATCCATTAATGGTGCAAAAATCCTAGTTAAATCTTCTTTTATCCTACCGATTTCTCTTTCATCTTTAACATTATCCGTTGGCGATATATATAATCTTATAACTGCAGACTCCTGTCGTTTCTCACGTTCTTTCCCTGTTAATTTCTTAGGCTTTAAGCTCTTTATAGTAATTGGTTTATCAGCAGGCAATGGTGAAAGATAAGGCCTTGTAGCAAATGCATCTGCATAAATAGTTCCTAAAGCTTTCCGCCAGCCAGTTGATAATTCTGGTTTAATTAAAGATTCCAATGAACTGGTAGATCGTTTAGCATAAGCAAAAGGGATTTGAATGCCTCTTGTTCTCTTCCGTTTAGGATTATTCTCAAGCAGTATTGGCGGTATAACTTTATGATGATTTTCCACCACTGGTTCATCTTTTTTCAAGTGATAGTCCAATGCTAGTAATAATTTATCATCTTGATTACTAAAACGCGTAAATAAGTCTTTTATAGTTGATTCTGGCGTGTCTCCAAGGACTGTTACAATACCTTGGCTAAATTGATGGTAATCGTCATCGATATTGGGACTTGTTTCGGGGGTTTCAGATATATTAGGTGATTCAGAAGATGCTGTATCGTGTGTAGGAGAAGCTTCAGGAATCCCCTCAACTTTTGGTGTGATTTCTGGCGGAGGATCAAAGAATCTTCTCTTCTGCTTCATGATGCAATGCGATTGCAAAATGAGATCTGGAGAAGTATATATAAATGACGTAAGTCATTAATCCTACCCACGTACCCTACATTTGGCCTATAAGAGCACTTAAAATACAAGACTGACAATCCTGTACTTAAAGTTTAAATATCTAAAAAGTTAGAGTAATATTGGATACTCGGACTTTGATTCGGAGTTACAGTAATCTATTTATCACATTTAACTCTATTTATCTATCTAAATCTTCATAATTTTCGTTTGTTGGTGATCAGAAATAGTCGACATCTAATCTAACAACAGCAAGTTGGTACACCTTTATCGAAGTATCTAACACCAACAAGCTGGCTTAGAGTCTATTAGATAATTAAGGAATCCTCCTTCAACATCCGTTTTTCCTGATTAATATCAACATTATTCTCTTCACACCATTGTCGTACACTACCCAACAGAAGTACTAAATCATCACTCTTCTCATGTAAAACTCCCATAAATTCTAATGTCACCATTATATCTTCCTTTCTAAATCCAGTAATATCAGCCAATTGCATTAAAGTAAAATTCCTTTGACCTGGAACGTGTTCTAGAACAACTCTGGCTATAATCTGAGACCAAAATCTTAAGTAACTCAATTTCCCAAAGGCTGATAATGGTAATTCAGGTCCACTAACATATTGACCAGAAGCTCGTGCTACAGCATACAGAAACTCTATAAGTAATGAACCTAAATGCCTTCTTTGGAACGGTGGGAATATGCAAATACACGCCAAGTTATTATCACCATCCCACGTAACTAATTCCTTAGAAAAGAACCCCATTGGCTTGAAATTAGGTTCACTATAGCTATGAGGATCAACTTCGTTAGCATCGAATCCATATAAAACATAATAATCAAACTGGTCAACGTTATAAAACACCGACTTATCGTCTAAGAAGAGCTTACCGAATAAACATAAGTTCTGACAGAATAGTTTATTATCAATGCCCAGTACTTGTCGAATAACATATGGCAGTTCATCGTCTCTATAAACTAATTTCCCTATTAGCGGAGCTGGTTTATTGTGCTGGCACACTATTCTATGACTATGGAACTTTGATTTGGAGGCAGTGTATTTGAAGCAGTAGTCACAAACATACAAATGGTCAAGCCAGTACTCATCAGAGGTATCGTGAGTTTCTGTTCCTAGTTGATGTTTGTCGTTGAAAAAAGCACCGTTGCCGTACCAAGGTAGTATCTCGTAACTACCAAATGTGACTAGTCCTATATTGGGGCTATCTAGGACTCCATATTCCTCTTCTTTCAGAGATCCTTTTTGTTTTGGTGCATCGACCATTGCGAATGTTTCACGCTTTCAATACTTGATAGCTGCCATCGAAATTTGAACAGAAAAATAGAGTACCTTAGAATTTACAACCAGAGATATACAATCCACTACCACTTCTTCACTAACAGTTCAGCAGTACTACTTTACCTTTACCTTAATAAGAATACAGTTTACTACGCGATAGTTTAACTCGCAATTAACGCGAATAAACATACTACTAGAAATGCCACCAAAAGGATGGAGAAAAAATGCTGATGGAAGTTATCCACTGCCTAGCAGAAACCAAGAACTCGTATCTATCGATGAAATCTTATTCCCTCGTACAGTTGTTCAAAGATTAGCAAAAGATATTATAGGTGAAATCGACGACGGTAATGTTATAATGGCTAAAGATTCATTAACTGCTTTGCAACGTTCAGCAACTGTTTTTGTATCACATATAATGTTTCAAGCCAAGGCCATTTCCAAATCTAATGATCGTAAAACTGTTAATGCTCAAGATATAATGCAAGGAATAGAAAGAGCTGGTTACTCAAGTTTTATACCTGAAGTTAAGCTGCAATTAGCTGCATATGAAGCTAATGCTGAAAGAAAAAAGAGGAAGAAGAATAATGGAGAACCAAGTAATGCAGCCGATAATACAGCAGAATTATCTGAAGAAGAGAATCAAGCAGTTGAAGTTGAAGTTGAAGAGGTTGAAATTGAGACTGAAGAGCCTGAAGAAACAGAAGAACCTGAACAGAATCCTATTGCTGCATTATCTAAAGATGAAGGAGAACTAGAGGGATCTACTCTAGAAGAGGTCAAAGATTCAGATGAGGAGGATGCCTAGTTTACAGATTTATATAAGATTAATAAATGATGGAAGTTAAGCCCTTTTAGTGTTAGGGTGTGGTAGAATGAATATTGAGTATTAATGCTATAAATATAGAGCCTAGGTACTAGCGCTAGTGCTCTTTCTTTGCCTAACCACTTATGCAATGGGAGAAAAATGGATACCCACAAGCTCCACCAATCACCAAATAAATTATCACTACAACACCTGCCGCCACCATCACACAAAACTTCGTATTTCCCCACCACATGCTTCTTTTAATCATCTGTGCCCTCTTGTTAAACACCAGCAGCGAACTTGTTAGTCTATCAGTTTGGTCAACTAAAAGATTAATCTTATCCCCTCTACTCATAAGCTTATTAATATTATCCAACATGACTTGTCTTACTTCAGCCACTTCTTCATTCACAAGCACTAGATGTTTAGGATTAATAACTTCCTGTCCACTATTAGCTTCTTCATCAGTACTGCCATAATTATAAATTCTCAGATTTGAACTATAATTCATCTCTTCAAATTTAATTATTTGATTCATATATAATTTAAATTCTCCTAATTTATGCTTATCTTCATCTGAATCCTGTTTAAATTCAATATACTTATCCATAATTTTTTTAAGTACTGATAAAACTAAAGCTCGGTTAATATTAGCATGAGCAATTGAAACAACGGTGATTAAATCAGTACTTCCATCAGGGTTTTGAAGTTGTTTCTTGATGAAATAAATGCCCAAATCAATGTTGGTGCTACTATCTACAATTGGAATGGATCCTACTAATGTCTTGGATGAATTTATAAGCCCAAGTTCTTGAGCTATTATTTCTGAACAATTAACATCGGTTATAGCATGAGTCAATTGGTAGTTTTCACTTGAATAAAGAGTAGTGGAGTTCCGTGTTAAGCTGGTATAAATCACTGAAGTTAGTATTGGCCAAAGAATAGGTTTATAAATACATACAATGTTTATGAAAGTCTGTTTTGTTCATACTGATCCAAGTAATGTGCGGAATGGTGGGGAATTAGAGTGAGAATGAAGTGATGGCCGCGCCCTCCCTAAGGCTGTCGCCACGACACCGCGACGGTTTCAGTGTGGCGGTGGTAGAAATCTCAATCTCAACTCATCTCATCTCATCTCATAATGGGAAAGTATAGGAAAAGGTTCAATGAAAAGGCCAGATCGGGAATGCTTGCCAAACAGGCAGCATTGAAACGAGCCAGAAACAAAGCATATTTCCGTCAACTCGAAGATCTGGGAGAAAATCAACTGGAAGAACAATCAAATCCAGTAGAATCAACAGTATCTGACTCCAATGCTGAAATCTTAGCACCAGTTACTGCAGCCGAAAGAGAAGCTAATAAGAGAAAGCTCGAACAGCAAATATATTCGATGAATGAAAAAGAATCCAAAATATCCAGAACTAAAAAGAAACGATTGGATAAGTATATTGAACACCAACTAAAGAGAGATGAAAAGAAGACATTGCTTGAAAAATTGGCAGCCACAAAAGTTGATACAGCTATATTCACATCCTCTAAGACCTTAGGGAAAGGGAAACAGTCTAAAAAAGAAGAAATGGAGGAAGCACTTTTATTGGAAAGTCAAGGAAGAGGAGATGAACGCACTAGAGATATACTTTATGAAGAGAGAGAGGTAAAGGATTGGGAAGATGAACCAGAATTGATACAGAAACCTCAAGAATTGCCTCAAGAAGAAGAATCAGAAGAACCAGGTTCCGAAGGATCAGCTTCTGAAGGGTCAGTTTCGGATGATGAACTGGATTTTGAAAGTGGAAATGGATTTATAGATAATAGACCTTCAAAGTTTGGTGGATCAGGAACAGGATTTGGATTCGGTAATTTGAAAGTGGTGGAGAAGAAACCTGTTGTGAAGAAGTATAGTTGGAGAGCACAATTGGAGATGGAAGAAAAGAAGAGGAGGAAACAGGAAGATGAAATGGATTTTGAAAGCAGTGAAGAGGAGGAAGAAAATGATGAGGAAGATAATGATGAAGAAAGAGATGAACAAGAAGAGGAAGAAAGTGAAGAGGAAGGTAATGAAGAAGAACAAGAGATTAGCGAGGAGGATGGTGAAGAAGACGATGATGAAGAAGAAGAAGACGAAGACGAAGACAGGGACGATGGAGTAGAGGAAAGTGAGGATGAGACACCTAAACTTCTTGCATCCAAGCCAAAACACTCTTCTACAGCTGAAGCATTTAAACAATGGGCCGATAATCAAGTCAAAGAAATCGAAGGACGTCAAGAAATGGTTCTTCCAGAACTTTCACCAGAACTTAAACAGAAATACTCCAAAAGAACCGATCGTGAAGAAGATTTGGATCATTCTAGTGACGATGAAAATTATATCCCCATAAATAAAGACAGTCAACGTAAAGCATTCTACGTCGGAGTTAACAGATCTGATGAAGTCCAACAACTGAGAATCGAATTGCCTGTATTCAGTCAAGAACATATAATTATGGAAGCCGTATATCATCATGATTGCATTATAATATGTGGAGAAACCGGATCCGGTAAAACCACTCAAGTTCCCCAATTCTTATACGAAGCAGGTTTCGGTAATTCTGATTCTGAATACCCAGGAATTATTGGTGTTACGCAGCCAAGAAGAGTGGCAGCAGTTTCTATGGCCAATAGAGTTAAGAATGAATTAGGTGATCATGGTCATAAAGTAGCTCATCAAGTCCGTTTTGATACAAGCGTCAAGAAAGACACTGCATTGAAATTCATGACAGATGGGGTTCTTCTTCGGGAAATGATGTCAGATTTCTTATTAACTAAATACTCTTGTATAATTATTGATGAAGCTCATGAAAGAAATATTAATACTGATATTTTAATTGGAATGTTAAGTAGAATATTGAAGCTTAGAAGGAAACAGAATAATCCTTTGAAGTTAATCATTATGTCAGCTACATTAAGAGTATCAGACTTTGCTGAAAATTCTACGTTATTTAAAGTTCCTCCACCAATAATTAAAGTAAATGCTAGACAGTATCCTGTAAGTGTTCATTTCAATCGTCACACAAATTATGATTACCAAGAAGAGGCGTTTAAGAAAGCATGTAAGATTCATCAGAGATTACCACCAGGAGGAATCCTTATTTTCCTTACTGGACAGAATGAAATCACTCAAATGGTGAAGCGATTAAAAGCAGAATTCCCTGGAAAGACCAAGGAACAAGAGGAAATCAAGACCTTTGCTAGTAGTAAGAATACTGATTATGAAGCAGAAGAAGTTGAATTAGGTGTTAAATCCAAACTAGAAGGAGAAGAAGAAGTAGATGATTATGAATCTGAAGACGAAGAAGGTTTCGAAGAGTCTCTTGAACTGCATCAAACCCCTAACGATCCTTTGCATGTATTGCCATTGTACTCTTTATTACCTACAAACCAGCAAATGAAAGTGTTTGAAGATGCTCCAGAAGGTAGTAGAGTTTGTATTGTTGCCACCAATGTTGCTGAAACTTCATTGACTATTCCTGGTATTAGGTATGTTATAGACTGTGGAAGATCCAAAGAAAGAAAGTACGATAAAGAATCAGGGATTCAAAGTTTTGAAATTGATTGGATTTCTAAAGCTTCTGCTGATCAAAGAGCCGGTAGAGCTGGTAGAACAGGTGCTGGACATTGTTATAGATTATTTTCTTCAGCCATTTATGAAGATTATTTCAATAAATTCAGTGAACCTGAGATCATGAGAATGCCAGTTGAGAGTACTGTTCTTTCAATGAAGTCTATGGGGATCGATCAAGTAGTTAATTTCCCATTCCCCACCCCACCACAAAGAACTGCATTGGCAGCAGCTGAAAATATCTTAAAGATTCTAGGAGCTTTAGATTCGGATGGAATTACCTCATTAGGTAAATCCATGTCTCATTTCCCATTAGCTCCAAGATTTGCAAAGATTTTGATTGTAGGTAATCAAGGAGGTTGTCTTCCATATATTATAGCATTGGTATCGGCATTGACTGTTGGTGATCCATTTATTTCACAGCAAGAAGCCATACAAACCAGCCAAGAAGAACTGTCCAAAGTAATTGCTAATTTCAATAGATCTAGAGCAATGTTTAGTAAACTCAGTAAGACATCCGATGCTTTAAGACTTCTTTCTGCTGTTTGTGCGTTAGATCATGCTACCAATGTTGATGATTTCCTCAGCAGTAACTTTCTTAGACCAAGAATCATGAAAGAAATTGGACTTCTTCGTCGTCAAATCACATATATCGTTAAAGTCAATACTAAACTGGAATCAATCGCATCAGTATTAGCAGAAACAGAACTTAAATTGAATGTACCTAACTCCAAACAAATTCTGAGTTTAAAACAAATCATTGCTTCAGGATTTATTGATCAAATAGCTATAAGATCAGATATAGTTTCAAGTGATATTTCCATTCCAAGCAATCCTAATATCATTAACATCCCATACACGACCCTTACACCGACGTCACAAGTCCAGGATTCAACAGACAATCATGTATATATTCATCCAGATTCATTACTCCAATCCATTGGTCAATTGCCTCCAGATATGCTTGTATATAATCTGGTACATCTTAGTTCTAATACTAACAACACAAAAGCAAGAATGAAATTATTGGTGGATATTTCAGGCAAACAGTTGGCTAATATATCTAAGAAATCACCGCTTTTAACTTATTCAAAACCATTAGGTGGTAAATATGCACCTAAGAATATTTCTCCTACTAAAAGAGAATGTTATGTAGTGCCAAGATTTGGAGCTACAATTGGTTCTGGAGGTGTTGGTTGGGATTTGCCTGTAGTAAAGGTGACTCAGAATAAAGTTAATGGGAAATGGGAAACTGAATAATTCGTATATGTGCATCAATTTCAGTACTCATTCTTGCTTATGCAGCCTAATAATAGATTCTAGTTATAGTAAGTAGCTTCACTTAGTGACTTATATTCTGACAGCAGCATTACTGGTTCGGAATCTTCTAATGATAAAATAAAATGCCAATGCTAGTCTTATACTCTAACAATTTCAAATAGCGAGAGAATAGTGAGAGCCGCGCTAAATCACCGCCAGAACGCTCTGCATTCGACTCTACGATGAGTTCGCGATTTATAAACATCAAATCCATCAACAAACGAGCTAAAGATGGAGCTCAATAAGGGGCCTACGGCACGAAAAAAAGTCCGCATAGACGAGCAAGTCACAGAAATAAATCATAGATCAGGCCCACCTGAAAGAACAACCAAAAATCATCATGAAACCTTAATTCCTTCAGATATAGTCGACGAAGCTTCTCAACGAATGTTTATCATATCGCTATTCATACTCCTACAAAGTTGGAAATTGTACGACCTAGCAATGTTATCGGTTGAATTGAGCAAGTTTCTGTTTGTTTTGAAATATGCATTACTCGATGGAGTTTTCCTATGGTTTTTACCCATACTAAACATCCCATATTTGGTATTTCTGCCAGTAATAACTTTATTAATAACAATTATATTCAATTCTTTGAATATTTTACTAGCAAATAAGCTTAATTTATCATTAATAATAACAATTTTTGCACCCTATTGGAAATCCTTGCAATCCCAAAGAGAATTGACAGTCGGAGACGATAAAATCATGCCAATAATTGATATTGATTCTCATTTTAAAGGGAAATATACTATACATTATCTACCAGATTCATTGGCTAAATTCAATGTGTTTGATATATCATCAATTTGTCAAGATCCTGAATTGAAAATACCAATTCAAATCCCAATAGAATTTAATACAACTACCGATATTGCATTATTAGAAATTGAACATACAAATCCTTTAAATCATAAATCATATCAACAATATTCTGAATCTGATATTAGCAAACTAATAAAAAGAGATTATTCTCATCTTAAATCCAATCCTAAATATGTTAAAGACGATGATCGGATTTTTTATATAGAGATTCCAGCCAAATCTCCTGGAAGTTATAGAATAAGTAAAATACGAGATAGGAAAGGTTCAAGTATAAGATACGTTCATAAACAATTTTCATTTGCATATTGTCCTGGTGGGAGTTTTACATTACCTAAAACGGCAAGCGATAATAAGATCTGTGTCGGTAATAAAATCGATGATACGGCATTGAAATTACCTTTATTAACCCTTGAAGGTGCAGCTCCATTGAAATGTAAGATTCAAGCAACTTTTAAAGGATATAGAACGAAGACTTTTGAAGCAGAAATTGGTGTTAATGATCCATTGACTTTTAATGCCACCAGTTTTTTCTCTCATAAATTAACTAGGAACTTATTAGAGCAAGAAATTCTTAGAGATCCATCACTTCTTCAAGTTAAAGAATCGGGTGATTTAGATTTCCAGCTTTTAGAAGTTAAAGATGCTTTAGGTAATGTTAAACGATATAATCCTCAAGCAGACACGAATGATTTAAGATTCACCCTCGAATTAATTACTAAACCATCAATAAGATTAATTGATATGGATAAAGAGAGACCATTACTAGTTAATGGAACTAAAGGATTGAGTTTTGCAGCCAGTAAGAATATTGGAGAACAACTTCCTTTAGTTGCAAATTTCCATTACAAGAACCAGGATCCTTTAAGATCTTATAATTTCACGCATACATTTAATGATTTTGATGATTTACGTAAAGGTGTCGAGGTTAACAATGCAGGGAAGTATAGTTTATTATCAGTTCTAGGAAAATATTGTAATTGTGAAGTTCAAGATTCGGTTATTAGTTTTGAAACTGTTGATCCGCCTAAAATAGATATTAAATCCAATCCTTTGATAGATAAATGTATTGGAATGATGGGATATAATTTTGAATTTAATGCTGAAGGAGAACCACCATTTGCTGTAGAGTATGCAGTCTATCAGAAACTTAATGATGGAGCTTTACGACCACTTTTAGAAAATGGTAGAGTCAATAGGGTTCTTAAGAGTGATAAACATCAGTTTCATTTTGATTATAAACCCCCAGGACAAGGCAATTATGCTATAATGTTCAAGACTTTAAGAGATTATAATTACCTTCGTTCACCAGTTTACTTAGATGAAGAGAAGCATACTTATCTGACGTATTTTAAGCAGAGATCCAGAGTATCGTTCTTTGAAAATCATGGATTAAGTAAAGTTTTAAGAACTTGTAGAGGAGAAAGTACTACGATTCCTGTTTATTTCACTGGAAATTTCCCATTTAAATTTGATTATTCTATCATTGATCTGTCTGGGAAACTGGTATTAACTAGGAATGAAGTTGAAACTCATGACAAGGTCTTTGACATAAGTACTTCTGATATTACGAAGGGTGGATCATATAAGGTGGTGCTTTCAAATGTTGTTGATGGTCTTGGATGTAATTCTGATTATAACACTGCTGAAAGTATTGAAGTTATTACAAGATCGGACATTCCTGAAGTTAGTTTCAGTTCAAGTGCTTCTGATAATTATAAGATAGTAGAAGGTGATTATGTTGATGTGCCTTTAGATGTTGTGTCTTCAATTGGAAGAACTGTTAACGATAAAATCGAATACGAAGTTGACTCAAAGAAGGGAACCATTTCAGGAAAGAACTCATTACGTTTGGCTTCTCCGGGTACTTATAAATTGACTTCCTTCGTTAACGGAGGATGTAAAGGAACTGCATCTGATAGAACTATCACTGTAAGTTTCTACGAAAGACCACAAATATCCATACAAGTTGATCCTAAATTAATAGAAAGCACTAGTGGATCCGATAATATACTCCTTAAATCAGGATGTCAAGCTTGTAGCCGTGATGTTACTATAAATCTTAAAGGAACCCCACCATTTGTCATAGATTATGAAATTAAATTCCCAAGTGGAAGAACTGAAGAAAGGACTATGACTCTTGATAAATCTTCAATGACAATTAACTTACCTAGTGGACAATCGGGACTTTATCAGCATAAATTTAAAGGAATCTATGATAAATTATACAGCAGAGAACGAGGAAGATCAAGAGGAACATTGCCATTAATTTCATACGATATATTTGAATCTCCTTCAATAGAATTCGTTAAAGCTTCTGCTAAACAAGTATGTGAAGCAGGAATAAGTAATGGTGTTCCAGAACTTAGTAAAATCCCTGTTAAAGCTCAAGGTAAATTCCCAATCTCATTGAACTTAACTTTATCCGATGGAACAAAGCAATTGAAGAAGCTTAGACTTAAAGATATCAATCAACCAGTATTAGATTTGAATGGTGCTGATTTTGAATGGAAGAATTTGAAAACAGGAGAATATGTAGTGGAAGTAGATGGAGTTAATGATGCAAATGGATGTTCCAAATCTGAATTCAGTCAATTAAATCAATTAGTTATTTCCGTAACTCCAGCTCCTGATGTTTCTACGTTTACCAAGAAAACTGATTATTGTGTAGGTGATCATGTTGGTTATGATTTAACAGGAACAGCTCCATTTGTTTTGCATTACGAATTCAATGATAAGAAATTTGAATCTAAAACTGAAGGATATTTTAGAAGACTTGCAGCCAAGCCTGGAATCATTAAAGTTTCTGGAATAAAAGATTCTTCTTGTTTGACTAGAATTGAACCTAATTCAAGCAAGTATAAAGATTTAGAGATAACTATCCATGACTTACCATCAGTAGAGATTAATCAAGGTGATTCTATTATTCAAGATATCCAAGAAGGTGATTTAACTGAAATGAAATTTAGTTTTACTGGAGTTCCTCCATTTACTGTGACTTATGTTAGAACATTAGATCCAAGTAGTAAAGCTAAGAGATCTAAAAATTCAAAGATCCATAAGACTAGTCAGAAGATCACTGAAACCACAACAGTTTCTGATATTTGGGAGTATGAATACTCGGTAATGGTTGGATTAGAAGGGACTTACGAGGCAGTAGAGATCAGAGATGCTTATTGTATGGCGAAGAAACAGACGTAGCTTGTATTATTCCCTAAATAAGTCTATTCAAGAAGTCTATTCACTGTGGCAAGAAGGTTTAATACTTTGAAGTAAAGTGTATTCTCCCACATAGGACTCGCCCAATTCCATGGAATACTTCCCCCCAAAAAGGCCGTGTTTAACTTTAATCAACACCTGTTGCTTCATGATATTACTGAACGTAATATACTTTGTTGAAACCATCATTGCTCCAGTTTTTCCTGCTGGAACCGTGCAAGTCATAGATTTACTAATACCACCACCTTTAGCTAAATCCAATTCTGCTTTGATTTCAGGACTGTTGATTGAAAAACTATCGGTAATAGAAAGAGTTTTATCCCAACTAGCACCAACTCCATAACTAATACTATTGTCAACTGATGATTTAGTATTATCTAACGTCTTACCAAAACTTTTAAGCTCAGTGAATTCTTGTCCAGTACTTTTATTAACATCAAATAAGACAAATGAATATACTTGTTTAGGCGTAAGTTTCTGGACTCCCCAATAAGATGAAATATCTTCATCGTTATCACCGGGTAAAATCACTTGATTAGTTGAAGTAATTACTGCTGCTCCATACTGTAAAACTTTTTTGGGTTCAATATCATCGAATGTTTCAACAACGTATGGCTCTCTATGGTTGTTTAGCCATGTTTGAAGATTATATATGCTCGTATCGATATCAAGATTAGGTGTAATAAGAAAGGCTGAAGTAAAAGTCCATAATAAAAAGAACCACATTTGTATAATTAATGCACACTTACTTATTCTTTATATAGTCTTTATATATTTATGCTTATTAGTTTATGTTGAGTATGTAGATTTTATGTTGAAAATATTTGCTATGTTGAATTTTATGCTGAACTCTATGAATTCTATGCTGAATATCATCGGTTAGTCCTTCTTAATGAGTCCCTCAATGATCTTGGATGCATTCGACAACGACGACCCCTCTGATACATCTTTCATAAGCGTCTTCAAGCTTTCAGTCTTAGCAGGCTTAACAAAATGATCAACGTATGCTTCTTGTATAGAATTAGCTAAGTTCAAATCCTTTTCAGTCACCTGATTCCCCGCATCATGTGTTGTTAATTCTACATCGACCCTATTATACGTCGTAGTTATAGTAGGATGATGTTTAGCTTTATGAGCTTTAAATGCTACACTACTAAGAAATGCCCATGTTGTAGGATAATCTTTAAATTTATAATGAACATTCAATTTTGACCCGGTTTTCTCCTCATAAAATTCCCATTTGTACGGTGAAAGTGCATTCACTTGCTGTAGTCTTTCAATTATCACCGGCTTAGCCAACGCAGTGGCCTTGTATACTTTCTTTAATGACATTAAATCGCGATGTATTATTTTTGATCGCGATTACTATGAAGTAATGATATCGGGCTTCTATATTATAGATTGTCAGGGCTTGGCTCATGAATATGGTCATAGTCGTGTGATGGTGCATCGTAATTACCATATACTACCGGAATCTGTTATAAATATTTTCGATGAAACTTACAAATCTCAAGATGAACAGAAATTGCCTGTATTTCAACAATTTGGCTGGCATTATATTTATTTAAAACCCGAAAATGATGTATTAATTTTAGTAATTACTTCACAAAATGTTGATGTGATGCTGGTGATGTATTTTTTGAATAGTTTTAAAGTGTTGTTAAAACATTATCTAATATCTGATGATGTTAGATTCGATCCCGATACTATTACTGATAATGCTTACTTCATATATGAATTACTTGATGAATGTGTTGATCATGGTCTTCTACAAATGACTGACTATAATATCTTGAAGGAATATATCAAAATAAGTCCAAATAAACCTGAAGGAACTGATTCAGATGATGAAAAAGATCATCAACCAACTGAAAAATCAGCTCAGAAGAAACTTTCAGTTAAATCTACTCATAATCAAGCTATTAAAACTGATGAAATCCATTTGGAAGAATCATTTATTAATAGTTCTATACTAAGAGCATCAATCCTGCCTATCAATTGGAGACCTAAAGGGATCTTCTATGCTAAAAATGAGATTTATATTGATATAATTGAGAATTGTGACTTCTACTATGATCTAGCTAAAGATGTAATACTACGGAACGAAGTATTTGGTAATTGTCATGTTAAATGTTACTTATCAGGTATGCCAGTATGTACTATAGGATTCAATGAAACTCAAATATCTAAAATAGACTCGGATTCTGATGTCAAATCAGAAAGAACTGATAATCAACTACAATCAGAAGATATAGGTATCTTAAAAAAGCATATCCCATTTAGGAACATCCAATTCCATCAATGTGTTCAATTGGATTCCATATATGAGCAGAATCTAATGAAGTTCATCCCTCCAGATGATACTTTTATCTTAATGAGTTACCATATTGAACAACAGCATCAACAGAGGAAACTTCCTTTAGTAATGATAAAACCAACTTATAGATTAAATAAGCAAACTGGCAAACTTCAAGTTTTAGCAGTGCTTTCTACCCAATTCAAAAAGAGATTACATGGGAAGAATCTTATCATTAAATTCCCTATAAATCCTTTATTGTTTAATGTTTCTGATCACGAAGATTTAAAGTTCAAAACTGAATTAGGAAATGTTAGTTATCAGGTAGATTCTGCTGAGATTGTATGGACTATCGACCAATTTGTAGGAAATAAACCTTCTATTAAGATGATGGTTGAATTATCAGTTGATAGTGAAGGATTCTCTAAGGAGAAAGTCAATGCAACATTACAGAATAAATTCAATCAGACTTATGACGAAGATCTGGATGATGAATCTTCTAAGCAAGAACTAGATCAATTCTATGGAGTCAATGGAGCTGTATCGCTGCTGATAGCACAAATTCAAAAAAGTTTAAGTAAAATCCAAGCATTTAATCATATAAAAGTAAGCTTTAATATTCCTATGCTTTCTTATACAGGACTTAAAGTTAACTATTTAAAAGTTGAAGAAGATGAAATGAAATATACTTGTTTTCCTTGGATCAGGTACACTACTATGTCTGAACCTACACGACAAGATTCAAACACTCATAGATCAAATTATAAATACAAATTCAAATTAGGATCTGAGTGTTTCCAACTTATAGACTAATGTATAAGGCCGTCTGGCCTCTTCTTTTCTTAATTACCAGTTTCTTTTGTTTAATATTTGATTGTCATATTAGAGTAATTTCAGCTAAGCCGCATGTCAAGAAAAGTGTCACAAAGGATCAAAAAGGTGTCAGAAAGGTAAGGTACAAATATCGGATATAATTAACATATTATAATTCTTTAACATGCACACTACCCTCGTAAATCGGGATTCACATACCTAAATAGGAAAACAGATCCCTATCTTTTCGCAGCTTATCTTAGTTAAAATTTACAACCCTATATCAAGTATCAGTAAATGCTATAGTCAATGTCAATGGATAAAAAAGGTGAAAAACCAAAAACAAAGTCTAGAAATGGATGTTTAACATGTAAAAAAAAACGATTAAAATGTGATGAAACAAAACCTGCATGTCTTAATTGTACAAAGAAAAATATAGATTGTGGTGGATATGCTACCCGATACAAATGGCGTAATTTTAATGACGCTGATACAAAAGAAACAAAATGGGATGATTTCCATGAAGAGCCTGTACAATTTAAACCACAAGTGAAATCATCAGGTAATTTTAAACGACATTTAGAATTAGCTTCCCTTTCAGTGATAGGTAAATCAATTCAAGATATTAAACGAGAGAATGATTTAATAGAAGAAGGAATAAATCCAGTAACTTATTTAAAGAAACTACTGAATTCAGAAAGTACTGGTGAAAGTAATGCCCAACTTTTGGCCAAATTAGGTGATTCTTCATTACAATTAAATCATAGTGATGAGGATGAAGATATACATATTCTGAAGAAACTTAAACGGAGTCAAAGTGTTTCAAGTCCAGCCTCCACGAGACCCAAATCCATGCAAAGATCTTATAGCACCAACACGAGTTCAGGATTATCTGAAATACGAAACAGGAACTCATTAAATTCATTAGCTGAAGTGGCTGTTGATGAAATGAAAGCAAGATCTCCTGATTTCCATGAAATTTATCAACGTCATAACCCTGAAACTGTTCCTAGCTTATCGCCATCCATATCAGATTTCCTTTCTTCCCATACAAAATCACCTGAATTAGTCAAAGATCGTCAATTAGTAACTTCATCATTCCCTCATATAAATTTAAGTCCTTCATTATCGGCCTTAATAAATTCTGCATTTTCTAATGATGATGATTTAAAGCATAATCCAGGTGAATCTATTAAATTGGAATTCCCTTTAAGTCCGTTCAATTTACAAAATGGTGCTTTAGATTTCCCTCATGATCGAAGTGTTAACCCTAGTCACATCGATAGTCAGTTGAAATATAGTCCAACTCCTGGAAGCACTCCGTTAGATGCTAAAAGTCCACTTTTTATTAACAATAGCTTAGCTTTGACTGCTGAACAACAGCAAATTCTAGGATTATATTCCCAATATACTGCTGAAATTCTTTCAATTAAAAATGGTCCAGGAGAAAATCCATGGAGAACTTTAATTCTCCCATTAGCATCAAAGTATTCATGTTTATTTAATTCCATTGCATCTGTAACTTTATTCCATTTATCGGGTAATCAGTCAATGACTAATAAAGATAGTTTAAGATCTAAAGGATATATGTATATGAAAAGATGCATATTAGAATTAGCCAGTGGATTATCAGCTGAAGGAAAGAATTCTCAATCTTTGCCTGCTGATATCGCCATTGCTATATGTTTAAATTTATCTATTAGTGAAACTTGGGATAAGCATACTTCTAGTGGTATAGCTCATTTAAAAGGAGCTAAAACTATGATTAAAAATGTTTTGGCGATGTTAAAAGAACACCAACTGGAAATCAAAATGATTAAGAGGAAAATAGATGAAACTTCAAGTCCAAATGATGAATTTTCTAAAGCTGTAAGTGTTATTAAAAGCTCCTTGAGGACAAAACTCGTACTTGTTGAAGATTCAGAGTGGGATAGTATTTTAACAGGTGAAGAAGATGATTCAATGTTCACGATTCCTAAATCAACTCAATTCCTTTTCAATATCTGGATATATTTTGAAGTTTTAGCACAGATGACGACAGAATCAGACGAAAAAGGTGTGGATTTAGTAGCATCTATCACCACTATGATCCTTGATCAAAATAAAAGTGGTCCTCCTACAGAATCTTCTCAACTTGATAAATCTCCTGTAAGGTCAGAAACTAGTGAAAATAGTGTTGATACTTTTGGAATTAATAAAGGATTTACTAATCTTTTCGATAACTTTGAAAAACTTTCGTTCCTGTTTGATCAAGTTGATCCTTTATTAGGATGTGCTCAAACATTATTCCTGATTATGGGGAGAGTTGCAGCATTAATATTTAAAATAAGGAAAACTAAAAAGAAAGATCCAAATGAAACTGTTAAAAATACATTAACAACTATTACTTCAGCTGCACTGTTAAAACAACAATTATTAGCATGGAAACCAACAATTTCTTCATCAATGATGGACCAGCAAAATTCACATAATTCAGTGACTTCAGATTTATCTTCCTGTATTGCAACGGCTGAAGCTTATAGGTATGCAACATTACTTTATTTACATGAAGCCGTGCCTGAAATCCCATCATTATCATCACATCAATTAGCTAACAAAATATTTATTTTACTTGCTTCAATACCTACTAATTCTCCAACATATACTATTCATATTTTCCCACTTTTAATTAGTTCATGTGAAGCAGAATCTGATGAAGAAAAACATTGGTGTGAATCTAGGTGGACGATACTTTCTGAAAGATTATGGATTGGGAATGTTGATAGAGCTCAGGAAGTTGTTAAAGAAGTATGGAAACGTAAAGAAGAATATGTTAGAAAGAAACAAGATTTACTGGATATAAATGAAGTATTTATACCACATGGAACCGATAAAGAGAAATTTAAGAATATTTCAACTCAATTAAGCGGATTAATGGCAGCAGTTAATGATCAAAATTCTGTTGATGATATTACTGTAGGAATTTGCAGCCGATTACATTGGAGTTCTGTAATGAAAGAATGGGGATGGGAAGTTTTACTAGGATGAGCATGCATATACATATACTACACCCTTTCTCTAATTTTCTAAATATCCATCTGTTAGCTATGTAAACTGTGTAGGGCAGCCAAAAGAGGTAATCAAAAAGTAGTGCACTGCGTTATCTTATCAGTATCAATAGATGCGCAAGCAAGCAACAACAGTATGAAGCATTTCAAAAAGATAACTAACAGAAATTTATTCCGTCATTACTCTACAACATCAGGCTTAGTTTCTGATCCCTTCAAAATCGATAATACAAGGAAAATAAGAGACACAAGTTCAAGATTTCCTAAACCTAATTTCATATCATTTGATGCCTTTGGCACTATTTACACACCTAACCCATCAGTTTACGAACAATATTATGAAGTAAGTCAAGAATTTGGACTTTCGAAATCCAAAGAAGATATTAAGGCACTGTTTCCGAAAGTTCACCAAGAATTGCTCGAGAAGTACCCCAATTACGGTAAAAACTCCGACGAAATCGATACTGTGGCTAATTGGTGGCTGGAGCTTGTTGTAAAACTATTTGAAATCCCCCATTATAGTAAAGACGACAAGTCACTTAAACTATGTGAGAAATTGATCAGGAGATTCTCAAGTTCTGAAGGATACCATTTATTCGAAGACGTAATTCCTACCATGGAGAAATTCCGTGAACATGGAATCCCAATTATCGTTTCCAGTAACTCCGATTCGAGAATTTATGGTGTTCTTGAAGGCTTGGGTGTGCTGCAGTATTTAGAGCATGAAGACGTCTATTTATCGTATAATTTAGGCACTGAAAAGCCTCAGAAACAGTTCTTCGACTTAGTTGTCAATAATTACTTATTAAGAAACAAGGGAATTTTGCCTAAAAAAGAAGAGAGATCAGATTATTTATCTAACGTCTGGCACGTTGGCGACGGACAGGATAAAGATTATTTAGCAGCAGTCAAGGCTGGCTGGAATGGGATTCTTTTAGATAGACTGAGTGAAAGCAGTTATTTATCCCAACCAATTCCTGATCCTGAAGAAGATTCTCCTTCCTGTATAGTCAAGCCACAAGCCCCAAAGACAGATACTCCAATGCAACTAATTGCTAACAACAGAGTCATTATTAGTGACTTACGTCAACTTATAAAGTTATTTAGCTTAGAATAAAGACGTGCGCTGCTCATTTTTCTCTTGCGATATCAACGCGAAGGATTCCAACGCTCTTTAATAAACAGTAAAATGACTCAAACTGAAGGTGGAAGTATGTATAAATCGAGTGAAATATCCCATATAAGTGATAGGAGTACTAACAATGAAGAAAAGTTTGATGATATAATCGACGACATTTATCTTGTCCTTCAAGATGCCGATAAAGACACATCAATCTTATCCCAACCTATACCTAAAGACTTCAATGAAAAAGATCCATTAAAGATTTTAGAATCCTTTAATAAAGTCCCAAGTGATAAGTATACTTCTTCCATACAAGAGAAATTCAAATCAAATCAGTACAAGAAGCTATACCCAATTTATCAGGACATTAAGATTGCTTCTTCCCTTAAACTTCGAGACCTCCCAGTAGCTAGTAAAGATTATAAATCTATTGATTTTTTTTATAAGTATTCAAGTGAGCTTTTAATTAGAGAAGCTGCGTTAGTTAAAGTTGAATTTTTGAAGATATCAGCTAAAGGAACCTCCGAATTAAATGAACAAGTATCTCAGGATTTTGAAAAAATTTCTTATGGATACATATCAGCCAACGGAGAAGTTATTACTGATAGCACTGAAATTCCTAATCCTAATGTATCAGCCTTTCAAAACTCCTATCAATACGGGTTAGGTAGTCAAGTTAATCAACAACCTCAAAATATAAAGATCCCATTATTTACGGCATTAACTGGTAAATCAGAATTAGATCCTCGTTTAACTATTGTACCAGGTGAATATGGGTTAGCTAAAGCCATTCCATTGTTAAGAAATTCAGGTTCTAGTGGTGCTACTTATGAATCCTTACACCATCCTTCCAGTAAGATTCCTCCACCAACCAGTAAACCAACATCTGTATTAGATGGATTCCACGTATTAAATTGGCTTCCTGTTGGAGGTCCAGAATGGTTATCATACAAATCTAAAGTATTGAAACCACCAGTTAGTTCGAGTTTATTTAAGAATCAAAATGATGAAAAATTCAGATTAGTTTCTACTAACAATGAATCAGTATCTTCATTTGCACCAACTCTTGATTCAAGAGGGTTTGGAATTCCTAATTACTTAAAAGCAAGTGTTTGGTTGAGCAGAGTTGGATTAGCTAAGATCGATGAACTTAGAAATCAATTCTTTGAAAAACATGGGATCCCACAACCAAAGGAAGAAGTTCCAATTAATGGAGAGGTCAAAGCTGGAATTAATGGACAAAAAAATGGAGAAATTCAAAATGGTAATCAACTCGAAAATAATGATGAATTAACTGATTATGATCAAACTCAAACTATAGAAATTGGCAAATTACTTAACTGGGATCCAAGTGATATTGATGTTTTGAAATCTTTACAACAAGATAAAGAAAAAATTGAATCAAGTAAATCACTTCAAACTTTAATTACTAAAGAAATATTAAAATTAAATAAATTACGTCAACAAAGATTTACTAAAAGTGAAGTTAATAATGTTTTACCAGCAACTCATGAAGAGCAAGTTTTATATAAGAAAATCACTAAACTAATAACATTGAGTATTACATTCAATAAGATTAATCCAAGTGATTTACCGCTTGAATTTAGTAAGAAAATTCCAACTTTAACAACTGAATATAGTGGTACTTTACCAGGAATTGTAGCTAGTAAAAATAAAAATGCTAGAATTCCAAATATAAGAGGACCATATAAGAAGAAGCGTTGAATAGATTGTAATATACTTGTATTGTAATGTCTCTTATTTTGTATATATCAATGCCTTCTATGAGCGCTTTAGATGTCAGCACCATTGGCAAATGCAATGATTAAGTAAATATTCAATCCAGTAATAATGATCCATGTTAAACAACTGGCAATAGTTAATCCTAATCCATTTTCAAATGTGATTTTGGTGACAGTTACAGGAGCATTTGAAGTTTCATCAGTTAATAATGCAGTATTTTCATTAAGTTGAGATGTAGTTGTTGTATCATAAACGGTCAAGTACTTTTTATTGCATGTAAACCAAATCAATGGTGCACTAACCACTGGTAATATGAAACTTAAAACAACTTGAGAAGAATTCATTATCTTCGAGACTCCATCTCTACCTAAAATTGTAATGAAAACTAATACAGGAATTATAGCTAAAATTCTAGTAATAATTCTTCTTATCCAAGGTTTTAAAGTCCAATTAATAAATCCTTCAGAAATAATTTGACCTGCCATTGTACAGACAATTCCAGCACTTTGACCTGAGAAAAGCATTGACAATGCAAATACTAAACCTGCAGCTGGTGAAATATAATATGACAACATTTTATAAATTGAAAGTAAATCAGCATCTTCAGCATCTGGTTTACCAAATAATGAAGTAGCAGCCACAATTAATATAGCAGAATTAACAAATACTGCAATGCAAAATAATGATAAAATTAATTCGGTATAAGAATAATTCAAACAATATTTAATTGCTTGATAAGAAGGACGATATTTTTTAGTTAAATTAGTTCCATCTGAAATACTTCTAAATTTTGAAATTGTTGCATGGAAATCTTCATTAGTTGTTGAAGCAATTGAATGAGTATCTCCTTCGGATTCATTGAATACATCTTCTGTAACGTAGCCATGTTTTACATCATAATCTTTTAATCTTGATTGAACCAAAGCCGATCCCAAGTACAATGAATGAGGCATAACAGTACTTCCAACAATTCCACAACTAATAAATAAAGCATTTGGTTCTTTAAAAATCTGAGGACTAATTGGTAAAAAACCTTTAAAAATTTCAAAACTTGAACCTTGAGGGAAATCACATTTAAATAATTCAATAATGAAACAAATACATGTTGCAAAAACTAATATCGAAACTAAAATTTCAAAAATTCTAGTTTGCTTCATTGATCCATCTTTATGATAAGCCATTAAAACAATTAAAACATCTAAAATTGTTATTAAAACTCCATAAAATAGTGGGATTCCAAATAATATTTCTAATGAAATTGCAGTACCAATAACTTCAGCCAAATCAGTTGCAATAATTGCTAATTCTGCGCATATGTACATGGTTAAATTTAAATATTGAGGCAAATGTAATCTACACATTTCAGCTAAATCTAATCCAGTTATAGTACCTAATTTAACACAAAGACATTGTAAGATCACGGCGAATAAGTTGGATAAAAAAATAATGAATAATAATTTATATTCATACATGGCACCACCAGAAACTGCAGTCGAGTAATTTCCTGGGTCCATGTATGCAACTGAAACCATTATTCCAGGGCCAATAAAGGCAGCAAACTTTCTGAGTCCCGCAATCATATCATAGCACGTTACTTAACTGTTATCCACTTTTGGGGTCAGTTTAAATCAATTTCTTGCTAGTTTGAGTCACTTTCAACTGCTGAACTTCTTCACAATTTGTCAAAGCTAGTTTACTACGTAAATCCAAGCACTATAAAGCCGTATTAAGTATGAATGTACGAGCAAATTATCGCGCTTATCTGGTGATGTTAATTAATCTATACTTTCAGATATAATTTTAGTCAGTTTAGATTCTGAGACATAATAATAATTACTTTTACAGTTTATCGATTGCATAACTATTTTAATATGTTGGGGTAGTTAGTGGTGGTGTACCGGTGTGAAGTGCGCCGTATCCTTATTAATGATGTGTCGTATTTCTTGTTATGGTCATGCGGCTATGTTCACGTGCATTCTAAAAATAGGTCAAACAACACCTGCATTTTGTTTATAAAAAGCCCAAAAATCCTAAACTCTATTACGTATATAAATCTACCATTTAAGATTCCCTTACATACACACTCATCGCCAAGACATTATCCCACCAAAGGTTATATATACGTAATTTGAGGCTGAGATTCTCAAATCGCACAAAGATCTAAACAACCTTAACTATGCAATTACTCTGGTTTACTGCCATATTGGTATGGAGTATTAGCAAGACATTAGGATTATCTATTGAAATCGGAGATGTCGATTCAATATGTGAAGCCGCTTGGTATATTGCCAACGGTGAACTAAATTATTATGAAGGTACGAAGAAAGGAGGAACAGTTGGAATGTTTTCAAATCCTTACTATTGGTGGCATGCCGGTGAAGCATTTGGTGGATTAATTGATTATTATACATTCTGTAACCATACTGATGATGATTTAAAAGATCTTCTTGTACAAGGAATGTTTCATCAAGCCGGTGATGATTTTAATTATATCCCATCAAATCAATCATTAACTGAAGGTAATGATGATCAAGGTGTTTGGGGGATGGCTATATTGGAAGCTGCTGAAAGAAATTTAACTCAACCTTCCGATGATCATTCGTGGATTTCTTTAGCTCAAGCTATTTATAATACTATGAATGCTAGATGGGATACTCAACATTGTGGAGGTGGATTAAGATGGCAAATCTTCACTTGGAATTCAGGTTATGATTATAAAAATACAATTTCAAATGGTTTATTGTTTCATATTGCTGCTCGTTTAGCAAGATATCTTGATAATGAAACTTATGTTGAAACATCAGAAAAAATTTGGGATTGGATGACTGAAGTTGGTTTTTATAGTTTAGACGGTGATTCATTAACTATTTATGATGGAGCAAAAGTTGGTGATAATTGTTCAGATGTTACAAAATTAAAATGGTCTTATTCTTATGGTGTATTTATTGCTGGGTGTGCATATTTAGCTAATTTCACTGGTGAAGAAAAATGGAAAGAAAGAACTATTGATATTATTCATGTTGCAACAGATTATTTCCAACAAAATGGGATTATGTCAGAAATGACATGTGCTCCTTATGATAGATGTAATAATGATCAAAGATCATTTAGATCACTTTACTCAAGATGTCTTGGTGTTACTACTGTACTTGTACCAGAATCAAGAGATGCAGTTGATGAATACTTAGAAAAAAGTGCACAAGCAGCTGCACAATCGTGTTCTGGAGGTTCAGATGGTGTAACTTGTGGAGAAGATTGGAATCATCAAGGTTGGGATGAAAAATATGGATTAGGTGAACAAATGTCAGCATTAGAAGTATTATTAGCAACAATTCAAACAGATTTCCCTGCACCATTAACGATTAAAAATGGGGCTAATAATCAAACAAATAATAATGCTGGTCTTGATACTCAAGATCATACCAATAAGAATGAATTAAAGATTGGTACTAAAGATAAAGCTGGTGCTGGTGTATTAACTGCAGTAGTATTAGCTATTATACTGGGTGGAAGTATTTGGATGGCTCTTTAGGCCTGCAAGATTTAGCCTTTGGATCCTTGGGCCTACAAGCCTTTATGGCCCTAAACAATGTGATTTAGTTCCGACTAACATAGAGTCAATGTATAAGTTTGAGCTTACTCTTTAGTATTGTGTGATTTTCACAATTTCTTGTAACTTTTATAAAGTAATTCCAATGTAATTACTTTATAGTAGATACAATTTATTTTATATTCTATTCCAATGTTAAACAGTTAGCAGTTGTCAGTTAATTAGTTAAGCAGTTCATTGGTTAAGTATATGCTAGAGATCTCGCAGTAAAGAATCGCAGAAGCTATCTACTTATCAGTGCGATGGTTCTCCTAAAACTAATAAACGATTTTGCAAATCCTACGGGAACCACAGGGCTTCCGGCCGCCAGAAGGCGAAGATTATATATTCCTCCATCCACCAATTACCCACTTTTTTCTTATGGCGAAGGAGATGATCAAAGATCATTCTTATCATTGATTGAAACTGGCCTGTTCGTCACATCTCAAGATGACAGTGATGCAGCTAGTGTTAGCACCTCCAGATCACTCCCGTCGTCCCTTAGTTCGGTTAATACAGATCACGAGTCACTTCGGTCGTGGCTATTAGAAGAAAGAGATCAACAAAGGTACTCAGCCATTGAAGAAAGCGATGAAGACTTTTTAGATCATTCACAGTACTCCTTTTCGTCTAAAACTAAAGAAGATTTTGCTACGCTAATACCCACAAATGGCCAGGAACTAAAAGTTTTAGCTAGGTATTCCGTACCGTTGATTATTACGTTCGTATTGGAACATTTCTTTAGCATTGTATGTTTAGTGGTTGTTGGACATTTAGGTAAAAATGAATTGGCTGCAGTGTCATTAGGTTCAATGACTACCACTATCACGTTTGCTGTTTTTGAAGGAATTGCTACCGCTTTAGATACACTTTGTCCTCAAGCATATGGAGCTAAGAATTATGAATTAGTCAGTATTCATGTTCAAAGATGTTTAATCTTTTCATTCGCCGTCTATATTCCTTGCGCCTTGATGTGGTGGTACTGTTCGCTCTACTTGAAGTATATTATTGAAACAGAAGAGGTTTTAAAACTTACTGAGCTTTTCCTTAGAATCTTGGTGCTTGGCGGACCTGCTTATATTTTCTTTGAGGATGCAAAGAGATTCCTTCAAGCTCAGGGAATTTTTGAAGCCGGTACTGGAATTTTATTCCTTAGTGCTCCCGTTAATATCTTTTTATCGTGGTTTCTAGTATGGAATAAATCAATAGGTTTAGGATTTGCTGGGGCTCCAATAGCTACTGTGATCAATTTCTACTTGATGGATATATTATTGGTCTTGTACGTTGTATTTATCGATGGGCAGAAATGTTGGTTTGGATTAGCATCGTTCCAGCAACTTTTCGATCAATGGGGACATCTTTCTAAATTAGCAATTCCTGGTATTGTGATGCTAGAAAGTGAATATTTTGCCTATGAAATCTTGACGTTATTTGCATCTTACTTCGGAACTGTTCAATTAGCAGCTCAAAGTGCCGCTAGTTCCATTGCTTCATTAACTTACATGATCCCATTTGCAATCAGTATTGCTGCTTCAACAAGAATTGCTAATTATATTGGTGCTGGGAACACCGAAGGAGCTCAAACTGCTACTAAGATAGCATTATATGTTGGAATAGTGATAGCTTGTTGTAATTGTCTATTATTATTTTCCTTCAAATCGTTGATAGCCAAAGTATTCTCCAAAGATGAAGCAGTAATCCAGCTCATAGTTGATTTATTTAATCCTTATATTGCAATTATTCAAATTGTTGATGGATTAGCATGTGTAGCCAGTGGGATTTTAAGAGCTCAAGGACTACAGAAAATAGGTGGATATATTAATTTCTTAGCATATTATGCGTTTGCAATTCCGTTGGCATTGTTGTTGAATTACTGGTTCGATTTAGAGTTAGTAGGACTTTGGCTAGGAATTGGTGGTGGGATGTTGCTTATAGCTATATGCGAGATTACAGTTATACTTCGAAGTGATTGGGATGATATTGTATTTAAGGCTAGTTTATTGCATGATCCTGATTTTGCTGATTTTAATGATTAACAACATCAAGAAAGCTTTCACTTTCTTGATTAAGCTTCTTTACAAGAGACATTGCATTCTATTAAGTATGAGAATACTAATAAATAATACACACTAAATATTAATGAAATAGTTGTTTCTTTTTGTATCAACTATCAACATTACACTGTTCTCCCCTCTTTCTTCTTCATATTCTTCAAGTAACCACCCCGAATACTTCTTGTTTGGGTGCAAATATCAAATCATAATGCGAATCGCGTTCATCATGAAGCCGACATACTTAAAAAACATAGGGCAACTGGCTCTTAAAAACAGTTTACGGATCCAAACGTATCAAATAAGACATAATTCTACTGTTTCAAAGGTTTCTGAGCCAATTGGATCGGTTTCACCTGAAATTTTAACTCATTTAAACACCTATAAAACATGGTTCCCTCAAGATAAAGTCACAAATTCCCTTATAGATTCATATGAAAGACTTCGGTCTTTGCCGCAAGAGACAATACGGATTGGTGTGATTTACCAGGACGAAGATACAAAGGCTCAAAGTAAAATAATCGAAACTTTATTAGCAGACCCATTGGCCAGTAATAATCAAGCTTGGTTCAATAAAATTGTCAATAGGAACAAACAAGAAAATATAACTTTCAAATCAGAACAAGAACCCGACATTTCAGGAACCGTATTTCGATTACCTTCACCGATATTAAGTTCATCTACAAGACCAAAATTCATGATTCCTCCAACGAGCATTACTCTTAATGATATTATCCTATACGAAATCAATGATTTGACCAGATTCGGGAAATATAATTCGTGTCATTTCTTCATATACATCACACATAGACTTACAGCTATTAGGAAATTGCCTGAGAATATCAGCGATAGAATTCTTTTAACCATCATAGATAATAATGATTTCACTCCAAGTTCAAGTGAATCTTCACCAATCCCTACGTTAGACAGTGAATCTCAGATCGTCAAGATTAATACTGAAACCAGTTATCACGGGATCCAACAATTCATGGAACATGATGTTAAGGCCCTGACTGATTACTTGCAATCGATGGTGGAGAGTAATATCTTCCAAATCATGAAACTTATAGGTTATAATTTACCCATAGAAAACCTTATAAAGTGGAATTTGAATAAGATTATAGGGCACGTTAAACGAGAGGAAATAAATTTCCAAGAACTCGGCCAATTATATGAAGAATTGAAGTTCAACCAAATCAATCAGTTCAGTGCATCGATGCATTCTGAATTGCAGAAACAATTAATTCCTACAACTACCAGGTTCTTTAATAAACAATTGAAATGGTGGAAATTATACTGGCGAAATGATAATGTAGAATATGATTTGAAAGATTTCTTTGCAGAGAATTTCATGCTTAAGAGTATTGAAAATTATAACGTTTCAAGAGGGAAGATTATCAACCAATTACAGAACCATAAATTTGTTAATTATTCCCCATTACAACCACAAGATATTGCTAATCCATTATTGAAGATGAAAAATGATTTAATAAGTAATAGACTTAATCAAGAAATACAACCTAAAGTTAATTCAGCCCTTTTCTATGGATTTGTGTATTATCAATTGCCAATCACTATAATAAGTGGGTTTGCGTATCAAGTATTTGAATTTTCTTTAAACAGTTCAGTTTCTATATTCGGCTTAGGAATAGTAATGGGTTTCAATTACGTCTCTAAAACATGGGAACTGTTTACTAAACAATGGTTAAACCAATTGTTCGAACAAGTTAGAGTTTGTCTAGATCAAGATTGTATAGAGAATGGGTTGGTCAAAGAATTGGCTGAAAGGTATAATGAAGAAAAACAAATCATTGATACAAAGACCCAAGTTATAGATGGGATTACTAGAAAAGAATAGGAATACCAGAAAAGAATAAATATATTTAATAAATAATTCATACTCATTATAATGAAGGTGGGGCAGCTTGTCTTTTACTCTTTAATTGTTGTTCTAATCTATCAAATTCTCTTAATGCAATTTCTTCCTCAGGATCCAATATCTGTTCAATACTATCAACTTCCTCGATATAGTGTTTCAACATTGATTCAATACCATGTTTTAACGTATCTTCACTTGATGAACAACTCTTACATGCACCTTGAAGTTTCAAAAAAACTTTACCAGTTTCTTCATCATAACCTTTAAATTCAATATCACCTCCATCATCCTGTATAGCTGGTCTTATTCTTGTTTCAATAAGCTCTTTAATCATCGATACAATTTCCAGATCATCTTCACTGCTTAATTGTTCTTCGGTTTCTTTGATTAATTCTTTTGTAATAACAGGTTGAACTTTTGATGTTAAAAATTCATCCATCAAATCAGTAACTTCTGGCCGGAGGTTCGCCCAGTTAATGTGATCTTGTTTATTAACAGTAAGAAAATCTGGTCCTAACATAACAGATTTAACTCCTGGGATTTTGAAAAGTTGCAATGCAAGTGGTGAATGCATAGCTTGAAGTGATGATGTGAATTCATAGGTTTTATTAGGGATGGGCACAATTGGAGCTTCAGGACTTACAAATTTAAGTGCATCAGGATTTGGTGTATTAAGGGTTTGAAAGCTTAGGTTTCTGACTGCTAAACTTATATTTATTGGTTTGTTCCTTATAATTCTTGACAACATTTTTGTGAAGTAGTTCGACAAAGAAGCAAGTTTATATATAATAGATTATTAATGACCGCGCAAATCGGACTCGGCTCCGGAGAAATGGAGTGAGTAATTGTGCGACACCGTGCGACATCGAGTAATCACCGCAATCGTTATTGGTGCCCAGATTCGCGACTTTCTTGCTGCTTGTATGGTATAATTAGTGCTATGTAATCATTTATGTAACCATTTATGTAATCATATTTAATTTGTTTCAATCCCTTTTAAGACGTTGGGAAAGCTAGTTGAGAAAACTAGAAGGGAAAGCTAGAAGAGCAGAAATGTACTGCCGGTGATATTAACAATATTAGCCCATGAAACACTGTCATTAGTTAGCCCAGAGTCAGTAAAATTCAATGGTGGATAATATGGCCCCTCTGGCTCATATGTAGTACCATCCCAGCAATATTCATTAAAACATTCTTGACATTCTTCACTAGGTTCAATGCCTTGTCTCTCTTGCTCTCTCTTAATAACAGCACAGGCAACACATTTGGGCCATTGTTCATCTATAGTTCCATTTAATCTTGAAACTGTTTCAAATCCATTGGTAATAATAGCTTTCTTTTCTTCGTCAGTGAAACTAAATTGGTATAATGAAATATTAGACCATTGAGTATATGGTCTATTACCAATATACACTGTTAACGGTGGGATAGTATCATTCTTAGTCAAGTCAGTTAAATTCTTTGCATCGCAGCCAAAAAACGTAGGTTTAGCAGTTAAATTCTGATGTAAGAAAGTTTCCTCATTAGGAATATATGGAACTACCATATTCTTTCCTTGTTCGGTAAATTGTCGTTCATAACTAGCAATTAAAGGTCTTCCATTTGGCCAATTATCGGAATTATCTAATGTGAAAACAATATCCAATTTTCTTTGAGTTGTCATTAATGATGAAAGTGCTAATGTTTCATTAGCTAATCCTCCATCTATCAAGTAAAGCGTATCGTTAGTTACCAACAGCTGTGATCTGGCAAATTTCGTATCTCTAAATGGATTAGGGCTGTACTGAGCTACATCTTGACTTGTATCTGATAAGTAAGTCAAGAATCTTCTTACGAGCCATTTCAAGACGAAATTCAATTGATGACAATCATCACAAACAAGGGAATTCAAATAAGAATTGAATAATGATGATGATGTTCCAATAGTGAATCCTGCATTATCGTATCCTTTCACACAACTACCATTTCTGGGAACCCCATTTCTTAAATCAGTACCTAAATATTGGATATCAGTGAACGAATTCAAAGAAGGATCAAACGATCCCATTTCAAATGGATTGAATTCAAACACCGTGGAATTGGAATTGTATACAACAGATCCTGGTGCTCTTCCAACGGCTGTAACGAATGGGAATGGCATATCGTAGTTCTTGAACGCTGATTGCCCTCTTATATCTGACCACGTAGTTGCAGCTCCGTAACCCGAATCTTCAGGGAATAATTGGTAAGCTAAACCTCTACCCCATGCATCTGTCAAAGTAACTGGGAACCCTGCATTTCTTTTAGCAGTTAAGTCATATTCAATCCCACTATTTGAACCAGTTACCCAATGATTAGCATGCAGTAAAGCTCCCCATAAATTTCTACTTAAAACTGGCCAAATAATTGTCCAAAGTCCTTTGGTTTCAATTAACTGATTAGAATCGGTTAAATTCCATATATTATCAAGATTTTCAAAAACTGTTTGATGGATATTTGGCCAATTTTGTAATGCTAAAGATCCTAATAAATATGAACCTCCTGATAATGCACTAATATAACTAGCACTCTGTAAAATTCCTCCTAATGCAACTTCAGTAGCATCTTCAGTTCTATTATCTAAAGCTGCTAGTTGTCCTATACCTAAAAGCATCGACCTATATCCACCACCGGAAAGTGATACTCCTATATTAATAGGCTGAGAACTATTCGAAATAAATTCATCTGCATCAAAACCATCTAAATCAACATTATTTAAATATTCCACTATCGCTTTAGTTGTCTTTTCCTGTCTTTGATTAATCCAATCGGTTTCATCGACTGAAAGTGTATCACCTTGACGAACAAAGTTCCTTACATTGGGACATGTTACTAATCCTGGTGCATACGAATCCGTAGGAGATTGGCATATTACCGTAACAATGAACCACAACCAAATTACGATAGTCATTTGGAAATGTTTCCTCCAAAACCAATATTTTAAATAGGGTTTACCCCAACAATTCCCAATTAGGAAGTTTTGTTATTAGTTTTTAATTGCCATTAAAAGTACTTTTTGGGGGCGGAGTTGTTTGTTATTCTTACCGTAGAGTGTACTGGAGTATCCGGATATTAGCATGTATCATTAGTTCTTGTCACTTGTAGAATAAGAGGTTTGCAGCCAAGATTCGGAGTTCATAGCCAACAAATTTCCTATTTAGGAAATGCGATGAGAAAGTGTCAATACATCAATAGACCAAGAATAATCCGACAATACTCAAGAAAGATCAACAATAATCCTGTTCGTATCATTACTACACGTTTCATTGTCCTTATTTGTATTTATATTACTCTATAATAAATTTCTATAATAAGTTTCTATAATAAATATTCTCCTCTATAATAAATATTAATCATCGTTTCTGATTATATCATGGATCAAGTTATTGGTCTCAAATGGATTGTCTATATATAAGTTATGTCCCCCTTCACTGATACTATGAACGTGAGCTAGGTCTTTATGTTTTTGGTTGATTTCTTCAACCAACTTAGCACCAGCTTCAGCGTTCATAAAATCGTATTGGCCATAAAGGAAATGAACCTTGAACCCCGGCTCCCATTGTTTCTTCTGTATGAAATTAGTAAACTTATCAAACAACGGAACTTTACTCACCGTGCTTGGAGTTAATAAATGTTTGATATAAATATCAGAAACGGTCCCACTAGTAATGGAATTATAAAGGTATTCTATAATTAAAGAGATTTCCTCATTGGATCCATATACTAAGTCATTATTGTTGGTGAATAATGAAGTAGCCCCGCCATTTTTACTGATTAATTTATTGATTTTGAACAATTTCATGTACCACATATCCCAATATTTCTTCACACCCCAAGGTCCCATGAATTTAAGAAGTCTAGGGAGATATGGCTGGGTATTATACCAGAATCTTACTGTTTTGGGAGGAAGGATGGGAATTCTAGTAAGAAAATTGAAAGATGAAGGGTCCAAAGTAGGTTTAATAGTTAGATTCTCTTTCTCATCGCCATAGGGTGCAAGCCGTTTCTCACTACCATAAGGTCCTGTAATAGCATGGATATGCCTTTCTACACCAACTGGAGATAATAAAATAAGGTTCTTCAAATTGTTTGGGTACTTTATTGAATAACTAGCTGACCAATATCCTCCATAAGAATGGCCAACTAAGTAATCAATTTTATCAAGCTTAGATGCAAGTCTCCATTTCTCAAGTCCTTGTAGGTAATAATCTTCTATTTCATTCAAAATAGGTTCGAATTTCTGCTTGTATTCCGCAAACTCTTTGGGATCAATAATGAATGATTCTACTAACTTATAATATTTGTTATACAACTTCTTAGGATCCGTTGGTTCATTATCTATCAATTTCACTGGAGGACATTTTGGAATAATAGCACTAATTAATTTCGATTCTATTTTGGGATTAGATGAGAGGCCAAACGATAAGTTGTCTAAGAAATGGACTTTATAGTTATAATTCATATCTTTAAACTTATTGATGATCTGAAAATTTCTTGCAAAGCATCCTAAAGAAGCTCCATAACCGTGAAGAAACACTACATGTTTTTTAGGGTTCCCAGGTTTATTTGTGACTTCAAAATTGACTTCATTGATATGATTTTTGTTATCTATCATGATTTTTTCATTCTTGATAGTTATACCATGGTTGCGATCCTGTGACATCATTAACTTAAGGAGGTCATTTTGAAGGGTTTGAAGTCGATTTTTTTGTAAAGAATTATACCAGATCCTACATAGTTGTGGGAATGTAAGTTTTATGGGTTTGTTTGGTTTATATGATGCAGGGAGTTTAAAGGTTCTAATAAATAGTAGCTGCATGATTCAAGCGAGGATGAGATGCGACTGAGAAATACTTTACTTAACTATGGCGTAGAAATGCAAACACTTAACTAAGAATGTAAATATTAGTAACGTCATAGTTAAAGCTGATAGTTAATAATTATAGTTATAGTTCATATATGCATTTAATAGAAAGCTATTAATAGCTAAGAGCTAATAATTAGCACACAGTTTAGAATTAGTTAGAGTTAGTGGACAACAGTCAATAATAGTTAACCATTATGTGACTTATAAAGTCGATCATATTTGATTTACAGATCGATCCATCAGAGTTGAAAGTCCCGGGGTTCAATGCCAGAGGCCCCAGCCCTTCCTGAACCAGTATCACGACGTCATATTTAAGCATGAATCCCACTAAAATAGGACTTAACCCTTAATAACCGTTAAATCATATTGTGGTTATGGGTATTCGGAAACATTTATAATCCTATAACATTTGCAGCCATTCCCCCACTCAATTGTAGAAAACACGACAGCAACCAACGGCACCGCACCGGCACCGAATGTCTCCCACGGCAGAATCATAAATTGCACCTAATTATGAATGTGATAATTATAATCAAATCACATATTTGAAAATAATTATTTAATTAAGTCTGACTATTCGATACTCCGAATATTCCATACTCTTATGCTCTACTTAAGTATTCTTAAACATGTAAGTAATAATCAGATGATGTTTAGTGGTTTTATCGGCGATGACTCAAGAATCAGGACATCCTTTTAGCCGGAAGTGCATGTGCGGACTAAGGGAATCTGGGGTAACGTCCACTATAAATTTCACACAAATCAGCAATTTTTTAGATTAACTGTAACATGCCTTACACTAAAATTGATATTGATCAAGAGGAAGCTTTCTTCCAACAACAAGTTCAAGAAATTGCTAATTGGTGGAAAGATCCAAGATGGCATAAAACTAAAAGAATTTATAAACCAGAAGATATTGCTAAAAAGAGATCTAGTTTAAAAATTGATTATCCTTCATCTAATCAAGCTAAAAAATTATTTAAATTATTAGGTGAACATGATAAAAATAAAACTGTTAGTTATACTTTTGGTGCTTTAGATCCAATCCATATTACTCAAATGGCTAAATATTTAGATTCTATTTATGTAAGTGGATGGCAATGTTCTTCAACTGCTTCAACTGCTAATGAGCCAAGTCCTGATTTAGCTGATTATCCATACGATACTGTTCCAAACAAAGTTGAACATTTATGGTTTGCTCAGTTATTCCATGACAGAAAGCAAAGAGAAGAAAGATTAAACTTATCTAAAGCTGAAAGAGCTAAAACTCCATACACTGATTTCTTAAGACCAATTATTGCTGACGCTGATACTGGTCATGGTGGTATTACTGCTATCATTAAATTGACCAAATTATTCGTTGAAAGAGGTGCTGCTGGTATTCATATTGAAGATCAAGCTCCTGGTACTAAGAAATGTGGTCATATGGCTGGTAAAGTTTTAGTTCCAGTTCAAGAACATATTAATAGATTAGTTGCTATTAGAGCTTCTGCTGATATCTTAGGTAGTGACTTATTATGTGTTGCTAGAACTGATTCTGAAGCTGCTACTTTAATCACTTCTACCATTGATCACAGAGATCATTACTTTATCAGAGGTGCTACTAACCCAGATTCTCCAGATTTAGCCACTTTAATGGCTGAAGCTGAATCTAGTGGTATTTATGGTGATGCTTTACAATCTATTGAAGATGAATGGACTAAAAAAGCTAATTTGAAATTGTTCCATGAAGTTGTAATTGATGCTATCAATGCTTCTTCAATTTCTGACAAACAAGGTGCTATCAAGAAATTCACCGATAAGGTCAACCCATTAGCTGAAACTTCTCATAAAGAAGCTAGAAAATTAGCTAAGGAAATCTTAGGTAAAGATGTTTACTTCAATTGGGATGTTGCTAGATCAAGAGAAGGTTACTACAGATACCAAGGTGGTACTCAATGTGCTGTTATGAGAGGTAGAGCCTTCTCTCCATATGCTGATTTAATTTGGATGGAATCTGCATTACCAGACTATAACCAAGCTAAAGAATTTGCTGATGGTGTTAAATCTAAGTACCCTAACCAATGGTTAGCTTATAACTTATCACCATCTTTCAACTGGAACAGAGCTATGCCAGCTGATGAACAAGAAACCTATATTAAGAGATTAGGTAAATTAGGTTACGTATGGCAATTTATTACTTTAGCTGGTTTACATACTACTGCATTGGCTGTTGATGATTTCAGTAACAAATATAGTCAAATTGGTATGAGAGCTTATGGACAATCTGTACAACAACCAGAAATTGAAAAAGGTGTTGAAGTTGTTAAACATCAAAAATGGTCAGGTGCCGAATATATTGATGGTTTATTAAAGATGGTTACTGGTGGTGTTTCATCAACTGCTGCTATGGGTAAAGGTGTTACTGAAGATCAATTTAAGGAAAAAGCTGCTGGAAAAATCTAGTTACACTCATATATTTATAAACATTGGTTTTAGCTATTTCTCTACTCTGAATCTCTCCTATTTGACTATGGATTTTTTATGTAAGAGAATATTTATATGAGCTTCATTATTATTGTTTGATTCTGAAAGAAGAAATTCGCACTCATCTCATAAACAAAGATGGGTTTTATAACGCCTGGCAAGCGATATCTGCGGTTCCAGCACCAAAAGGACATTAAGAAAGTGCTGGCAGAGAAACTAAGGCGAATAAAAGCAACATACAAGCGAAAGCCTGGTGGTTCTATCCATACTAGATTAACTAGAGCAGAACAATATCCATCAACAGAAGATGATTCATATGATTTTACTACAATATATGATCCAATCATGGAACTGGAACCAGTACCCCAAATACAACATGTCGTTAAACCAACTTACAGTCCACCAAGCATAAAGTCACTCTGTGAACTCCCAGAAGAAATCTTATTTAAGATATTCTCCTACACTCCTTTAGGAGAGAATAACTTGCATCTAGTAAACAAACAACTCAATGAAACGTTAAAATTAGAACGTTTAGGGGTGTTTTATATACAGAAAATGGTATTTGAACAATTTGTCAATGATTTAAATATGAAAATAAGTAAGTTTTACCCTTATATTACTAAGTTAATTAGTAAGTTTAACGAAAGAAATATGGCTTCAGAGACATTTCAAGAGTTTGAAACTAATATTAAACTATTCCAGAAATTCAGTTACGGCTTAAATGTAGAGATTTTTAAGTTCCCAGCTCCATACAATTTATCATTAGAATTCTTCAACCAGTTTTTTATACTAGACAATAAAGAAATCATTAAAGAACAGACCAGACGATGCACATATGTCAAGCAGAAAATACGAGCATTAAACCAGGAATTAAGTAGTAGAAATCAAGTAGATTTCGATGAACTTAGTAGAATGGCAGATGCAGCATTTGAAGAAGATCAAGAAGAAACTACAGAATATAAGTTTGGAGTGCCCGTACCGAAGTTCCCTGCTACATTCAACAATGTCAATACTGTAGAGAAGTATACTTCAGTCAAAATTCTTATGGAAAACTTAAACTTCAAATTCACCGATATAAATTTAGTATTGAGTAATATTCTCGATAATAAACTCCCACTAAAGAAGAAAATGAAACTCATCAAAATAATGGTGCATAACCAATTATTTGAAATCGACGACATGCTTATTTTGAAAGCTTTTAATCTGCTTATTGACTGTCATTATAACGCTGATTTTGAAAAAATCGTGCATAAATTACTTCAGATCTTCTATAAATCTGATCAAAGTGACGGTGAATTATGGAATTTTATAAAGATTTCTAAAGAAGTTGAATTGTTTCAAATACTATGTGGATATGCTAATCCTAATTTTGCATTATAATAGATACGATTAAATAGATACGATTAATGAACATTAAATTCTAACTTTTTGATATTCTCAGCCCCGAAAAACACCAAATACATCTCTTAGAATATACAATTACATCTATGTACTTATAAAGTCCCAAAACTTATCTAAGCACATCTATCTATAATATTTCTAGTCGTAGCCTTGGCTATCATCTCGCGAAAATTTTCACCAATAAGAATCATTATGTTAAAGCAGATCTCAAACGTAAAAACTATCAATAGGTCTTTAGGAAGCATACGTCGGTTCCAGAACAAGTCGATACTTAAACAGTTTAAAGAAAATGAAATCGAGTCACCTGAAAATTTAGCTAAAGAATCTAGTTTACCACACATCAAACAAGACTTTAATATGAAGCCAAGACCACTCAAAGCTAAATCAGCTTTCCTTTCAGATAATAAGATCGAAAATGATTCAGGGTATAAAATGTCACAGTTCCTGCAAAATATAGGGCAAATGGTCATCAAATTATTCCATATAGATATGGATAATTCAAGATCTGGACCTGTTGCTGGTTCTACATACTTTGGTGAAGTCAAAAGACAAGGTATGTTTTATCCAGACGAACCATTAAGTGAAACTGCCAAGTTCTTTTATCAAACATTAAAATTACCTATGTCTTTCAGTCAGTGGTACCAGATATCAGTATTGCATTACTGGATATTATCAGTAAGAATGAGAGCGATGCCTTTTAAATATGGAAGAAATTACCAGCAAAAACTTGTAGATAGGTTGTTCAAAGATATGGAATTAAGAATGGCAGAAGAATTAGGGATAAATTCTAATCGTACTATCGAAACTTTCTTAAAAGATTATCACACTCAATTATTAGGATGTGTTTTATCGTATGATGAAGGATTAATGACCGATGACATAACTTTAGCGGCTGCATTATGGAGAAATGTCTTTAATGGAGATCCTAATGTCGATATGAGACACGTAGAAGCATTAGTAGGATACGTCAGAGGACAATTATACGTTTTAAACAAGATGAGTGACAGAGAATTTGGATTTGGAGATTTCAGATTTGTCTCACCAGATCAAATAGTTAAGCCATTAACCAAGGCACAAGAACAAGAATTAAGGGAAAAGGCTAAAGAAAGATATGCTGAAAAAACCTTACCATCCCAGAAAAGTGTTCTTTCGTTAGATGAGTGAACATATACTTGTAAATATATAACACACTGCACACCACTACAGTAGATACACTGTATATCTTACACCCGATATCAATACCAAGTGCAGATATACCGCAGAAATATTGTAATGGAGAACAGTGACAGCTTAAACCTAATGAAATAAGCTACAACTTAGATGTAACTTGGTTAGTATCGTTTGTCCAATCGTAGGCTTTAGATGCTCTGATCATTACGTTCATAACAGCATAATCAGATCCTTCTTTAGCACCTTCAACCTTAGTTCCTAATACAATATCTTCATAAACATGGAATCCAAACTTATTATAAATAGGAATATTTGTAGGACTTGAACTCTCTAAATAAGCTAAACTTTGAGGATCTTTATCGATATAATTATTAAACATATAATTGAACATCGACCTAGCATTACCTTTACCTCTAGCTTCAGCTGTAGATCCTAAATACACCAATGTATACAAGCTTTTGTTCTTGAAACGAGAATCTGTAGATAAGATCCGATCACAAGTATCGTGTAAAAGAGGTAACATCCCATTAAAGACTTTTTCTCTTCCTTCATCTTCAACCATATCCCATACTTTCCCGTATCCAGACTTCATCAACGTACCAAACGATTCTAAGCCTTTATCCATAGAATCTGGTAATGACCAAATAGCTACCGTTTCAAACTTATTATCTAATTCATTGATCCCCAACACCAAACCTGTTAAAATATGCTGGTTCAAATACGACGCATAAAGTTCATACTCACATTTTTTCCTCTTTTCTGCGTCACTAATATGACACATTAATAATTTAGCTAAAGAATCTTCAGCAAATGCTTCAACCAAAGTGACAGCAGCTTTAGCTACATCATCTTGATTTAAAACTCTAAGATTTTTATTTATATTCATGGCTTATTACTGTATTAAAATGATAATACAAATTTATATTGATAGCTCAATAAAATGAACATGCCTATCTAAAGTGTTTAACTTGAGATCTATCAAAATCAAATGGAATTTCGTAGTTTATAAGTAATACAGAGGGACGCTTCGTCATGCCCAAAAAGGGAAGTCGACGCGGAGAGCCGTAGATAAAAGAGAGTCGTGTTTGAACCCAATGGAGATCCAATTCCTATTTAAAACCTTATAGGTACCTTATAATTAACCTTTAATTAACCCATATTTACAAGTTTATAGTACAAAATATTTACACTAGTTGTTAGTACATCAGAATAAAATTTTCTCTTATCAGGAGTCAGAAGTCAAACGTCCTTTTTTTTTAAATCATCATTACGTACCTTTAATTATGCGATTCTAATGCCTTCTTTGGTAGCTTTAGGCAATGCTTTAATCCATGATTTACGACTTTTCTTGTCGGTAATAATGAAAACTCTACCACTCTGTCTCATACGACCAGTACGGCCAATTCTATGAACTAAATCCACAGAGTTATTAGGGAAATCCATCAATATAACATTCTTAACTCCATGGAAGTTAACTCCTCTTGCAAATAAGTCAGTGGTGATTAGTACTTTAATAGCACCACTGGTTTCTGTAATTGGTTCTGATGGAACTAAGAATGGTTTAATTTTACCGGATCTTTCTATCGGAGAATCAGCTCCCGATAATCCTACTAAATTATCAGGATTCTGGTGATATTTGGTGCTGAGAACACTTACTAATGGCATCACATCCTGTTTGTGATTAACAAACACTATGATTCTCTTAACTTGACCAGCTTCCGTTCCATCTTTCTGTATGGCATATAATGCTTGAGCCAAAGCTCTAGTTTTACTACCATTATAAGGATTCTGCTCAGCATCAATTACTTTTACAACAATCTGTTTGGGGACTTTATGCAACGATGGTGTAATTGCATCGATGGTTTGTCCGTCAAAGTACTTATCAACAGCTTTCTGGAAATTCTTAGGAATTGTAGCTGAACAAAGAATAATGTCTTTACACTTTGAAAACTTATTAAGAATAGCAGTAGTATCGCCTATCCATGACGGATCAAACAATGTGTCTGCTTCATCTACAACACAATACTGAACATTGTACAAGAATCTATAAGGATTCTGTTCCTGACTCTGTTGCTTACCTAATGATTGTAATTTTGTAGGCGTAGTAACAAGAATATCAACCGTGTGATTATTCACAGCGTTGAAGAATTTAGATGCTGGCTCACCTGCTCCCCATTTAAGGATATTGAAACCAAGATTATTCCTTTCATTCTCATTAATTAAGAAATTGCTATAGTAAGAATCATTAAAGAATTTAGGAGAAATAGTAGATTCAAGATCCAAGTTCAAATTATTAGCAGCACTAACTGTTTGATAGATTTGATCTACCAATTCATTTGTAGGAACCAAGATCACTGATCTAACTATAGGAACATTCCTAGAATCTTCAAATGATTTACGGCTCTTATTGAAATTCTTCAAGTCATCCTCCTTAAGCTTGGAAAGCACACTAGCCAAATAAGACCAAGTCTTTCCCGAGCCAGTCTCAGCAGCAACAGTAAAGACTTTCAACTGATTGTTGCTATTATTTTGCATCAACAGCTTATAAATATCTTTACTCTCCTCAAACTTATCCTTAGGTTTCTTCACACTTCTAATCTTATTAATCTTCCTTATAGCTTCAATTTGCACGGGAGTAGGTTTAATTTCTAGCTCTTCTTTAGACTTAATGTAAGTACTCTTTAAGTTATAAGAGTTCCTGATCTCCTCAATCATAGCAGCACGTACACTAGGAAAGATTCTTAACTCATTGAAGTCAGTAATAGATTTATTAGTTAAATCTAATTGTTTCTTAGTAGGAATTGTAAGTTTAGAGAAGTTCCCAAACTGAAACACTCCCAGTTTTGTAGTGGCCAGTTTCTTCCCATTGTTTCGAGGATTACCACTTTTAACAGATCTTCTTGTACTTGAAGCCCATCTGGAGTGATTAATCCATCTTAGTGTCTGAAATTCAACTGGTTTCAACTGTTTTACCAGCCTAAATATCATCACTGAAAATTTTTTCAGCGCGATCTTCTCTATTTAACTAATAAGATTTTGTTCAGACACAACTAATTCTTTGTGAAAACTTTGAAAAAACTTCTTGTAGTATAGGAACGATAGTTTCAGATGCATAGAATTTCTATCAGAGGTTTAAGCCAAAGTTCTCGAACTTTAGCTAAAGCTGCACCAAAGCTCCAGAAAGGTGGTAAGACAAAAGTCAAGCAAGGTTTTAAGACGAAGAAAGATGGTGAAGCTAAAGTTAAGAAAAGTGGAATGACTCATTTGAATTTCAAAGATGCAGTCAGGACGCTAGGTTATGAAAAGAATGCTCCAGAATTAGGATTCGTTCCAGAATTATCGTACCAAGAACAGTTAGCACAAGGAAGTGTAGTGAAATATTCCAAAAATACTGAGTCTATATTAAACCAGTTAGGTTCATTCAAGAAATATCAACATCATGAACTTTTTGCCAACCCTATATCGTTGCTCAGTGATAATCTCGTCCAATTAAATCAGACATTCTTAAGTAACTTTGAAAAGTTCAATGAGAATAAAGTCATATTACTTGGAGAACACAGAGCAGGTAAATCCACATTATTGCTGCAAATAAAAGCTTTAGCATTGCTGAAATTCAATAACAATGTTGTTTTATTACATTTCGATCATCCTGAAAAAATCAGAGAAGGTTCAAGTGATTATATCTACAATAAGAAGTTGGAATTGTATCAACAGCCTATGTTCACCAAAAGATGGATCATGAAAATAAGAGAAGCTAATAAAGATATCTTGACACAAATCCCATTGAGTCAGGATGTAGATTTCGTTACTAAGAAAGTGAATTACTCCTATAAGAAAGGAGAAAACAACTTATATGAATACCTTTTAAATTGTCATGATTTCGGCAGAACTGAATCGACTTCAGCTTTCCAATTCTTTGTAAATGAATTGAAAAACAGTCAAGTGCCTATCTTAATATCAATTGATAACTTTAATGCCCTTACAACTGAACCTTTCACCAAATATAGACATCCAGACTTCACACCAATCCATATTAAAGATTTTGAAGTTGGTAGATTCATTTTTGACTTGATTGACGGAAAAGTTTCATTTAAAGAAGGTGGGGTTTTATTGAGTGAATCAACTGATATTGGTAAGTCAGATAACTTATCTGTTGGCTTGCGTCATCAAGAGTTTGATCCTTATAGGTCTAAGGAATTAGACTTGCCTATTATTGAAACCTTATTGAAAGGAAATGTTAAATCATTCACTGTTGGTAATTTATCTAAAGCTGATGTTTCCACATTGATAGAATTCTACCACAAAGTTGGAGTCTTACAAATCAGAGATTACATCTACAAGCAGAAATCAGAAGAGCAGACTATTGATGGTGTAGATTTGAATCAATTGATCGAATTAAACTACGTCAAATCTGCAGGTAATCCTGGACTCTTACTTAAACATGTTGCTTTAAGCTATTAATATTTTGTATATAGATATATATCCTAGAATTTCATATTTACGTGAACAAAGTATCTTCTTCTCTCAAATATTCTCCTATATCTCCTTGTCTGAAAGCTACTATTGCTGTTGGTTGTAAGTTTTTAGTTTCGTTAGTTGATTTGGCACTTACTCCGAATCCTAAAGGAATATCATTCATCGAATATACTATAACTCCGGCATGTTCAGGGATATCTTCAGACATTCTTCCAACGTGAGCTTTTAATACATGATTTCCATATAAAAATGGCATTTCTCCATTAGGTTTAATCCATACTTTGAATTTAGCATACTGTGCCATGTATGGTAAAGCAGTTATATGTAATCTGAATTTCCCAGTCTTGGTGAATTTTCCTAAACAGGTACCTAAAGACATTAGCTGTTTACGGGAAACTGATGTAGCAAAGTTAGCTATTGATGCATTAACATAATAGACTCTATCTTTTTGTAGTCTGAACACATGAGGAACTTCGTTATCTATAAGAAAGGAGATGTTTCTTCCAATATAAGTGGCGAGTTTTTCAAAAACAACTTTAGTTTCTTCTTCTACTAAAGGTCTCATAATTGTCGTTTATATGCTTTATTTGGATGAATTTTTAAACTTTTTTTCAACTATAGATATTATTAACGTCCTTGTTATTCTATTTATTTCCTTTTAACAGCCACAAACTCTCTTAAACTATGTAAAAAATGAATCAACTTTGAGATGGTGATAGTAAATCCAGCTAAAATTTTCGCGATGAGCATCTCAAATTTCCTCATAGTTAACATGGAGAATGAGATGGATACAGCTCCTGTCGACAGTGGAAAGCTTGAAGAAAGCAGTAATGGAGTCAATGACACTGGTTTCAATCCAAAGAAAACCACTAAATCTCAAAAAACCCGAATTAATAAAAGACAAAAGAGGGAGAATGAGTAAGTACGTTAATACAATTCTATGAATTGTTGATATTTAAATCATTTTTACTAACTATTAGACAACGAGAATATAAACCACGTCTAGATGAAAATGGTGTGCCGCTTCCCAAGTTGGAAAGACGCCCAAAAAAGAAAGTTGCTTGTATGATTGGATACTGTGGAACAGGATATAATGGGATGCAAATTCAGAATAATCCTGATGTTAAAACTATTGAAAATGATCTCTTCCAGGCATTCATTAATGCCAAAGCTATTTCACCCGATAATGCGGACGATTTAAAGAAAAATGGATTTATGAGAGCTGCAAGAACTGATAAAGGTGTTCATGCAGCAGGTAATGTTATTTCCTGTAAACTTATTATCGAAGATGAAGATATATTAGAGAAAATTAATAGCTTCTTACCAGATCAAATTAGAATCTGGGGGATCGACAGAACTAATAAATCTTTTGATTGTAGGAAAATGTGTTCTTCAAGAGTTTACGAATACCTTTTGCCTACATATAGTTTCCTCCCACCTAAACCAGGTTCGACTTTGAGTGAACAATTAGCACTGGAACGTGAAGCTGCACCAGGTTTTTACAGAGAAGATGCAGAAGGAGAAGAATGGTGGAAAGAAACTTTAGCATTGCAAGAAGGATTACAACTGCTGGATGAAAAACCTGAAGTAATTGAAAAACAAACCAGGAAACTTGAAAATGATAGAAGAAGACAATTCAAACTATCATCAACTAAATTAGAATTATTCAGATCAGTGTTATCAAAATTTGAAGGGTCTCATAATTTCCATAATTATACTATTGGTAAACCATTTGCTGATCCAAGTGCCAGACGTTTTATGAAATCAACCACAGTAAGTGAACCATTTGTAATTGATGGAACCGAATGGGTATCGATCAAAATCCATGGCCAATCATTTATGTTACATCAAATCAGAAAGATGATTGCTATGTCAGTATTAATTGTTAGAACTGGTTGTCCAGATACTAGAATTGAAGAAAGTTTTACATCTACTAAAATCAATGTTCCAAAAGCTCCAGCTTTGGGATTGTTATTAGAATGCCCAGTTTATGAAGGATATAATCCAATGTTAGAAAAATTCGGTTATAATAAAATTGATTTTACAAAATACGAAACAGAAATGAATGAATTTAAAATGAAATTCATTTATGATAAAATATATAACGAAGAACTTAAAGAGAATTCCTTTTATGGATTCTTTGGATTCATTGATAGTTTAAAGAATAATGAAAATGAAAACGTATTCAAGTTTTTAAACTCCAATTTCCAAAAAGGTAAAGATGATAATATGAAAGGAGAAGTTAAATTCGATAATATTGATTAATATATTCCTTATGATAAACCCGTATTTACTTATGACCTAAAAACTTATGACTTTATATATAATTCTTTACCTTAAAGCCAATTTTGAGCTGGCTTTGCTTTTGGTTTCTTAGAATTATACATTTGTTGCTGTTGTAATTGATCAACTTTGTTGTTCAATTCGACAGGATTTTGAGCATGATTATCAAGCTGACCAGGTTGAATTCCTGTTGGAGGATTTGGAAGTGGAGTTGCAAGTTGTGGTTGACTTGGAGATTGTGCTTGATTTTGACCAGATTGATCTTGTTGATTTTCATTATCAATTAATTTTTGCTCTCTTTGTTTTTCTTGTTGGAATTTATATAAAGTCCAATCAAATACATAATCATACCTATAATTTTCACGTTTGAATAAATCTCTAAACAATTTTCTTAAAAATGGATAATCTGGTTTATCTTCAAATCTTAATGATTTAATATAATTCATATAATCTAAAAATTCTTTTGGTAAACCTTTAGTTAAAATATCATTTGGAGTTGTCATTTTCTTTTCCATAATTCTGTCATATTTTTGCCTTTTGGTGGCAGCTTTTAATCCTTGCCATGGTAATGATCCTCTACAGAAATAAATTAAAACATATCCTAAACTTTCTAAATCATCTCTTCTCAGTTGTTCAATACCTAAATGAGTATTAACTGATGCATATCTAGCAGTACCTGTTAAATTTTTATTTTCTCTGTAAGGAATATGTAAATGAGTTCTTGGATCTCTATATTTCTTAGCTAAACCAAAATCAATAACATTAACTTGAGATCCTCTTCTACCAATCCCCATTAAGAAGTTATCTGGTTTAATATCTCTATGGATAAAACACCTAGCATGAATATATTCGATTCTACAGATCAACTGATCAGCTAATAATAACACGGTTTTATAAGTGAATTTACGGTTACAATAATTAAATAAATCTTCTAATGAAGGACCTAATAAATCAATAACCATAGCATTATAATCACATTCAGTTCCATACCATCTGACAAATGGGATACCTACACCACCACTTAAAGCTTTATAAACTTTAGCTTCATATTCTAATTGTGGATGCTTTGCTTTAATGTTCTCTAACTTTATAGCTACTTCTTCACCACTAATGATATTAGTTCCAAGGTAAATGTCACCAAATGAACCACTCCCGATCTTCCTTCCAATCCGGTACTTTTTACCTACCCTGAGATCCATATTTTTTAGTTCAAATTAGGGAAAACGCTGTAAATATTGCACAAGAAATGTGTGTGATTAAATATGTATATATAAGATGTGAGTTTCGTACCTACTAGTACTTTTACCTACTTTTGTGATCCCTAAGGATTGTTTAGATTCCACAGATTCGAAAAATTTTAATGTCGTGCGCGGGTCACCAGCTGCGACTCAAGCATAACAAGAACAAGTATCACTGGAATGTCGTACAGTACCCTGAAACAATTGAAACCGCAAAAACAATAGTATGAAATTGTACATGTTTTTTTAATGAAATTTTCATGCAAATTACAAATTAATAATTGAAACACCGTTTAGAACTACGCGTAATTATTGATAAAATTATTTATTAAAACATTAATTATTAACTATTAGTCACACAAATATCCCTATTTAAGCCTTAGCAGAATCAGACTTCTTAAATTTATTAATAAATTTTTTGAAGAATTGGTTCTTTTTAACTTCTTTTTCAACCTTGGTGGATGTCTTTTCAACTTCTTTCTTAGCTTCTTCTGCTTTATCTTTGGCTGCAGCTACAACTCCTTCTTCTTTTGGTTCGGACACTTCGGCATCCTTTGCAGCATCCTTATCAGTGACATCTTCCTTTTTATCTTCAGCAGCTTCAACAATTTCATCCTTTTTATCACCGGCTTGTTCAACAATTTCGTCTTTCTTATCACCAGCTTCTTCAACAACTTCATTGTCTTTAACAGCATCAACAATTTCATCTTTCTTGTCTTCAGCAGCATCAATTACTTCATCTTTTTTATCTTCAGCTTCTTTAACTACTTCATCTTTTTTATCAGTAGCAGTAGTTTCAGGTGCTACCTTTTCTTCTTCTTTATCAGAATCATTGATAAAAATCTTTGAAGCTCTTTTAACTCTATCTTTAATACCCATTTTAATTGTAAGGAGGAAAAAAACAGGGAAATCTGACGCTATTTATAGTTTCTCAAAACAATGGCTCTAGACGAATTGTTTGTTTTCGTCAACTATGGTTCAGAGTATTAAAAAACTGGCAGTGTTTTTGGCGGGCGCAATGTCGGGGCAACGTAGTACTATTATAGGTGTCATTGATATTATTACAGGTTATCAATGGTGTTTTACAACCGCACGGCTGATAGAGACATAGTGGTAAAATAAAGCAGCCACTGCCAAATATACAATAAGGGATTCTTACATAATCGTAGTAGGGTAATACGCCTCAACTTATCTTGGGTTAACAATAACATGAAACGACTTAGCTACTTAATCCATATTCCTGGTAATTACCTAGGTTAATAATTGCTACCAGTAAAATAGTTATAAATAGTGTCACTTTTAATGTGCTACTTTCCAATTCGGGATTAACTTTTCGGTGAACGCCCTAAATGGGCGAAAGTGCAGCAAAAATGGGCCAATGTTCTGCGGCGGTTTTTTTTAAGTTAGCCAGTTGGTTCCGCACACGACCCTATCCAAAAACATTCGCGTTTTTTGTAAACAAAAAATTATGTATCATAATAGCCAATGCTAAGGAAGCCCTTAAGTAATTCGACTAATACTTATGAGTCGAAGTCACTCAGGAAACTGAAACCTAGTTCAGGATTGAGTCTAAAAGACTTCGAAATCGGTAAGAAATTAGGTAAAGGGAAGCTTGGAAAAGTATACTGTGTAAAGCATCTTAAGTCTGGATTTATATGTGCATTAAAAGTGATGAATAAGAATGATTTAATAAAATTGAAACTTGAAAAGAATTTAAGAAGAGAAATAGAAATCCAGAGTTGTTTAGACCATCCAAATATCTGTAAATTATTTGGATATTTCACTGATGCTCAAAACATATATTTAGTGATTGAATTTTCACTTAAAGGAGAACTTTATTACCATTTAAAGTACCAGAAGCGGTTCAGTGATCCTATTGCATCATATTATACATATCAATTAACTAATTCATTAATTTATTTGCATTCTAAAAACATCATTCATAGAGATATAAAGCCTGAGAATATTCTTCTTGATTTAAATCATAAAATTAAACTAGGTGATTTTGGCTGGTCCATTATGTTAAGTCATACTAAAAGAAGAACTATGTGCGGAACCTTAGATTATTTACCTCCAGAAATGGTTGAATCGAAAGACCATGATTATACGGTGGATTTATGGGCTCTAGGAGTACTTATTTATGAATTACTTGTAGGTAAACCACCTTTTGAACATATTGATAAAAATACCACTTTCAAAAAGATTGCATTAGTCGACTTGAAGTTCCCAAGTTTCATACATCCTGATGCAAAAGACTTGATTGTCAAATTGCTTAAAAAAAATCCAGCCGAACGTTTGCCTTTATTGCAAGTATTAAAGCATCCTTGGTTGCTGGGCAACCAAAAATATTGGCCAGTGGTTAATGAGTCTACGAGTATCTAAAACGAATATATAACAATACTATACACTTAACTTTGTTGTTGCTGCATTTGTTGCTGCTGCCTCTGCCTCATCATTGCCACTTGTTGCTGTTGCAACTTCATTACTTGTTGTTGGAAAGCTTGCTGTTGCATAGCATTATGTTGTGCAGTCAACAAAATCTCTTTAGAAGGAGCTCTAACTTGATACATTTCTCCCAGAACATTAGCAAACGATTGGGTCAACGAATCGTTTTCAACACGTTTGGAATCTACATTAACCAATCCTGTTCTTCCTTGTAATCCACCAATCGAACCAGAAATAGCTTGATTGGCTAATGTTTGATCATTTGAATTGGTAGCTGTTTGATTATTAGAACTTGATCCATTGATTATTAAAGCATTAGCATATGCTTCTCTCATATATAAGAATTTTCTTCTATTTCTAGCTGGTAGTATTACTTTCCTTTCTAATGGGATAGGTTGGTTCTTACTTAATCCTTCTAATACAAGATAAGTTTCTTCATCAGGATCTAATATTCTTGAAGCATTAATATCTTCATTGCCATTAAATTGCTCATTTTCTTTCTTTTGTAATGCCAATGCATTAGTAGCTGCAAGTTTGGCTTGGTTTCGTTTTTGATATTGTTGTAATAAAACATCATATGGAGCACTTCTACCAGGAACTGCTCTTTTAGCTCCCATCGAATGGGTTTTACATGTTAATGATCTTGCACAGAATCCTCCGTTAGGTAATGCAACACCACATTGCTTTTCTACATCCACAGGACCTTTCTGTTTGGTTGAAGCTTTGGCTTTAGGCTGTTTCTTCTTTTTAGCACTAGCTTTATCAATACCGTTAGCAGCTGCTGCGGCTGCTGCTGCTGCATTGGCAGCTTCTTTTTCTTTTTGAGTTTGAGATTTCTTATACTTTTTCTTAGGTTTCGTAACAGGGGTATTAGGAGCTGGAGTAGTATTATTGGAACTATCTACTGAAGATGGCTCTAAATCCATCTTGGCTTTTCTTTTACGTAATGGTACATCGTCATCATTCAAATCAGGTTTCTTAGATCTCATTTCTAAACACCGGGGGTAATGTGTATGTAAACTTTCGACTCCTACAGGACGATTGCAGCTTTTGCAGATTTTATATTTGATAACTGAATGAAGGTTTGGCTGGGGGTCGGGCTTTGAATGGGGTTCAACAATCAATTTCTTGTCCAAAAACAGACCTAAATCTTTCCAAACAACAGGTTTGGCTGTACTGAGGGAACTTACACTGGCCAACGTGACTCTACTGGACATATGTTAGCGATAAGCGACAAGTCTGTGGTGACGTGCGATTTTGAGGGTGCGAAGTTAGTTGTTGATAGTGATTGGGAGATGGCTGGAGGGTGGTACACTTAGTTTCAGGAGCTCTGATCAAGATATGGAAATGTTCAGAGTTGTTGATAAAATTGAATATTTTTGATGGTCGTGTGTGTACCGGTTTATAAAGGTATAGCCAATTAGACATGGTACAATACTGCTTAAAAATATTGATGTACCTTGTAACTTATTACTTAATCCAACTACATATATTATATATCATATTTTATATTACACATCACATCTATTAAATATTATCTACTGTACAATTTGAATTCATCGCATCGCATTTTTCACCTATGCTTTGGTTAGTAATCGCTGGATACTTGCTAGTAGGCGGCCGTATATCGTTCGTTGTGGCTGGCCTCACGATATACTACCTTACATACACACCACCTAAGGAAACTCCCAAAAAAGAGTCTCCCATTTATGCTGTGGACTTCACTTCAACATCCTTTACCCCATCAACCACCACTCAAATTCCAATAAATACCAATAAAAAGAAGATTAAAAGAAGAAAAACTCCAAAAGTGTTCAAAGCCGCAAAGCCTAAACTGCCAGAACCTAGTTTAACGGGACAAACTGCTCAGTTAACTGATTCACAGATCTATATATTCTACACTACATTAACAGGTTCATCACAAAGAGTAGCTACATCGCTTTATAATGTGCTTTTGGAAATGGATTTGAAACTCCCACCAAAACTCCTCAGTCTTGATGATGATGTATCTGATTTAGAAGAATATTTCTCGAAGACTCCAGAAACTGGTGTAAAAAACCTTTATGTAATGGTACTCCCAAGTTATGATACTGATTCTCCAATAGATTACTTCATTGAACATCTTCAAGATGTTTACCAGGACTTCAGAATCGATAAATATCCTTTACGTTCCCTTTTAGGATTTGCTGTTCTTGGACTTGGTGATAGAGAAACCTGGAGTGGTGATAAGTTCTGTTACCAATCTAAACTTGTAGATAAATGGATGGGTAAGCTTGGTGGAAGAAGAGTTTTCCCAAGAGGAGAAGTTTGTATGAAATATGAAGGTGAACCAAAAACCAATGAATGGATTCAGAATTTCGCTACGTTATTGAATGATAACGAACCATTTTACTTGGACGATGAAGTCGATGATAGTGATAAAGAAATGGAATCTGATGGCACTGACGATACTGATGAGACTTTGCTTGACGTGGAAGATATGGGTGATATTATAAGAAAAGAAGGTATAAACGTAAGCTCCGTACCAGATGTAAAAGAAATGGTTGCTGAAAATTCTCCTACATATAAATCATTGACCAAACAAGGTTACACTATAGTTGGATCCCATTCTGGTGTTAAAATCTGTAGATGGACTAAAAGTGCTCTTAGAGGAAGAGGTTCATGTTACAAATTTGCATTCTATGGAATCAAGTCTCATTTATGTATGGAAACCACTCCTTCATTAGCTTGTTCTAACAAATGTGTTTTCTGTTGGAGACACGGAACTAATCCTGTAGCCAAACTGAATTGGAGATGGGTATTAGATCCACCTGAAAAAGTTATGGAAGGTGCTCTTCAAGGGCATTATCAAAAAATTAAACAAATGAGAGGAGTTCCAGGAATTCAAATGGATAGATTTCAAGAAGCTTTCCAAGTTAAACATTGTGCATTATCATTGGTCGGAGAACCTATTTTCTATCCTCATATTAATGAATTTGTAGGCATGTTGCATGCTAAACATATAAGTTCATTTTTAGTCTGTAATGCCCAGCATCCAGACAATTTGGCCCAGTTACAGAAAGTCACTCAATTATACGTAAGTATAGATGCACCAACAAGAACGGATTTGAGGAAAGTCGACAGGCCTTTGAACAGTGATTTCTGGGAAAGATTAATGAAGTGTCTTGATATCTTAAGAACTGTCCAAAGTCATCAGAGAACTGTTTTCAGATTGACCTTAGTTAAAGGATTCAATATGGACGAAGTTAAAGGATATGCTGATATGGTGGAAAGAGCTCAGCCATCACAAATTGAAGTCAAAGGTGCAACATTCTGTGGATCTTCAAGTGCTAATGGTAATCCATTAACTATGCAAAATATCCCATTCTATGAAGAATGTAAGAAATTTGTGAGAGATTTAACTCAAGAATTACAATCTAGAGGTCATAATTATGATATTGCTGCTGAACACGCTCACAGTTGTTGTATCTTAATTGCTCATGACAGATTCAAAGTTAATGGTAAATGGCATACACATATTGATTATCCTAAATTCTTTGAACTTCTTGAATCAGGCGTTGAATTCAATGATTTGGATTATGTCAAAGAAACTCCAGAATGGGCAGTATGGGGATCTGAAGAAGGAGGATTTAATCCTGCTGATACTAAATTTGACAGGAAAGCTGAAAAATTAAAGAAGAAAATGCAACGTGATGAAGCTCAAAAGAAAGTCTTGGAGATGATGGTATAATATTATTGATGAAATAGTATTAGAAAAATTTTAAAATATTTATAGTATTTATCTTAGTTATTTATTTCATTTTATATATGAAACATTAAATCGTGAATTTCACAATTACAATCTTATCTTCATAATTTCATCTTTACAAAAGTTTAAATGTAGATTGAAAATTTTATTTTCTGCTTAACTATTTTATTAGGATTTTTACATAAACTTATTCACCCCGCTGCTTATAAATATTAGTGCCTAATATTAGCAGCTAATTTCACTATAAATCTCGTCTCATTCGCATCCTTTTCTTTGGACATGAAGGTAGCATTTATCCATCCAGATTTGGGGATTGGTGGTGCTGAAAGACTCGTGGTTGATGCTGGAGTAGGACTCCAGGAACTCAAACACGAAGTTATGTTTTATACTTCTCATTGTGATAAAACACATTGTTTTGAAGAGGTTTCTAGTGGACAATTAGATGTTAAAGTATATGGAGATTTCCTTCCAACTAATATATTAGGCAAATTCCATATCTTATTTGCCATTCTCCGTCAACTTTATCTTGTTATCAAACTTATCATCACAGGAGAAGTCCATCAATACGATTTTTTCATTATAGATCAACTTTCATTTTGTATTCCTATTTTATGTATATTTAAACTCCCATCAACAAAAATCCTTTTTTACTGTCATTTCCCAGATCAACTTCTTTCACAACCTGCTGGATCACTTAAGAAGCTTTATAGAATTCCATTTGATGCTATTGAAGAATATTCAACTGGTTTAAGTGATAAATTAATTGTTAATTCTAATTTTACTAAATCAGTATTCCACAAAACATTCAAATCAATTAAAATCGACCCGGACGTCATCTATCCGTGTGTCGATATTAATCAGAGTATAATTGAAACTCAGCAAGATGTTGAAGCTAATGAAGAAGTTGGAACTTTCTTTCAAAATCATCGTTTCTTCATTTCAATTAATAGATTCGAACGTAAGAAGAACATAGAATTGGCTATAAAAGCTTATGCTAAATTCAAAAAGAGTACTGAAGGAGATGTACCTAAATTAGTTATAGCTGGAGGTTTTGATGCTCGTGTAATGGAAAATGTCCAATATCTTCAAGAGTTGGAGAGATTGTCTGAAAGCTTGGGGCTTAGACATTTCACCATTAGATCTAAACTAATCATATTACCACCATCAACTGAAGTGTTATTCTTACCTTCTATCAAATCATCAATTAAGAATGCCTTAATCAAACACAGTGAATTGCTTTTTTATACACCTTCCAATGAACATTTTGGAATTGTTCCAGTGGAAAGTATGTTGTTCAAAACACCAGTTTTAGCCCCTAATAATGGAGGCCCATTGGAATCTGTTGTGGATTATAATGACCATCCAGCTACTGCCACCGGATTCAATGTAGAAGCAGATCCTGACGCCTGGGTAGAAACATTGAAATTGTTTAATCAAATGACACCACAAGAAAAGGCTAGTTTAGGTGATAATGGATTCAAGTTGGTATTGAAGAAATTTCTGAGACAGCAAATGAGTCAAGAGTTTTTAACTAATCTTTTGAATGCTACACATCAAGATAAAGGTATTATCATCAACTGTTTGGTGAAAATCAGTTGGACATCTGTAGCAATACTTTGGGCAGTAATAGCTGCGTTAGTATGGTACTATAAGTAATTCTATGTACATTAGTTTTCTATATACATTAGCGTATCTCATTAAACATCTGTTTGAAGGAAGACCAAAACCTAATCTTCTCTACTGGCCGTTGTGCCACTACTTTGGCGTTATCAAATAAAGTTAAAAATCCTTGATCTGTGTTGGAGATTACTACTTCTTGATTATACTCATTATCTTTGATTAATTCTTCAAGATCATTATAATGTCTATCAACTGTTTCTTGTAATTCTAATTCCACATCTAATTTGAGTTTATGTAAGTTCAGTGATGGGGACTGAATATTATAATCTCTAATACCATCATTAATCAACTTTACTTTCTCACTAGCATATCCATAGTTTGAATCACGGAACACTTGGAAAAGTTGTGATTTGGGAGGAATCAGATTCTTCTTCACATATTTAACAAGCAATGTCTTTAGAGTCTGACGGAAATTAGTGATTTCATAGTTCAAGCTTTGCTGATTTTCAATCCATGGAGGAAGAACTTGCTGTTTATTCAACATTTCATTAATGAAATAGCTGGAATCCGTGGAATGCGTAAGATGATTCGGATTCAATGGTTTACCTCTGACTTTTTCCATTTCAATATCCTTAAACTGTCCCGTAGCCAAATCGATCTTTGCATTGATTTTGGATGATGCAATGGAATTCACCAAGTTTAATGTCACGTTAGGATTAGCTGTATTTAAAAGCATATTTGGTCCTAGGAACCTTTCTTGATAAAGCAGTTTGAAATCATCCTGTTCAACATTTAACAGTTTATTTTCCCTATATTCATTACTTATTTCTTTAGCTTGAACTAATCGCTTCCCTGTATTGGGAGTTTTCTTTGGTTTAGGCTTCAGATCAACTATCATTCTTAAACTAGCATCCTTAGTTGATTCCTGTCCAGACCAAGGCTGACTATTAGCAATTTCCTTTCCATGCTTATTATACTTTAATAATTTCTCCAGATTTAAATAAGCTAGTTGATTAGCATACTGAGCTTTATATTGTGATTCTTCTGTCAATTTAGAACCTATCTGATTCTGGATAGTTGGATCATGGATAATCAGCGATTCTTGCTGAGATTCTAAGATTTGTTTGAATCTATTGGACAAAGCCGAACTATTAAACCGTTTAAACCGTTTAAGCATCAACTGTGCGATAGTGCGTACATAGCAATTGCATAGTTTAAACTATGTAGTTTTGACTTCATATTTACATAAACATAAAAATTTGACTTTAAAAGAAAAAAAATAATTAACTGTACCTTTATTCCCATCAAGGGTTCTATATATCACTAAAGAGCATAAAAAATCAATATCCCACTACCAGTTACTACCAGCATCAAAAATAATAACTTTAAAAAAAACCAAAACACATCTTCTCTTCTTCCTCCTGCCGTTATAATTAACTGATTCTCTAAATCAGCTTCACTAAGTTTACGATTTTTATTAACAACCAGTTTATCTTCATAGTCTGAACTCACAGAATTTATTGAATAACTATATGGTCTTTTATCCACCTGGGATGTCGACCTAGACCTATTATCAATACTTGGGAAGTCGCTCATGTCGTCTGCACAAGTATTTGAAATTAGAATTGTCTTATTTAATATTAATTTAGTATTAATAAAAAGACAGGTGTGTTAATTAATAGATTGCTAATGCCGTGCGAAAGTGGCTATGATAGCGAGATCTCCCGCCCCCGTGCGGGGCAGCTAACACTATAAACAGTGTAAAAAATCTCTTTCTGAGGTAAGCGGATTTGAGATTAGAGGCTTTTGATTCGAGGTTTAAAGGTTTGTGAAGTAAGCGGATTTGACTAGGACTCTCATATAAGCGGATAACACTATTTATAGTAGTAAACTAATGCTTCGGCGAAATTATTGGGATTGTTAATAGAATATTTTAATTAATGATTGTAAACAATAGTTTATTTACCTTTCAGCTTAATTGTACTAAATTAGAATTCTTTAAGTTTTAAATATATTAACTGAGGAATCACTCGGAGTTCTTGTGTATTGTCTAGTATCTTGTTTATAGCTGTAAACGTACCGGTACAGGCTTCTTCTGCTATACCGTGGAGGTTGTAATTGTAAGAGTAGTGTAAAGTAAAAATCTGGCATCCTATGTAAAGTTAAACTCAACGAATAAAGTACTAGGTTGAGAAGGGGTGGTCCAAAAATAGCTGAATAAAAAGGCAAAATCCTCTTAAAATACATCATGCGGATAGTGCTAGGAAATTCAGTAGCTTTTATAGTTTGTTGTCAAGCAGCGCTTCCTGATTTTGCAACCATTTATTTCCATATTGCGATGTTTCGATAGGTCTATGAATGACATACTATTTACAACTAGTCTTCTTGATTATTCAAGAAACTACTAATATACAATACAAGAACATACTTAGATTAGTTCTTTGAACTATTTTATAATACACTGTATTTTCACACCTCTTTTTGTATTTAATTCTGCACTTCGTTGTAATAAGGATTATAGTTGAGGGCAGTTAATCTGGACCATGAGTTTATTGTATACGTGAACTTAGTAAATAAAATATTATGCTAAGAAATAAAACGTCCAAAAATTAGATATCCAATTCGATAATATGTTCATGAAAGAAGGTGAGGAATTTTTTTAGAAAATTGTGTTGCTTTTATAGAGCTAGGAGCGAATACGAAGATTTTTGAAAATCGTGTTTGAAATAAATGGAAAAGGGTTTATTTTTTTCGTCGGAGTTCCATGCTTTTCATAGAGTTGATATTTCTGCAGAGTGGTAATAATAATTACAAGTCGGATATTAGTTAATTCCATTCTTTATACTGTAGAGTGAATTCTAACAAATAAAATATTATGTCAAGAAAGAGAGAATCCAAAAATTATCATGACCGTCTAATTTTACAAAGTGGAATATTTGTTTATTTTTGAGAGAAATAGCTGGTTTTTATAGTATTGTTACCAAGGAGATTTTGCAACCAATTATTTCCGCATTGGGATCAATGATATGAATTAAGACCTCTTAATTAACGACTCTATTATTATTTTTAGATGACTAATGTACTTACTACGTATATTCAAATTGCAATTCAAACTCTGAAGAAACAAGTCAGGATTTTTGTTAAATTTTAGGTTCTCCTATGACCCAACAACAATTCTCAATTATCCTAGAGAATAAAGGAGATCGTAGGAAGTAAATTTTAAAAAGAATGGATCCAACAGCGGTTGGCGAAAGAGTTGAACGTCACAAATAAAGTATTATGTTAAGAATAAACAAGTCCAAAATTCCAGATACTGCAATAATTTCTGATTTCGGCTGTTTGTAGGGAATTTTCTGGCTTTTATATAGTTACAACAGCGCACAATGAATTTGCAGCCATTTCCACATTAGGACATCAACAGATAATCTATGAATTGGTAAAATTATATTTAATGGCTTAATCAATTATTTGTTAAGTAATTTTGTTTCTGTTCAGTTTCTTTGTTTTTTGGATTTTATAAATAAGTCCAGCCTTATAATTCACCTTTTAAACATTTGAACCACATACTAATCCATAGTGCTATTTTAGTCAGCTACGAACACACTAGAAGTACATGTCTCTGCTGGCTAACCAATCCTTGGCTATTAGAATGGCAGTAAAATGCATATTCAAGAAACACGATACAAAATACAAAAAACAAAATAAGTATAATATACTAAAATAATATGATTTAAGTATGCAGAAAGTGAAATAACAGAGTAAGAGAAAACAAAATTACTAGTAAAACATTAAAAATATTCAATTGCCAAATACATCAAACCCGCTATAAATAAATTATTTGGTTCGGCTATGTTACCCCGTATATATGCTGCAGGGCCGCACAAACCGTTTCCCCATGCTTTCACTATTGACACTTGCATTAATTTACTTGGCGTACGTTGTACTAACTAGACTATATCTAGTGTACTTAAGGAGATGCTATCATTGTCTGCCTGTTATACACAGTAACTATATTGGCCCAAGAAGCATTCTTATTGGTTCAAAAGAAGGGAATGTACTTACTAAAATCAGAGAAGTTTATGATGATTGTAATGCCAATACTATAAATTCAAGAATTCTTATCAAGCATATGGTTTTGACCAAGAATGTAGAGAATGTAAAGACTGTTCTTGCTACCAAACAACAGGATTTTGGTATTGGAATTAGGAAACCTTTGTTCAGACAACTACTTGGAGATGGGATCTTTGCTTCAGATGGTCAGATTTGGAAGCATTCAAGGGAAAGATTAAGACCACAGTTCGCTCGTGATCAAGTAAGTCATTTAACTTCGATTGAACATCATTACCAGAATTTCAGGGACAAAATTAGAGATTTGAAAGGAGAACTGTTTGATTTACAGTTGTATTTCAATTTATTGGCATTAGATGCTAGTTCAGAATTTCTTTTCGGTGAAAGTGTATCTTCATTAAAGCCTAATTCTTCAGTGCTTGCAGAACAATATTTTGCTAACGATGGTTTTGATAATCTGCTTAAAACTCTTCTGAAATATTCTCTGCTTAGGAATGCTTTATTCGATTACCATTGGCTTTATAATCCCAAGCCTTTGAAACAAGCTGTCAATGAAATCCATAAGTTTACACAACTTTTCGTCCAGAAAGCTTTAGCATTGACTCCACAGGAATTGAACGAAAAGTCTAATGGATACATTTTTTTGTATGAACTTGTCAAGCAGACTAGAGATCCTAAAATCTTACAGGATGAGTTGCTTAGTATCATGTTAGCAGGCAAGAGCACAACATCGGCGTTATTATCTTTTTTATTCTGTGAGTTATCTAAAAACCCTGATATTTTCCAGAAACTTAAACAAGAAGTATTAGATCAATTTGGTGAAGGTACTGAAAATATTACCTTTGAATCGATGAAAAGATGTTCTTACTTGAAATGGTGTATTAATGAACTGTTGAGATTATATCCACCAGTTCCTAGAAATCTTAGAGAAACCACTAGAAATACAACTATTCCTAGAGGTGGTGGTGTTTATGGTACTGAACCGGTGTTCCTTCCTAAACACACTACAATCTTGTTAGATGTTCATGCTTTACACAGATCACCTGAACATTTTGGGAAAGATCCAGATACGTTTAATCCTGAAAGATGGATGAATTTAAAACCTGGTTCGGCGTTCATTCCTTTTAGTACAGGTCCTAGGATCTGTTTAGGACAACAATTTGCCTTAACAGAGGCTAGTTATGTCATAATACGTATATGTCAAGATTTTTCAAGTCTTATAAGCAAACAAGAAGATTATCCGCCCAAAATTCGAACTGATGCCACCATAAAACTTTTAGATGGTCTTGAAGTAGTTATGAGTTAGTTTATTTTATTTATTATTTATTCAATATGAAACAAAACCTACACCTGTTATTTTTCGCCGCACGCTTCGTCAGATCAGGTTTGTCGTGCAAGATCCAACACTCTGCGAAATTTCTCCCTCTATTTTCACAGACAAGTAAACGATGTGGATTTTCGAATGGTGTATGTATAACATAGGCAGAGGAGCATACAATGACAAGAATAACAGGCAGAGATTATATAAGCTCTAAGAGCATAGTGATGCTTCTTTCTCTGGTTCCAATTCAATTCTTAAGAACTTACTAACAAATAGTTCAAGATGTATTATCATCATTAGGATTATGGAACAAACACGCTAAGTTATTGTTTCTTGGTCTTGATAATGCTGGAAAAACAACCCTTTTACACATGTTAAAAAACGACAGATTGGCTACTTTACAACCTACTTTGCATCCAACTTCAGAAGAGTTAGCTATTGGTACTGTCAGATTTACAACTTTCGACTTGGGTGGACATCAACAAGCTAGAAGATTATGGAAAGATTATTTCCCAGAAGTTAATGGGATTGTATTTTTAGTTGATGCAGCAGATCCTGAAAGATTTGCTGAATCTAGAGCTGAATTAGAATCATTATTCAGAATTGAAGAATTGAACAGCGTACCATTTTTAATCTTAGGTAATAAGATTGATTCTCATAATGCTGTTGGAGAAATGGAATTAAAATCAGCTTTAGGATTGTATAATACAACTGGTAAAGATATTGGGAAATTGCCAGATGGCCAAAGACCAATTGAAGTTTATATGTGTTCTGTTGTTATGAGACTGGGTTACGGTGAAGGTTTCAAATGGTTGTCTCAATACATTTAAATACATAATCTATTATCTACTCTGATTTTGTAGTTATTAATTGGTTATAATTGCTATTGTGGTGCCTGTTAGCGACAGCTGTCGCTAGCTAAGGCAAGCTGCTGGCAGTAGCTGGCGGTGGATCAGTCGTGCGCGCCTATCTCATCTCATTTTGTGAAAAGCCTTACTAATTATACTATGAATAAAGGTGCTTTACATCCCGAACAAAAGAAATGGAAAGCCCCAAAAGGGCCAAAACCTATTCAGCATAAGAATAAAAATTCTATAGGTTTAGGAAGATCTATTGCTAACCAAAGAAGATTAGAAAATGAAATCCAAATCTTACCGGATGGAGAGATGAGATTTACAACTGACAAAAAAGAGGCCGATTGGGTTAAATTAAGATCAGTTACTCAAGAAAGTGCTTTAGACGAGTTCTTGAGTACTGCCCAACTTGCTGATACAGACTTTACCGCCGATAAGAACAATCAAATTAAGATTATTAAAGTAGGAAATACTTCTATAGTAAACCAGAATGGTCTTTTAACACCAGAAGAAATGGACCAAATCAGAATAAAGCATCAGCTTTTTGAAAATAAATTAAACATCCCAAGAAGACCAGAATGGAATAAATCCCAACTGAAATTAGAAATCGAAAGACAGGAAAATATTTCATTCTTAGATTGGAGAAGAGACATAGCTAAATTAACTGAGAATAATGATTTAATTTTAACACCTTTTGAAAGAAATTTAGAAGTCTGGCGTCAGTTATGGAGAGTCGTTGAAAGATGTGATTTAGTCGTACAAATTGTCGATGCAAGAAATCCATTATTCTTCCGTTCTGTTGATTTGGTCAATTATGTTAATGAATTAAGTGATCCTGAAAATAATAAAACTAAAAACAATTTATTGCTTGTTAATAAAGCAGATATGTTAACGTTAAGTCAACGAATCCAATGGGCTAAGTATTTCACTGAACAGAAGATTAACTTCGTATTCTTTTCAGCTGCTATTGCTAATAAAATATTAGAAGACGAATTAGAAGGTATAACATCTAACGGTAGTGAATATGATGATATTAATGATATTGATGATCCAGAATTATTGCAGAAGGTAAAGATTTTAAAGATTGATGAATTAGAAGAATTATTCATTGCTAAGTCTCCTAAATTCGAACTCGATCCTGAATTCCCAGACAGAAAACTCCAAATTGGTTTAGTAGGATACCCAAATGTTGGTAAATCTTCCACTATCAATGCGTTGGTTGGGTCGAAGAAAGTTTCAGTATCGGCAACGCCTGGTAAAACCAAGCATTTCCAAACAATTCATTTATCACCTAAGATTTTATTATGTGATTGCCCTGGTTTAGTGTTCCCTAATTTCGCCTATACTAATGGAGATTTAGTATGTAACGGTGTTTTGCCAATCGACCAGTTAAGAGAACATGTCCCACCAACTGCACTTGTATGTCAAAGAATCCCCAAATATTACCTTGAAGCCATTTATGGTATTCATATTTCAATAAAGAAGATCCAGGATGGAGGGAACGGTGAGTATCCTACTGCATATGAATTGTTGAACGCATACGCTAGATCCAGAGGATATATGACACAAGGGTTCGGTAGTGCTGATGAGTCAAGGGCTTCTCGTTATATCTTAAAGGATTATATCAACGGGAAATTATTATTCATTAATCCACCACCAAAACACTTGGAAAATGGTGAGTTTACATTAGCATCATTAGACGAACAACGTGATTTCAACAAAGAATTATATCAGCTTTCCTCATTGCCTGAATCAAGACAACATCAACTTCATCAAGCCATTAAAGATAAGAACTTGAATCCTGAAACTTTTGAATTAGCTAAGGATTTATCTAAGTTAAATTTCTCTATGCACGTTGGTGATGAAAACGGATCAGCCAAAACTAATTTCTATGGGGGAAAACAAGCATCCTTGGAAAGTGCTGGTGATGATTTGGATAATGAATTTTTTAATATGAATAGTGTGAAGGGGACGTTAAATAAGCCATTTCATTTGGTTGAAAATGAAGGCGGTAAGAAACATAATAAGAAAAATAAGAAAGCTGCAAAGAAACACAGGGTAGTTAATTATTAGCCGGAGTAATTAGGAATCTGGCCACATATACGGCCACATATACTCCTATGTATGCACATACTTGACACGATTCACCCGGGAGTAGTCCGTTATTGTGCAAATACGGTTGAGATTACTCCACGATTCGAAAATAAATGACTGCAGATGATTTTATAACAGGTATAAATAGAAGACGAAGTCGTAGACTTCAATACACATCATCATGAAATTGATTATACTTTATTATATTAGCTTAGTTTGCGCTGTAGTACCAAATGTAGGTCAAGAAGGAAACCCTGGGATCAATGGTGGGAGATTTAGGACCCCACCATCACCTGAAACTGTTGTATCAACTACTGCAGAGATATCTTCACTGTTAGAGACTCCTATTTCAAGTATAAGTTCTTCAATTGAAGGGGATATGATTGATACTGACTCAGAAAGTCATTCTTCTAATCATGCAAGAACGTTGACACCATCAATTTTAATTATGTTGATTATTTCCTCTTTGGTGTAGTTTGAGTTTATAGTGTTCCGGAATATATTTTTGCACCCACGGCAAATGTAACGTTACATTTCTCCTCTCCACAAATAAATTTCTTGCTGATAGAGCCGTATAAAGCTATGTGGAAGGATATAGTCCATATTTAGCTCAAATAGGAACATTACTAGGTACATTTGGCTTAATTAGGATCCACGGGGTAATGTTGCCCCTGGTAATTAATGACCATTCTCCTATTTGATACTTACATAGTTTCTTATTTAGTCTTTATGGTTACTTCTACGAGTACTTGGGGCTATTAAATTGCCACAAATATGTTTAATATTAAGTGCATGCTATTAAGCTTAAGTGCATGCTATTAAGTCCATACTTAAGTGCTAATGTCTCAGAGACTCGATTTCCTCTACAATGGGACTGCTAAGCAGTATAGTCTACTAACAAAAAACATTCATACAGTCGCCCTCTATCCAACTATATCCTCCATACATCAAACCCTACCAAACGCTATAATTTTATAAAAAACGTACAATGCCATCATAGTTCTTTTTCAAGACGCAGAAAATTGCTCTGAATTGTGTCTGATTATTATATAAGTCTAGAGAATAGGGAGAGTAACGAAGAGCACTGTACTCTGAATAAAGATTAATATGTATTAATACCTAGTATAATCTGAAAGAAGGACCCATAGTAGATTTAATAACTAAAGATCCAACATTTTGCCAATGTTTCTTCAATAAAGAAACCAAAAAGTTAGTAGACATCAAGATTTGGTTAACCAAGTCATCTTCTGACATTTCAACGTTACCAACAGCAACAGCTAAACATAAAACTTTCTTCAATTGGAACTTGATGGTAGATCTAACATCTTGAATCTTTTGATATAAATCATCAGAGTGAGAAACTGGAGTTGGGAATTTACCAGCCTTAGATAATTGAGGACCTAATAATCTTGGAACTTGTTTAATCAAAACTTCAGAAGCAATGAAAGCATTATATTTCTTAGCTAATTTTTTGATTAATTTTTTGTTCTTGTTCAATTTTTTCAAGTCATCAACTGACATGGCATCAACACCAACAGATTTAGCTCTGTCAACATCGAAAGCATCACCAAAAATACAGATGGTCATGTTTGGTCTTGGAACAACTGGTAATTTTAATGAACCAGAGAAACGTTTATCTCTTTGAGGATCATAGTTTTTTAAACCAACTTGTAATTCGACGGTTTCTAAAAAGTTTCTCTTTTTAGTTTCAGTGGAGTATTCCAACAATTTTTTGACGTTTTCACGTACGTGGGAAGATGATACTTTAGACATATTGAATTATTCGTCTCCCAAAAATGTAGATAATTGGTAGTTTATTGATGCGACGACTATAAAGAAAAGAGTGAAAAATTTTTGACTTGAGATGCTGGAGGGCCCTAGCCCGAGAGTATCTCTTCGCATGTGACTTATTTGTCAAGCGCACTACTTGTAAAATGATATATCCACGACTTTTGGTAGTTTATACACCCGTGCACCTAGTTCTCAAAACATACTCCAGTACACCTGAGACACGCTACAATAACCTCCATGACAAGACGGTTCAGTACGGCTCTTGTCAGACTTGCAAGGTCTGGCAGAGTGCCGTCAAACACTTCACACCCCAAGAAAATCACCCGTCAGCAAAAGATTGACAAATCAAACATGCTTAGTCAGAGTAAGCTATATAGAATCGACAGCGAGTTTGAAATATTCAGTAAATCTACTACTAGAATACTTGATGTTGGATACGTTCCAGGCAATTGGCTTGAATTTGCCAAGTTCCGCATGTGTGAACTCCATAGTGTGGACGAATCGAAGTTGAATCAGAAATGCACGCTATTAGGGTTCGATATATTGTTTGGAACACCGCCAGTTGGAACCTCATCAATTCAAGGCAATATCTTCTCCCAAACTAGCCAGAATTCAATTGCTGATTACTTCAAGCAGCTGGTGTTGAAGCAGAAACAGATGGTTAATTTAGACGATGCAGTTTCGTATTTTGTCAAGGAAGAAATTGAATCTGAATCACCAGATTCTGTAGCTAAAGACTACAAGCCTCACGTAATACTAAGTGATTTATCTCCGCCATTTATGCAAAATAGAGGATTTTTCAATAACACTAACACTCGGCCGTACCTTAGGATGGCATCGAACGAAGTATTGAAACGGCCAATTACTGATGAAATGAAAAGCTCAATAGATATGGCAGACGCAGTGCTAGTATTGTGCTGTGATTTGCTTGGACCTAATGGAAGTTTAGTGCTACGATTAAGTAGAATTGACGAGCAGGACTCGGAGTTTCAGATCCTAAAGCAGAGACTTACTAGGGCTTTTAAACTGGTGGAAGAATGGACTTCCAAAGACAGTCGGGGTGAATTATTTTTGGTGTGTAGGGGCATGTTGGATAATATCGATAAGAGAAAAGTATTTATGAAATAGGTTCATCAGAAATAGGTTCATCAGGAATAGGTTCATCAGGAATAGGTTCATCAGAAATAGGTTCATCAAGTGTATATTAAACTTAAGCATCAACTACTGCTTGTTCTACAGCTTCTTCTTCCGCTGCCTCTTCTTTTTCTTCTTCTTTTTCTGGTACTTCTTCTTCAACAGCTGCATCAACCAGCTTGTCTTCTAAATCAATCAATGCACCATTCACATCATCAAGATCAACAATTAATCTGTCACTAATCTTTGATTTGTCTATGGAATTTAAATGTTTCTTCCATAATTCAATGGTATTATCAGCTCCTTTTATATCATAATTCTTACCTAAAAATGAAGCTTCGGTAAATCTTTCTGATTTCTCTAATAATTTTAAACATCTGGATTTTTCTCCAACTATCCACCAACTTTGGAATGCTATATTATATTTACCCTTTTCTTCACATTGTTCAGCCAATTTACTAAGTTCAGTTTTATTATTAGACGATGATAATAATAATAACAATGAAGAGTAATCATTAGCTAACCAGAAACAATCTTGTGCCAATTTAATTTTCCATTGACTTAATGCTAAATCACCTAATTTTTTCCATTTGGATGAATTAGCTAATTTGGTTGATGGATTCTCTTGCTGATTTTTATATAATAATTCATATGCTTGTAATAAGTCATTTTTACTAAGACTAATCTGGAATTTAGAATCAAAATCTTGTGACAATTCGTATGATAATGAAAGGTAACCTAATTTTTCGAAAAATCTTGATAATTGATTTAATTCAGTTTTATTAAAATTAGTGAAATATCCTGAATATTCTGATGATAAATCTTTTAATACAATATCTGAAACATCTGGTAATGGAGAACCTTCATCATCTAAAATTTCTTTAGTTGAAAATTGTTCTAAATCACCTCTCATAACTAAAGTTTGTAATTCTAATACATCACTATTAACAAACCATGATATTACATTGAATGATTTATCAATTAAATATAATTTACCTTCAGATCCTGGTTTATATCCAATGATATAATATTTATGATCAAAATGACCTAAATTAATAACTTCTCCACCAACAAAATAATTTAATCTATTAGTTGATGCAGTGGTATATATGAAAACATCACCAATAAATTTACTGGATAATATTGATTCCGATGTTGGTAAAGTATACAAGACTTCAAATGAGGCTTCACTACCTTCTTCAGGATCTAATTCATTAGATTCTAGAGCTTGTTGGAAAACTTCATGATTATAACTTAAAAAGTAAGTTTCATCTGACTTCTTGTTAGGTAAATTAGAATTTAATCCTGCATCGTTATGACTACCAGAACTTGAAGTAATTATAGCCAATAATTCTCCATTATCTGACCATACAACAGTTTGAATATCATCATCTATATCAACTCTTCTAACTAATTTTCCAGTTTCCCAATCATAAAATGAAATGCATCCTTCAGATTTAACTCCTAATAAGTATCCAGCAAAGATTTTATCGGCTTGATAAATTAAATCAATAGCTAAACTTTCTTGGAAATTCTTGTACACTTTAACTGATAAAGCACTTTCTCTAATAGCATAAGAACAATTATTAGAAAAATCGTGTGAATTCCATACTAAATCTTGGGCCTTACCATAAGTTTTAGATCTCCAAGCTAAGGCTGTATAAATGATATATTCCCCATCACCAACTACAGCAACATATTTCCCATTTGGAGAATGGGCCAATGATTGTGGATACACTTCAATGGATCCTAATTCTCTTTGTTGTAAAGATAATACTTCACCATCTTTTAAACCTTCAGTGAGATTTGGCTTCAAAATCGATTGGTATACTTCGGAGTTTTTGCCGTAGACCAATTTATTATTAGAATCCATTGAGAATAATGGTTCTTCATTACCTAATCTAATAACAACGTAACCTGAATCACCACCAACAGCTACCATATTTGATTTAGGTAATAAGGAAATACACCAAAGTCTTTCTAAACTATAATTGATTGATTTTTCCAATTTGAAAGTATTAGCATTCCAAATCTTAACAGTACCATCTTCAGATCCAGAGATAATCAATGGTAATTCAGGATGGAATACTGCAAATGATACATTAGAAAGATGTCCTTCCAAAGTAGCAACACATGATTTGGTTTGATAATCCCAAATCTTGATAGTTTTATCGTCTGAACAAGTAATCAAGTAAGGCTTATCACTTTGAGGATAGTAATCAGCATAATTTACACCTTTAGCATCATGAGCTACTAAAGTGAAATTTGGCACTGAAGAACCTAATGACCAGATCTTAACAGTACGATCTAAACAAGCAGATGCAAAAGTGTTAGGATCTTTAGGATTAAAGTTTACAGACATAACAAAATGTTGATGGCCTTCAAAAGTTTGTTCCAACTTCCAATTGTTATCCCAATTCCATAACTTGATAGTTAAATCATCACTGCATGTTAAAAGATAAGGTTTATTTGGATGTACAGCAAGACCTCTAACATAATCAGGATGGGCCTCGAATTGGGTGATTTTCTCTCCGGTGTTATAGTTGTAAACTCTGACAAGGAAATCGTCAGCACCTACAACGATCCAGTTCTTTCTAGCAATGAATTTCCCTGCTCTGATTGGCAATTCAGTCACTTGGATCGATTTCACTAAGGTGTTGGTGGCATAGGACCAGATTTCGATTTTCCCATTGTATAATGTAGTCAACACCCAAGGTTCAGTAGGATGGAAGTCAATACCTTTAACACGCTCCGAACGCGTTGAAAACTGCTTCAACACATCCAACTTCATATTCAATGTTTCTCTTTAATGCAGTTTCTGTTGTGATCCACGCTGTAAGTTATTTTGGACAATTTGTCCAATAATGGCGAGCATGGGCCGCGCACGTCTTTTGCTGTCTCTATATTAATATACACTATCTACGTTTGATCTTTCCAGTCTGTATGATTTTTCCTTGGTGGCAAGGGTTCGGGTGTGTAATCTCCATTCACTAGCGAATTTTTCGTTGGAAAATTCGTGCAACACGGCTTTTTGTCCGATGGTTGTCATAGTTTTAAGCGCATCATCAGATACTAGTTGAGGGTCTTTGATGAAAAGTCGGGCTAAGACTTCAGAAAATTCAGGGAAATTGGAGGACTCGGTATAGTCAGGATCTTGTTTTGATTTAAAGAAAAATCCTGTATCACTTTTCCATTCTTTAACAGGTTTACGGCCCTCATTTAATGCAATGTCTAAGAGAGGTCCTGCTGATGCATGCACTATAGGAACAACTCCGTTAGCAAGGTATTCTACTACACCTATACCGAAATGCTCGTTCCACATGGCATTGAGCCCGAATTTGACTTGGGATAACTGTTTCAAGATCTCGTCGTAGGAGCAGTCTATAACAAACTCTACATAGGAGTCTAATTCTAACTTCGATACAGCCTCTTTGATTGCATGCAAGCATTCTGTGTCGTTTTCGTTTCTACAGGATCCTAAAAACACTAATGTCGGCAATTTGGCAACCGGTAAATGTGCAGCTTTGAATTGCTGCAAAAAAATCGAGTACTGTTCTAAGATTAGTTCGTGTCTTTTTTCTGGTCTAAATTGGGCAATGTAGATCATCTTATTGGTTCTAGAAGATCCTTCTAAGTAAGAATTTTTGAACTCGGTTGAACATGGCGGATATAAAATTTCCACTGTTGAACCTACATTCTCGTTCCAACTCCAAATATTCTTAATGTGATTGTATGTCCAAGTTCCATTGGTTAAAGTAATGTCTACTAACGAGCCTAAGAATACGTACAAGTAGTATAAGGCTGACCAGTAAACAAATTTACCTAACTGTTTCACATCGCCTAATTTAAACTTAGTCAAATCTTTAGTCTTCTGAAACTTCAATTTGTTAAACATATCTTGCTGGATAATAGGATAGTGAACATAGGCCAAAATAGGAAGTTTCAATATCACTGACACCACAAAGTAACTTCCAGGCAATCCTATGGTATCGATCCAAATATCTGGTGTCAATTCAAACAAGCATTCTAAAGATAACATAAATGCTCCGAACAATTGGCCAATCAAGGTGAAATGTTTCCAGTAATCATTGTCAATCAAAAGGGCGTACCTCCTTAAGTATATGAATACCACTCTTGTGCCATCAAGCTTAATATTGAACTTATCTTGGACTTTTCCGATGATGTCGCCAGGTGTTTCTTTATTAACAGTATAAACCACAGCAATGTTATTATCGTTAGCAAGCAATGTAGCAGCAATTGCCTGCCATACCACTTTTTCACCTCCACCACCATTGTTAGCATACGGATGGAAAAATCCATACAAAAGTTTCCGTCTTGGATCACCAACGCCTCTAATTTTAGTTCTATCTATGAATTCAGGATTGTAATCATCAGGATTAATTTTCAACTTATTGTTATTGAAGTTATTATAGTAAGATGGATTAGAAGCAGCAGTAATCAATCTTCTTCTAAAACTAGATCTTTTAATGCCAACTTGCAAGTAAATAGGTTTGGGATGATTGATAACTTTCTGGATTTTATCAGACCAATGCTGGGTAGGAACAAACAAAAACCTTGGAATCCCTGCTGCAATCACAGTGCATCCTATATAAGCAACTGCAACTAATGCTACAAAATAAAGCCACATAACTGTTTACAATTGTTGCAAAATTTCTAACAGACGTACAGTATTATATATGTGTTCGGGAACTTCCATCTCGGAAACTTCCATTCGCGAAGATAAGATAAAAGACGTTTACATTAATATTATCCATTATACAGTTACAAGTTACAAGTAATAGTATAAACTGTATAATCAAAAACAAAGATCTACATTACTTTAAATCCAAAAAGACCCCTGGACCCTATATTGTATAAGTATAAAATGGTGTAGGCACGCAACAGGCGCTCAATTAGAGTTCCCAATTTGGATAAATTAATATTACGCGTATCCATCAGGTTTTTAACTTGCTAAACCTTCCTTTCTTTAAAAACTTTTTTTACAGATTATAGATTCTCATAATGCTGATCGTTAACGCAGTACAAATGGAGGACAAAAAGTTCAAGAAAGAAGAGTTAGAGAAGATTGCAAAGCAGTTAAAGAAGAAGTTGTCCAAAGCATCCATCACGGCTAAGCAGCAGTTAAGTCCTGTAAATAAAATCACAAAGATATCAACAAGTCCTTTGTCGGCCAAATCAAATAACCTTGAAAGTCCAAACAGTAAGATCCACTACTTATCATCATCGTCACCATTGTATTCACCCAGTAATAAACTGCCAACTCATATTAAAAACTCGGCAGCAGTTTCTTTGTTGAATTCTTCTCCTATAATTGAATCGCCCACTAAGAAGAAATCACCGTTGAAAAATAATCCGACGATGGTTTTACAATCGATCTCAACGACTTCTTCGAAATCACTGTCGTTGAAACCTTCACCTTCATTAAACACTCCAACTTTAAAGAGAAGTAGTCTTCATACTACTACAACAGAATCTAGTAATCCAGATCCATTGTTGAAAACTCCTACTCAACCTAAAGGTAATTATAATGATAACGAAGGAGCTGATTTGTTGATGTATTTAGCTACATCGCCTTCACCTGCTAAAGCATATTTCCCTAATACTCCTAAATTATCATCATCTGCTGCTAATAAAGTCGATCTGTCTTCGGCTCCTTCCACTGCAGCTCATAAGCATACTGCATCTAATTCGTCATCTAACTCATTCATTGCTCCACCTCCACCTTTAACACCCAAACGTCATGCTAATACTGGTTCTAGTAAGACTCCACAGAATAAAATGACTCCTTCAGTCAACTTGTTCAATAATTTGAACGTTCCTTCGAACTTACCTTCATCAGGATTAGCATTAACACCAGCAGGTTTTAACATGAATGATTATGTTAATTTTTTCCTGCCTTCACCTGGTGGAGCTAATCTTAATAAGATGAGTTCGAACTTCTTGAAAACTCCAGACTTCAATAACTTGATGGCTAATTCATCCACCAATAGTAATTTGAAGCAGATAGTTGATGGAAAGATGATTAATTTCGATAAAGTTGGGTTATTTAAGAACCCTGAATCTAAAGAGTAGTTATGATTGTATTAATATAGGGTAGAGATTTTTTCATTTCTTAGACATGAGTCTAGACTTAGTTTATTAAGTACTAAGTATATTAAATAGATATTTCTTATACTTAATGTTTTACTGAATTATTAACTCTAAAGTATTTAACACTAAATCACTTTTAATGTGAACCACTATGAATATTCCACTTATTGTACATAGTAATATAGAGTAGTAAATGGTTTAATAAAGTGCGAAGTCATCGATGACAGTTGGAGAAGAAACTAAAACCGTTCCGGAAGTAGACGAAGTCGTGGAACCAGTCAAAGACTTATCGTTAAACGAAGGTGAAGCTGACGACAAGAAAAAGAAAAAGAAGAAGCCAAAAAAGAAAAAGAAGTTAACAGCAATTGATAATTCTTATCCTGATGGAGTTTTCCCTGAAGGTCAATGGATGGAATATCCTCTTGAAGTCAATAGTTATAGAACTACTGATGAAGAAAAGAGATATTTAGACAGACAAGACGATAGCAAATGGCAAGATTTCCGTAAAGCTGCTGAAATCCATCGTAGAGTCCGTCATAAGGCTCAGTCTAGTATAAAACCAGGTATGACAATGACTGAAATAGCTGATTTAATTGAAAATTCAGTTAGAAGTTATGCTAATGCTGGAACTTTATTAGAAGGTGGTATTGGATTCCCTACTGGTTTATCTTTGAATCATGTGGCTGCTCATTACACTCCAAATGCTGGAGATAAAGTTGTTTTAAACTATGAAGATGTGATGAAAGTCGATATTGGTGTGCATATCAATGGTAGAATTGTTGACTCTGCATTCACATTTACCTTTGATGAAAAGTATGATAATTTATTGAACGCTGTTAAAGATGCTACTAATACTGGAGTTCAAGCTGCGGGCATTGATGTCAGATTGAACGATATTGGTGAACAGATTCAAGAAACTATGGAAAGTTATGAATTGGAATTGAATGGTAAAACTTACCCTATTAAATGTATTAAGAATTTGAACGGTCATAATATCTTCCCATACTCCATTCATGGAGATAAATCTGTTCCTATAATTGCTAATGGAGATATGACAAAGATGGAAGAAGGTGAAACATTTGCCATTGAAACTTTTGGAAGTACTGGTAATGGATACGTTCTTAGCGAAGGTGAATGTAGTCATTATTCCTTGAATGCTGATGTTGAAGCTAGTTTACCTGAATCAGCTAAGAATTTACAGAAAGTCATCAAGGACAATTTCGGTACTTTGCCTTGGTGCAGAAGATATTTGGACAGATTAGGACAGGAAAAGTATTTATTGGCATTGAATCAATTGGTGAGAGCTGGTGTTGTTAATGATTATCCACCATTAGTGGATATTAAGGGAAGTTATACTGCCCAGTTCGAACATACAATCTTGTTGCATCCTCATAAGAAGGAAGTTGTTAGTCGTGGTGATGATTATTAGTATATTCACGTTTTTTTGATTTACTGTAGGCCTTTTTTCTACTCTGTGACAATCTGCAGCTTACGTTACTACTTTTGATTTAGTAAAAAATATTTAATATTTAGTTTCAGTTTATGAATCTCGCCATTAATTGCAGCTTTTACAATAAATATTCTGAATATAAAAAATAAGAAAAATACTTTTTACTTCAAAAAATCACTCAATTGGGTCAATATACACTTCTAGAGACCTATTACGTTATAGATCAAAGTAAATTCATAATTTTGCTTATTTGATGTGACTTTGTTCTTCGTATAGCCTATTTAAATATTCTCAATTTAGCCTTATTTCCTGTCAAATTTCACCTGATCTACATTATCTAAGATATATTTTTCTCATTGTTTTATGGTTTCCCAATTAACTCAATTGTAATAGTACATTTAGTAGAGTCATCCTATTACTAATCATCAATTCTTTTCTACTCTTTCCTTCCTCCCATTCTTCTCCGTAAGAATGCTGCCGTCTCGCACCACTCGTACCGCACAGTCGCAATTCATCGCGAATTTCACACTCCTTTTCGTCAACATCATGGAAGTCAGTCCAGCCACGTTAGAGTTTAAAGGTATGTAAATCCATCATAATTATCAACTAAACTAACATCCAGGTAATTTTCTTAAGCCAAATACCGAATATTTGAAGTTATCCAATACTTCTAGCGGTCCATTAGCGTTTAAAGTTAAAACAACAGCACCAAAATTATACTCAGTTAGACCAAATGCCAACATTATTCCTGCCGGAGAATCTTTAAAAATCTCTATTAACTTACAGGCATTCAGTCAACCATTGTCAAAATTCTACAAATGTAAGGATAAATTTTTAATAGTTGCATTGCCTTGTACAGAAGATGCCGATGCGTCAAAAGTTGGTGAGTTCTGGAATGATTTGGAAAAATCTAACAAAGCTCAGTTGATCAGTAAGAAATTAAGAGTCAACTATGTAATTGAAGATGATGGTGATGATATCCAAGAAGAAAAAGTAGAGGAAGGAGTTTCTGGTGCATCAGGAGTTGCTGCATCAGGGGTTGCTGCTACTGGTGCTGCTGCTGCCGCTGCTGTTCCTGGATTATCTCAACGTTCTGAACCTAAAGAAGTTACTGCTCCTGCTGAAGAAGTAGCTCCAGCTGCTGCTCCATCTCTTGATACCTACGATAAGCAATTAGATGCTTCATACAATAAAATCAACCAATTATCAGAAAAATTCGATAAAACTGAGTCCGAAGAACCTAAAGTCAAAGCCTCAGAACCTTTTGGTATTTCGTTGCCTTTAACTATCATCTTGATGCTTGTTGCATTCATCATTGGCTGGTTGATTTTTTAAAGAGTGTGAATAGGATCTGTATTATGAATGTATATCTAGCAGTCTACTTAAACATAAACTAATCGTCTTCTAATCTTCTCAATAAGTAGTCGACTTCTACTTTCTTGGTTAATGGGATGATATAATCTTTATATAATTGAGAAATCACTTTTGGATCAATCTTTGATTGCTTATTTTGACTATATTTCAAACTTGGATCAATCCCATAACTTTCTGCTTTAACTTCTAGTCTTTCTAAGATTTTATCTTCAACTGCTTTATTAGTAATGGATTTTTCAATGTTTTCTACATCTTTTTCCTTAATATATTTGGTATAAGTTTCTCTATCATTAAGAAATTTTGATTCAGCTACGAACTTCCCAAAATGGATTCTTCTGGAAAGGGCTTGTAAACATTCTACATCACTGGTAGAAACCGAACCTAAGTTTTCTTGTTGTTCACCAAGCTTACATGATACTTGTGGTACGATTTCTTTGACGTAAAATTGTTTAATCTCTTCATTGACGTTGATTTCGTTAGAGTACTTTGCCAATATCTTTGGATAATTTATAGGTGGTAAAATCGATGGAAGAATATCTTCAGGGAAAAATGGAGTTTCATCAGGTGCTTCATATCTTCTGACCTGTGAATGAGTCTTTTCAAGTTGTAATAAGAACCAATCTAACATTGTCCCATCAAAATTTGGAATATATTTCTTCTTCTCATAAACTGATGGAGAAGAATAGAATTGTGATCTTTCAATAAGAGCAAACACAACGGTTTCCTCCATTCGTACGAGGGCTTGCCTGATATTACCGAGATCAAGCACGGTTTCTGGTTTCATAAAGTCCATCAGGAATAATGAGTCAAGCGTATCGCGACAATATACGTATGTATTGCGACTAGTGAGGAATGAGGAATTGAATGAAAGAATACTTATAATGAGTGTCACATGATCCAGCATGTAAAAGTCAACTAATTAACTTATTTTCTGACTTGCTGCCTGGCAAAGTCAGTAAGAATTTGTGCATCTTCTTGTTCAGTTTGTTTGAGTTTTTCCTGATCCATATTAGATCGTCTATGTAAAAGCATTCTTCTTATAGATGCAAATCTAGTATTTGATTCTCCTTCTAAATTATAATCATTGTTGAGCTCCTGCATGAGTTGAAGGCTCTGCAATTGAAGTTGGTATTGGACTTGGCTTGACTTATCAAACGCAAGCATTAATTGAATGGTAGTAGTTATTCCCATCACTGCGAGAACTCCTATAAGTATTTTATACTTATTCTTCTCCAATTCTTCCTTAGTTGGCGGCGGACGACTATACTTCATCTCATAGTAATCTTCCCAAGTTCCAGCTTTCCAAAACTCTTCATCTTTATTGAAATTGTATTGCTTTCTGTGAGCATTGGCCATTCTATATGATTCAAATGTATTGGCTTGTGGATTATAACTTTCCCACGACGTAGTGGCACTTCTGCCATATGCAATTCTCCTTCTAGGATCTTTCAAAATTTCGTATCCTTCTTGAATTAAATCAAATCGTTTTCTCTTAGTTTCTGGAGTCATTAATTTGTTGCTTTCATCAAATAATTCAAGGGAATTAACAATGTCTGGATGATAGATCTTTAAATACTTGTTGTATATGGGCTTAATTACTTGGTTGAATTCCTTGGGAGAAAGATGAAAGTCTTTACCTGTAAGACCAAACAATTCCTGGGGAGATGGCTGTTTAGGCCAATGATGGAGATTTTGTTTATCGTGGAATTCCAGGATTTTAGCATTGATCACGTGAGTCTGACTGAACAGTCTACGGATTATATGATTTGAATATATATGTATTGGTTTCATGATCGTGATAGGTATATCGAGATCGGATAAGGGAATACGCGGATTAGGTTTGATAGGGTTTAGTAAGAGTGTGGTGTGAGAGGTGGTAGAAAGGTGCGAGAACAGGAGTAACGTTACCTGGATAATGTACACCGAAGTAAATGTTACAGTTTTAAACTGCAACATTAATAAGGTTCGTAACTTTATTAAAGATTTATGGTTCTATTTAGTTTACAGTATAATTGCAACCTAATAAGGTTATCTTAATAAAGTTCTCTTAATTATCAGTCTAATACAAAAGTGAATAGTAAAGTGAACAATAAGTGTAATATCTATTCTATCGACTTTGACTACATATAAATACTATTGATGCTACATACTCCCTATAATGATGCAATCAACTTAGCAGGTTGACTATGATCATTAACTTTAATTGGCTTACCCAATTTATAAATGCTTTGAATGAATGCATTCTGATCTAATACTACTAAATCAGCATCACATCCAACGTTTAAAAAACCCTTTTGCTGCTGCATATTTAATGACATGGCAGCATTATTAGTAGCAGTTTTAACAGCTTGAGCTAATGAAATATTAGTCCAATTAAGTAAATTTCTTACACATTGAATAAGCGAAGTTCCTGAACCAGCTAATGTTTTAGTTCCTTGTAAATATAATTTAAAACCTTCTTTAACAATATTACGTTTATCCCATTTATAAACTCCATCAGCTAACCCAAACATGAATATAGCATCAGTTGTCAAAACACATTTATCAGGATGTGATTTATATGCTAAAGAAGCCATTGATGGATCAACGTGAACTCCATCACAAATGATTCCAAAATATGGGGTATTATTAGGTACTGGAGTATTAATTAATCCAACAACTCCTGGATCTCTATGATGAGGTTGAGGCATAGCATTATATAAATGAGTAATCATAGTGGCTCCTTGATCAATGGCCTTTAAACCAGTAGCATAATCTGCATTAGTATGGCCTATTGAATAAATGATATTTTTCAGGGTTAAATATGGAATTATATCTAAGATCCCTGGAATTTCTGGTGCTGCTGTTATAATAGTAACATTATTCAACAAATTATCAGCACCTGCATAAACTTGTTCAATTTTCTTGCTTCCCTCTTTAGCATCTACAAAAGTTTCAGTAGGATGACAGCCTTTTTTCAAATGGCTGATAAAGGGTCCTTCACAATGAGCTCCTAAAGAGTCAGATTTATAGTTTGATCTGGATCTTTTCAATATAGGCAATACTTTCTGGTACACTTCAGGGAAATTAGAAGTTATGGTAGGACAAACAGAAGTAACCCCAGTTTCAAGAAACTTAATCATGACATCTTCGTAAAACTGTGTATAGGCTAAAACATCTTCTGGAGTTGAATCTCCTGATAAATTGGAGAAGTTCAAACCGAAAAACCCATTATTTTGAATATCTATTAAACCTGGAGCTAAATATTGACCACCTAAATCAACTATTTTAGTATTAATTGGATCACGAGGGTCGTTAATAATCTTTCCCAGATTATTATCAACGAATAAGTCAGTATTATAGTAAGTGATTCCATTATCTAATAAATGGCAGTTGGTAAATCTGGTGTAACTCATGATGCTTAAAGGTAATTAAAAGGTTGGAAATTAGTGGTTATTTATAAAGGTATCATGGGTTGTATTTAAAATGGATGTTACATTGCATCCATGTTACAATCGCACCTTTTCGCCGTATTACATGCAGTAGCCAAACCTACTTATAAGGTGCTACTTTCCCTCCATTCTCTGCAACAAGATGAGACAAGCTACATTTTCTAATGGTAATGATGCTTCTGTGTATGTTGCACAGTATATTGTATCGAGAATCAATAGTTTTAAGCCAACTGAAACTAAGCCTTTTGTAATGGGTTTACCTACTGGTTCATCACCAGAGGGTATTTATAAGAAACTTATAGAATATTATGAAAAGGGCCAAGTATCGTTCAAGAATGTTGTTACTTTCAATATGGATGAATACGTTGGGTTGACTCCAAGCAACGATCAAAGTTATCATTACTTCATGTTCAATAAATTCTTCAACCATATAGATATTCCTAAAGCTAATATTAATATCTTGAATGGATTAGCTGCAGATGCTGATAAAGAGTGTAGGGAATACGAAGCTAGAATTAAAAAGTATGGTAGAATCCATTTGTTCTTAGGAGGTATGGGTGTTGAAGGACATTTAGCATTTAATGAGACAGGATCTCCAAGATCATCTAAAACTAGAAAGATTGAGTTAGTTCAAAGTACTTTAGAAGCCAATTCTAGATTCTTTGACAATGATTTGAATAAAGTCCCCAAATATGCTTTGAGTGTTGGAATTTCTACAATCTTAGACAATTCTGATGAAATCATTGTCATTGTATTAGGAAGCACTAAACAATTTGCATTAGATAAGACAGTCAATGGTAAAATGGATGCCAAATATCCTAGTTCATTCTTACAAGATCATCCAAACGTCTTACTTGTCAGTGATTTCGCTGCCAGTGGCTTAAAGAGTAAATTGTAGAATTAATATATGTTAATATTTTTGTATGCTACTAGTGCGGACATAATTACCCCATACTTTATGAATATGGGACATAATCCGAATACAACACCAATTATACTTATAAGTAAACTTCTATAGTAAAATACAACTACAATACAAATAACCCAATTCTCTGAAAACTTGCCTGGTGTAATGATGTGACTGTTGCAACGACTAACCCCAATAAATTGCCGAATAATGGTAACTGTCACTGCAACCTCGCATCACCAAACGATGTAGTGCGCGCACCGATGTTACATCTACATAATGTTACATTCACCTGGTTGTATCTAGATCTGCTACAACCTCGATTATCCTTTATAAATTTACCATCCCCAGAAAGTTTTCCACATTTCCCCCATGCAATCCATACCTTACGACATCACCCCCATCATCAAGCAGTCTCCTAGATTATCGATTCTGGAACAAGAGGTTCTTGATGATGATACTAATACCTCAGAAGAACTTGAAATGTATTGTGATGTTTTGGACAAATTTAATTGTAAACTTTCAAAAAAATTAAGTAATAATCATGTTGAAGAACTTTTAAGTGATTTAAATGAAGCTTTAATTGAAAATTCTCCAATTTCAATGTTACCAAATTTTAATATTAAACCCACTGGTAAAGAATCAGGTAAATATGTTATTATCGATTTAGGTGGTTCCACTTTGAGAGTGGCTATAATCGAAATAAAACCTCAAATTCTGCAATCAGAATCTAATAACGATAGACAAAATCGTATAAATATAGTAAGTCAACAAAAATGGATCATTCCAAATCAGGAAAAAATAATAGATGACAAGTTTTTCAAAATGGTTGGTTCAAATATCATAGATGTTATTAAGCAACAATCAGTTATATCACTTGATGATGATATTAAAATTGGTATTACTTGGTCATTCCCATTAAATCAAGAATCTCATAATTCTGGTAAATTAACTAATGCAGGTAAAGGATGGCTGGTTTCTCCAGAATGCTTCAATCAGGATTTGAAGATACTTTTGGAATCATCTATGCTTAAAAATTTTGGTTTAAATGTTAAAGTTGAAACTATTATTAATGATTCTTTGGCAGTTTATGCTGCAGGATCTTTCCTTTCGTCAGATTTAAAATTAGCAGTGGTTTTAGGTACGGGTTTTAATATCTGTTGTTCATTAAATGCTGCAAAATTACATCCAGCTAAAAATATGAATCAAAAAGCAGTTTTAGTTAATACTGAAACTTCATTATTTGGATCAAATTTCGTCTCTTTATCCAACGAATTTGACTTTGAAGTTGATCCAAGATTTGATATCTCGAGGAAATTCAAATCTCATATGTGTTTGGACCAAGATGGTATTTTCCAACCTAGTGAATTAATGACTAGTGGGAGATATTTATCAGAACTTGCAAGATTGGCAATGGTTAAACTTTATAATAATCAAGAACTTTTCCATAATTTAGAATTATCCAATAACAATAAATTATTTGTTAAATATGATGGGTTATCAGGAGAATTAATGTGTATGTTATCGGAAAATATTATTTCAATGGATGATATTAGACTTGAATTCATTAAAGAATTTGGCCCAGAATTCAATGATGTTAAAGTTTCAGACTTATACAAGATTCAAACTTTAGTCAATTCAATTATTGACAGAGCCAGTAGCATTATTTCAATTACAATTATAGCATTCATAAAGTTATTAATAGAACATAATCACGAAACTTTCCCCAATAAGAAATTGGTTATAGGATACGTGGGTTCGATTTTAGAGTACTTTAATAATTACAGAAACAGCATATTAACTAAACTTGCTAATGATGATTATATTAAAAATTTAGGAGTTACTGTGGATTTAATGGCTATAGATAATAGTTCAATTGTAGGAACCGCCATTAGTGCTGCATACTATGTAGAACAAAGTATTCATGAATAGACGATAGATCTCTATATTAAGCATTAAGATCTTAATCTTAATGACTATAGTGAGTTTATTACTCTTATAGGATGCTTATTCTATGCTCATCTAATTAGTAGTAAATAAATTATAGATAATTGTTGGTGAAATAAGATCTCACGATCTTATATTTCATCTAATATCATCGCATTGAAGTAATGCTCTCGTTCATTAGAAGACTATCACTGAGCCGACATTTGCTCAACCTAAACTCAATACCTATCAAACGCACAAGAGACATTGGAATAATTGCCCACATCGATGCAGGAAAGACCACAACCACTGAACGAATGCTTTACTTCAGTGGTAAAACTAAACGTATTGGTAATGTAGATCAAGGTGATACAGTTACAGACTACTTAGAAAGTGAGAGACAGCGTGGAATTACCATTCAGCTGGCAGCAATTACAATACCTTGGAACAATCACAAGATAAATATCATTGATACTCCTGGCCATGCCGATTTCACATTTGAAGTAACTCGTTCATTAAGAGTTCTAGATGGAACAGTTGTGATTCTTGATGCAGTTGAAGGGGTTGAAGCTCAGACTGAAAAAGTATGGAAACAAGCTCATCAATTGAATTTACCTACAATTGGATTTATTAACAAAATGGATAGAGATGGTGCTGATTTTAATAGTACTGTTAAAGATATTATCCAGAAACTTCAGACTAGAGTAGTCATTTGCACGATGCCGTATTTCGTTACAGACAAATCCAATGTTCCTCAGTTTCATGGACTTATAGATATCATCAATAAGAAAGTGTTAGTATGGGATTTACAGGCAGATGCCAATGGTAAGACCATTCTGGTTAATGAACCAGATGAAGAAGTTAATAGTATCATTGAGAAGTCTCGTGAATCGTTGGTGGAGACTTTAGGAGAATTTAATGAAGAAATCGTAGATTCTTTCTTGGAAAATGATGAGAATTATATGAATATTCCTGCAAATATACTCAATAGTGCTATAAGAGAATGCTGTATATCAGGAAACGTTACGCCTGTATTCTGTGGTTCTGCATTCAGAAATATTGGTGTGCAGCCTTTGATGGACGGTATCACCAATTATCTTCCCTCTCCATTAGAAATAAAGGCACCTGAAATCAAAACTACTAAGAAAGAAAAGAAGAAACCTTCAGAGCAAGTCCAGGTTCCCGCTGAAGTAGATGTTAACAAAGGAGTAATTGTCAACAACAATGCAAACTTGAGTGTTGCATTGGCATTTAAAGTTATTACCGACAATATCAGAGGAGTTATGTCTTTCTTCAGAGTATACAGTGGAAAGATATCTTCCAATACGACATTCATCAACACTAGAACTGGAAAAAAACATACATTAAGGACTTTATTGTTGATGAATGGTGATGAACCAACCCCTGTGACGCTGATTTCCTCGGGAAACATTGGAGTGATCTCGAATAATGATGATATTCGTACTGGAGATACTTTAGTATCGCATGGAGCTTCCAAGAGTTTCAACACGTTCGAATCCAACTTGAAGCTTTTACCCATAGAAATACCTCCACCCTTATTCAATGCTTCAATTGAACCTTTGACTGCAGGTGACGAACGGTACATGAATGAATGCATAGATTCATTGGTGCGTGAAGATCCTTCGTTAAAAGTCCATGTAGATGAAGAATTAGGACAAACTATTCTCAGTGGGATGGGAGAATTGCATTTGGAAATCGTCAAGGACCGTTTGATCAACGACATGAAAGCTAAAGTAAAACTTACAGATGTTGTAGTGTCGTATAAAGAATCATTATCGCAACCAACTTATAAGTCCATTAAATTGGACGATGAAAATCCTGAAATATCAGTGGAAATAAGCCTTGAGTCTTTTGAAGGCAGTGCTAGTTCTAGCGACTATGTACACGAAGAAGGATGTGAACTTTTGGACCAGGATAATAACATTATAGTTCTAGAACCTGAAGCTACTCCTACAAGATTCTTTGATGCCATAAATGAAAGAAGATGGAAGTGTGAACAGTCCCTAGAGCAATTATATGAGACCATGGTGCAAGGAATAAGCATAGGACTTAGTCTTGGAGGTCCTTTAGTAGGACTCCCGTTGCATTCGATGGCAGTAAGAATCAAAAGCTGGAATTATCCTATAGAAGATAAGACCAATCATTTACCTAAACTTTTGGATTTAAGCAGACGTGCAATCCAACAGTGTGTTCAGCAGTATCCTCAAGAGAGTTTTACAATCATGGAACCGATTATGGAAACCAAAATCTTTGTAGATTCAGATAAACTTGGAGAAGTAACCCATGATTTAACCAGCAGGTGTCAAGCGACAATCTTATCGATTGAAGACGAAAGTTCTGATAACTTAGAACTAGCAAATTGGGCCATAGAGGAAGCATCTAAAGTATATTTACCTTCGTCCCTGCTTTCAGGCAAAGTTCGTGCCACAGGCATCAATAATAAGAAGATCATTTTAGCTCACACGCCATTAAGAGAGATGATTGGTTATTTAAGCAAATTAAGACTGATGACAAAGGGAAGAAGTACGTTTGATATGACGTATCTCCAGATGAGTCGTGCTAATTCCAGCAGACTTTCCACCATTATTAAAGGAATTAACCAGTAATGTAGATAGTGTAGATAGTATAGAGTACCATTGCGGTGACGCTCTCCCTAGATCTCTCCCTAGATTTGTCGCTATCTCGCTCCCCAGATTAGTCCAACATTTTCACGCGCAATCTGTCATGGATAAGACTGGCAACCGTCAAGGAATCGTCTTAGATACAATGGAAGATCTTAGTAAATTAAATGAAGCTTCTACTGCAAAAACTAGTGGATCACATGATACTGCTACTGACAGTTTGGTCCAAGGTTTCCTGACAATTGGTGATAAAATAACTAAATTAGACAACGAAAGTGCCTCGTCATCTGATTCTTCGTTTGTGCCCATTGATAAACAAGCAGTTTTCGATGCCATTCAAGTCATCGGTGAAGCCAAAGAGTTCAATCCCAACCTTATTGACTACATTGAAAAGACATCTCCTATTGGATCAATTGGAAACAATTATCATATAGTTTCCGTATTTGGATCTCAGCTGACTGGTAAATCAACCTTATTGAATAACCTTTTCAATACGAATTTCGATGTTATGGATGAATCTAAAAGACAGCAAACCACAAAAGGGATCTGGTTGGCTTATTCGCCAGCAATTAGTTCTCTGTTAAAGTCTAAAGCTAATCAGGTGGAGAATATATTTGTTATGGATGTAGAAGGAACTGATGGGAGAGAAAGAGGAGAAGATCAGGACTTCGAAAGAAAGCTGGCCTTGTTTGCATTATCAACGTCTGAAGTGTTGATTATCAATATCTGGGAGCATCAGATTGGATTGTATCAAGGTGCAAATATGGGGCTTTTGAAAACTGTATTTGAAGTCAATTTATCTTTATTTGGTAAGAATAAACTTGTTAATAAGTCAGATGATCATAAAGTATTGCTTTTGTTCGTAATTAGAGACCATATTGGTGTTACGCCTATTGAAAACTTAGCCAATACTGTCACTCAAGATTTGATTAAGATGTGGGATGAATTGAGTAAACCTTCAGATCTAGCAGCTTTCAGATTTGATGATTTTTTCGATATTAAGTTCCATACTTTAAGTCATAAAATTTTACAGCAGGATAAGTTTTATGAAGATATCAAGTTATTGGGAGATAAGTTTATTGACGACACTAATTCACAATTCTATTGGCGTGATAATTATCATCATAACATCCCAATTGATGGATGGACTATGTATGCATCGAATTGCTGGGACCAAATCGATTCAAACAAAGATTTAGATTTGCCTACACAACAAATCTTGGTAGCTAAGTTCAAGTGTGATGAAATATTGAATAATTTGTACACTGAATTTCTTGCTAAATATGATGAATTATTATTATCTAAAGCTACGTTAGAACCAGACTTTAAAGAAATAGGATTACTTATGGGTGATTTGAAGTCTGATTATTTAGATCAGTTTGAATTGGCAGCTTCAAAATATAATCCTTCAGTTTATCAGTCTAAAAGAGAAACTTTGAACGAAAAAATCTTATTCAAGTACCAGGAATTGTTCAACATTTATGCTAAGAAAATTATCAGCAATATATTAAAGAACTTTAAATTAGAACTTGAAAATAATGGGAAGTCGGGCCAACAGAAATTTATTGATAAAGTAGAAGCCTTAACTGCCAGCAGTAAGAAACTATTGACTCTGAGTTTATTATTGATATCATTGAGTGAACTTAAATTTGATCATTTCCAAGTTGAATTGGATAACGAACTTTCAGATTTGATTGCCAAGCAACAAGTATTAGAATTGAATTCTATTGTCAGCAAGTCTGTTAAGAAAGTATCTACTCAATTGAATAAGCTTCTTGTGTTTGAATTGAATGATATTAAGGAGAATTCATGGGATAAAATTTATACTGGATTCAAGAAAATCGTAGACGGACAATTAGAAACTTACCACGAAGATGGAAACTACGATTTCGGTCTTGGAATTGACGATAAAAAGACTAAAGGTGCGATTGATGAATATAAGTTCAAGTCATGGGTTAAATTTTATCAGTTGATTAAGAAGAATCTTTCTAAAGACAGCATATTGAACGTATTAAAGGAAAGATTCGATAGTAAGTTCAGATATGATGAAAATGGAGTTCCAAAACTTTACAATAATGAAACTGAGTTAGATCAGAATTTTGGTTTATCCAAGAGCCATGCATTGAAAGTGTTACCGCAGTTAACGATTATCAAACTTTCAGATTCCAGTGAAATCATTCCTGATTACGATATCTTTGATCCTGAACAAAGAGCGAAGTATGATGAAAATTACGATATTGATGATGATGAAGACGAAGACGAGGATTCAAATAGATTCTCCCATATTGTGAGTGAAGAAGATAAGAACCAGATTTTGAATAAATTCAAGAAAGAAGTGGATGCTAAGTATATTGAGACAAAGAGATCCATCATCCAGCATATAACTTCCATTCCTTATTATATCTACATTATCATTGTAGTATTAGGATGGAATGAGTTCTTGGCGGTTATTAGAAGCCCAATTTTCTTCACTTTAGCCCTTTTGTTTGGTGGTGTAGCTTATGTGATGTACCAACTTAATCTCATCAAACCAGCCATGGTTGTAGGACAAAGAATGGTGGATGAAAGTATTACATTAGCCAAACAGAAACTTAAAGAGTTGTTAGTTGACGATAATGAATTTCACCAACGGAACTTGAATAAAATAAAGACCGAAGAGATTGAATTAGATGATTTAAGTAACAAAGAAGAAGTTAAAGATGAGATTTAATACGAAATAAAAGAATCATAACATGTAACTCTATACACTTTGATATGTACTCTATACATACCCTGAAGCATAACTCACACTGCTTTCCATTGAATTCGTAACCTTATTGCTCTGACTATACCCAATCCATTTAAATCCCTGTCCGTTAAGTAATTTCAACACCACCCAAATAGGCTTTTCACCGCAAATGGTGTTACCTGAATGTTTTATATAACTATGCCAATTCTTAGCATCTCCCGATTGTGCTATTACCATTGCTAGCTTATCTAAATTTTCAATAGACTTGTAGATAGGAATGGGAGGTTTTGAGAAAGATGTAAGAGTGCTTATGTTAGGCTTCAAAATGGGGTTTTCTTGCTTAGCAAAAACATCCAACTCATAGTCCTTGGCTACATATTGAGTGTAACCAAATCTGGACCCCCAATGGCAAAAATCAGAACTTATAACAAAGGAATTGGAAGGATCCTGGAAATATGGCTGCAACATCTCAACAACTTGGTTTACTGAAGTTTCATCGATTGATCCAATCATAATAGGTATAATCTTTGGTTTATGTTTCATGTCCTTGATCCTGTATGCAATATAAGGACAATGCATTTCAAATGAATGTTCATCTTCGTCAGTTTCCTCACTCATATATTTAAATTTTGGCGATGTTACCAAATGTTCATTTGTTTGTGTATCGACTTCCAAGTCTCCTACAGGAGTCTCGTAAATGCTAAAAGGAGATATCATTACTTGGTTCTTGAAATATACGTGGTGGGAAGGACCTAGAATAAAGATCCGTTTAATCCCTGAAGGATCCCACACACTAAATGTTTCGCCTAATCGTTGTCCGCTGTAAGTATAACCAGCATGAGGGCCAATAAGGATTCTAGTACCGGGAATTGATGTTTTGGTGAGGGAGGCATTGATTTGGGAGGCAAGTTTGGTGCCATTGGCAGAGTACCAAGATCCTGAATGGGTTGCAGGTCTGCTCATAAAGATGGCAGTGCGAAGTTACCACCAGATAGTCCACAGCGCGAGAAGTATGGTCTCACAAGACATTAACTGAGGTAATTCACAATGCATACGTACTAAAACAGTCTGTGGTCAATTAACCTGATCTAGAAAGTACTTTAAAAGAATTTGCAGGCTCACGTGCAAATTCTTTTTAGAGCATAAAATCACCATAAAGAGATGTTTTACATTCGTTTTAGGAAGCGATGACGCAGTGTCTTGAATCGTATTTATTTGTGAACTATTTCTTAACTATTTCCACAGTCCATTCATTAACTAAAACTTCTTCACCATCTAAAGTATAACTACTTTTAACCGGAGTTTTACCTCTAAATAAAAATCCTGAAGGAGTTTGGTCTTGTTTAAATTCAACCGTATATGGTTCTTCTCTTGGTTCAAAATCGCCTAATTCGGTAACAGTTTTCTTGACAGTAATACCAGCTTTGACAGCAGTTTGAGTATATACAAAATTCTTTAATGGTTTTAAAGCAATAAAATGAATAGTTGAAGTATATTTAGTTCCTTCAGGAATTGTCATTAAAATATCATCAGCTCCATAAACTGGAACTGTAACTGGTTCATCTTGTCCCTCAATTACGACTGTATATTTAATTACTCTAAAATCGGTATGATCTCCGTAGTTCTTAGCTGACATTTTGTTGGCCCAACATTTGCTGCCAATGCCTTTGTTATATAGTTAAAATTTCAGTACCGAGGTGAATGTGTGGGGAGATGAAACAAAATAAATAGACACAATAGGAACGATTTTTTTTCTGGAAAATTGGCGTTTTTAAGCTCTTAAGTAATTAATATAGCTTTAAATTTTTTAACTATGCAATCGTTGTACGAACATTTGTATTAATAACTAATAATATTGATTGGTGATACTGGCGAGTTCAACTTTCAGCAGCAGATAGCAAACCTTCATTATCGGTACCCCCACAATCCGCACCTCCCTTGGCCCAGAACCTTGCTCACCAGGATTCCGACGAAGTTATACCGAAGGGATTAGAACCGAAGGAATTGACGGGCAAAACTCGCTAAGTTCGGTTGTGTTTGAATTGCTCCACTTCTAATTGGAGCCTCTCACAAAGCTGTTGGACTGTTAAGTATTGGTGCTCGAACGAAAAATCAAAGATTCCACATTCAGGTTCGTTATCGTGGTCTCTAACAGTACTGAAAAACTGATGATTCAAACATTGTGCAACCAGCATTCTTGCTTCGGGATCCCAGTTAACTAAAGATTTCATCAATTCAATAGCATGATTGGATGCAAATGGATACAAGTATTTGAATTCCTGCTTGGAATATTTCAGTTTCATACTCACGGTCCACCTTCTTCTAATGACTAGTATCTCATCGGGAGATCCTAGGATCTGGCTGATTTTAATGAGCTGATTAAGCTGGTTATCTCCCATGAAAATTGGTGTTCTCCCGTACAATTCTGCCAAAATACATCCAACCGACCATAAATCGATTTCTTTGCCGTAATTATCCTTGCTCAACATCAATTCAGGTGCTCTGTACCATCTGGTGGCTACGTAATTAGTTATCAGATGACTCAGGTACCGTTGAAACTGAGGATTAATGCCTCTAGCTAAGCCAAAATCACAGATCTTTAAATTGCCTTGAATGGTGACTAGAATATTCCCTGGCTTCAAATCTCTATGAATCACATCTGCTGAATGAATGTACTTCAATCCACACAATATTTGGTACATGAAACTCTGAATGTGAAATTCACTAAATTGAATGGAAGAATAGATTACCTTAGACAAATCAAAGTCACAAAGCTCTTGATAACAATATAATCCCTCATATGGCTGCGTGTACACTATATCCAAGTCAATCAAGCTGATGATATTTTTGTGGCCGTTGAAATGATTCATCAACTTCAATTCTCTCAATGCTCTCTTAACTAACACCTGTTTATGGAATATCTTTGACACTTTTTTAATTGCTATCTGACACTCTTTTTTGGACTTTGTGTCCAATACAGAACACACTGTTCCATACGAGCCTTTACCTAAGGTTTCTACAAACTTGTACCGTGGATCAATTAAGAACGTGTCCATTCCTGGTCTATGATTGTGTTTTGGGTGCAAAAACTGTATCTTATATGGCGCTTACCTAACTCCCGCGTAAGCATAGCCTTACGCACACTTCGGTGTATGAAAAATTTTCAGTAATACAGCTATGAGTTCTTCACATTGCAGGTTCTACGAGAACAAGTATCCCGAAGTGGATGAAGTGGTGATGGTGAATGTCCAGGAAATCGCCGAAATGGGTGCCTATGTGAAATTATTGGAGTACGATAACATCGAAGGGATGGTTTTATTATCTGAATTATCGAGAAGAAGAATCCGTTCCATTCAAAAATTGATCAGAGTTGGTAAAAATGAAGTTGCAGTGGTATTAAGAGTCGATAAAGAGAAAGGGTACATCGACTTGAGTAAAAGAAGAGTTTCTGCAGAAGATATCGTCAAATGTGATGAAAGATATAACAAATCTAAAGCTGTTCATTCTATCTTAAGACATTGTGCTGAAAAATTCAACATATCATTAGAAGAATTATACCAAAGTATTGGCTGGCCATTAAGTAGAAAGTTTGGCCATGCTTATGATGCATTCAAAATTTCTATTACTGATCCAACAGTGTATGACGATATCGTCCCACCATCGCAACCAATTTTAGAAGAATTAAAGTTATACATTAGTCGTAGATTAACTCCACAGGCTATTAAAGTTAGGGCTGATGTAGAAGTAAGTTGTTTCAGCTATGAAGGTATTGATGCCATTAAACAAGCATTAGTTGAAGCCGAATCCGTATCAACTGAACAATTACAAGTTAAAGCCAAATTGGTGGCTGCTCCATTATATGTGATATCCGTACAGGCGTTGGATAAAAATCAAGGGATTGAAGTATTGAATCAAGCCATTGCTAAGATTACTCAATCTATAGAAAAATTTGGTGGCCAGTGTAAGATATCCATGGCTCCTAAAGCCGTTACTGCTACAGAAGACGCAGAATTACAAGCATTATTGGAGAGAAAGGAGGCAGAAGATGAATCATCTGACGAAGAAGATGAGTAAATAGATGACTAGTGTATATTATTAATAACCTAATAAGGCACAAATGACTAATAAGGCATAGACTTAATAAGGCATAGACTTAATAAGGCATAGACTTAATAAGGCATAGACTTACTGATTGTTAATTCTCTATTATTGGCTCGTTGTATGATGTACAGTGGGAGATTATGTACTAACTGGGACAGTACTTTTAATTGTTTCAAAGTGGCAGGAAGTCCTATCTGATCTATTTCTACTAATTCCTGATTTCCCGATATGTCGAATGTCTGTAAATTACCAAAATGGACGTTCCTTAAGAGTCTCACATCATTATAACTTAAATCTAGATTTTCAAGACTGTTTGGAAACTCTACTGTCTCAAGGGTTTTCACACTCTGGTATCCTAGCTTAAGAGTCTTGAGACTATTGGGCCAGATTATATCTTTTAAACTAGTGATTCTTTTATCGTTGTCCATACTATCTGGATCGGCTTCTATATTTAATTCTTCAAGAGTCTCCGGAAATATCACGTTCTTCAACGTAGTGATAAGATTATTGCCAATGAATAGCGTCTTGAGATTTGTAGGTAGTATCACTTTATTAAGAGTTTTAATGTTATTGTTATTCAAGTTAAGAACCTCAATTGAGTTAGGAAGCTTTAATGGATTAATACTATTGACTCCATTACTGCTTAGATTAAGAAACTTTATCAGGTTCGGAAGTTTTAGTCCTCTTGTATTTGTCATAGACTCTTGGAGGTTCAAAGACTCTAAATAATCAGGAAACTTTATACCAGTCATCAGTTCATTAGGTATGAACGAAACATCAAGGAACCGAAGACTTTCAGGGAACTTGCTGCTTTTCAAGTTATCTATAGGATTGAACGAAAGATTCAACAGAATCAAGTTTGGAAATTCGACATTTCTAACATTGTCAATTCGATTGTTAGACAAGTTTAAATTCTCTAATTGACTGGGCCAGTCTACATAGTTTAGAAAATAAATATGATTGTCCAGCAAATCCAAAGTCTTTAAGGCGGGAGGGAACTTTATATTGTCAACGGTGGTGATTTTATTGTTATTTGCAATTAAAGTGTGCAAATTAGGAGGTAATTGGACGTTAATAGCCTCAAGCGAGCTTCCTCCAATATTTAGTACCTGTAAAGACTCCGGTAGTTTAAGTTCGGGCAAGTTTGTATTGCTGTTTTCGCCGTAATCTAGGATCTTCAATTGTGGCCAGTTTATATCTGAATCGCTGATATGGGATTTGTTGATAATTGAAACATGTGTGAGTTTCTCACTAACTGTTTGAAGTAGCTTTATAAATCTCTCGTATTCGGGAGTCTCTATCAATGTAATATAGTGTATATGAAACCCTATCTCGACAAAACTGCTAAGGAACAGCTGGTGCTCAGTCAAGAAGTCATTTAATACTTTTAGATGAAGTCCAAATTCATTGGTGCATTCAAAACACATATTGAGGTGATGATATTTTTTATTGAAATCAAGATGTTCGAGCTGATTGAGCTGGAGGATATCTATATCGGGGTTGACTGATAATTGGTCTATTTGGAGTTTTATATGTTGCAGTTTCGGGTCATCGTATACTAGTATTAGACGATTTAAAGACAGATCCATCTTGCGCAGAGTTCGCAGATTTTTAGCAGAGCTGTAGCTGCGTAGCAGTTACAGGTTTCTATGGTATTACCAAGGTAATTTACTGTTGAGTTCTCTACGTCCCAATTAAGCATTCTAGGAGAGTATTATTTATTATGCTATAATATTTTGTACATTTGTATGAATATTGTATGAATATTGTATGAATATTGTATGAATATTGTATGAATATTGTATGAATATTGTATGAATATTGTATGAATATTGTATGAATATTGTATGAATATTTGTATATACATTTTGTACGAATTGTACGAATATTTCTCTGAATATTTACTTGGTAAATATTCATCGTAATATTCTATGCCTTGACGTTCCTAAAATGAAAACTATACTTCAAGGTCTTCCCCAAAGGAACTCTCACAGTAATAGCCTCCTGCGAGTCATGATCAACTTGGCCATCAGTGGCCATAATACTATCTCTAGCCAAGATATACCCTCTCAATAAGAACAATGAAAGTGCAGAAGCTACAAATGATACTCCAGCAAAAACCGTACAGTAAACATACTGTTTAGGACCTACATCATTACTAACTAATGAAACTCCAATCACTGGTGATGCTATTCCAGACATTCCTAAAAACACCCAAAGCATGGAGAAAGCAACATTCATCTTTCTAAGCCCTACTAATCTGGCTAAAAGGGGAGCTATAGTCCCCCAAATAGTGCCCATAATACCTCCGATAATTAAACAGAATACAATCACAGTGGCATAGTTTCGTGCAGGAAGCCACATTGCCAATACAAATATAGCAGATAATGAATATGCATAGAACAGAAGGGTTGTAGCACCAAACTTATCAGCCAAGAAGCCCACAACAGGTCTGCCAAAACAAGAACCAGCCTGGATCATAGCCGATGCCACGGATCCCTGGTAGGCACTATATCCCAAAGAGGTGGTGAAATTGGCAAGTGTATACAACACCACCACGTAGCCAAACATGCAGGTGATGATATAGAATACAGCCAAAAAGAATCCAAAACTCCTAACCACGTCTCTGTCAAAGAATGTAAACTGAATGTTATGGTGCTTGCTTCTGCTTCTGAATAATGCTATAGCGACCCACACCAATCCAAACGAGATAATGCTCTGCACACGTAGAGCCCAATGCACCGAACGAGCTTGTTCTACCTTCTGCATGCCTAAATTGAACACGATCCCACCAGCACCGCTTCCAGCAGTGGCCAACCCCCCTGCTAGCACTCTTTTCTTCTTGAAAAACTGAGGCAAAATAGTTATTCCAGGCAAGGAAATCAATGCTAGGCCTGCGCTCTGCATTAATCCCTGGGTAAGGTACAATTGCCATAATTTAGTGGCCCAACTAGCCAACATTAGCGATGTGAACTGAATGCAGTTGCCGATGATGATGATGTTTCTATCGCCAATTTTCCCTTGAACATAATTAATAATAGGTGCAAACATTAACGTAGCACCAAATGCAAGACCTCCAATGGCAGCGTAGTCTAATTTGCCGGCGCCGTCAAAGGTGTTTTGGTTAAGATACGTGGAAAAATAGATGGCAAATCCCGAGTTCATTCCCCATGTGCAGAAGTTTATGAGGAAACATGCAAAGCATACTACCCAGCAATAGCCTTGATCAAATACTAGCTCTTCTTTCACTATTTCTTTTTCTCCCTCCCCCTGTTCCCGTTTCTCCCACTGCTCGCCTTTATCTGCGGGCTCATTGGAGGAGTATTGTGATATCACTGCCGTGCTGTCCCTTTCTTCTCTTTCGTCTTCTCCTGCTCCAGATCTATCTCGGCCTCTTTCTAGGTCTTCTCTCTGTAAGTCTTCTCTGTGTAAATTTTCTCTCTGTACTCCCTGCACATCTCGCTGCAAGGAAGTCTGCGCTTCGTCTATCTGCCGGCTCATTCTGCTTCTATCAACAGATTCAATAAATTGTGTGGCTTCGTACTTTCACTGTCTTTATATATTTGGCAGCGCAATTTTGTGACTCTTCTTGACAGTTTGGAGCCGCACTCATCGGTCCGACCGAGATTTCTCCGATACGATATCGGATGAATACAAGTATACAAATATACAAACATCCAAACATATGCAAACGAACGCCTCAACTGCCGGCATGTGAGTCTAAGACTGTTGATTTTGTAATCAACCTTTTCTAGTAAATGCAGAAGTTAATCTGGAGTGCGGCGCATCCATGTATAACTCAATTATAGTACGGCCCGACAATCCAAGAAATCTGGTAGTATTATATTGGTAAGCATCTTATTAGCCCGTTTCGGACTTTAGATCTGTATTAAGTTATTAAAACTTATCGGACCGCATTGCAGCAATTATAGTACTAAAAACGGTTGTTACAGCATATTGCGCTTAAAGCCACCTTCTAATGCAGCCAGAAAAACTGTTAAAAAAATAGCACCAAAGATGCGATTTGGGGTTTGCCGGGAATCGAACCCGGGACCTCCCGCACCCTAAGCGAGAATCATACCACTAGACCACAAACCCTATTAATGCCGTTATAAGGAGGAAAATTGGCACATACCAGACAAAAAACAATAAATGTTTTTTCAACTATAAACTGTAAAAAATGTTAAGCATGTGTCTGATTTTATTCAAGAAATAGGGAGAAAGTCACCAAAATTATCTGAATTGGTGTTATAAACTGTGATTTTGCTTCAGTTTAATGTGTACTAGCAGCGTTTTGAGGTGGCTGCAACAAACACGTCAGAGATAACTTAGTGGGGAATTACATTTAAACACACCAAAGATCACTGACTATTCAATCTGATCACTGGTTGTTCAAACTGATCACTGGCTATTCAATCTGATCCAAGCTATTCAAGCTGGATGGCTATAATCTACTTGTCTACTTTGGTGTACTTTAGTCTACTTAATGATATGCTGCTGCAATAAAAGAGGATCATTAAGGCAATTGGCGCTCTTATTCTGTCTCTAACAACCCGAAGTCCGTTTCCATAAGTATTCCTGTATGACTTCACTCAATGGCTCTTTACTGCAGTGGAGACTACGGAACAAATTACCACTTCCATAAATCACAATTGGCCCTGTGGCTGCATTCAGCTCGGGAATGCAACAGGATGAAACACTGATTAAACTTTCAAAGGCATTGCAATGCTGCATGATCAGCATAGCCTAGGTCAAGTCAAACTATATAAGAATCGCGATCCCACATCAAATCCCAGCATTTCTGACGTACTTTTGGATTGTTAATAGAGAATATGTCAAATTTCAGTGCAACTATCCAGCATGACATCGGTCTTATAATCGGTTGGTTTTAATCGGTCGATCGTTGATATCGTTGATATCGGTGATACTTTATCGGTGATACTTTAATAGTATAGTTTTGTCAGCCAATAAAAACTTAAATGGTTCGGGTCTCGGACTTTAGTCCTATTCAAGTAACCCTCGTTTATTAGTGAACGAGCAAGTAACGGTTTGATTTAGTAAACGAGTTAGTAATATGGAACGAGGAAATTTTCGAGGCGGCGCGTGGGTCCGTCGGCCCCGTTTGTCACCACGGGAACCTCGTTGGCCCGTAAGAATAGTTCTCGCTAATTGACTAGCTCGACCTAGCGCCGGGTGGCGGTAGCGAGAACGCGGCCTTAACGCCCTTGAATAACGGCACCCGGGTGGTACCACCCGAGACCGTCGTAAACGGTAGTTCCGTACGGGGGGTATTTTTAACTCCGAATCCCGAAACGATGACTATATAAAATCTATAAGCCGCCATGTCAATGCCTTATGCTTTCCGTTGGAATATTTGCCTACTTCAAACGGAAGTTTGCCAGCAGGCCCAATGAAGTTGTTAATAGAAGTACCGTTAGATCCAATAGCCATCGTAAGTCTGTAAGTTCACCCCGAACCAGTCATAGCTTATAATCATTTTAATCATTGCTTGTAAATAGATCCTTAGTCCCGGAGTCATTATTCTATTGGATCACCGATTTCCCCATGACAAATTCAATTTGTCAAATTAATAATTGCCGATATATAAATTAATTAATCTTTGCATATTTTTTCAGAAATGATGTTTGGTGATAAAATAATTGGTGTAGTTGCTTTTATCCCTAATAGTATATATTCATTAACACATGTTTTTGTTTATGAAAAATCAGAATTAACTAATAGACCTTCTAATAAACCTAAAGAGAGACGAGGTAGTGAGTCGAGCACGACTTCTGTTACAAGTGACAGTTCGTTTAGAAGCACGACTTCTTACAGGAGCACGACTTCTGGGATTTCAGGTACTGTAACTTCAGGTACCGTAACTTCAGGTGCAAGAGTTGCGTCTCCTACAAGACAAAGACGGAGTGCGTGTCGTGAACAAGATATGCCGGCCATAGCTATAAGGTAGGAGTTGTGTGATGTGGATGTATTATAGATGTATATATTCATGTAAGATTTTTTCTTGTTCCTTATTGGTTCCTTATTCTTCTTTCTTTTTCTTAATCTTTTCTTGTGTGCAGTTGTTCGCAAAAATTGCTATCCATTGTCCATTCCACACAGCCTTCCCAATCAGGCAATCTAGCATCGCCATAAAATTTTTCGCATTTCATGTTATTATCTGCCAGGGTTATTATTATTAACGCAATCCAACAGTTCTAATAGTCCCTTCGCTTTAACTACTTATAGCTTTAGTGTCTTCCACATTTATATAGAGGTTGACTACTAGTTATTGTTATTTCATTTTCATTGTTTTATTTTAAAATCTATATTTCACATACATCATGAACTTTATAATATTATTATTGCTTTTCACTAGAATCATTTGTGACGTGTCGATCACTGGTCCAAAACAAGGACTGCTGTTTTCAGGAAGTTCAGGTAAAGTCAGTATCGATTTAAAATGGATCGATTCAACTGATGATGAAGATGATGAATTTTCTTTATCAAAAGCACAAACTATTACTATTTCTTTATGTACGGGTCCATCAAGCTCAGTTGAATGTTTTGAAACCCTTCAAAAAGCTAAAAAAATGTCTGATAAAGAATATGAAGCTAGTTTTGATGCATCTATTGCTGATAATGGTTATTATTATTTCCAAGTTTATACTGCTTTCACTGCTAATGGTGATTCAGCTACTATTCATTATTCTCCAATCTTCCAGTTAACAGGTATGCTGGGATCAACTAAAACATTAACTGTTAACAATAACAATAAAGATGATCCTCCAGCTGATCAAACTGTTGGTGGAGCTGCTACTTCTATTAACTCAAAATCATTCACCGTCACTTATACTTTACAAACTGGTAAAACTAGATATGCACCAATGCAGTTACAACCAGGTTCAAAAGTAACTGCTTCTGTTACTAAAAGATTATTCCCAACTAGTGCTGTTACTTATTATTCAACAATTACTCCAAGTCCTGTTTGTTTATCAACAATCACTCCTGGTTGGTCATATACTATTAACTCTGCTGCTAATTGGGCTTCTCCAGCACCTACACCAAACATGAAATATAATCCAAATCAAAGAGTTACTAAAGCAAGTTTAAGTACTGCTAGAAACAAGAGAAGATGGTTAGATTAATGATAATGGTAAATATATAGCACATTTTATACTTTTTACTCTGAAACGATACGCTTTAGTACCATACAGTAAAGATTGGTAATAAGTAGCATCAATAAAAAACACGTATAAAGGTAATTTATAATATCTATAAATAAACTTAAGTCAGTATCTCTAGTCAGATTGAAGAGAGGCTGCAAAAATTGCAAAACAAAGCAAAAAACTCAAAATAAAAAATAAACAGCATAAAAATAACACATCACAACATACTCTATATTAACCTATAAACTCCTAAATAGCTCTCCTACTTCAAATCACTTCCTTGCAAAAGCTCTAAGTAAAGTAGAAGAAATCTTGGTTTTGGCACGCCATACGCGAAAACCATTTCTTCCAAAGCTTCGTGTATAATCAACAACATGTCTTATCAAGATGCAAATACCAGCTCTGCTGCGTTAAGAAAGAAGAAAATCTTGAAGAAGTCCATTAACTTCAGTATCATGGTGATTGGTGAAAGTGGAATTGGTCGTTCCAGCTTCATTAACTCATTATGCGGAGGTAATTCTATTGTTCCTACATCATCAACCATTAACCAAGATCCTTTCACTAAAAAATTAACTCTTAGACATGAAAATGTAGAGTTAGAAGATAACGAAGGACATAAAATTTCTTTAAATATTATTGACACCCCCAACTTTGCTAATTCTATTAATTGTGATGAAGATTTCAAAGTTATTGTTGACTTCATTAGACATCAATACGATGAAGTGTTATTAGAAGAAAGTAGAGTTAAACGTAATCCTAGATTTAAAGATGGTCGTATTCACGTGTTACTTTATATGATCAATCCTACTGGTCATGGATTAAGTGAAATTGATGTGAAATTTATGTTACACGTCAACAAATTAATTAATTTAATCCCAGTAATTGCTAAAGCTGACAGTTTAACTCAAGATGAATTAAAGACTAACAAGAAATTGATCTTAGAGGATTTAGCTAATTACGGAATCAATTATTTCAAATTTAATGAATATGAATATGAACAAGATTATATTGATGATGAAATTATTGAATATAATAAATATTTGAATAGTTTAGTACCATTTTCAGTAATTGGAGCTAATGAATTTAGACCATCAACTGAAGAAGAAACATTGAAATTAAGAGTATTGAATCCTGTTAATACTAAACCAATTAATATTGAAATGCCAGAGTATAATGATTTCACTATATTGAAAAATATTTTATTAATTACTCACTTGAATGAATTCAAAGAAATTACTCATGAAGTAATTTATGAAAATTATAGAACTGAAGCTTTAAGTGGAAAACAGTTCCAATATATAAATGGAGAAAGAGTAGCAACTAATGACGCTAGTGCACCAGCAACTCCTACAACTTCTAATGAGCCTGATGATTACCTTGCTAAAGAAGAACAAATCAAATTAGAGGAAGAAAGACTAAAGAAATTTGAAGAAAGAGTACATCAAGATTTGATTAATAAACGTAAAGAATTATTAGAAAGAGAAAATGAATTAAAAGAAATAGAGAAGAGATTATTAGCTGAAGGATTAAAATTAAATGAAGATGGTGAAGTAATCAAAATTGACGATGAGTAGTTTTTAGCTATGTATACTTATTAACGATTTCATCAAATTTAGCATTTTTCTCTTTATGATCTAACAAATATTCATGATCAGGATTAGCCTCAGTTAATTTTTCAATTAATTGTTGAGAATCTTTGCCAGTTAAATAATTGTAGACAATCTCGTTAGCATATAAATTGTCTTTATATTGTTGTTTAACGTCTAAAGTGTTGATCTGTTTTAATAATTCACTTGCTTCAGGTAAATGTTTTAATTTGATAGTCAATACTAATAATACGTTCAAGATTTTGAACTTGCTCAAATCATCATCTTCAAAATCGATTGATAACAATTCATCATAAAAGTAGAAACTATTGTTGATATTATCACTTTCTCCCTTGATAGACAAAATCCAACTCTCTAATAAATGGTAGATTATGTCATCTCTAGCACTATCAGGGAAGTTTCTAAAATTGTTAAACACTTTAAACGCAAGATTGAAATTACCTTTGATTAAATATAATTGAATCAATACTAAATAAGGTTCTAATTCATTAATCTTTAACATATTAGAATTATCAATATATTTAGTAATAGTTTCAATACCTTGGTCAATATTCTTAAAGAATTTAACTAAATAAAGACTCGTCAACACTGCTTGTAATTCAAATTTTGGAACTTTAACATCTTCGAAATAAGTTGAATCATCGGTACCAAAACTATGTAAATCATTCCAAGCACTTAATAATTGGAAGAATTCTTCATTTCCTGGGAATCTAACTTTACCATTTTCAATTAATTGTGAAGCATCTTTGCCAACAGCTACGGTTGATCTAATCTTATATTCCAATACTTTTAATTGGTTTTCTTCACTAAAAGAATCTAAACTGTACTCAATCACTTTAGCATGCTGCCAAGTATAGAACTGGTTTCTGATGGTATATAATTCACCTGAATCACCGAAGTCCATGTTGTTTTATTAGTGGTGTCAACTTCGCGAGTTAATTTCGCGATAGTATTAGTATGGATGTGTTAGAAGATTGGGACGATTTTAAGGATATAGGGTTGCATAAAAATGATTCAAGACTACTAGAGTATGATTTAGGACTTTCTAGTACGGCTGTGGATGATATAGTGGAACAATTTCAACTTGAAAAGCTTCAGTTGGAGAAATTTGGACCTGAATTATCACTGCCAGAGAAGTCTGAGAAGTCTTCTGATAAGTCTTCAGAGGATGCGTCGCCTAAAAATCCTGAATTGGCTACAGATATAAGTGTACAAACCGGGATTGACCTTATTAATAAGAGGAAAAGGTCAAGAAATGGATGCGATAGTTGTAAAAAGCTACGAATCAAGTGTAATGAAGCCAAGCCTGCTTGTGAGTATTGTAAGAGTACTAAAAGAGAATGTGTGTATCCAGTTCCAATCAAAACAAATCCTTCAGTAAAGCGTAATATGACACATACAAATAAACTTATCCGGCAGCTCCAACAACAAATCAATACTATGAATTATCCATCATTAAATTCAACTGCTAAATATCTCCGTATAACTCCGTTTGAACTTAAGCTAGTTAAATTATTTAAGATCCATCTGTATCCATTCACACTGTTTGTTCACGGACCGTTGCATGTATTAGCCACCGAAGAAGTGCCTAAGATGTTCACAGCTTCTCCAATAGTACGAGATGCAGTATTTCTGTTCAGTTGTCTTAACCTGTGGCCTCGATGTCATCTTAAGAAATCGGTGTCGCTAAAATCAATTGATACTTTGAATAAACTAAGACTGAACTTGAAATGGTCTAATGTTCGTGTAGAAACTTTGTTCGATGAAAAGGCTAGATTTCTAGAAGGAACTGATGTCTCAGATTATCCCGATCAAGCACTTCAAGATGTTTCCTTATACAATTTAACCAATTATTATTTCTTCAACTTGGTGCTACAAACTAATGATATACTTATTAACAAGGTAAGCAAAGAAACAGGAGTAGAATTACTTGATGATTTCCAAGCTCGCCAGGTTCTAATTGGAGGATTCCTAGTAATCGTATATTTAGCCATCCATTCTCATAGACTTACACCATTAGTTAACTTCAATGAAGATGATGAATATGTAGAGGATTATTCTGAGATTATTAACTTGAATACTGATTTACTTACAATTGGTCAAAATGTCCGTAATATTACGGACATTGCATATGTTTCCATAACCAATTCGAACGTATCTAATCTTTTCAGATTCATATTTTCACAACCACAGCGATATTTGCCTATAACAAATCATTTGAAACTTGAATTGGAGTCGTTAGGATTAGATTCTTTAGATACTGAGTATACTACACTTACTAGAAATATGTCAATATTTGAATTTGCTATGGAAAAATCTTACGAAATCAATGCTCCAATGCCGGTGTTTAAGTTTGCCATAGTGTGTGATCAAAACTTTAGGAAACTTGTCAGACAGAAGAATATATTTGCACTTCAAGTGCTTAATGCGTTCTCGTATTGTATGATAAGTCTTCGAATGTGTTTATTTACAGATAAGAATATATGGAGAGATTATATGGAGTGGTATAAAAAGTATAATCAAAAGATTGGCAGACAAAACTCCTTTGATGATGCATTGTACGGATTAATTGAACACGACGTAGAGTTATGTAATCCTGATACTGCTAGTTTCCTTAAAACAGATCCTATTATAGAATATGAGAAACTTAAGATTTGCCAGGCTGGTCCTGCTGGTCTGACAGTTGTTGGTCTGAATTTGGCTCAGATTGAGGAGCTCCATACCCATTAGCAATTCTAATTTGCTCCCAATGAGTCAATTCTTTAGTATCAGGATCGACAACTACCCTGTTATCATCCTTTCTGCCTATACCTCCATTGACTCGAGGTACAGGTGGATTATAAAGCACTGGATTCTTATCATTAAAGTTCCTTGGATCTTTTAATATAATATTAGGATCATTGCTACTTTGTTTATAGTATAAATAAAATAAAGATGCTTGATGATGGTCCATGGCTCTCCATACATCAGCTTGATTCCCTGACATTTGTCTTTTCTGCAGAAATTGGTACCTTCCTACCATCTCATTCACACCAATCATTGTAGCCAACCCCATTAAAAACGAGATAAAAGGTTTATGAAGCCGTCTTATATTCGTAGCTTTCACAACGTATTTCTGATATAACGTTGGACCTAAGAATCCAAGAGATCCTATGGCATAACTTGATAAACCTATTTTAGTCACTACAACACCTAAATCTCTAGTCAATTCTTCCCGATCTTGGTGAGTCAATTTATGGTCAGCTTCATAGAATTTGACAGATGCATTGAATTGCTGTGGAGTCAATTTACTAAGAAGCGGATTGGAACTTTTAGGGCTTTCATTAGCATTATCTTGTGGTTCGTTCATGATAAACTGAGATTAACTGAGATTGCGAAAGTTTATATATGATAATTATATTGTCACACCATAATATAAATACAATTACTTATTTATAGTTGAATCTAAGCTTGCTTTATTAAAATAGAATTAGAATATTAGTTGATTTATAATTATAACTAGGATATTAATATTTATTTATAATTTAAGTGACTCTAAACTAATTTATTATCTCTTCTCTTTTCCTCTCTTAATTTGGATAATTGTTCAACTACCAAATCAAATCCAATGGTTTCATTCTTACCTTGTTCTTCTTGGATATCTCTATTTCTGACATTAACACTATTTTCTTCTTGTTCTTGTTCGCCTACAATAAAGATGAAATTATATTTCAACATTTGTCCAGTTCTAACTTTCTTCTGAAGAGTGTTACCAGAAACATCAACATCAGCATAGAATCCATGTTTCTTGACTAACTTTTCCTTTAATGATTCTGCATATTCATAATATTTAACACCAACTGGTACAACTAATATTTGTCTTGGTGATAACCAGAATGGCCATTTACCTTTAAAATGTTCAGTTAAAATAGCAGTCATTCTTTCAACAGATCCTAAAATAGCTCTATGAATCATAACTGGCCTTGAAGCTTCATCCTTTTCATTAACTTCAGATTTAAATTCTAATTCAAATCTTTGAGGTAATTGGAAATCTAATTGAATTGTAGCACATTGGAACCATCTACCTAAAGCATCACTGATCATGATATCAATTTTTGGTCCATAAAATGCACCATCTCCTGGATTTAATTCCCATTTACCTTTACCTAAGAATTGATTTAATGCACTTTCTAACTTAGCTTCAGCTTTATTCCAAATTTCTATTTCTCCAACATATTTTTCTGGTCTAGTACTTAATTCCATCTTGAATTCAAATCCAAATATACCATAAACTTTCTGTAAGAAATCAAAAGATCCTTGAATTTCTTGTTCGATTTGATCTTCAGTACAGAAAATATGTGCATCATCTTGTTGGAAACGTCTAACTCTAGTTAATCCAGATAATGCCCCACTAAATTCATTTCTGTGAATCACACCAAAATCAGCAACACGCCATGGTAATTCTCTATAAGATCTTTCTCTACTCTTAAAGATTAAACAATGTCCAGGACAATTCATTGGTTTCAAACCAAAGTTATCTTTTTCAACTTCAAATGTAAACATATTTTCTTTATAATTCCCCCAATGTCCCGAAGTTTCCCATAACTTGGAATTATACATGTTAGGAGTAATGACTTCTTCAAATCCTCTTTGTCTATATTCAGATCTCATTAAATCACATAATGCATTATAAATTCTAGTACCGTGAGGTAACCAGAAAGCTGAACCTGGTGACATTTCATGGAATAAGAATAATTCTTGTTCTCTACCAATTTTTCTATGATCTCTTTCACTTGCTTCTTTTAAGAATTTAAGATGTTCATCCATTAATTTCTTATCAGGGAACGAAATACCATAAATTCTTTGCAAAGAATCATTAGCAGCATCACCTAAAAAGTATGAGGAAGAATTTTTCAATACTTTAAAACTCTTAATTTTACCAGTGTGAGGAATATGAGGACCTAAACATAAATCAATTAATGGTCCACATCTGTAAACGGTGGTAGAAGTTCCATCAGGGACTTTTTCCAGAATAAATTGGACTTTATACTTGTTATATTTGAACATTTCCAATAACTCTTGTTTAGTCATTTCTAATCTAACAAATTTTTGCTTTTCTTTTATACCTTTAGTAGCAACTTTTTCTAAATTACCAAAATCAGCTTGACTTACAACTCCTTTACCATCATTGATAGACATATCATAGAAAAATCCATCACTAGTTGGAGGACCGTATGATAAATGACATCCGTAATGGCATTCACAAGCTTCACCTAAGACGTGAGCAGAAGAATGCCAGAAGACTTGCTTACCTTCAGGATGTTCAAAATCTAAGAATTCTAAACTACAATCGCCTGGTAATTCTCTAGTTAAATCCCAAAGTTCTCCATCAACTTTTGAAATAACTTGTCTTTCACTGAATGATTTACCAATTTCATTAGCAATATCTAAAGGACTAGTTTCCCAAGATTTTCCAAGCTTAATTGTACCATCTTTTAAAGTGATTTTAATGTCTTCACGTGGTTTGGATGCAACTTCTTCATCATATTTAGCCTTTAATTCATCAAACATTTTAATACGTGAGTCAATGAATTCTGGTTGAGGATTTAAAAGTAATGGATTCAGATTTTGTTTTTCCTTTTTCTCCTTCTTAGGTTTGGATTTATCATCTTTTACAACCTTAGCAGGTTCATCAATAGATAAAGCCTTAACTTTTTCTTCCACTGACATGATATGAGTAATTAAGTTATGTATTACGTTGATAAAAGATTTTTCTCAGGCTGATTTTTACGCGCAATGAGTACTGATTTAGCGGAGGTTGAAGGAGAGTTTGAGGCTTTAATAAGTGCTAGAAATAAGAGGTTGACTTTAATTCAACAAGATTTAAAGAAAGTGAATTTAAGAAGAAGCAAGCGAAATTTAGAGACTTTATCTGATCAATTGCACCAAATACTACATGGTTTAGGTGGCAGTAGTGATGAATTTGAAGATGTACAAGTAAGTTCAAATGGAAGTCCAAAACATGGAGAAAGGTTTCTGAGTGAAAGTTTGAATGAAGAGTTTACTGGTGAAACTCTAAGAGATATTCTTAATCAGTTGAATGGGTATATTAATTCCACGCTGCTTGAAATAAATAAGAGATACGAATTTAATAGAATATTGGAAGCCACTGAAGTAATAGTAGACAAGCTTCCTGAAAATAAGAATTTGAATGAGTTTCTAGCAAGTCTAGAGAGTTGTATAGGGTCCTTTACCAATTGATATATACAAGTACACACTTAGATCTAAGTATTAATGAAGTTAATTTTAACTAACATGCACCGAAAGTGCATATAAGATGATTTTTGGGTCCTAGAATGTCTTTGGAGCCAATGTAGCTATTTTACTATACTTTAAATCTCTTAATTCTTGAGCTACAACTGATGATACTCTAGTTCCTAATGGATCTCCATTTTTATTTACCAATACACATGCGTTATCATCGAATCGTATAGTCGAACCATCAGCACGTCTGAATGGAGCCTTTGTCCTTACAACTACAGCTCTACAAATATCTCTTCTTTTCACACGATTATTAGCTGATTGTCCAGTAATTTCTGTAGATAATGGTTTGGCCTGTTTTACAACCACAGTGATTTCATCCCCAACTTTAGCGAAGTTTCTTGGGCCGTGTCTCAACACTTTAATGCATTCCACCACCTGGGCACCTGAATTATCTATTACGTTAAGTAAAGTCTTTAAGTATATCATTGAAAATTTTTCAGACTCGCACAGAATTACGAGGTATCTACTGAGGTTAGGGAGACGTCCCGCGAGCTTCGCGGTAGTTTCTCTAGTAGAAATAATTCGAATCAGAAGACGTAACAGTACTTTGAATATCAACTTACAATTCTTGATTTACAGCATAAATATGATCCATTTGAGATTATGAACATATGAAATTTAGTAGTAAAAATTGAATTTCATTATCTAAGCTCTCCATTCTAACTGAATTAGTTAAAAATCCAACCGTTGTACCTTTAGTAGTTGAACTGGCAGTTAAAGCTGTGGACCTAATACTGGTTTCTGCAGTGATAGACCTTAAATGATGTGGTAATAAATAGACTAATGATTGACCCAGCGCCGAAGTACCTTGCACCCTATAATCCCATCCATATTCAGCACTAGCTCCACCTCGTCCTTAACCGACTAATCAACAAATCGAGGTGCAAAAAAATCTGTAAATAATAATATTTTTAGACGACTTGAATTTACGAAAATAAGCTATTGTGCCATTGTAAGGTGATAGTTAGGCGGGGTTATCATTGTTAATTACACAATTTAAGATACCACAGGATTATGCTTCAACTAGCATGATAAAGGTTCGCAGTAAAATTAATGAAATGGAATCCTTCAAAGATCATCACAGATAGGAAGTCGCTGTTTCAAGCACATCATGTGAGACTTACAGATCCATTACAGATCCCACATGTTCTAGAGCAGTTTAAAAGTGATCATAAACGGATAATGAAGTCAGCTACACATCCTCATATTTATGCGTGGAGAACTGGTGCTTTAATTAATTCTGCTGGAGATAAGAAATGGATCAATGTCCAACAAGGATTCGACGATTGCGGAGAGAAATCAGGAGGTTCTGAACTAATGAGGAGAGTCATTGAAAGACAAGATTTGTATAACATAATGGTGATTGTTTCTCGATGGATGAAGGGGAACAGTATTGGCCCTGCTAGATTTAAGCATATTGGGTCAGTTGGAATTGATCTGGTAGCAAACAGAGACTGAAAAACTATGAACAATGCACATGGAAACCATAAGCAAATGTATAAATTACACACAATTCTGCAGCATTAAAGTAATAATTACAGTATTGAGCACCACTCAAAATAATTCAATGCATAGTCTAGTATTACAATATTATATATAAAAGCATAAAATTTATAGTACAATATTAATCCAAGCCTTACATAACACATCTACATCTATAGCAGTTCTTCCCTTTAACATAAATAAGTGTCTCACATGACTCGTGTCAGACGATAAGTAGTAATTCTCATTACTGCAAAATGACTCTTCGCAATATGCTTAAGTTAGCTAGATTTAGAGTTCTGGCGTTCCAGTTTGCTCGTCCTGTATGTCGTACTATAAGGCCATATTCAGTTAAAGTAGCTCCACTTACTGCTGAAACTTATAAAGACAAAGTCACTCAAAATCCTGAATTTAAAAGACTTGATGACGGAGATATCGAAGTTTTCAAAGGCATCTTGAAAGATGAGAATAGTTTAATCACCAATGAAGACGATTTATTAATGTTCAACGAAGATTGGATGAAAAAATATAGAGGTCAAAGCAAATTAGTATTAAAACCTAAAACTACTAATCAAGTATCCAAGATCTTACAGTATTGTAATGCCAATAAACTTGCGGTGGTCCCACAAGGTGGTAATACTGGTTTAGTTGGTGGATCTGTCCCTGTTTTCGATGAAATTGTTGTTCTGGTAGCTAACTTAAATCAAATCAGATCTTTTGATCCAGTTTCAGGGATCTTGAAGACCGATGGTGGTGTGATTTTAGAGAATGCTGATAATTTCTTAGCTGAACATGGTTATATTTTCCCCCTTGATTTAGGTGCTAAAGGCTCTTGTCACGTTTCTGGTGTTGTTGCTACTAATGCCGGTGGATTAAGATTACTTAGATATGGTTCTTTACATGGATCTGTATTAGGATTAGAAGTTGTTTTACCTGATGGAACTATTTATAATTCAATGAATTCTTTAAGAAAAGATAATACTGGATTTGATTTAAAACAATTATTTATTGGTCTGGAAGGTTCAATTGGTATTATTACTGGTGTTTCTATCTTATGTCCTGCAAGATCATCATCAGTTAATGTTGCATTCTTAGGAGTTTCAAGTTATGAAGCTGTTCAAGAAGTTTTCGTTCAATGTAGAAAAGAATTAGGTGAAATTTTATCAGCATTTGAAGTAATGGATTCCAAATCTCAGAAATTAGTTAGTCAATATTTAAAACAAAATCATCCAGTTGAAAGTTCAGAATTCCCATTCTATATTTTAATCGAAGTCAGCGGTTCTAATAAAGAACATGATGATGAGAAATTAGAAACTTTCTTAGGAAATCAAATGGAAAATGGTTTGGTAGAAGATGGTATTATTGCCCAAGATGAAACTCAATTGCGTAATATTTGGACTTGGAGAGAATCTATTCCTGAAGCTTCAACTATGAATGGTGGAGTTTATAAATATGATGTTTCTTTACCATTATCAGTCTTATATCAATTAACTGAAGATACTTCTGCGAGACTTCATGATGCTGGATTAGTACTGATGGAAGATCTGTCTAAACCAGTTGTTGAAGCTATTGGATATGGCCATGTTGGTGATGGGAACTTACATTTAAATGTATGTGTACGTGAATATTCCAAAGAAATTGAACAAGTATTAGAACCATTTGTATATGAATGGATTCAAAAACATCATGGATCAATTTCTGCTGAACATGGATTAGGATTCCAAAAGAAAAATTATGTTGGATACAGTAAGAATGAAATAGAGATTAAATTGATGAAAGATGTTAAACATCATTATGATCCAAATGGAATCATGAATCCATATAAATACATTAGTTAGATCATCTAGAAGTGGATATTTATTTGAATAAATAATTTATAAGTTACAGAAATAGTCTATAATTTCTCGTCTCTAATCAATGAGCCTTCTTGATATAATTCATCTAAAGTCTTTGCAAAGAATTTCTTAGCAATTGGTCTTTTGATCTTTAAAGTTGGTGTTATAACATCATCTGTTACTTTTAATGGTTCATATTGAATTGAAATATTATGAAGTTTTTCAAATCCTTGTAATAAAGTACCAGTTGAAGCATTTAAATCCTTAACAAATCTAGTTCTAACATCACGTTGATTTAAAAATTCTAATATTTCTTCAGGTTGTAATTTCTTATTATAATTTTTTTGAATCCAAGTATTTATAGAATCTGGTTCAACTCCTATAATACCAACCAAGAATGTCTTGAGGGGATCACCATGAACATAACTTTGACTTATAAATGGGAAACATGATAAATAAGTATTTTCAATTTTTTCTGGGGTAATATATTCACCTTGAGCTAATTTAAAGAAATTTTTAACACGATCAATAATTGAAACTCTACCAGTATCTTTATCAATCAGGGCAACATCACCAGTGGAAAACCAACCATCTTCAGAAATGGCTTTAGCAGTTTCTTCAGGATTTTTATAATATTCTTTAAAAATTTGTGGACCTCTTAATTGTAATTCACCTCTTGGTCCACCAGCATCAGTTTTAAAATAATTCATTTCAGGAATTTCTCTTACTCTCATTTCACAAGTTACTGATGGTGGTCCACAACTGCCTGGATTAGCATCATACCCAGGACTCGAACAGACACCAGCAAATGATTCAGTTAATCCATAACCTTGACTTACTTTAATATTTAAAATAGCTTTTAAAAATTTAATAGTATCAGGACTAATTGGAGCTGAACCAGTTGCAAAAGAGCCAATATTATCAAATCCAATTTTTTTACGAACTAAACCAAGTAATTTATCATAAAAAAAATGTTTACCAGAAGAACCATCATATTCTGCTTGTTTAGCAATTTTATAATTTACAGCTTTATTGAATAAGTAATTTAATATAGGTTTTTCAGTATTATTAATAGTTTGAGCTTTTAATGCACTTTCTAATTTAGTTAAAACTCTTGGTACTAATAATAAACCATTTGGTTTTAAAGATTTAACATCGTCTAATAATGATAAAGGTGATGCAGTTGATGGGAATCCAATTGAATAACCTCTGAATAATGCAAAGTTAATATTCATTTTTTCAAAAATATGTGCTAATGGTAAGAAACTATAATGAGTTGCATTAGGAGTCATATCAGAGTTTTTAACAAGACAAAAAGCAGTTGATGCAATACCATTTTTATGAGTTAATACAACTCCTTTAGGATGAGCACCAGTTGTACCAGAAGTGAAACTAATAGTATAAATAGTTTCAGGTAATGGATGAGTTTCAATTCTAGGATTTAATTCTCCTAATTTTTCAACCTGATTAAAATCATATAACAGTAAACCAACTGACTTAGCTTGTTCAAATAAACTTTTATCAACACTTGAAGGATTTTGTAAATCTAACAGATCCATCGAAACTAAAGTAGTTAAATTTGCTAAAGATTCTGGGTTTTTCTTTTTTAAATCAATTAATGGAATCAATTTATCCTTTGAACAAATTACAATTGGTGATTTAGTCAATCCTAAAATATAATTTGATGTAGTTGGACCTAAAGTATCATATAAAGCAGTATTTGTAATTGAATTTGATGAACATGCTAAATCTGTAATACACCATTCAGCTCTATTAGCTGAAAAAATCGAAACAACAAATGAATCATCAATCGTGGCACTATGAAATTTAATTTTATCAGCAACTTCCTGAGTCGGTTGAAACGGATTATTTTCTAATACGAAAAATATACCTGCAGCAACATTTTTCCGTCTAATATCAATCTGCTTATATGATTCAAATACATAATCACCTTTTGTACCATCTTCTAATGTAAGTCTTGTACCAAAACATGGAGTATCACCTCTATATTTAACAGCGTGTTGAAACAGTTTGTGATAAGTATTTAACGAAGGATGGACATTTTCAATCAATTCCGGTTGATCAAATTTAAGAACATTTCTATAGATTGCTGAAAATCCATCTTCTTCAGAGCCAGGTAATGGTTTACCGTAACCAGCTTTTAATTCATCATCAAGCATAGCTTTTCCGACTAAATCTTCGATATAATTAGCATCATCGTAGATTAAAGACATTTCCGAATGATTATTTACGAGATTTCCACCAATTTAGTTTATGAATTATGTATGAGATCAATTAAAAGCGGAGGAAATCTAACAGTTTATATCAAATTTATAGACCGAGGAGATATTGTGGAGAAACGACGGATGAATTCAAATGCGGAAATGCGGCGCTTAAATCCTACCGTTTTAGTTTTTCCTGACAGCTGAGATTCATCAAATCCGTAAGGATTTACTAAAGAGAATCATCTTTGTAGTGGATTTACAATGTATGCTGTCTATTGTAGGTTGTGGGGGGTCGTAGATGTGTTCTATAAGTTATTTTCAAAGTAGCGTTGAATCACGGAGAAGAACCGTTGAGCGCCGCAGCGGTGATAAGGAATCCCCTCCACATAAAGTTTAAGTCGGGGTGACGGACTTAACTTGCGTGCTTGATAAGATAGGCTAGATTGAATTGAAGGTGATTGAATACATGAGGTGTCATTGTACAGATTAAGGTTCTTGCAGTTCTAAGGTTTACAGCTCGAAGGTTTATAGTAAGGTTCAATATGGGCAAGTTTTAACGGAGAGCCGTAAGTTTCCCCGTAGTAATGAAAACAAATGGTAGCTACTGTGAAGAACGATTAGGTAGGTATGAAAGGTGTGAAAGGAATAAGGTCTAGGCAATGTCAAGGCAAGCTAAAGTATTGTAGCATTACGTCACCTCAAATTGATAAGATAGTTAATATGAGACTCTATACAGGTTATTGCTCATAGAATCATTATGACTGATTAGATAATAGTGGTGCTATTGGCTGTAATAGCCCATATTAGACTCTGTTATACAATTGTGCTGTACTGAATAGTTGTACTAAATTGACCATTGTTAAGTACTGGATTGACATTTATCCTTATCAATTGGTTGATAACACTTGGCATTAATGATGACAGCTAACCAACTCACCAATTGAATCCACAAAAACTTCAGCTGAAGAAGCCTACAATTCTTAGCTGAAGAGAACAGTCAATCCGTTGGCTGTCCAGCTCTTGTCTGACTCCTCTCTGACTCATGATCTGCTGCAAATTTGGCTGCAATGTTTATTTACTGCGAAAAAATGACCCTTATCAAACGTGCCCTATAAATAAATATGATTCACAACAAAATCAAAAACACAATTTATAACTCTAAGATCCCCATACAAAGATACTTGGGAACTAACGTGATGAGTTTAGAAACTTTCATATCTAGATCTTGGTTAAGACAACATTTATACTATTTAGGATTTGATCTAATACGATTACAGAGTTATCAGAAATTAAGTAAAACGTTTGGTATTAATGCTGGTGGTATGGTTAAAACTTTAGTCAGTGATATTGCTACTTTCATCAATAAAAGTTTAACTGACGAAGGCAATGCTAATGCTAAATTACAATTAAAGGATTTAATGTATTGTTGCAGCAACAATAATATACTTAAATTAGATACTTATAATATTAGTGAGCACAGATTGTTTTTTATTTACATTGGTTATATGATGTTAAAAGATCCTCACAATCATCCGAAACAATTAGACGCGTTGGTGGATAAATTAATTGATATTTATGCTAATTCTAATACTTCAATTGCTAGAATGTCTGGCTCAAAGGATTCCTATGAGAAAGAGATAATTGATCTTGCTAATGAATTTTATACCCAAGCCCCACTTCATTATAATCGATTATATAATGATTCTCCTAAAACCTTGTCTTTATTTATTACTAAACATATCAAGATTGATCTTCCTCCGTTGCCTAGAATTAATAATAAATTATTATTAACTAAAGCATTGATGCATAAAGAATTGTATCGTGGATTGATTACTGAAAAGCATCCTTTCCACCAAAAATTAATTGATAATGGTATAATACCTAATCATGAGATTTATAAAATCATTAGAAATGATTTATCTTATTTTGATGGTTTAGGTGATTATTATCTTGCAAAAGAATCATCTAGTCTTTTATATCATTTTAAAACTTCAATGCCTTATAATAATGAAACTACTTTTGGAAAAAAATCATACACTTTGTTGAAGACTATATTGGCTACCAATACCTTATTGTCAAGATTAGCTTTGACTTATAATTTACATGAAGGTTTGGATGATAATATAATCAATGGGATATTTAGAAATGATTATGTTCCTTATCTTAATGATTGGAAAGATTTAGATTTTGAGACATGTCTGAATTTTAAAGATTATAGATATGAACAAGAATTTATTGCTGATTATTTCGAACAATACGTTGGTTCTTTATTTGTTGAACAACCTGAAGTAGCTAAACGTTGGATTAATGAAATTTATCAAAATATTTTATTCCTGATTGGTGAAGATCATAAACTCCCTTCAAAATCATTGATCCAGTACGATTATCACTCCTGGGGAGTTGATGTAATTGGAAGAAGATTGAAATGAACAAGATTAAAATAAATGTTACGAGCGATGATATAAAATAAGTTTATTATATACTTAAAAATACAATTAATGCCACTATTTCTTTCTTGCCTCTTTCATTAATGCAAAGAATCCTTGATTCTTACGTGGTTTCTTAACATTCTTTATATACTTGGATTTCTCTTCTTCATCTTCACTATCACTTTCACTACTATCACTTTCACTATCGCTATCACTTTCACTTTCACTTTCTGAATCTTCACTGTCATTCTCTTTACCTTTAGCTTCTTTACTTACTGGCTTGGCTATTCCATTACCTTCTCTAACGTCAGGTATACCACTTTTAGCTAAATCACTGAGTGATGTTAATAGAGGTCGTTTAATCCTACTAATAAATGATTTAACTTCTTCTTTATCGGTGGAATCAGCTTTATTTTCATCTTTAGAAACTTCATCAAGAACTGGCTTATCAGGCACTTTCTGTGGTTTCTTTGAAGGTTTCTGATTAACTTTAGGTGAAGGTTTCTGAGTAACTTTAGGTGAAGGTTTCTGAGTAACTTTAGGTGAAAGTTTAGGTTCAGGTTTCTGTGCAGGTTTTGGACCATCTTTTTTACCATTCTCTTTGGCTAATATTGGAGTGTGTTTAACGGACTCTTGTGAGTCATCAGAATCGTCTGATTCAGAGTCTGAAGATGAATCTGACTCAGAATCAGAGTCGGAATCAGAGTCAGATTCAGATGAAATATCTGACTCAACTTCTTTAAGATGCTTACTCCTAAGTCTTGATACCATTTTTTCAGATTTTTCTTCTTCTGATTCTTTGGTGACTTCTTTATTTCTAAGTCTTGAAGTCATTGGTTTATTTTCTTCACTTTCACTTTCATCACTGTTATTAATATCCTTTAAAGCTTTTGGTTTTTGATTCTTTCCTTTGTTATTCTTAGGTTTTGATTCTTGTTTTGGTTCCTCTTTTTCATGTTTATGTTCCTCACTTTCATGCTTTTGTTCTTCTTGTTGATCCTTCTGATCCTTTAAAGGCTGCTTTATCTGTTTTGCTTCTTCATGAGCTCGAGTACTGCTTCTACGAGGTCTTCTATCTGATAACGGATAAACTTTTTCTGGCACCATTGAAATCTGTAAACTCTTTAAAATAGGATTATCACGATTAAGTGGTGGAGATTTTAAAGATTTTCCCTTTTCACTTTCACCATTTTCAAATGGTTCATGAACACTTTTAACTACAGCATTAGGTCTATGACTTTTCAAATATTTAAGAATTTCATCTTGACTAACAGTTTGCAGACTTAAAAGAACATGAGAGTTTTCATTATCAACTTGAAGATGTTTAGGAAGTATTGAGTTCTTTTGCAAAGAAAGTACTGGACTTGAATGAGTTTTAACAGGAGATTCTTCATCTTCCAGAGTAGATTCTGATTCATCTGAATTAAGAATCGCCAGAGTATTTCTTTCCATTCTATTAATAGCTTGTTCGTTCTCTAATTGAGAATGCATTGGAATATTCAACATACCTGAAGTTATTCGTTTGCCTCCAATATCATGATTTATTTCCTTTTGTGATCTTTTCTGTGGGATCAAATGATCATCTGTGGTTTCTGGTGGAGGCAATGAAACATTAGATTCATCAAATTTAATTTCTGGTTTACTGATATCTTTAGTTTGACGTTTTTGAGGGAGATTTGGATCTGTAGTTTCAAAATAATCAGCTAATCTTTTCCTATTACTAGCAGGGAATGATTCTGTGACTAAAACAGGAGCTTGTTGAACACTTGGAGTACTTTGAAGATGGTTCATACTTAACTGAATATTATCAGTTGGATTAATAGTGATGTCAGCATATTTATCTAATATAGGAGATTCATTATTTAAAAGAATTCTAATAGCATCACCATCTTCAAATACATCATTTACTTGAAATTCAGGATCTAAATCACATTTATCAATACTTTGAATCTTTTCTATTTGTAGTTCACCATCGTTAGGGTATAATCGAGTGAATTGTGATGAAATATTGGTACAAACTTGCTGTAAGCTTAGTTGAGGATCAGCTAGATGAAGGATCTTACGTACGCCGTAAGATTCAAGTTGTGAAGATGGTACACCAGCAAGACTTAGCGGTATGAGATGTACTTTTAACTTAATCTTCATTGCAAAGTTTTCACCGCGATTCGTCTTATGGATCGCAGATATCTATATCTGTAATTCTCATAGATAAGAATTACAGATAGAAATAAATCATTTAAGAGAATTGAAAGATGCATAGGGTGTTTGTATGCTTATTATCTTTCTGTTTATTGTATATAGAATTAGGAATTAGAATTGTATAGATCTCATAGAATAAGCTCAGTTAGGAGCTTACTATATACTTAGTTATACCTTTACCTAATGCTACTAAATGCACTTAATATCAAATACCCTTGACCTTATATTCTAGAAAACTGGATATTTAACATGGTCTTGTTTTGTGCTCTTACTGAATAGCTCTTAATGAATAGCTCTTACTGTGCTGAGGTACACTTATCGCTATATCTATGACATCTGTGACTTTAGATCCTCTAACGTCATCTTAGTTCTATTCTCTGCCACACTAAACACCTCCCTACTCTTTACGCCGTTAAACTTCGGCTCAAACGCTAAAATCTCCCCATCAATTGTCCCACAATAAAATCTATTCAGAAATGGTTGATCCATAGCTATTGAACAAGTCCTGCCTATATTCTTCAGCCCCTTCCTACCAATTCTCGTAATAAGTTTCCCATCAATGGTTCTATATACATAAATATCACCATTATCACTAGGAAATATCAAATATTGTAAATCCGCTTCATACTTATAATTCAAACTAATAGGAATTGTTTGAAGGAATTTATTCCTTGTTAATGGACCAAAACTAATAAGTTTATTAACTGGAGGCCAGCTCGAGTTAATCATATCCCATACTCTAATTTTATCATCATTCCCAGCACTAAATAATGTATGGCCCAAAGGATCCCATACTAATCCATTTACTGGAGCCAGATGTGCTTTAACTGATTCTCTAGTTAAATTAGATTCATCAGAAGTAGCTGATGATGTTCGTAGCATATCTAATCTACATAAACAACTTTGACTTCTTCTAATATCCCATACTTTGATCTCTCCATCGTATCCACCACTTGCAAGTAAATTAGAATTCTTAGGATTCCATTTAACTGCAAGAGTTTTCATCTTATGTCCGCTTAAAGTATGTGCACTAGAAGTCGATCGTAGATCAAGCAATCTTATAAAAGGCTGATCTGAAGCAGCTGCTATTAAAGTATTATTAATATCAAATGAATAAACTCTATTGAGTAGATCAAATTCATGAACAATTGATAACTCGTTCGTGTCCCAGATTTTGACAGTATGGTCGAACGACGACAGTACAAACATCCCTGTATCATAAGGCCACCAAGCTATACCAGAAACCCCAAAATCATGACCTGTCTTTCTAGGAATCGTTGCAATATTTTCAAAAACTCGATGTGGATTATCGTAGTCCCACTCAGATTCCTCTTCGAAACCTTCAACACCTGTATCTGCCTGACTCTTCAAGTCCCATATCTTTATAGACAGATCAGCACACCCACTAAGACAATATTGAAAGTCTTGAGTCTCCAAAGATAAACTATTTACAGCAGCATTTGAATGACAATTAATTGGAAATACATTTTTACCAGCATTTTGGGATAAAACCGTATAACTAGATTCCACCAATGTTTTAGCAAATTCCAATGGACTAAGTTTATTAACTTTTCTATCCCATAATAACCCTTGCATCAACAGGCCATAGTTAAAACAGGATCGCGAAAAATTTTCAGCGGTTTAAGTAGATAAGTGGCATTAAAATGTTAGATATTAATTCATTTTTAGTTGAAAAAGGAGGAGATCCTGAAGCTATAAAGAAGTCACAAAAGAAAAGAGGAGATTCAGTTGAAATTGTTGATGAAATTATTGAACAATATAAGAAATGGACTATTATTAGATTTGACTTGGATGAAATTAATAAGAAGATTAACAAATTGCAAAAAGATATTGGATTAAAATTCAAAGCTAAAGAAGATGCTAGTGAATTATTAGCTAAGAAAGATGAATATTTAGCTACTAAGAAACAATTAACTGATAATGAAATTAAATCTGATCAAGAATTACGTCAAAAAGTTAATCAAGTTGGTAATATCGTTCACGAAACTGTTGTCGATTCTCAAGATGAAGAAAATAATGAATTAGTTAGAACTTGGAAACCAAAAGATTTAGAAACTGTTGGAGAAACTGCTTCTTGTACTGGAGCACCAGCTAAATTATCTCATCATGAAGTATTATTAAGATTAGATGGTTACGATCCAGAAAGAGGTGTTAGAATTGTTGGACATCGTGGATATTTCTTAAGAAATTATGGAGTTTTCTTAAATCAAGCTTTAATTAATTATGGATTATCATTTTTAACTAAAAATGATTATACTCCATTACAAGCACCAGTTATGATGAATAAAGATGTTATGGCTAAAACTGCTCAATTATCACAATTTGATGAAGAATTATATAAAGTTATTGATGGTGAAGATGAAAAATATTTAATTGCAACTTCAGAACAACCAATTAGTGCTTATCATTCAAATGAATGGTTTGAAAAACCTTCAGAACAATTACCAGTTAGATATGCAGGATATTCATCATGTTTTAGAAGAGAAGCAGGATCTCATGGTAAAGATGCATGGGGGATTTTTAGAGTTCATCAATTTGAAAAAATTGAACAATTTGTTTTAACTGAACCTGAAAAATCATGGCAAGAATTTGATAGAATGATTGGTCTTAGTGAAGAATTTTATCAAGGTTTAGGTTTACCTTATAGAGTTGTTGGTATTGTTTCTGGTGAATTAAATAATGCTGCTGCTAAAAAATATGATTTAGAAGCTTGGTTCCCATTCCAAAAAGAATATAAAGAATTGGTTTCTTGTTCAAATTGTACTGATTATCAATCAAGAAATTTAGAAATTAGATGTGGTATTAAACAACAAAATCAATTAGAGAAAAAATATGTTCATTGTTTAAATTCTACTTTGTCAGCTACTGAAAGAACTTTATGCTGTATCTTAGAAAATTATCAAACTGAAGATGGATTAAAGATTCCAGAAGTTTTGAGGAAATATATTCCTGGTGAACCAGAATTTATTCCATTCGTCAAAGAATTACCAAAGAATTCAACTTCTAACAAGAAGAAGAAATAAGTGATAAATAATTAAATAAACATACCTTATGTATTACATAACTCACAAACTAAATATCAATAACTTTTAATTTAATTTCATAACAATCTGAAGGTAAGCTTTCACCAGCATAATTGACCAAATAATAATGATATTCTTCTTTGCATGCACCCCAACCACCGGGAGCACCAACTAATTCCAAATATCCATCAACAATCTCTACATCATTAGTTGAGCCGTACCAGAATTGAGCAGTATGATTGACAAGGCCAAATCCAAATTTATGATCACCATCCCAATAAGCTAAACCTTGATATTCAGGATCATACTCCATTGATTTCCAATCAGGGCCAATAATTCCTTTTGTTCCTCCACTCAGAGCATAACTACTAGTAATACCAGTTTTATTAACATATTCAATATCAGATAAGACTTCAAGTAAAATATCTTGGACGTCAGCAGCAACACCAACTGCGAAAATAGCTGTTAAAATAGTTGAAAATTTCATATTTATTGGAATAAAAGATAATTTGGAGCTCTTTTATATTAGGGTTTGTTTACAATCGATTATAATTAGATTAATCAATATTTTCATTAATTGCGTAGCTGCAAAACTTCGTAAATCGCAACTTCTATTTTTAACTGATCCCCTTATTGCGAACAGTAAAGGAGGCATTTACGGAGATGTGACAGTCCAGATATGGATAATCGCTAAAATCTAGACCAAGCCATGGTGTCTGCAGATATTTTTTATTTACGAATTTGGAAGTAGCATAGTATCGATGTAACATGAATGCCGTAGGAGATTCGGCCGATGTAGCCTCACGTTTCGACAAAGTTTGCTGTGGGATATATTATATTACCGTTTATCGCCCGTTAGCCAAATCTTAGCTCTCATTTCACTTTAAGCATGAATTTAGTATTCTCGAAACTAACGTTATGATTACCTAACGTTATTCAACTTATGAATAATTCTTTCCTAGTTTTAAACATAGAACTTCATGTTGAACAGCATAGAAATGTCATACAAGAGCTATGTGGATTTCTAATATAATAAGCTCTAATTCAACTAACATTATCAAATAAGTTTAAATGTTATTAAAAGCTTTTGCTATCTTTTTATTAATCAGAATTGCAATTTGTCAATGGACGTTCAACTATTCCAACGCAGTCAAATCCATTGTCAATAATGAAGTTGATCCTGATGATGATGATAGTTCAGGTGAAGTTTACTTTAATACTACAAGTCTTGATGTGGCTCACTATGGTCTTGAAGAAGTTGGCACTTATGCTTACTCATCATGCAATTATTTAAAAACTGTAATTTCTCTTGCAAGCAGAGCATCAATTTTAGGCTATCATGGTGATGTTGTATTTTTATATTACAAATTTGTATATGGTGGTGAAAAAGAAGCTACAGAAGTGTTTCCCAATTCTAAAATGATTTTAGATATTGCTGAAATGTTGTCAAGAAATGATGAATCGTTGTATGAAATATTAACTTGTTCATCGTCTGGTGATGTGGTAAAGGCGTATGAATTTGCTCGTGCAGTCCAAACTGGTTCAAGTCTTGTTTAGCATCCAAGGACTGAATCCGTAGCAGCTGCTAAGGATTTGTTCTGTTTTATACTAGTTTGTTCAGTGTTTGACATGCTGAATTGGCTGTTTTGAAATCCTAATAATTAGCTTAATAGAAAAACAGTCTGACAAAGACTTTGCTCCTGTCTCTAATCGTGTGAAATATAAATAAATGAAAGACCAGTAGTAATAATTAGTAGACACTAGAAGTAAAGGTAACATAAAATCACATAAGCAACTGACAATCTTCGATGCTGCTTGATTATGCATAGAAGGAAGCAGGTTCACACATCCGCTTTTTCGGAAATATCCATTTATGGTTCACTTCCGTGTTAACTAAACAGTGAACACAGTTACATGTATACCTGAATTGTTCTACAAGTGTGGCTTTGCATTTTAGTTTGCTTTAGACCAAGTGCTTTGTTCGGCATTAACCACGCAGCAGTAATTTCCGATAACAATTCTCCGTTTCCCACCCCCTTGACTAATGAAAACGGTTCCGTTCAAATGGAAAATACTCTTATCGGTAATCACCTAACTTCTAATCCTCCGTTTCCCGTTGGTCAAACGCACTTTAAACTATAGTCATGTTAAAAGTGGCTGCAACTCGCTGCTCGGAAATACAAGGAGAATAACCTATTTGAGTAATATTTCCGGAGACTAAATTTCACAACCGTCCGGGTAAAATTACTTTGATCCTTAAGATTTACACAGTTAGAGAATTATAATACAATTAAACTATTCTCCTCCGTGGCAATTGACAAATAGGAGAGTTATTTAATAGCAACGTTTACTATTTAAGAAACAACAATTTCCTCAATTTTCAATTAACTTAACTTAACTTAATTAAATATTTAAAATGTCATTCTATTCTAAAGAAGCTGAAATTAAAGGTAAAAATGCATTGATCACTGGTGGTACCAAGAATTTAGGTGGTAAAACTGCTGAAGAATTAGCTAAACATGGTGCTAATCTTTTCTTGCATTACCGTTCAGATAGTGAAAAAGCTAATGCTGAATCATTTGTTGAAAAATTAAATAAAACTGGGGTTAAAGTTGGATTATATCATAGTAAATTAGACGAAGCTACTGATGTTGCTGGATTATTTGATGCAGCAGAAAAATTCTTTAGTGGAGGAATTGATATTGCTATTAATAATGTTGGAGTTGTTTTAAAGAAACCAATTGCCGAAATTAAACCAGAAGAATGGGAAAAACTGAATACTGCCAATAATAAAATTGCATTCTTTTTCATTCAAGAAGCTTCAAAAAGAGTTAATAAAAATGGTAAGATTGTTACAATTGTTACTTCATTATTAGCTGCTTATACTCCATTTTATTCTGCTTATCAAGGTACTAAAGCACCAGCTGAATATTACTCAAAGAGTGCTTCCAAAGAATTAACTTCTAAAGGTATTTCTGTTAATTGTGTAGCTCCTGGACCAATGGATACTCCATTTTTCTACCCACAAGAAGCTAAAGAAGATGTTGAATTTTATAAGACAGTTTCTATTAAACAGAGATTAACTGAAGTTGAAGATATCGTACCAATTGTTAGATTTTTAGTTACTGAAGGGTATTGGATTACTGGACAAACAATTTATGCTTCAGGTGGATTCACTGCTCATTAGTATATATGAACTTTTTTGATGTAATGTACTTCTCCGCAAATTCTCAATCTAGTCTCTATAAGTACTCTATATTAGTACAACAAATCGTTAAAAAATGGTAAAAAACTGTTAGTAATGCTAATAAACTGCTTATTGGATTACTGGGACCAATTAGGCGTCCAAAGATCTCAGAAAGTGTCCTTACAACAGCATTAGCGTTCATGCATAATTCGAGAATTGCTCAGCATCGCAAGTTACTATGATTTGCTCATAACTTCAACATTTGTCTACCATAATCCCAGATATTTAATCAATTGAAAGAATACAAGCTATTTGAGCTATTTTGAAGTTCCTGGCACAGTTTTAATTAAAATCATGAACTGAAACTTCAAATATCCAAATTTAGCAACCAAGAAATTCAACAGATCTCCGCTAAGCCTTGACGAAATCCTAATGATTTGGGAGGTATTGTTCAGTCAGACGAGTCTAAAACACCACAAAGACCATCGGAATACATAGAATATCTTCTAGAGAACTCTTGGTGCTACGTAGATAAATTTTGGTCTCATACTACTACAAATAAAACCAGATCAAGCATCACTCTAACGAATGTATTGATAATATACAACTACTAACCTTCAAGGGCTTCTTCAGCACAACAGCAGAAAAGACATCCTAAAATAGCGGCACAACATCCAGCACAACATCCACAACAAGAACAACATCCCCCATCTTTTTTCTTTTCTTGTTGATACATTGGTTGTTGTTGTTGATAATAACCACCTTGTTGTGGTGGTGGACCTCCTTGATAATAACCTCCTTGTGGTGGGCCTTGTTGGTATCCTCCTTGTTGATACCCTCCTTGTTGATACCCTCCTTGTTGATATCCTCCTTGTTGATAAGACATTCTAATATTTAATAAATTTGAGAAATTGCCAGTTTATAAACAAAATTCCAAGTCGACACTGAAATTTATTACGAGGCTAAAATGATTAAGGTACACGATTTTTTATAAGTGACTTGAAATAATAAAAATTTCACGCCGAGGAACTTATAAGGTATTTTTTAGCTTAGTTAACAATTCTTAGTTACAATCTTATTGTACTTGGCTTAGAACTAAACCTGTCCGAATCGGTCTGCCTTATCTATTTATAAACCTGTCAAGATGCACGAGTGTCCGATTACCTAATTAGGTCAAATTTTGAGAATATTTACTACGTCATCTCATCGCGAGTTGTTGCCTAGTATGGATTTGTTTGATTTGCCTACGTATTTGCCAGGTCTGAACCATGAATTAGATAAGACAAATGCTGAAGGGGAGACCCGTACGGAGGGAGAGGTAAATAATGAAGAGAGGACACAAAAAGTGGAGGTGAAAAATGACGATAACGAAGGAGAATACGATACTCAAGAACCAGTGCCTATACAAGGAACAGATATAATACTTAAAACCGATGAAGATATTCAGAAATGGATTGAAGAAAGGAAGAAGAATTGGCCATCTAAATCTAATATCGAGAGAAAGCGCACTTTAAATGTTGAATCTGAGCCTTCTAAAAGACCTGATAATAAGAGAATCTGTAAATTCTACCAGAAAAATAAAACATGTAAATACGGAAACAATTGTAATAATTTGCATCAGGATAATACAAATTATAAGATGATTAATAATATTAAAGTATCGGTTCCCAATAGATTTGAGAATAAGAAAAGTAATTCATTATTTAAGATGTTAGTTAAGACGGATCATCTACAGGAGAATTTAAAGTTTATGGATTTTTTAAGGCATTTAGATGATAAGAAGATGATTAATCATGAATATTAGTTCATGCAGTTAGAAACGGTTCATGCTTGCATGCAGCTAACTGCTTGCTAAAGGCTACTGCTACAATAATGAGAGCTTATAGTAAAGAAATAAATAATCATAACTAAATAAATATCAACCTTCATACATATCTTCATGAGTAAATTTCTTGGCCGCATCCAACATAATGCTACATTGCTTACCAATATCACCTAATTTCCCTATAACAATTTCATTACCTTCACCAAATCCATAAATCGAATATTTTAACCCTGTTCTTTTACAGAAATCAATAACATAAGGTTGTGCTGCTCTTAAATTATGTCTTGGTAATCTTGGGAATAAATGATGAATAGCTTGGAATTGTAATCCTCCATGGAAGAAATCAAGCCATTTAGGACAATCTACATCCATTGTAGTTCTAACTTGTCTCATAGGGAATGATTCACTAACACCTAAATCTGAAGTAGACATAGCAAAATGTGATAAAGTGATTTGGACATGAACTATGAAACTAGCAATATTTGAAATCATCATAAATGAAAACCTATCCCAACCATTATCAATACTGCAATAAATTAATTTATAGAAATACCAATAAGTGAAAAACGATAATCCTACAAATTCCAAATATCTTAACCATGCACCTTTACCTTTCTTTGGAGATTCTCCCATAATCAAATAAGTCCAAGACAATCGGTATAAATTAAATCTTCCAAATGATAAAATCACATAATAAAGGTATTTTTGAAATGGGATAAGAAATCTAGCAGCAGCATCAAATTCAAGAATTTTATCATAATAACTTGAATACACATTACCGAAAAGTCTTGTGCTAATGGCAAAAAAAGGTAAATGTTGAATATCTGGATCATGAACTGGATCATTAGTAATTAAATGATGAACATTATGATTTTTCTTCCACCAACCTAAACTTAATCCACCGATAAAGTCAGCTATAAAGATCCCAAATACATTATCTAATTGATAATTATGTGAAATCGATAAATGGCCTGCATCATGTGCAATAAAAGTTCCTTGTTGCCAAGTTAATCCTAATATTACAGCACTGGTTTTCAAGTATCCAAGCTTAAAAAATGATATTGAAAATAAAAACATGCTAGCCAATTTGATTAATTCTCTTACATAATTCCAGTAATCACAATCATAAAATCCTTTAGCTATTACTACTGCATGAAGCTTATTATATTCATCTCTTAAATGCCTTTGAGTGTTATAGTCCAAAGAAGGAAGACTTAATAAGTCTTGTTGAGTTAATTCGTTATCATATTTTTCCATTAAAACTTTAGGATTCACTATGGTTTCTCCTTCATATAATGGGAAAAGTTTATCTTTATTATTATCATCAACAAGCATATTTTGTGGGACTTTTGGCTTAAGGGTTCTTCCAGTAATATAACCAACCCCATTATTTTCAGTTTCCTCTTCATCATTAGAAGTATCAGGAGTTAATTCAAGTTCTGAACTGGTTTCCAGTCTATCTAATTTATCTTCTAAAGTCTCAGATCCAAATAATGCTTGGTTAGGTTTTGAATAATCAGCTCCTTGAATTGGTGGTAACAAATTCTGCCATTTATAATCGATAATTCCGATCCTATAACGTAAGAATGCTTTACAAGTTTCTTGGGAATGATAAGCTATCATTTCATCAGTTGCATCTCTTCCCACCATGTGTAACACAGACTTCTCACCACCAGGATGGAATGGTAACCATTTACTTAGATTGAGAACGTTATCATTATAAATCACAATGGCATCACCATTATTGATTCGTCTAATGATTTCACTCCTTTGTAATACTTTAACCATTTTCTTTTGAGGAATATAACGATTGAAAGAATGAATTGGCTCACTGCCTCCTCTAAATTTAACTAATTTAAGTAAGCGCGAATACTTAAACGATGTACGAAATTGTCAGTTCATAATTCATTACTATATTTAACTATATAATTAGCTATGTTGTTGTTGGCCTTCTACAAAAGACGTGGCATCATCTCTGGTAATTTCGGCAACTGTACTGACTTTATTACTGAATGTTACTCCATAAAATTTATTAGCAACTTGTAACATTTCTGGTCTGAAAGTAGTACATATAAATTGAGCTTTCTTACTTAAATTTTCAATCATTGCTGCAACTGCAGTTCTGTACTGAGTATCTAAATTAGCATCGATTTCATCAAATAAATAGAATGGTGCGGGATCGCAACTTTGGATGGCTAAGATAAGGGTAATAGCACATAATGATTTTTGTCCTCCAGATAATTGTTCTATTCTTTGTTGTTCATCGTGCTTGGAGTTGAATGATACTGAAATTGATACTCCCACATAATCTTCAATCAGTTCTCTGTTTTCAATATCTGCATCTTCTGTGGTTCTAATATCTTCTTCTTCAATTTCATCAGATCCTGGATTCTCATCCACTTCCATATTATCCGTTTGTTTCTTCTTCTGCATAATTAATCTACCAACCCCAGTAGGAACTAAGGTCTCAAAGATTTGACCAAATGCTTTGGCTACATTTTTAAACGATCTTGTAATGGCCTCATCTTTTTGAACTGCCAAATCATCAATTAATTTCTCAATAGATACTTTGGATTCATCTAATTCTTTCCTTCTTTCAATCAAATCCTTGCTTTGATTCGTGAAAAGATCAAATTGTTCAATGGCTTTCTTATTAATATGCGAATATTTAGATAAATCATTATTAATTTGATTCAATTTATTTAATAAATCATCATTGCCAAACATTTCATACCTTTCATAATCAAATGCTTCTTCTGGTAAAACTCCAATTTCGCTGATTTTCTTATTCAATTCGTGTCTTCTAGATACTAAAATTGATTTCTTACTTAAACTCTTTTCTAAATTCCTACTATATTTTTCGATCTTCTTCATTAATTTCAATTGTTGGTCATTTGATTTATTCAATTCTAATTCTTTACTGGCTACTGAATTATTAATATTCTCAAGGTTTCTATCAATAGTATCAAGCTTAATTTGTGATTCATTTAATTGATGTTTCAATCTTTGTAATTGATTTTTAATTTCATCTAATTCAAATTGTTCAACATTAGAAGACTTAGCATTATTAGATTGTTGGATAAACTTATCCAAATGAGGTTTATAGTTAATAAGCAACTCCAGTTCATATTTAGTAAGTTGAGTTTCAATTTCACTACTTTCAGTAACAACTTTATCCAATTCATTTTCAAGTTTACTAATTTCAGTCTTTAATTCTTCCATCACTTTGATTTCTTCATCACTTAAACTTTGAGTGAATTGTGATTTCAATTCAGATTTATGTTCATTCAAATTTGTCATTAAATTCTGTTTAATTGCAATTACAGACTCATGATTAGTTTCAAAACTCTTTAAATCTTGTTCACAATTATAAAGTTTATTCTTAATTTGTGCAAGTTCATTTTGAATTGGTAATTCCAGTGCCATTACTTCGTCTAATTTCTTGATTTCTCTCTGAAGTTCACTATTACATGAAGTAAACTGTTGATTAATTTCATTGATTTCTTGTTCACATTGTGCTAATAATTGTTCATTATCTTGTAAATCTTGCTTTTTCTTATTTTGTAATTTAATAGCATCTAGTCTTGATAATTTATAATCTCTAAAACCTCCACTTAATGCACCTCTAGTATCAGCTCTATCACCATCTAAAGTGATGGAATTAAGATTGTAAGATTTAGCTAATTCATACCCTTTACTTAATTCACTAACAACGATGGTTTTACCAAATACTTGTCCAATAGCTTTAGAAATCTTAGGATTAGTGAACTTAATCTTCTTGATTAACGGAATACATTGGTGTTCATTAGGATCAGGATATTCAATTTCTGACGGTACTGAAATTCTATTCAAGGGGATAAATGTAACTCTTCCTTGTTTGCTTCTTACTAATTCTTCCATCAATATTGATGCAGTTTGATCATTATCAACTACAACATGAAATAATGAGTTTCCAGCAATTACTTCTGCTGCCGTTTTATACTTATCACTAACAGTGAATAAATCAACTAATGGACCAAAAACTGAGTCTTGTAATTTCAATTTTTCGGTCAATTTTTCAACGGCTGAAAGACCTTGTGATTGTAATCTATCCATGGTTTGAGAAACTACATTATTAGCATTATTTAAATCATTGGTTAAAGAATCTTTAATACTTTTATATTTGATTTCATCCCTCCATAATGATTTTCTTTTATCAGATATTTCATTGATCTTGTACTTCAATTCATTGATTTGTTTTTTGATACTACTTAATTCAGTTTGTCTATTTCTATTGTGAATATTATAAGATTCAGTTAAATCTTGTTGTTTAATTTCAAATTCCATAATTTCTTCTTTCTTTGTAGTTATATTATTATTTAATCTTTCAATTTCAACTTCCTTAGTTCGTAAATCTTTGGTGAATTTACTTATCTGACTCTTTAACCATGAATCTCTTTCATTTTTATTAGTGAATTTCAGAAATCTATTTTGTTTGGAATATAAAGCTCTTTGTTTAGTAGATAATTCAACAAGTTTTTGTTTAATAGTTGATTCAGATTCATGTAATTCAATCATCCTCGGTTTGTATTTAGTAATATCTTTCTTGGTTTTATCTACTAAATCTTTATAATGTTTAATAGAATCATTAATCTCTTGAGAATCGGCCTTACTTTTAGAAACTTCTGTAACTGCTTCCTCGAGTTCAACTTCTTTTGTTGAAATTGTCGTTAATAATTGTTTGTGATAAATATCATTCTGTTCTTTTTCAACATTTAAAACTTTTAAACCTGTCTTCAAATCAGTTATTTCTTCTGACAATTTCGTACATGATTTTTCTCTTGATTCTAAATCTTGTAAATTATCATGATTTTGTTGCAAACTTTCTTCATAAGTAAGTTCTAAACTATTAATTTCATTAGTTAAATCATTCAATTCTCTATCAAATAAATTGAATTCATATATTTTCCTTGATTTATCTAAATCTTGGTAATTCTTTAAATCATCAGATTCTATTTGCAAATCTTCTAACCTTTCATTGATTGAATGTAATGCCTCATCGGTTCTTTGACTCTTTAAGTTAGAATTATCCATTTCTTTTAATGATTCCTTTAATCTATTTTCAAATACTTTTGCACCACTAACATCTTTTAATAAATTCAATCTTTCTTTATCTTTAGAATTAGTCAATGCTGTAATACGACCTTGCGGAACGATATAATAAGGATTGGAACGTGAAAATCCAGCACTTTCCAATAAATTCATTATATCTGATCTTGTCGCTGATTTACCATCAAGTGAATAATCATCTTTCTTTAATCCAATTGTTCTTCGAACTGCAACTTCATCTTTCCCAATTGGCAATCTTCTATCTGTGTTATCAAAGACAATTTCTACGTAGGCTGACATCACAGTTCCTGAACCTTCGTGGATTAATCCTTGTCTTTCTTCTCTAGACATATGAGAATATGCATCACTTAGCACGAATCGAATGGCGGAAAAGAAATTGGACTTCCCTGATCCGTTCCTTCCAACAACAACATTGAATTCAGGCGACAATACATCGATCACCGTAGTGTTTTTGTATGTCTTGAATCCTTGTATAATGATTCTTTTAATATACATAGACGCGTTTTTTATTTACTTCTTCGCGATGATTTTTAGTGAGATATAATGAGAACTTAGCGAGAATATACTGAGAAATATACTGAGAAACGTTAAGTGAGAGGCAAAACAATAGAGAAATAAGTGAGAAATAGAGTGGACGACTTTATATGTAAATAGGTAAGAATTCTGTATTGTGTCTTTTTCTGTTTAAGCATTTTGTAGAAATCACAAAATGCTATGCCTCATCTAAACTATGATAAGTCTGTCCAAACTTATCCTTTAAATTTCCATAATTAACCCATTGACTGAATGGCTCATCTTCAGAATCATAACCTGTAGGCGGGAGACTAATTGGAAGTCTGACTGGTTCGTAATCTTTAGCCGTATTAGTCTTATAAGAAGGAACTAATTTAGTTCCCTCTGAAGGAGTTACTAAAACTCCTAATTCGTAGCTGGAAATCAGATAATGATTAATATTTTCCCATGATTTCCCCTTCTGTTCACTCTGTCCGGCTCCCCAAGCCTGCTTGGAGAAATTATGGCTCCCCATAAATACCCATTTCAATGAACTCCAGTTGTCTGCATTATCACACATGTAAAGTTTAGCATGAGATAAGGTGGTTTCTCTGCCTGAAATATCTTTATCGTTATTCCATCGACAAATATATGGCTTTATATTTTGCTGGTACTGATTCTGCATATTTAAGGGCTCTTTGTATTTGAAATGTAACATCTGACCAGCTCCAAATCCTACATCATTCTTTAATACATCTTGAATACATGGGTAAACTATATGAGGCTTGTAGTGGTATAGTTGTTGATGAGTTTTGGTGGGCTTTTCACCAGGATTAAGTAATGACAAGTCCCCTGATATTATAGGACATAGAATGTGTGTGAATACTGAAGACGTTTTACCTTTAGCTGAAGTAAATGGCGATGCAATGGATGATACTTGTGCTAGTAGATTATGGACTTTTCCTTTGGTTTCTTCTTCATTCTGTTCCAATAAACATTTATTCCTCTTTAGTGTCTGGTACAATTTCCCGTACCCGTAAATTTCGTCAGCATCTTTTAGATTATCAAGACTATACTTCCCAGGAGCTGATGCAATTAAATCAACAGTTACTGGGTCGAAATTATAGCTTTCAAGAGTTCCAGCTAGCAGTTTCAAAGCCCCATTCTTATACTTGAACAAATAATCTATCAAATCTTGCTGGAATCGTTTTCCTTTATTTATAGTAGAAGCTCCTTTTGATAAACGGCCTGATCTCCAACACATCTGAGATAATACTATAAAATCTATCTTCAACAAATTAGCAGTCAGGATTATAATTTCAACCGTTTCATCTTTAAAGAAATTCACCATCATTTTAGTATGATGGGTACCGAATCTGAACGGCAAGGGTGCAAGAATTTGCCTAATGAAGGGGAAATTTGCTCGTATATCATCATCAAGTATTGAAGATCCAGTTATAAATGTTAGTTTCCTTTGCTCAGCGACAAATGAAGGGTGTAGGTAGTCTAGTACTAACAGTAAATCTATAGAGAAGTTGAATTGGAAGGTTTCAATCATATCTTCGGCACCTAATAGATCAGCTAGTTTGACAGTATCATTATTACCGTCTTTGGATTTGTTAGTGGGACAGTAAAATAATTTGAGTTGGGAGTGTTTTTCAACTACAGTAGTTTCTGAAGAAGCTACTGTGTCAGTTCCCCTCCTTGCCTTCTTTTCCCAGAACTTTCTCGCCGCCAAAGCAGCATCTGAAACTGTTCTTTTACTCATCGAAATCGCAGCCAAACCTCAGCCAAAGCCAAATCGCAGCCAAATCGCAGCCATTTCAATGACGATTACTTTTAACTACGGCAAAGATGAAATAGTCTCATCTTCAACGGTAATTGTTAGTGGATGCACTTCCCAAAGAGTACAGCATGGAGTTGTAGAATTCACAAACAACAATAATAAAGTGTTTCCTCCACAATGTTTTGAAGTAAATAATGGGAATTTCAAGGCTATTGTACACGTTTCGCCTAATGAAAAGAATGTGTTTCAAGTTAGGATCATGGATAATGGCGGGATCGATGCATTTGGATTCGGCAGTTATAATGGTAAGCCTAGAGTCATAGATTCTGGGGAATTGGTTCTCCAATATAATCCGTTACCTCATAATAAGCCAGTGCACTTATGTTTGATATTGGGGAAAGATTCTAATGGGAGCTATGACATGCCGCTGTATAGATTGAAAAGAGGAGAAGTAGCTAATCTTGATACTGCTATTAAGAAGATGAAAGTCGCTGGGAGACTAATGCAAGCATACACTCAGGATGAAATGAGGCTTAGTGGATTTAGTAATCGGAGTTTCCAATTTGTTGAAGAAACTGTTCATCATCAAGGCATATTTGGATACAATGTGGATTCCCCGACCCCTCACCAGGAAGTTAAAGTCCATGTTTTAAGATCGCCTAAAACTGTTGCAGAATTAAGAGATCCTAATTTAGCTCAACAGAACAATAAGGGAACAAATACTGGTGGTCTTTTCAGTCATGCAATTGATCTTGTACGAGACACTCCAGAGATTTATAATAAACGTGAACAATCTAAAACATGTATTCAATGTGCTGTTATATATTTAGATGCTCATTACGATACCAAAAAAGATTTAATTTTGACTCATGCTGCTTTAGGTGGAGGTAATGGTGATATTAAAATGGCGATTTTTGGATCTCATGGATTGCATTCATGGCCAAACAATTTCCCTCAAATGACTCCTAGTTTCCTTGATGATACTAAATTATCTAAGCTGGAAGTTGCAAATGATGCTAATCAGTGTGGAACTAGTTGGGAATGTTATAATATTTGTTTGGGGGCTTTCATGCATGAAATCGGCCATCTGTTGGGATCTCCACATCAAGTTAATGGGGTAATGCTTAGAGATTATATATGGTGGAACCGTTCGTTCATGACTAGAGAGACTAATTGCATTAGAACTGGAAGTAATCTGGCAGTAATTGGTGGCAATGGACAATGGCCTGCTAATCAAGTTTGTCATTGGAATATTTTAGATAAAATTAGATACCTTCATCATGGGTCTTTTGGAATCCCAACTGATGATGATACTAGACATGTCTATTCGACGACTTCAAATCCTGATGATTGTTATGGGGATTTATTTAAAATTCCTTCTTCGTATAATACTTCTAATGAAGGATCTTGTTTGGTTAAATCTGATTCTGGTGTGTTTTTGATTGAAGTAATAACCAAAGATTTGGCTAGGTATCATAGATCTTATTTACCTAAGAACTATGGAGGCTATGGATTACAACATGAATTAGTATTAGATTATCAAGATTTGTTCAATGGTTTAAAATCATCTACGAAAGAAGTTAGTGAAGATTTCAAAGTTAGAATCTTATCTTTAGGAGGAGATTTATTCATTGAAAATTTCAAGAAACATTGCTCTAATGATCCTAATAATATTATTAGAAGTGATTTTGGATTAGGTAGAGGTGTTATTAATGGATACAAGAGTGCTATGTTAGGCAAAGTTAAAGGAGAAGAGCCAGATGTTATTGGATTTGATATTAAATCAATTTATAAAGTTAGAGTTTATCATGGAGGTGCACTTGATGGAGTTAGATTCTATTATAATGTTCAATCTAATCAACCTAATCAAGATAAACCTCCACCAATTCCTCCTAGAAATTATATGCATAAACTAATCAATAAAATGAGTCAACAGACGATTTCAAATGATGCAGTTGGTGATAAAGACGTTTTAATTGGTAATGAAAAATCTCATTATACTGACATTAACGTTTCATTAAAGGACCCTATAGTAAAGTTTCATTTCAGAAACGGAGCATGGATTGATGCTATTCAATTAGAATTTGCATCTGGTCAGAAAACTGAAATGCTTGGTAATGCAAATGGTGGGCATTTATCTACTTTAGAAATGCCTTCTAAAGGTTATACTATAGTAGGTATGTATGGATACGTTGGATCATGGTTAGATGGGATTGGGATCATATATACAAGTGATTTATAGGAATAGACAGGTTATTTGTCATCTAATTGTCTCTCTAAGACTTTATCTCGTGCTTGATTGTATTCCACTGGAAACTTATGAACAATGCCTTTGGTTTCTTTGGATTTAAACATCGTAAACACTGTAGAATTAGAATTTCCATACTTTAAATGCCGTATTCTTTCTTCAATCTCTTTAATGTCATTAGATATTCTGTTTACTTTGCTTATTTTAGTCTTGGTCTCGCTGTCGTATTTCGGTTCAAAATTATCCTGGTAAAGTCGTTTCAAGGTGTTTAGTTTATCAATTACTAGTTGTCGTTTTTCGTTGATGTTTTGGTTTTCGTTATTCAACATCCCGCTTAATTGGGCTTGTAATACTAATGATTTATCTAGCTCTAAAGAATCTAAAGCTTGAGAAAGGGTGTTTGATAAGTATGTGGCGTTGTCTTTGATTGATGTATTGTATCCTAGTCTGTTTACAGGAGATCCAGTGTTGTTGTCGTCACTTAGAAGGTAATCATCGTCGTCATCTAGTTCACTTAATCCACTGGCTGATTCATTCGATTCATCTATCTGGTCTGATCTGTCATCTTCATTTTCAGCTCTTTCTTCACTTTCAATTCCTTCATTATCTTCAATTTCCTCTTCATTGTTTCTATTATCTTTACTGGCTTCAATCTCCCTATTTTCTGCATTGATATGCAGCAGTTCTTCTATTTCCTGCTTCCTTCCTTCTCCATTGTTAACCATTTTAATGCGAAAGATTCCGCATCAAACAACAACTAGGAGGTACAAGGACGGTTCCTAAGAATAGATCCAAATAGTAGATGTCCTCGTTCCAATTCCAGAGCTCTGACGTGCTAGCACGGTTAAAGCCATTTGGAATCCTGTTTGAGAAATCATTGAATGATCTAATAAAAGGAATCAGATCTCATTCAAAAGAATCACCCGAAAGTTTACTGGAATTCTTAGATAAAGCTATAGTCGAATGTAAAGATGAATTAAACACGACAGATATAGAAACAAAGGCTATGGCTATTCTAAAACTAGCTTACTTGGAAATGTATGGATTTGAAATGTCTTGGTACAATTTCCATATATTAGAAGTAATGTCATCCAATAAATTCCAATTTAAAAGAGTTGGTTACTTAGCTGCCATACAGCTGTTCAAGAACGAACAAGATCTATTGATATTGGCTACTAATCAGTTCAAAAAAGATTTGAATTCTCATAATCATGTGGAGATAGGCCTTGCTTTAAGTGGGATTGCAACTATAGTAACGCCTAATTTGTCTAAAGATATTAATGAAGATGTGCTAATGAAATTAAACCATTCTAAACCTTATATCCGTAAGAAGGCAACCTTGGCAATGTATAAGATTTTCTTACAATATCCTGAAAGTTTACGATTGAACTTCAATAAAGTCATTGAGAAATTAGATGATGATGATACTTCAGTTGTCAGTGCTGCAATTAATGTGATTTGTGAAATCAGTAAGAAGAATCCCAAGATTTTCGTTAATTATCTACCTAAATTCTTTAAAATCTTAGAAGAAACTAAGAATAATTGGTTGATTATAAGGATCTTAAAACTATTCCAAAGTTTATCTAAAGTTGAGCCAAGAATGAAGAAGAAAATCTTACCTAGTATAATTGATTTAATGGTCAAAACTCAAGCTTCTTCATTGATTTTCGAATGTATTAATTGTATAATCAACGGATCTATGTTATCGCCGGATTCATCAAAGGATAGAGACGTGGCTAAAATGTGTATTGAACAAATCTTGAAATTCTTTGAAACGAAAGATTCAAATTTAAAGTATGTGGGGTTATTAGCTATGATAAATACAGTTAAAGTGTTTCCTACATTAATTCAAAAAGTTAAAGGCGTATCTACAATTATAATGGAGTGTTTAACTGATAATGATTTGCTTATTAAACAGAAGGCATTGGAGATTTGTCATTATTTGGTCAATGAAGATAATATAGTTGAAGTCATTAAAGTATTGCTCGTTCAATTAATTCCAAATGATGATGTTCTAGTACCTGACAATTTGAAATTAGAAATTGTATTGAAGATTTTGTCTATTGGATCAAAAGATAATTATTCAAATATTCCAAATTTCAAATGGTATACTGCTGTGTTAAAAGATATGATTAATCTAACATTACTACCAACTAAAACTCCTGATTCTGGTGATACGGATAAGAATTTTGCATTATCTAATGAAACTGCTAAAGAACTTTCAATTCAATTAGGTAAAGAATTCAAGAATTTAAGTGTTAGAATACCTTCGTTAAGGCCAAAAATCCTTGATATTATTATAAATATGACTTTTAACGTCAAAGTATTAGAATTTTGTCCATTACTTTTAAAAGATTTTTACTGGATTCTTGGTGAATATATTGATGAATTGAAGATTACCAGTGGTACAGAAGAAGGTGATGAAAGTGATGAAGAAGATTATAATGAATATGAAACTCAAGAAAATACTAAAGTTTTAAGATTAGGTAAGAAAGTTGAAATTTTAAATTCATTAATTAATTATAAGATTGATAAGAAACTTGAAATAAATGAAAATTTAAATTTTGAAATTCCTCATAAATTAATTAGTCATAAAGAATTTGAAGTATTAGTGGTTTTAGTTCAAACTTTAATAAAGATTTTCTCAAGTATTGTTCAAGATTATGTTAATATTTACTCGGTTGGGAATAAATTACCTCATAAAAACATTGTTGAATTGGGATATGATTTAAATAAGTTGATTGGATTCTTGAGTCATTGGGAAAATCATTCTCATTATGAAATTCAAGAGAGAAGTTTATCCTGGTTGGAGTTTTTGAAGTTATGTTTTGATGCAATGATTAATGATCGTAGGGAGATTGATTTGTTGGAGACTGAGGAGGTTGAATTTTATAAGAAGCAGATGTCAGAACAGGCCAAGTATGCTAAAGAAGATGAAGACGAAGAATACGACGGCGAAGATGGTAGTGAGGTTGAAGAGGATGAAGAGGAAGAAACTAATGATTATATTGATCTTTCTTCCGAGGAAGAGGTGGAAGATAAAGAAGAGGAAGAAGAAGTGGTGCATAATAAAGAACAAACAGAAGACATTGATGGAGGGGATACTGGTGAAGAAAATGAATTCAAAAAACAAGTGGATAATGAATTAGAAACCTTACCGTTTTTGTTAACTCATATATTACCAGCATTCTTTAAATCTTATCCCTTAAATCCAATAGCTTTAAATGGACAAAAGAACATTCGATTACCAGAAGATTTAGATCTCGATACACCAATTAACCATCCATCTTATGAACCATTCAGTGATGAAGATGACGATATTTTCTCAGAAGTAGAAGAAGAAACTGATGATATTAAAGAAGAATTTGAAAGTTCACAAGAAGTTAAGGAAAAGAAATTAGAAAGATTAGAAAGAATGAAATACGATCCATATTATATTAATTCTGATGATAAATCTAATGGATCTAAGAATAAGAAATCTAAATTAAAGATTAAAAAATTAATTGATTTAGATGATAATAATAGTTCTCATGAAAATATTAGTGTTGATTCTAATACTAAACCAGATAAGAAGAAGAAGAAATTAAAGAAGGAAAAAGTTTTAATTTTAACTGAAGAAATAATTGATAATGGAAATGGTGGAAATGAAGTACAAAGTGAAATTAAACCATTAAAGAAGAAGAAGAATGTATTGAAGATTGATTCTTCTAATTTGGATAACTTTGATTTAGAAGGAGAGATTGAAACCAGTAATACTGAACATGATTATGAGATTGATTTAGAGGAGATAAGAAATAAATTAGCACAGAGTTCGGTGAAAGAGAAGCCAAAGAAGAAGAAAAAGAAATCAAAGACAGAGGGCTCAAAGACAGAGAGTTCTAAGAGTAAGAAATCTAAGAAGGCTGATGTTACTGACAAAAAGGAGCAACAACTCGAGCCATCTGAACAAACAGTTGCTGAGCCATCAGTTACCGATCCACCTACCGAACCAGTTACGTCAGTGACTCCCAAACTAATTAAAAAAACTAAAAAAAGAACCAAAGCGATCATCGAATAGATTGTAAATAGTATTTATATATTAAAAACTTAGAACATCATCTCTATTTAACTAATGGAGTCTTTTCAGAAACATTGGTCTCCACAGCTTCAACTTCTTCCACTTCTTCATCATCCTTATTTAACCTTGCTGGTACTTCTTCTTCTTCTTCTTCCTCTTCAGAATCAGCTTCAATAGGTTCAGGTGAATCCTTTGGAGAAATATGATCAGGTTTCCTGATTTCAGTTCCATATTTCTTTGCATATCCAATATTTTTTAATTTTTCACCCATGGATTTTCTAACATCAATAACCAACAGATCTATTTGTTCTTTAGTTTCAATATCTTTGGTTTGAACTGGAGGTAAAACATCAATAATAATTTCACCTCTGTTAAAAGTTTTAGTCTTTGAGTGGAAGATATTGGAATAGTTTGACACTACAATTGGAACAACAGGAATTTGTGCTTGTTGAGCTAAATGGAAAGCTCCTTTCTTGAATGGAAGTAATTCAAAGTTTGTTGATCCTGATCTTGTACCTTCAGGGAACATAAATAATCCAGTTTTCTCTAATTTAACAACTTTTAAAGCATTATCTAAGACTTTCCTTGCCTTTTCACCTCTTGCTCTATCAATAAAGAAAGTACCTGAAGCTATCATGAACCAGCCCAAGAAAGGGAAGAATTTCAAGGCTTTTTTAGCAGTAACTGTGAATCCAGGTTGGAAAACTCTGCCTAAAATTAAGATGTCTAAAGCCGATTGATGATTGGAGATGAAAACTCCTGGTTTATCAAGTAAGTATTTTTCATTATTAACTTTAATTTTTATGCCTAAGATAGTTGCAAATGAATAATAAAAAGCTCTGGCAACTGTATATTGACTGTATTCCTTTTTGCCAACGATTCTTAATAAAATTGACGCTATGACCCCATAAGTTGCACAAAGTATGATTAATAAACCAAAGACTACAGATTTAAAGTAGAATTTAATGTTGTTGAGAACTCCCATTTCTTTTTATACTCTGTTGAAGGGTTTTTTAAGTTGTTCGAGAAGATTTAAATTAGTTTCAAGCTAGAAATAGTCTTCCCCAACACTTTTAGACTTAGTTTTTTTGAGCGAGGTGCACTGATTTTATTATCTCCTAGCGTCTGCTTGTTGCATATAGCATGATTACTCTTTTTCTTTTGATTTTATACGAGATAAAGAACGAAAACATAAAAAGGTTTGGAATGCATAGATGTATAGATTCTTAGATAAAGAGTCAGATAAGCTTTGAAGTTTAGATAAGCTTTCCAAGTTAATGTATTAAGGAAGAATTAAGAATTGTTGGAATTAATAGAAGTTTTTAGTGGTAATAGAAGGAATTAATAAAAGAATTGGACAAGAATGCTTCATCCTTCTAATATTCACTAGAAATTAGTATGAGAAATTAGAAGTTATTATGAGTAGTAAGTAAATTGGGTGAAAAATTAGTGCGATATGGCTCGAACCAAGAAGCAACCAGTTGCAGTTACAAGTACTGCAAGTAGGTTCAGACACTTAGAAAATACATTAAATCCAATTGAATATGTTGAAGAAGATATTCCTGTAGAAAAAGCTGCTGAAAAGGTAGCTGAAGCGGCTTCAACAGAAGAAGAAGAATCTGATAACCCTGATGATTATATGTTCCCAATAAATTATGTATTCAAGACACAAGATTTCTTGAATGATCATATGACATATAGTAAATTCATTCAATTATTGTGTTTGATCTACCTTGGAGAATTATTCTACAGTAAGCTTGACGTTACTTGGGAAGTATGGGAAAAAGTAGTGATGAATTACGCTGGAGTTTTTGTAGGTATTGTAGTGACTTATCAGCTTAATATTAAGAAATTTTCCAAGAATTTAATTACTGCAAAACCAGCAATACCAGAATTCAATATTTTATATGCTATTTTATTACCAAATGTTTTATTCCTTAAATACGATTTCCACTTGATTGAGAATTTAACGTTCAATTACTTTTTAATTGATAATTTACCAGTGATTATCAGAGCTTTCAGCAGTATTTTCTTCTTTGTATTATACGACAACTACGAAAACTTCAATCAATACTTACCTAAAGTAGTAATATTCATTGCTATCCATTATTTAATTGAATTCATTAATACCGGTAATGAAGAGCATTTAATTTCAAATGAAGTTGTGAATCAAGAAATAGATTATAAACTCGTTGAAGTGGACGGTAATAAAATCAAATCAGGAATGAATAAGAGTTTATCCAAGGCAGAAGTTCAATTAATTCTGGTAGCTCTTGTTAATTTGATATTCAATTTACCTCCTCATTATGAGAGCTTATTACAGTACATACATAAAGAGAATTATAACTTGATAATCTTCCAGAAGCTCGTCATTGGATTGATCTCTGGATTCATATTTGCTTATCCGATATTTAAATTCAATAAAATAGTTGGCAGTGGGAGTTTTGGAGCCATCTTCTACTTCATAGTTAACTACCAATTATCACCAATTTTGAAACAAAATAGTATTGGCTGGTTAATTAATGAAATCCAAGATAATCAAACAATATTCCTTACTTGGATTGGGATTTTATCTGTCAATATTTTAATCATCTTCAATTTAAATATTGAATTCAATTTAAGAAGGAAAATTTGGCATTTCTTAATCTTCGGTACGATTCTACCAAGTTTATTAATTAATTATGATTTCACCATATTTGGAATATTAAGTTTATTCATTGTTTTAATATTAATTGAAGCTATAAGAATTAATAAGATTACTATTATTGGAGAATTTATCTATGATAAATTATATAAGTTCCAAGATTTTAAAGATTTAAAGGGCCCATTAAATTTATCATATATTTACTTATTAATTGGAATTGGATTACCGATTATAATAGATAATTTCTTAACTAATAAATTGAACGCAAAGAAATTTATTGGATTAATTAGTCTAGGAATTGGCGATTCAATTGCATCAATTATTGGTAAGAGTTGGGGGAGATTTAAATATAAAGGATCAAATAAAACTGTTGAAGGATCAGTTTCTTTTATGACAAGTAGTTTTGCAAGTTTTAAATTACTTGAAAATTACTTGGAACTTGAAAGTAATAATGAACTTTTATTTATTGTTAATCTTTTAGGAAGTCTTTTTGAAGGGACAATAAGTATGAATGATAATTTAATTCTTTCATTATTGATTTATGTCCTGTGGGACATTTTAGAGATGCAGTATTGATCAATTAGTATACATAACAAATATATAAGAAATACATACAAGATAACAATATACAAGAATACAAATCTATAAGAAAAAATCAAATTTTACATTATTATCATAATCATCACGGGCATTAGCTTTTGTAAACTGAGGTAACTGTTTAACAATTAAATTATTGGAATCATTTAAAATATCCTTTTCACTATCTTCATCATCATCAACAATAGCATTATCATAAATATCAAAATTACCTGAAAGTTTTGGTTTAAAATAAGGTTCTAATGAATTAGATCTAAATAATTTAAGTTGGAAATCATCATCTAATTCCTTATCGGAAGAGATTATACTTTTAACATTCAGATTCGTTCTTTTAATTGATGATGTAAAAGAATTCTGTTTAGGAATATTAGGGAAATGATAAGATTTTATTGAAGTATTATAATTATCTAAATAATAAGGTTCTTTAATATTTCCCATAGAATTGATAGTTTGTTATGAAGGGGCAAAGTCGGGCTGATTTATAGGATGGATGTCGTCAAAGATAAGGTGTCGCAAGGTATATTAAACGATAGGCCACGGTGGATTTTTTCATTGCTGCGACATTTAAATACTGATAAAGATTGTGTCTAAAGCTTATGTCATAAGAAGACGATCTTTACATTACTACCGTTAGTGCTACCAAGCCTGTTGCTAATTCTACCGCCATTCTTCTGAGCACTGATCGCTCCGATCTACCGTAGGTCGATACTTTCAGGAAGATATTACTCCACCGATGTTTAGTTAAATAAGCTGGAAGCTCTTTAGGGTGAAGCCGAGGTTTCTCGACAGTATTTTATCTTAAATCTTGGAAGATAATCTCTAACTGTAATAATAGCTAATTATAGATTTACGTAACGACGGATGCAGTTCCGTCGTAAATCAAACATGTCTCAAAAACCTGAATTGGTGAAGCAATTGCAGAGTGCATACTAAGTAGTAGATAATTGAGCATAAAGGGTTAAATCAAGATTGTGTCGAAAGCTTATGTCAGAGAAGGATAAATATGATCTAGACTAATTTACTTTTAAAATATATAGGCAGATACGTTGCAAATTGCAACGTATCTGTTTAAAAAATCAAAACCTTTTTTCTAGAAGTTTAAAGACTTTTTTTAAAAATGATTGCTTTAGTAGTGTATTGCTCCACTGCCTCTTATATCTGCTGCTAACCATCAATCAAGCCATAACAGTCCAATAACCGATACTATAGAACGTCATAGAACGTCATAGAACGTCATCGAACCCTTTCTCAATTTAAATCATGTGTTAAAGCAACACACATACAAGACAAATTTCACATCTTTATCATAGTTCGGCATGTCTGGACAATATGTCTGACACTATGTCTGACCAAAAGTCAAAAAAAAAAGTCGATGTCTGTTTATTACGTAATCATTGCTCTTAATTTTGGTGATAACGGTGCAAGACCAAATAGTGTGAAGGCCGAAATGGCGATTAATAGTTGCAGCAAAAACTAGCAATAAATGATTAACATCAATTAACTAAACTGTAGAATGATATAATTTATTACCCCAAAGTTTTGACAGTTTACGAGTTAATAGTTGCTGCAAAAGCACTTAATTCTCGATGCAGGGGCAAAAAGAAAGAAATCTCCAATTGTATAGTTATTGTGATTGCTTTTTTAAAAGTTTATAGCTGGTTCGGATATTCTCATCTCTATAGCAAAGCTAATTAGGTTAATTTCGATGACCTTTCAAATTACGTTTTTAGACAACCTGCTTTTTTTCTTAAAAAAAAAATGTCGACTAACAATTTTTTTAAACCGTTTATATATAAAGTAATGGTACCCGAATTTGACCTGCAGACGAATTCAATTAAGTCACGGACTTCCTTTGAGAATTGATCTAAGCGGCACCTAATTCTTATTTAAGATAATTGCTCTTAACTTTTTGGTGTTAATTATTACGGAGTTCCAGTGGGTGAAAGAAAACAAAAACCCAAAATTACTATTTTGGTTGGTCGTTGAAAAAACACACATTTTTTCGGTCAACATCTTCCACTTAATTGTTTAAATATATTATCGGTTATTTAAATTGAACAAATCCCTTTTTTTATTAGTCGTCGGACTTATACTTTGCATATTTGAGGTCTATAATTTTTAGTCGGCATTTTGCAACTAAGTTATTAGGCTTAAGTACCCCACCTATAATAAATAATATTAGATAACTTTGTTGCTAATATAGTAAAACTGCAATATTTATAACCAAAATATTATTCAGTTTCACCCAAAAAGTTTTTAAATGCATTTTTATTTATTTACCCTGATATTTTTAAAGTTAAAACGGGTAATAAAATAGTTTGATTTCCAGTTGATATTGCACACCTTGAATATTATTACTAATACTAAGATGACAGATACTTTCCCAATATCTTGTATTTCTTGTAGGAGGAAGAAAATCAAATGTAATAAATATAAACCATGTAATCAATGTAAAAAGAGAAATATAGTTTGTGAATTTCCTTCAACGTTTAGAAATATTGAAATTAATCAAGATGATTCAATTAATCAAGATTATGAACTGGATGTATCTGGTGGAGATAATAAGTTAATTAATCGATTAAAACAAGAGAATAATGATCTATTAGGTCAAAATTATCAATTGAATGAAAAGACAAAAGCTTTAACTAATAAATTAAATCAGTATAATATCGAACTAAATTATTCAGAACTACCTGATATTAAATTAGATGTTAAAAAACCTTATAATATTTCAGGTGAAACAAGTGAAGGTGGTAAAAAATTTTATGGTCCACAATCTTCAAGCTTTATGATTGAAACCTTAAGATCAAATTCTTTTATAGATTCAACTTCATATCCAAAAAATCATTTAGATAAAGAAGGTAATGTTAAATTAGAAAAGTCATTAATTAAAAAACCTTTACCAAGATTAAAACTGAGGATTTCTTTTGATGATAATTTAAAATTAATTTATAAACTAGTTGATAAATTTTTTAATAATTATTCATCCAATTTTTATAAAACTTTTATTTCAAAAGTTACAGTTTTTGAATTTTTAAATGATTATGAAAATTTACAAAATAATTCATGGGAAAATGATGATGATTTATTATTATTAATTATGATTTTAATTATTTCAATCATTAGATTGACCCCTATAGAATTTATTAAAATATTTGGGACTAGTATAAATGATTATAATCAAGATCTGAATAATTTAGTTTATAATAATTTATTTTATAATTTTGAACGTTTAAGACATAATTTAATTAATGAATCAATTTTAACAATTCAAAGTTATATTTTATGTACTGAATTTTATTTCATTGAACAAAGATACGAAGAATGTTGGTCAAGAATGTTTCATACATGTTCAATAGCATATTCCATTGGATTACATGTCACAGGGAAATTAAAAGCAACACAATTAAAAATGATTAATGATTCAATCCTTGAAAATACTTCCAATGATAATACTGATGAGTTTGAAGATATTTCAAAATTAAAAGTATGGTTTTCTTTAAGAATTTTATCAGATAAAATATGTTCAATTTTAGGTAGACCAAATCCAATTTCAATTCAGGTTAATTCATTGGTTTTAAGATATAATAAAAATTATAATAACCTTAATTTAACTGCCAAAAATACATCAATTCTTTTAAAAATTGGATTAAGTGAATGTATTAGATTATCAAATATGATGTTAATTGAAAATTTTATGATTGATTTTACAATGAATGATTTACTTAAATTAAATTCAAAATTTGAAGAAGAAATTGAAACTTTAGAAAGTTTTTTCAATGATTTAGAATCAAATGAAAATCTTATTACTTCAGGAAGACGTAATCTTGAATCAAATGAATCTAATAAATCAGTTGCAACATCACCAGATGATGTTGATGTTACATTAGCAAGTGATAATAAATCAGAAAATTCATCAGATGATAATGAAGATAGTATTAAAGAATTAAGTTATGATGAATCAAATCATTTACCACTTACAATTGAAAAACTTAATATATGTAATGATTTAATTATATTCCATATTAATAAAGCTAAATTATTTGAACCATTTATTTTAAAATTTAATAAAATTGATAATGATTCAATTTTAATTATTAAAAATTTAAGTAATTCAATTTTAGATTTTTTAAAATTAATTCAAAAATTTTTAGAAGCATTTGAAATTAAATTAGTTCAAAAAGATTTAAATTATTTAAAAATTGGGAAATATTTTAGAACTAATTTCCCATTTTTAAATTCATTCCTTTATCAAGGAATTATAATTATATTCACATTATTAAATTATAAATTTAAAGATTTTGTTAGTTTAAAATTTAACAGTCAATTTAATAATACAGAATTTTTAAATTCATTAAAAATTGGTCTTAAAAATTTAGTAAAAGCTGATAATAATTTTAATGAAAAAATTTGGTCAATCAATGTATTATATTTAGTCAATAAGAATTTAGAAATAATTGACCTAATTTTCCAACAAAGTGCAGTATTCCAACTGAAAGCTCAACAATATCAACAACCATTCCCAGAAGTTTATTCAGATAATCTTCAATTTCAATCACCAATTCTTCCACAATCAGAATCTGAAAATTTTGGGGCTAGTGGACCATCTCAACCATTAATGGATCAACCAATTCAAACTGATATGAATTTAAATCAACAACAATTTAATGAACTTGAAACTTCATTAATTGATAATCCAGTTTTTAATAATTCAAATGATTTTATAAATATTAATTTAAATGATCCATTTTGGATTACAAATCCTGATAATCTTCCATATTATTTAAGTTCTCCTAATGAAGATTTACAAAAACAAGTTGAGGAAGAATTAAGGTTGAAGAAACTTAGAAGTCCTGCAATAAATCCCGATGCTAGTAGTAGTGCTAGCGCTACAGGAGCTAGTGGTGGTTCTAGTTCAGGAGGTGCTACCAATACAAGTGGAAGTACTAGTACTGAAGGTATTAAAAGACCACCAACTCGACCACTTTCTTCAAATCGAAAGCTAAGATCTTCCGCATATCAGCTGCCGCAACCTAATAGAGAATATATGAACTTAAATAGTCAATTTTGGGAAGATGATAGTGAGTCAAAGAAGATTAAATATGACTATCTGCCCAATAAATAAGATCAAGTGATGTATATAGAATCATTTGCAATATATTTGTATTATTTTTGTAGAATAAGGCTTAAGTGCTCAGGCCGAGATAACACCGAGATGGTGCCAAAAATACCGCGATGGTGACGCCGTCATTTTGGTGGGGGTGGAAGCGGAGTGATCGCGAAAGGAAACCTGAAGTCCGTACTATGTCATTCTTCAAGAAGATAACAGATACTTTGTTCTCCAAACAAACCGTAAGATACATTTGTTCAACCCATTTCTGGGGTCCAGTTAGTAATTTTGGAGTTCCAGTTGCTGCTGTAATGGATTTGAAAAAAGATCCAGACTTAATTAGTGGTCCTATGACAGGATCATTGATTTTATATTCATTAGTTTTCATGAGATATTCATTAGCTGTCACTCCAAAGAATTACCTTTTGTTTGGGTGTCATTTGGTGAATGAAATTGCACAATTAGGTCAAGGTTATAGATTCTTACAACATACTTACACTAAACCAAAAGAGATTGCAGCTGCTAATTAAATGTGTAAATATAAGATATACAATAAATAAATATTTATATTCTATTCAAATATCGATTTGACTTGGTCGGTTTGTGTTGGACCAAGTTCTGGTTGATAATCATCTTCAAAATTGATATTCAATTGATCAATCTCTGATTCTTGTTCTGTAACTACTACAGTCGTAGCCGGTGTGGTTTCGGGCGTATTTTCCTTCGTCGATATTGGGGATTTTGCATTCTCTACGTGGTACCCTTTGCTAAGGTTTCCTACTTCATCATTGGTTAAACTGTTGAACCTTATGGAGAGAAACGAGTCGCTCACTTCAAATAAGATTGGATCTCCGTTATCTTTAAAGTATATTTCAAACAATTCGTTGTCGTCAAACTTGGTTAGGTTGGCGAGATTTATGAATATTTTAAGGAACTTTAACTTAAAGTTTATTGAGATTTCAGATACTTTATTGGAAAGATTGGTACTGACTAGTTCATTCAAGTTCAATGAAATGGTTATAAGCATTGGTTGCTTGAGGTAGTTATTATCCTTCAAGATCTGTTTCGTGTACCCGTTAAATATGATTTTATCATTCTTAACATCGATTTTGAACTCTTCGGTATTCAAGGGAATCATATCTATGAAATTCTTGAGAATAGCTTGTTCCATCTTGATATACTTTATAGCACCATTGTTCTGCCGATATTGCTGCTTATAATCCTCTATGATATCATTCTCGTCCCTAATAGGCTGGTACAGGAACTGGTACTTTTTCTCTATTAATTTCCTGGTTATATCAACAAATAACTTGAACGATCGATTGAATTTGATCTTAAACTTGATGGAGCTATTGATATCAAAACTTTTAAATAAGATAGACAAATACTGCGAGCTGATTATGAATGAGTAACTCTTGCTCTCTTCATTGAACCCTTCCAGTATACAATTTTCAAAGCTAACTTCAAATTGACTGAAGAAATCATTGTTGAAACTGATCTCTCCATAATTGGTCTTAGCTTGATTGAGCCCTGAAATTATTACCCTATCTTCATATATTACAAACTTTATAAACTCGCTGAACAACCCTAAGCTTAGTATAGATTTTGACCATATTAGTTTATGTTTTTCTTTGTCTATTTCACCAATAAAAGACATTAACTAAAGTATCGCGTTTTGCAGTCATTTCTGAAAGCAACTACAAAAGAGAATGAGGTTATTGGTTATAAATCCAAACTCTTCTGAGAAAGTCACTAATGATATGAAGAATATCATTCATCTGGGTCCGGAAATAGAGTATGATTTCTATACGGCACCATCATCAGCACCTAAAGAAATTAATGGTGATGAAACATCGCAACAGTCTGAGTCAATAGTTTTGCCAGATTTGTTGGATAAAAAATTGCATTTAAAATACGATGGATACTTGGTCTGTTGTTTTTCAGACCATCCATTGATTCATTCTTTAAGTTCCCATACAAATAAACCCATTATGGGGATTATGCAAGCATGTTTGCTCTATCATTTACTGGACTTTAGTTTGAAAAAACTGGTGATAATTACTAGTTTCAAAGAGTGGGAACCTATCTTAGATAAGGCTATCCTAAACTTCTATCATACTGACAAATTCCCTGCCAATTTAGCTCCGACTAAAAGTTTTGATATCAATGTGACTAACTTGAATAATCCTGCTGTTTTTGATGAAATCAAGGAGAGAGTTCGTCTGGTAATTCAAGAGAATGGAGCTGATTGTGTGTTGTTAGGATGTGCTGGAATGGTAGGCTTGGATCTGAAATTATCTGAAGAGTTCCCTCGTATTAAGTTTATAGACAGTGTTAAAATCGGCACTGAATTGTTGGTAGGGTTGGTGAAATTCCAGCAAAGTTAATGTAAAAGAATCTTTGATATTTTTGCACCATTTAATGGTTTTATTGGATCATTTATATCAAATTGTCTGACATATACGAAAACCTTAATACACATTTGCCACGTTAACTAAATAAGCTTTTGTGTTTTTCACAAAATACAACTATTCAACTCTAAAAAAATAATTTTCTATACTAATAAACTGTTAACTAAACTAGTAGTGCAGTGTTGTCCTAATATTTTTTTGATGCTGTTTCCCTACCATAGTTAATAACCCAATAATTTAACTATCATCATATCGCATTCAAGCAATTTCTCACCCCACAGAAATGGCTAATAAAGCATCAATCTTTGACAGACTTTTACGCAGATCATCGACGGATTTACAACAACCTCAACCTGAAAAAGAGGTAGAGCTTCCACCATTGCCTCCATTGGAATTTAAAGGATACAAAGAAACTACTAAACATAGGTTAATTGATGAGGACTTAGGCAGCGAGATAAGAAATCTATTGCCTCCAAGGTTACAGTTATTTGACGATTGGTATTTGCTTTATTCAATTGACCAGCATGGAATATCACTCAACACCTTATACCAGAATTGCAATCTAGCACATCAAATAAGCGAACACAAACGACAAACTTTGGCACAGAAGGGATATGGAGATCAAGTTATAAGTAGAATGGTGAGTGCTGGAGGAAGTGCACGAAGAAGTGATAACAGAAGACCTTTAGGATATGTTGTGATAGTGAAGGATAATAAGAATAATCGATTTGGTGCATACTTGAATGAAAATCTCAAGCCAATGGAGCATAAACGTTATTATGGTAATGGTGAATGTTTCTTATGGAAAGTGGAGAAAGTCCATAGAAAACGTAGCTTTGCTGCACAAGGCATGGAAAAGAACAAGGTTGCTGAAAATAGTAACAAGGAAAAAGATGTAGAGAACAATGGAATTGGACATAATGCAAGTGAGAATAGTATAGGTCAAAGAAGTGAAAAAAGTGAAAAACTTGATGAAAAACACGCTATTGAAAGAGCCTATGATGACCTTCAAAGAGTACTAGACCCTGAAAAGCAATCTGAAAAGCAACCTGAAATTGAAGAGGAAAACGTTCCAACAGTTGAGGAGCAAGAGTCAAAGAATAAACATAACCATAAGAATTACAGATTCAAAGCATTCGTATACACAGGAATCAATGATAATGTCATTTATTCTAACCATGACTATATAGCTATAGGATCTTCCAATGGACAGAATGGGTTATGGATCAATCAATCATTATCAGAAGGTGTTAGCTATAGATGTGAAACATTTGGTAATGAAATCTTAAACGGTCAAGGTGATTATGGAGATGTTAGTGATTTGATCAATTTCAATGAAGGAAAAGTCTCTCATGTAGGGAAGTTTAAGATTGCTGGATTAGAAGTATGGCGAGTAGGTACATTAGAGTAAGGAATTTGTAATTATTGTCAGATTAGCAGAATTATTAAAATGCCTTAGAACTGCCTTAAAGTTTATTTAATCATGTTCCTTCGGAAGATGTTCAACTCGCCAGTAAATAGAGAAATTAATATTATAATCATTAATCAGAGTTCTTACTTGCTTTATTAGATTGCGTTCTCTTTCCATATATCAGTTCATATTTTCTCTAATTTATTCACAATGAGACTCATTAACATTTAGCGATATGCAAACACCCTATTAAAGTTTTGAACTTAAAAATAATGCAGATTTTTCTTTCATGCAGATTTCAAATATGCCTTAAATGCCTTACCGTTTTAATTATCGGTAATTGTTACCCCAGTTAACTAAAAATAACTTTAGCCGTGATCTCGTTTCATTAGACGAAGCGATGTTTCAGATTTTCGCTCCTGCAGATTCTGAAACATCTGTGATGCAGACACTTGATTCACCACTTTTTTCCCACTCTTTTTAACTCTGATCTGATCGTTGTATTGATCTTCACTTATTGTATTCCAGATTGGAGTAAGTTTTGGCAAAGGGGTACATAAGGCTTTGTTTTGAGAAAAAAAGTTAAATTAAAGTTTTAGTTCATTTTCGTGTAAATAGGTGGCAGCATGCAGACTCGTTAGAGATGCATCAAAGATACCCAATTGGAGAACAAATGGCACTAAAACTACTGAAATGTCATTTACGAGCTTTGTGCTTTAGGTAATGGTACTGCTAAAAAAAGAAAAACCGAAGTGTTTTTTTACACGTTTGCAGCCTACTTGTTTCAGATTTCAAATATCCCAAAATCTATAAATTCCCACATAATTTCCCTGTAAAATCACTAGGTTATCTTATAGAAAGTTACAAATCCCTAATAATGAAATTTGGTTCATTGGTTTGTGCTGCTGGTTTAGTATCTGCTGGAATTGCTTTTGAAGCTCATAGAGATTATTTAGGAAATCAAATTGTTGGTAAAAATGGGAAAGGTGGTGAAGATTGTGACGATAAGCCATTTCCTCCACATCCACCTCCAGGTCCGCCACATCCACCTCCAGGTCCTCCAAGTGTGACTACACCTGGTGGTACACTGACTGCTGTAGTAACTCATCCAGTGACAACTGTGGTGACAATTACTTCTTGTTCTAGTGATGCTTGTGAAACACATCATGTTACTACTGGTGTTACTGTAGTTACAATTACAACTGATGAAACTACTACTGTTTTTACTACTTACTGTCCTTTGACTTCGGAAACTGTCCACACAATTCCAACATCTGTAAGTTCATCTGAAGTTTTTGAAACTTCATCTATTGAAACTTATTCAAGTGGAATACCTTCATCTAGTGTTGAAGCTTCATCTGTTATTGCAAGTTCATCAAGTTCATCTATTCCAGAAACATTTACCTTTCCTTCATTTCCATGTCCTGAAAGTTCTTCTCCTGTAAGTTCTTATGTTCCAGAGACATCTTCGACCCCATGTCCTGATACCACTTCAAGCATTGAAACTTTTTCATCTGTTAAATCAAGCACTGATATTAAAGTTGTTTCAAGTTCATTTTTTACTGAAAGTTCGTCAGTCGAAACCATTGAAACTTCTACTGTTGAAACTTTGTCAACTATTGAGTCTTCCTTAGTTGAAACTTCCTCTGTTGAAAGTTCTTCTGTGGAAACATCTTCCGTGGTTGAAAGCTCTTCAGCTTTAGTTTCTGAAAGTTCTTTAGAAGCTTCATCGGTTTTCATAACTGAGTCTTCATCTGCTTCATCTTCCTCCGTGACTCCATTTGTTCCTAGCACTAAAACTGATGTAGTTACTCATCCGGTTACTACTGTTGTTACTATAACATCATGTTCTCATGATGACTGTCACACATCAGAAGTTACTACTGGTGTTACAGTCATAACTGTGACTACCGATCAAGCCACTACCATCTATACCACTTATTGTCCTTTGACATCTTCAAGTATCAGACCATCATTGACTACCAGATCTTCTTCCACTATCAGATCTTCCTCGGCAGTCATATCTTCATCAAGTCCATCTTCATCAACTACTCCAACAACTTCAACAACTCCAACAACTTCAACAACTCCAACAACTTCAACAACTCCAACAACTTCAACAACTCCAACAACTTCAACAACTCCAACAACTTCAACAACTCCAACAACTTCAACAACTCCAACAACTTCAAGCTCTTCAATTTCAACTTCGACTTCACCAGTTACTAGTTCATCAACTACCTCGAGTACTTCTGTTACTTCAAGTACTCCTGTTACTTCAAGTACTGCAACTACTTCAACTACACCAGTTAAACCAGTTAGTTCAAGCTCATCGAGTACTACGAGTACTCCAACTACATCTTCTACCACAAGCACCCCAACCACGCCAGCCAGATCAAGCACACCAGCCACGTCAAGTACTCCAGCTTCAAGCACTCCTATCACATCTAATACACCAACAATCCAATCAACTTCTTCATCTAGCTCATCCACACCATTGACTTTATCTGCTATCACCACTGAAACTCCTGTTTTCTCAAGTTCCTTGCTTGAATCGTCAGTTTTTGCAGCCAGTTCTAGTTCCACCTTAGAAACTTCTCAAGCTCCACAAACCACACCATCTCCAATAACATCAACTTCAAAATCATCTTCTCCTGCTGAAACTCCAGTAACTGTTACCCAAGTATCAACAACTCATTTAACTATTACTTCTTGTTCAGACAATGGTTGCGAAACTTCAAAAGTAACTACTGGATACAATGTGGTCACTGAAATCAAGAATGAAACTACTAAGATTTATACTACCTACTGTCCACTTTTGGATCAGGCCAAGGAAACCCCGGCTTCTACTAGAAAACAAAGTGCTTCTACTGAAACTTCTGGTACCAAACCTACTGAGACTGCTGCTAATGAAACTACAAAAGCTGAGACTACAACAAAGGGTAAAGCTACTAAAGAAACTGGCGCTACTGAAGCTGCTGGTACAGAGACTACCAAATCTACTGGCGGTGTTCAAGAAACTACTGCTCAAGCTAAAGCTTCAACTCAAGAAAAAGAACAAACAAAATCATCTACAACTAAAGGTCCAGAAGTTTCAACCTTTGCTGGTTCAGATGAATCTACAAGTTACTTATTTGTAACAGTCACTTCGACATTTTCGAGTGGATCAAGTGTTGTCACTGAAACCTTCCCAACATCTATTGCACAAACTAGTGTTCCAGCTGTTTCTGATTACGAAGGAAGTTCCAACAAGATCCACGCATCATTTGCAATTGCATTAATTTCGATAATTCTTTCCTTATTTTAGATATTCTTTTTTCGTTTAACTCATTACATTTTCGATAGAATTAATATAAAAAACTTTTATTAACCTTTTTATAAACCATACCGTTGAGGATGCCACTATACACAGGGAATTGGGAATACATTGGAAACCCAATTATAAAAAGTATGATACCCTAAATTAAATCTATTGTTGAAATGAAAAATATGCAAATCATTTAGTCATAAGCCATGAAATAAGTATAAAGACCTATTAATTTAGTGTTGAATTAAATCAATGGGATTGACATGTTGAGTGTCAAATTTTAAAAGTAATGGAAAAACTAGGGGATAGTTAGTCCTGTGTCAGCGTAATAAATAACAAAAAATTCAAACAAAATATATAAAAATAAGCTGTGAATGCTCTTATAAGTCAGATCCCAAATCTTTAAAGATCTCAAATAAAACTTTAGAGTCATCAGTAAAGTTATTGTTGACAACATTACATAACACAAAATCATTACTGAACGATTTCATGAACTTGATAAAGTTACCAACTTCTTCTTCTTTACCTTGAACGAAAGTTTTAGCGATATCACTTTCAAAGATTCTAACCCATTCTTCAATTAAACTGAAAGCTTCATCTTTCCAGGCCAAGAATGAATTCTTTTCAACAATTGTTGGTTGAACAATTTCTTCACCTGGGAAAACCCCCCAAGTGACGGCATTGATATCACCTTCAGTTGTGTTGGTAGTCAATTCACCTTCTTTATTGACCATATAATAAGTCAAGACTCTAGAATTATCACCAGACTTGTTGAAAGAATCAATCTTATCAAGTAATTTTTCGACATACAGTTCATGAATGAAGAATTCCAAGTATTGTTTCTGGAAAATGTATCCATTCTTAGGACCCCATCCATAAAGTTTATCATTTGATTTAGTAGCATTCAAAGGTGGTTGGGAATTGATGGTAATGAAACCTTTCTTATTCAATTCAATCAATTCATCAGTCATGATAGACGTATCAGCATCAATAGGACCATCGGACCATGGAATCGATTTAAGTTTACCGTTCAAATAATTGATAGTCAATTCAGCAAATTCCTTTAAACTTTGAGGGTGTCCCCATAATTCAAATGCTTTCTTTGGAGATTGTCTTAATAACTCAGTTGCATTTAAATCAATATCACCAAAAGCAGGAGAACTAGAATCCCCCCATCTACCATTAGGAAATTCATCCCAAGTAGAAGTACGTGAGATATAAGAATGTTTTCTATTTTGCCAAAAAATTGGACGAATAGTTTCATTTTGTCTCTGAGGGTGTAACGATTTCCTCCATGGCAAGATGGTTCCACCAATAGTATCATGAGATTTGATGGTTTCAATCAAATTTAATCTTTCTAAGCACATGATTGTAGACCTTTCTAAATTCATAGTATAAAAATGTAAATGTTTAATATAACCAGAATCTAAAAGTTTCTTACACATTTCATATACTAATTCAGTACCTTTTTCTCTTACTAAGAAATCATCATCCTTAATAGGCTCTAAGACATCCAAGAAATGCTGCGGAATAGAAACTTCCGACCATTTAGCTCTTCTCATGAATGCAGCGTAAGTTGAAATAGGCATAATACCAGGAATAATTGGAATATCAACTCCAATCTTACGGACTTTTGAACACCAAGAAATGAATTTGTCAGCATCATAAAACATTTGAGTGACAATGAAGTCTGCACCTGCATCACATTTAATCTTTAAGTACTCAACAGTCTTATCATCGTCAGGTTCTTCTGGATGGCCTTCAGGATATGCAGCAACACCAATATTGAAGTAGTTGCCGTAGTTTTTACGAATATAAAGAATTAAATCTTTAGCATACATGAAATCACCAGTAGATTCACTCCCATCCAATGGAGGATCACCTCTTAAAGCTAAAATATTATGACATCCAGAAGCTTTTGCTCTTGACAATGCCTCATCAATAAGTTCTACTTTCATATTGGTGCATGTTAAATGCATACAAGTTTCTAAACCAAGGGCTGATTGAGAAGTGTATACCATTTCATTGGTCAAGTTCGAACCTCTTCCACCAGCTCCCCAAGTAATATCAATGAAGATCGGATTCAAGTCGTACATTCTGTCCATTCTGTCGTATAAGTTTTGAATCCCCTGAGCGGTTTTTGGAACGAAAAATTCGAACGAAAAAGTCGCTGGTGGGGGATTGGGCGATGAATATGCCTGGTTCAACTTTTCGGTGATTCTCATACTGTAAAGCGGTGAGTTTTTTGGTGCTTTAGTTGATCTATTACACCGTTACAGGAATGCGAATTTTTTGATTCCGGCGTAGCACGTGAGTCATCCTCAACGTATGGGTGCACGGGTGCACATATACGAGATTTACTTAAATGTTCTTAAAATGTGCTATTTTATATAATATATGCTGCCATATATACTATAATTCATCGTGTTCTAAATCTGAATCTTCAGATTCGTATTCTTCTTGTATTTCTTCTTCTTCTGGCTGTTTTTCAGATTCATTTGCTTGATCTGCTTCCATTTTCTCCAGTAATTTCCTCACTTCTTCGTCGTATTTCACCCATTCTGGTATTAGTCTCTTAGCAGTATCAATTTTATTCTCTCTTGTAAGCGGATTATTACATAAATCGATGTTCTTAGCAGGTTTGAGCCCTTCATCGGAACACCAGGTTTCACACCATAAGAATTCCATAGGTAAACTGTAAATAGGAACTTTCCTCTGTAAATTATTAGGCAAATCTTGATCTAAATTCGATAATGAGTTAGGATCAGATGAAAGTTTCTGGTAATGGGTTCTGAGTCTATCACCAGCACCGATTTCTCTGAATTTTACTAAATTGACTTTGAATAATGCACTAATATGATAAGATAAATCATCTTCTAATACATCTGACCAATATCCTTGTTTCCAGAATCTAAATCCTTCCATTTCCTTTCTGGAATCACACATAGGAACAAATCCATATACTTTATCACCCATATCTAAGTCGACCAATTCTTTCATATCAGATCTATTGATTTGGTCGGCATCTACAAATATCACTTGATCTAATTCTTGAGGGAAAATCACATCTAGGAAAAGAATCTTGTATCCCCAAATAGTTCTTTGTCTCAGAGACTGACTTCTGAGCCACATTGGCCATTTATAACTAATAAATTCATATTCGAATGAATATTTTTCACTAAGATATGAAACTAAATGTTTATACTGTGGTGACAAGTAATCGTCTATCAACCAGAATTTGATCAGACTCTTGGTGTTGTTTCTTATAGATGTCATCATAATTGCTGAGAGCCTCTCATATAAATTACCAGATGCTACTGTGAAAATATTGATATCAGCATTCTTGGTGTTCGATTTAGGTGCCTGCTTCTTAGGGTTCTCTTTGAATCTTGGTCTAACTACTAGTCCGTCCATAGTAAAAACACTAATTGGTACTGATGTTTTAGGTTCTGTATTACAGTCAAATGCATTTGGTGATGCAGATAGAATATCGTATTTAGAACCACTTTGAAGTTCCCAAGTTCCAAAATTTATTGGCAATTGGAAATATCCTAAATTTGACATCACTCTTGTGGTTTTGATTGAATTATTCTGTGAAATCTTCAAATCAAGGCCTTCAGGAGGCAAGGCACTAGAAATACTTCTAGCAAAACCTTCAATCAATATATTAGAAAGTTCATAAGTAATTACTTCATTTTTCTGTAAGATAACGTTATCCAAATCTAACTTACCTGATTTAGATTTTACTACCCATCTTTTAGGGGAAAGTATATCAAGTGTCAGTGACTCTTCTGGAACATCTTTAAATGTGACTGACTCCGGAGTATCGACATATCCGTTTGATGTAAATCTGATAGGGTAACTGGAGTAAACTGATTGAAGATACCTTTTAATTGGAACTTCAGTGTATGAAGATTTGGGTTGAAGAACAAACCTAGTCCTTACAAACGGAACATTTAAAACTGTCTCTATTATTGAAAATAACTCTTGAGCAACCGACAGAATTGGATCGATTATTACTAAAATATCAATTAAAGGATTCAAGGATTCATTGTCCACTACAAAACAATTTGCTAAATTCATTGAAGAAAAATCAAATCTTGCAACATCATCGAGATACAATTGGTCATCAACAAAGAATGATTTCAATAAAGATGATAAAATTAAATCTTTCCAGTCATCAAATTTTAAATTGGAGAATCTAGGATAAAAATCAGAAAATTTTTGGCCAATAAAAATATCAGAATACATATCCATAATACTTTCAATGACATTAATTCTACGATCATTTTCATAAGAAGCAACAATTTCTAATGAATCAGCCAGGAATGGCACATCATCCACCCTGAAGTATCTAGAATTTACAAGCAAGAATGAATGAGTTGATGGAAGTCTCTCATTGGATAAAAATTGTCTGACATCTTCGTCGAGATCTGCTTTCTTTGATTTGGATCTTAATTTCATTAATGAATTAAGTAATTTATCATGTTGTTTATCATTAAGATCACCACCTTTCAAAGATGAAAGAATTTTGCTCTTGGAAAAATCAATTACTTTCACACTCAAGTCAAAATTAGAATACTTCATAAGCTTAACCATTTCAATAAACTGATTTATTACTGGCTTTGAACTTAAATCTCCAATTAACCAAATGCTTAAGGATTCCTTAAGACTATTATCATCGTTATCATATCTAAAAGAAACGGCTTTATTGATCAATTCTCTAGAAACTTTCTTAAATTTAAATCCACTAATATCTTTAGGAAATATACGAAGATTTCTTTCAAGTTTAGCATCATTATATAAGTAAGACTTTAAAGGTGCAGGGCCGATTTCTTTGTTCCTGAGACCTTGTTGTAATTTAGAAACATCTTTAGCAATTTGCTTACCCATAGAAGGTCTCCAACTGTCTGATCTTAGATCATTAATAACACCGTTGAAAATAACTGATGGATTAGAAATTGAATATTTTTGTAAAGTCTTTTCATAAATTTGGTCATCGAATTGATATTTCTCAAGATTAATACTTTCAAATATTCCTTCTAAATCACTATCATCATTCCTCATATAAATTTTATATAAGAACGCTAAAGCTTCTTTAGGATCAGTAGTATCATAAAGGAAATAAAAGTATTTGGCAATTTTCTTATCAATATCATCCGCTGAAATTGGTAATAAACCAATTTGTTGAGGAATTGCTTTATCAAGAATAATCTTTGAAAAGGTAAAGAACACTTTCAATTGATCTTTATTTGATAAATTAATAGCAAATATCAAATCATGAACATTCTCTTTTAAAGGTGGAAGTTGTCCATTATTTGCCATAGGACTCAAATAAGCTTCTTGTCTGGATCTAGTATAAGTTTCGTAATTTTCATCCGTCTCTATATCATTTATGAAAGCTACTCCTCCTTTCTGAGCAGAACCTTTACCAGGAATAAATACATCTTGGTATAACTGGTATCTGTTATCGTCACCACCGCTGCTATATTCACTTAATGCAATAGCAGACTTCAATGCAAATTTGCTTAAAAGTAATTTAGCTTGATCAATGTTTAAACCTAACTCAAGGAGTTCCTGAACTGTGCCAACTTCTTGCTCGAGTTTATTTATTAATTTGAAAACATCTAATTCAAGACGATTAACTGGTGCTCCATTTATATATATACCAGCAGTAGCATCAGAAAGTCCGACTCGTTCATTGGCCTTAACATTATTGACAATTTCATTATCTATCACTTCATGTTCAGAAATTTCTTGTACGTAGTCTGGAAACTGTTGTAAAATGTTTTTCAATTCCTGAAATTGTTGTTTAGGACGCTGTTTCATTGATAGTATTTTAGAAGTTAATTTAATTCCTAAATCGGAAATATCTGAAGTGTAATTTACTTGTTTCTTCGTTAGACTAGCAGAATATCCATTTAATGATTCTAAATGTCCTTGTTTCGGAATGTATCTCCATACAAATCGTAATTTACCGTTTTCTGCACTTAAAAAGAGATTGTTGAACATTTGACTAAACTCTTTTGAACTGAAATCCCCATATAATATTAACAATGGAGCCTTTTCATTCGTTCCAAATACTCTATCGAACGGTAAAAGCGTATCCAGTAAATCACTTTTCTTCGATAATTGAAGTGCAAATAAATCATCGCTCGTGCAATAGATTTTATCTTTAGAAAGTAACCATGAATCCTTCTTCGATCGCTTGATTTTCGTACCAAACGTATCCTTTGTGCATAAGTTGTTTCCTGAATCATATTTAGGTAGCACTTCATTAATGTAATGATTATAATGGGCTTGGATTCTAGGAGAATAGTACTTTATTCCTGCTTTTAAATCCACCAAAGACTTATTATACTGGCTCAAATCTAAGGCATCGTGCATCTTCGTATAAGCTAATTCATCGTGGTTCAATTCGTAATCAGTTTCTTCATCAATCAAGCCATTAATAGCCTTCTTATACAATTCCTGATCTACATCACCAACAGCTTCAAGCAATTGGAGATAGAATGGAGCTGGAGCCCAATTTCTAGGCGAATCAACAGAAACCTTCAATTCATTACTACCATCAATATCCGGATTTAAGCCGATACAAAACGTAAGTAAGACCCCTAGTATTACTGAAAATACCATCTTGTCATATATTAAGCGCGCTTAAATTTAATAAAACTATCAATATAAACATGAAGAAAAGTAGCAGGAAAAACATTGATCCTGCTCTAAGAGGTCAATCTGCTGGCAATGAAATAACAAGTGACGTTGGAAATGATTCTGATAATGGAGGAGAATTGGAAGATTCTGAATCAGAAACTGATTTCTTTGAAGGCTCTGATGAAGATGCACAACCTGAATTAGATGATCAATATAGCTCAGAATCTGATGCAGAATATGAAGGAGGACTGTTTTCTTCCGATAATGAAGAGTATATCGATGATGAATTTGAAAATGAAGATGACTGGAAAGATGCACTTAGAGAAGTAGCTAATTTTAAAGTAAAGGCTCGTAAGAAGAAAGGAAGATCGTTTGTTAAACAAGTTCAATCAAGTAAATCAATGGATCCCGAAGTCCGTGACAACTTATCTAGAGCTAATGAAGCATTTGTAAGAGAAGATTTACAAGAAGCTGAACGATTGTATCTGAAAGTTGTAGAATTAGACGATGCTAACATTGCTGCATTAAGAGGTTTAGGTGAATTGGCAGCTCAGAGAAACGATTACAGAGAATGTTGTAGATTCTGGTGGAAAGCTGCATCTTTGGCTCGTGTGGATGATAAATTATGGGGCACTGTAGCAGATTTAGCTATGCAATTGGGTTATAATAAAATGGCTATTAAGGCATATTCACGCGTGATTGGATTAAAAGGCAAAAATAGATATAGGTTCATATTCAAGCGTGCTGAATTATATAAAAGATTGAAAATTTATGGTAGAGCATTGGATGGATTTAGAAAATTGCATCAAAGATTTCCTTTAAATACCGAATATATCAAAGAATTGGCCAGTATTTATGTCGAACAAAAGAGAACTAGTGATGCTATCAATCTTTATCTTGATATTCTAGACAGGAATATTCATCCTAAAGATCATGAATCACCACGAACTCCAAAATTCGATTGGACAGAATTGAATATTTTATGTGAGTTATATATCACGAAACACGAATGGATGGCCGCTATTAAAGTTATAAAAATTGCTTCAAGGTTTTTACAAGGAAGAACTGATGAAAAATCTATATGGGATGAAGCTGATAACGATGCCGAATTTGATGATAGAAGAATTGAATTGCTTAAGAGTGTTAAAGCCGATAAACAATGGCTTAAAAGACCATTTGAATTGGTAGTAGATATCAGATATAAGCTAGGGTTTTTGAGATTGGAACTTGATAATAAAGAGGAAGCATTAAAACATTTTAATTTATTATTGGAAGAAGAAGATGAGATATCTGACCTTTTATTTGAAGCTGGTAAAGCTTTAGAAATTCATGGATATTATGAAGATGGTTTAAATTTCTTAACAAAAGCTGCTGAAGATGAAGAAATGGCTCATGATTTAGAATTAGTGACATTATTAGCTAAATGTTATTTTGAAACTCAAGATTATAAATCTGCTAAAGATCTTTATGTAGCTATTCTTGAAGAAAATCCTGATGATGCGAATATAAAACTTTCATTAGCTGAAGTCTTATTTTATAATGATGAAAAAATTGAATCTAAAAAGTTATTAGATGAAGTTTCTGTTTCTACTAAAAAAGTTGTTAGAGTTGCTGATGAAATCGATGCTAATGATTCTGTGGTTGCAGGTAAATCTAAGATAAGTAAACAAAAATTAACTGAAGAACAAATTGAAGAAGCTGATGGAAGAGCTAAGAGAAAAGTTTTAGATACTTTTAAACGTATGAAGAGATTAGAAGGTGTTATTGCTAAAGGAGATCAAATTGCAATTGACACTTGGATGCAATTAGCTTCACAATTGATTGAAATATTTACTTCAGTCCCCAGTTTCTTCCCCCGTGATAAAAATCGTACTTTTAAAGGGATTGTTCTGTACAGAAGGAAAAAACCTTTAGAAATAGATGAAAGATTAGCTAGAGCATATAATCTTTATGAAGGAATTGGAACTAGTGATACTAGCTCAAGACTGTTTTTAACAGCAGAAAAAGAATATAGAGGACTTAATTATGATTCATGGTTTATGATATTTGTTCAATATGCTTTATTTTTGAAATATAAGGGGAATTTAGAGTATGGAAGTGAAATTATTGAAATTGCTATGGATGTAAGTGTTTTCATTCAAGATAAATCTAAAGAATCAATGTTAAGACTTATTAAATTGATATTTGGAATTCATAGTAAAGACTATCATACAGTTGTTCTGAATAGTGTTCGTCATTTCTTATTGAATAATCAATTTTCTCCATTCATTTATAATTTGTTCCTTTGTTGCTTTGCATCTGGTCATGAAGCATGGGAAGCATTTTCTAATTATAATCATCAGAAATTCTTTTTAAGACAATTGAAGGCATACGATTCTATTAATAAAGGAGAATCTATTAATGGAATGGCTACTATTAGTGTTGATACATCAGGAGTGAAACTAGATAAAGAACCAGCTGAATTACTTTATATCTATGCTAATTTATTAGGAGGAAGCAGGAGTTATATTTCATCAATTGTTTATTTGAACCGTGCTTACAAAGAATACAATAAAGATCCAATGATTTGTCTTACATTAGGAATTTCTCATGTTCAAAGATCTATGCAGAGATTAACTACTAATAGACATATGCAACTTCTTCAGGGGGTTAGTTATTTCATGGAATATAGGGATTTAAGGTTAGCAGATGGCGGTATTCATGAACAACAAGAAGTTGAATATAATATGGGAAGAATGTTCCATATGATAGGTCTAACATCTGAAGCTATAACTCATTATAATAAAGCATTACTATTTCATGAACAATTAATAGATGATCCAAATTATGATCTTCTGCGTGATACTGCTTATAATTTAACATTAATTTATAATGTTAATGGTAATTCTCAACTTGCTAGAGAACTTACAGAGAAATATTTAACTATTTAGTTACTTTGAAAGTAACAAGTGTATACTAAGTGTAATATAAATTGTATGATAAATTAAACTAAGGCCCGAACTTTTCCAGTTGCAGAAGTTTACAGTAATTAATTCTTCAAAATGTTCCATTAAATTAAGCAACAAGAAGACTTGATTTTTCTTTAATAAACGAATTATCGCTTGGTGAATAGTAACCATTTTGCTGAACTTTCTTGAGTTCGCACATCAACAGATTGATTTCTCTCTCGTTTTTTATAGGAACATCAGATTGGTATGCATGAGAGAAATCAAAAAGATATGGAATCCCTTCATTTACCATCAAATTCCGTTCTGCGATATCACCGTGGCTTATCCCAAGTTCGCCTAGAAGTTCTAATTGTCTAACACCTTTCTCGAACGTTGATTCATTAATACTTTGGGGTTGGTGTTCGATGTAATCCATTAATATGAAGTATCCTCCTAAAACATAGTGACCTTTTTCATCTTCTAACCAACACGTACCATGCAGATGCATCTTTGGAATATTGAGAACTTCTTCTGGTTTACAGTTTTCATTGTGAGCCAAAATTTTATTGTAGCATTGAACTTCTGCGATATACCTATTTCTAGCATCTGCAAGTACATCTTCACATAGTTCGTATGGCTGTGTTTTCAGATCATAATGATTTGCAAGCATCCAATAATCATATATTTTAAAAGCAAGTTGGGTGGATGGATTCAAGTCTAAACCACTTTGGAAATACGAGCTGAACGTACCATACAGTGTTTTGTAGACTTGTGAAAGATATTCGTATCCAAACTGGATTGGAGAAAATTCAAGTTTTGAACAGACGCCTCTGTAACTAGTGCCTTCTGCTTGACTGCGAGTACCACGGCGTTGATTTTTGGCATTCTCTCTTTGTTTCGTTTGCTTCGCTTTTTTATCTTTTGCTTCCTGAATTTCTTCTTCCAGTCTCTTTAACTTTTCCAACTGTTTCAATTCCTTATCTCTAAGTTCTTCCTGCTCTCTATTTAAAGTAAGTTGTTGAAGCAAAAGAGAAGCAAATACTGCTTGAGTAGTCTCTTTCGTATCATGGATATCAATGATTTTGTAAGCAAATGGAACATAGTAAGTACCATTTTCCCTACTTTTTTCAATCTCTCTCTTATCTTCTTCTGTTAAATTTCTATGGTCAAGCTTTAATACTATGGTTGTTCTGAAATCGCTGAGGATACAAGTATCTAACTGATACGTATGAAGGCAGAATTCAATTTTTTTCCAGAATTGAATTATTCCATCTGACCCCCCATTGTTGACAACTTTATTAAACTTCCGCTTTCTGTTCTTGGTCAGGTACAATCTCGCCAAGTTCTCTGACTTCATCTCAACAAAAAATACAACCTTGGGAGATCTACTTTTCTTTTGCTTCTGAGAACTAACGTTTTTCCTTAATCGAATTTGGAAATCGGCTTGTACCTGATCTTCTGTGCCTTTATAATAACCATCAAGAAGACTAATTTCATAACCTGCTCTCTTTAGTAATGTTTTACAAGGAGATAAAATACAAGTATCAAATCGCAGTTGGCAGGATCGTTCACCTTGTAAATCATCACCGTCAGGATAGACCGACAAGATCTGTTCTTTCATTTCTTTCCTAAAGTCTTTTTTCCACTTGTCATCAGACTCTTCGAACGCTTTTTGTAACTTTGAGTCTAATTTTTTAAACGGCTCTTCAAACAGTAATTCTGTTTCGGTCCACCAAGGAATTGCGTTATGCATTTTTTCAGTACCAACTGTTGGAGAAGGTCGAATGACTCCACCAAGGATTCGTTTGTGTGGAAGCTTGAATGGGCAGCTAAAGTATGCCCTGTATGCATTTTTGAGTAAAAGGTCGTTGTTTTCAAAATCCACTATAGATTGTTTAATTGGTAATATATCTCCGAACTTCAATTTCTTCAAATTATCAGTTTCAAAAATTCCGTCCTTTATTATCAACAGCTCGGACTTGCAAACGGTTTCTATAGTTGCTGTATTAATACCCAATTTCTTTGTAGCACCCCCCTCGACCAAAGCATCTCTTTTATCTTCAAGCCTATCGACATCATTTTCATTGCCTGCCGATTCCATAATACCACGTTGCTTTCTCCAGACTACTTTGAAAGTATCTCTTCTAGAAGCAAATAATATATCAAGATGTTTGTACAAAACCTTGAAGTACTCTTCCTTATCGTCAGCATATAACCTTTCGAGTTCTGGATTCAAAATTTGAGGATACTTTTCATACTCCCCAGAATTTCTGACATCTTCGAGTTGCTCATCGATCGACTTTAAGCTCTCTCCTTGTTCAGCGGCTGGTTTTGACGTCTTTGGTCTCTTGGTGGGTCGATCTGAGTTGTCGTCGTCCGCCAGCCTTTTATCTTTCGCCTTTGATATTGCTGCTATTTGTTCCATTTATTAATAGTTGTGGTTGAAATCTGAAGCAAGAAACAAGTAAATTAATGGATTCTGAAGTGGGAGTCTACCTCATTTTATAGTTCATCGGAGTTCTTGTGAAAGTTCCACAGATTGCAAGAAAATACAACGCAAAGAACTCGAAAATGCAGATGCGCAAGTAATTTGTGTGTTTCACAGGTGCAAGGTTAGTAGTATCGTAAGGTAATGTAAATTAATAGGATTATTCCTTGAGCTTTAAGTCACCAGATACACACCAACTCAATTATTCTCTTTCTTTATAAGAATTAAAATTAATGTAACATAAATTGCAGTGTTAAACTCTTCGAGACTTAATGTTATTCTTTTTTATTCATATACCAATGCTTATCAAATAAATTGAAGAATATTCTACTATATAGTATTTGATGGCTGCTCCAATTGAGCTACTTTTACCATTAAATCTCGATTCCTACTTATCGCATAATCCTCACATTTCCTAATAGTCCCACTAATATGTACACAATCAATAGTGACAGGCTTCCCCTGAATACTTCTGATCACTGCTAACAGTGCCACTATATACTGGAAGTTCGTGCGGCTGCATCGTATAATCCCAGCCGATGTTTTATTATTGAAATATTTAATATTAAGCTGGGTAGTGAAGCTAGCTCCAAAATCTCCATAGTATTCTTGGACTGTATTTCGAATCTCATTAGATATGCTTTTAGGGTTAATGCTTGCTGGTGATGCCTTATGTAGCTCTAGAATTGTACTTTTCAATGATTTACTATACCCTTCAAACTGTTGTATCTGATCTCGATTACCTTTCTGAACACTGAAATCATCACTAGGATATAAAATTTCAAAGAGAATATATCTTTGTTTAAGTCTGACCATGACTTTTTGTACTGTATTGAAATTATTGAAGGAAAAGAAAAGTTTTGTAAATGATTGTACAAACGATAGTATAGAAAAATCATCGCGATTACCATACTTTTATAGGCTACTAAGAACTTCTTCACATTTACAGCTATTTAATAGATTTCTAATAGTTACTTAGTGTTTTTATGTTGAATTTCAATAATAAATTAAAATCAACTCTCTAGAATGTAGGCATTTGAAAAAGATTATAAAGGTGAAGCAATACAAAACGCAATCAGTGGGGCTGTAAAGAAACATAATTAATTAATTCGTAACTTTTTTGGAGCCTTACAATTGAAGGCTGCACTATAAAATAAGATTACGAACACTTGAAAGCTATTGATGTATACTTCATTGCAACGGCAACCCTGCATTGAAAAAATACCACAAATTTTGTAAAATTACCACAATTGGATGTGTCAATGGACGATTTGAGCCCAAATTGAGTAATTTTTTGCGTACAATCTGTGGAACTTTCACAAGAACTCCGATGAACTATAAAATGAGGTAGACTCCCACTTCAGAATCCATTAATTTACTTGTTTCTTGCTTCAGATTTCAACCACAACTATTAATAAATGGAACAAATAGCAGCAATATCAAAGGCGAAAGATAAAAGGCTGGCGGACGACGACAACTCAGATCGACCCACCAAGAGACCAAAGACGTCAAAACCAGCCGCTGAACAAGGAGAGAGCTTAAAGTCGATCGATGAGCAACTCGAAGATGTCAGAAATTCTGGGGAGTATGAAAAGTATCCTCAAATTTTGAATCCAGAACTCGAAAGGTTATATGCTGACGATAAGGAAGAGTACTTCAAGGTTTTGTACAAACATCTTGATATATTATTTGCTTTCGAAAGAGATGCTTTCGAACAAATCTACGAAGACCAGGAAGACATGCTTAACACTAAAGATGATCGTCGTCGGCTTAAAAGCAAAAGAGATGCTTTGGTCGAAGGGGGTGTTAGAAAGAAAAGCAAAGAGGAAGATCAAACAGAAGATGAAGAAGAAATTGATGAAGAGGAATTGAACATTAAATCGCAGACTATTGATGCTGTGTGCAATTCCAAACTGCTAATTATGAAGGATGGTATATTTAAACCGGCTAAGTTAAATGATGCTGAATTCTCAGACATAATAACAATAAAACTGTCTATTGTTGGCCTCAAACATAACGATATTTTATTCAAAAAAGCATATAGAGCGTACATGACATGCCCATTTAAGCTCAACTATGAGCCATTAAAAGGTTTTGCAATTCCTCCGCCTGCTATAACAGGTGGTACGATGTATCTAAACGATATCATTCCTTGGTGGACCGGAACTGACTGGCAATTTGAAGAATTGTTCAATACTTTAGACTCAAAGTTGCAATCAACTCTTAAAGGTACTGACAAAAAGACCCAAAAAAAGTGGGGACAAATAATGAAGAAAAAGATATTAGACCCCGAGCCTGATCTTAATGATCCAAGAGTTGAAGAATTCTGCCAATCACGATTTCTAAATTGTATTGTAAACCCATGTTTGGAATTGCTTAAAATGGCAGGTTACGAAATTGAGCTCTTTGGTTCGAACTATAAAATACAAAATGGTCATGTCAAGGCTGATATTCAAGTCGGATTAAAGGACGGTGTCGGTCATACAAATAAGAAAAAGAACCCCACTATTGTATTTATTAGTGAAGTGAAAGCAGAGGGATTAAAAAACTTCTATTATCCTGGTCCTACCAATAGTGACGGCACAGAAGATAAAACAAAACGTAAGATGCGTCTAAATCGAGCTTTCCGTGCAACTTTACTAAAAATATGCCACTATCTTCTTGAGTATAAATTGGATACTTGCATTCTCACAGATTTCCGAACAACTTTTGTTTTAAAGCTTGATCATGATAGCTTATCAGACGAAGATAAAATCAAGATCGAAAAAAGTAGACAAAACGATAAGTATTATGTACCATTTTCTTATCAAATCATTGATATACATGATACAGAAGTGACGACCCAAGCAGTATTTGCTTCTCTTTTGCTCCAACAGCTTATTTTTAACTCACAAAAAGGCAATAAGGATTCAAAAAATGGTGACCATGATGCAAGAAGAAAGAGGGAATTGGATCAACTACAAAATATCAAGATGAATCCAACACAACGTAAGGCAAGAGATAAGAGAGATGGAGAAAAAGGTAAGCGGAAGAGTAAGACTTCTCGTCAAGGTCAGAAGGCTTCCAGACAGAAAGGAATCTCTGATGACAGAGGGGTTTGTGAAAAGTTTGGATTTTCTCGGGTCCAATTTGGATTTAATTACGTTTCCCAGGTCTACAAAACGCTGTTCCATACATTCAATTCTTATTTCCAAACTGATTTGGACTTGGATCCTTCGGCCCAACTTGCCTTCAAAATATATGATTATCGGATGCTTTTAAACTATCACAATCTGGAAACACAGTCAATCCAACTTTGGAAAGATGTATTTGAAGAGGCTATCAATAGGTATATTACGGAAGTTCAGTGTTACAATAAAATTTTAGATCACAATAAAAACTGTGAACCTGAAGAAACAATAATTGTTCCTAAGATGCATCGCCATGGCACTTGTTGGCTAGAAGATAAAGATGGAAACTATATTTTAGGTGGGTATTTCATTTTAATGGATTATGTTGAACATCAACCACAAACTATTAATGCGTCGACGTTGAAGAAAGGAATTAGACAATTGAAACTCTTAGGTAAACTAGGCATAAAGCACGGAGATATTGCAGGTCGTAATTTGATTGTAAACAGAGGGATTCCATATCTTTTAGATTTCTCTCATGCATACCAGTATGATAATCCTATAAGAAATGAAGGAGAAATCAATCTGTTAAAGTATGAGCTCAAAAAAGTTCGACAAAAAGGGAACTATTCACCTAGCAATAACTCGTTTACCAAAGAACCAGTTCGTAATGACTAGGTGATATTTTGTAAGATAATATATAAGAATATAGTAGACTTACCCGTATCTTGCCTCTCTACTATCCTGGAGCTGTTAGTTATACATACGACTATATAATAAGTACAATACTATCACTAATTCAAACCTTATTCTTTATTAAACCCCTTAACCCCAGCTTTATTGAGCTATTACTCAAAATATCATCCACCTATTACGTAGAGATCTAACCTATTCTTCATGGGAAAAGAATATCCCTCTAGCAACTTACAGCCATCCATATTTCACCACCAACGATCAGCTCACCATTCATGAGGATGCGTATAACGCCAATAATACTTTACACAGTAGTTACGAACGTGAAATCGATATTGATATAGTCGAATTAGAGCGATTCGGTAAACAGGGGGTGGTGTACGAAAATATCGATGATGCTAGGAGAACCATGGCATCCCATTTTAAAGACTTCGATGTACCTACCACCACTAAGTAAGAGTAATATCAATAAATTGCTGCAAAAATAGCGTAAAATTCCTACAAGTTGAATTCTGTAAGGTACTATATCTGCTGTCAGAAAGGAAAAATAGATCCTGTTAAACAGTTCTGAAGCCATCTTACTTAGAAGATTGTAAGCAAATGTATTGTGATGTCTACTTTTGATAGTTTAGAGTTTATGCGCTTATAAGGCTTCGCATCTTTAACCATTGATGGTTAAGTCGATAAATCGAACTACAATTGTCAAAAAATTATGGTCGACTACACTGCATACTTGGTGACAGACTCCACCATGATTCCAGAATCTTCTACTTTCCTTAAACAGGTAGAAGATGCTGTTAATGCTGGAGTCACATTGGTTCAACTTCGTGAAAAATCCTTATCTACATTGGAATTTATAGAAAGAGCAAGAAAAGTTCATGAAATCACTAAGAAAAAAGGAATTCCATTGATTATTAACGATCGAATCGATGTAGCTTTAGCAATTGATGCTGAAGGAGTTCATGTGGGTCAAGATGATATGCCAGCTACGATTGCTAGAAAAATATTAGGTTCAAATAAGATTGTTGGAGTAAGTTGTTCGAATCCTCAAGAAGTTCAAGTGGTCTGTGAAGAAAATGTAGCTGATTACGTGGGCCTTGGGACCATGTATCCTACATTGACGAAAAAAACAAAGACTCCTTTGGGAACAGGACCTATTGGAATTAGAAATATGATGCAGGTATTAAAGTGCCATAATAAGGGGAATTCTAAACCTATTAAATGTGTTGCTATTGGAGGCATCAATCAAACCAATGCTACAAAAGTTTTGTTTCAATGTGTACTTGAAGGTCAGAAACTTGATGGTGTGGCAATAGTCTCATGCATTATGGCTAACCCTGATGCTTTTGCAGCCACTAAGAAATTGTTAGAACAAATCAATGGTGAAGTTCCTTGGTTGAAAGATTATAAAGTTGCTAAGCTTCCTTACAAAGCTGATGAACTTTGGATTCAAGCCGAAAAAGTAAGAAAAGCTGGTGCTCTAGTTCATCATATCACTAATAATGTGGTGAAAAATTTCAGTGCCAATGTCACTTTAGCTGTAGGAGCATCGCCAATTATGTCGGAACTTGCTGAAGAATATGAAGAATTTGCTGCCAATATCCCTAATCTTTCTTTAGTATTGAATTTAGGCACTCCTCTGCCAGAAATGATGCAAGTATTCCTCCATGCAGTTACTACTTACAATAAATATGGTAAACATATAGTGTTTGATCCAGTAGCAGCTGGTGCCACTAAAGCCAGATTAGAATGCAGTAGACGTTTGTTGAATGCTGGCCATATGTCTGTGATTAAGGGGAACGTAGGAGAAATTCTGGCCATTTGGAAATTGACTGCCACATATCAAGAAACAGACAGTGGGAACTTGATGAGAGGAGTTGATTCTATTGCAGAGCTTTCTGAATCACAGATTATTGATATTGGTAAACAAGTATCGGAAGAGTTTGGCACTATAGTTGTTATATCTGGACCTACAAACTATGTGATCCAGAAAGATGATGTAGAGAAGATTGCAGGAGGAGGAAAAGTTATGGGAAATATTACAGGATCTGGATGTTCTTTAGGAAGTACTATTGGTGCTTTTATAGCTGCAAGAGCTGGTTATAGTGAAGAATTCAGTCTTTTTGAAGCTGTTGTGGGAGCCGTAAATCTTTATAATCAAGCAGGAAGACAAGCAGCGGAGAAGAGTGAACTTCCAGGAACATTTATTGCTCAATTCCTTGATGAGTTGTGGATTAAAAGTCGTAGTGTTCCTTTGAAGTGAATAATTTGATTAGTATCAATGAGCAAATACATAGATCTTCTCTTACTTGCTCTTAACATTTACTTTTAAGTAAGTAAAATAGTGTAAATACATAATTCTTATCAGAAATCGATAAGAATTTCGCGTTGTGTTGCATCACAAATCACAAATTGCTAGAGAATTGCTGTAATAAATGGTGATAGAAGGCAAAAGAAGACCCAAACCAAAACCAGTAGAACGGCCATCGCCTAATTCACGTATAACTCAAATTGCTTCCCTTAAAAGATTCCCTGATAAAGACTATGCAAAGAGTTTATTGCACGATGTAGCTAAAGTTGTTGCACCATTAATGTATGAACATAACTTCAAAGTAGGTTTATTATGTGAAATGTACCCTAGAAGTGGTAATTTATTAGGCTTAAATGTAAATGGAGGTCAAAAAATCATGCTCCGGCTAAGATATCATTCAAATCCAAAGCTGTTTCTACCAATGGGTGACATTCTAGGAACAATGCTTCATGAATTAACCCATAATTTGTATGGAGCACATGACCAGAAGTTCTACAAGTTCCTAGATCAGCTTAAGGAACGATTTGAACAGATTCAGTACAATCCTAATGCAGTTAAAGGGTACGTTAGTGAGGAGAATAGATTAGGTGGAAAAACTCAATTTGGTTATAAAAGTATACGAGATAAAAGACTAGAAGCATTGGCAAAGATCAAATTGAAGTCAGAAACACGGAAACTTGGTGGCAGAGTAGGTAAGCCTTCATTAACAGCTAAACAGTTGATGTTGGAAGCAGCTGAACGACGGTTGAAGGATGGGAAATGGTGTAATTCCAAAGAACAAAAGGAGGCAGAGCCGGATAGTGATGAATTGGAGATTATAGACTTGGAGAATGACCATGTAGAAGAAATTCCTATAAAAGAACCTGAAGTTATAGATTTAACAAGTTTTTAGTGCAATAAACGGTTTGCTTGGATGTTAAGTATGGGTGCACCGATGCACCAAAACAGTAGTAAGTAAATAGTAAATATGCAAACAAAGGAGGGGCAAAAGAGGAGGTGTACCGAAGTGCAAAAATCATATGGAATTATACGAGACTCGTGTGCAAACCATCGCGATATTGATGAATATAAAACATTGGTACTAGGCCGATTAGTTTAGAAAGCAAAGAAACATTCGTATAATACCCAATAAGGAATCGTTCAAATAATTACTAACGTTCCTACATTTAACTATTTGCTTACTTAATTCTAGCTCCTTTTGCTGCATTTTCCAATAGACTTTTATGGACACCGCAGACTTAAAGAAACGGGCTCTTTCCAATAATATTGGTAATAATATACCCTCCGGTCGCTCGTCCGGAACTGTGACGCCTTCTGGGACAGTCACACCAACGTCAGGTAATATTGAAAAGAGTGATTCTGTTATTAATCTAACAAAGCCTCCTCTTTACAGTATTTATAATGATAATTCAGAGACGGCGTTAAATCGTGATGAAGATAATGATGATTTATTATACATTCCTGCTACTAACAAAGAGCCAGAACCAGAGCAAGATGTAGGTGTACACTTGGAAGAACCTTTTGGGGTAATTTTAGTTAAATTCTGGCTAAAAGTGGCTTTGTTGGCTGTATGCAGTTTTGTTTATAATGAATTCACTTCTCAATTAAGAAATACCCATATTCAATTAGATAAAGTAACGTTCCAGCCATTATATGTAACAGAGATTTTGTTGAAGAATTCTCTCAAACATTTAAAACCTTTAAGTGGATTAAATATCGAGAATGATGTAGTGAATTATTTAGTGGTGCTTACAGTACAAGGAATGATTATGGGATTATTCCATCCAATAATGGATTTTGTAATTCCACCTCCATTCAATAAAAGATTATTGTCATCAAATCCTAATCCTAAGAAAACAGTTAGCTTATTTAATGATGTTTTAAGGCTGCTGATTACCTTTTTAGGTATTAGTTATGCTGTGAGACATATTGAATGGGCCAATCAGTTGCAGGTATCAGTGGTATGGTCATTATTAAGTCCTTGTTTATGGTTGATATTAGATGGAACTCTTGGTGGTTTACTAGCAGGCTTAGCAGTATCAGTTTATGGCTGTATTTTCATTTATCTTACAAATATGGATGCTTTCCTGCAATATTCAAAGCTAATGCAACCTAATGAAATGTTGCCTATTTGGTTGTGGACTGCCAGTTTCTTTTTCTGTGGCTTGATTATCTTTGGTACTATTGGTAGAGCTTTATTTTGAATATATACCCTTTTTACACCAACTTTTTATGCCAAATATTCCCCTTACTGGGGAAATATTCAAGCAGATAAGTAAACTACTATAAATGCAAGGGTCGTGTGCGGTTCACTCTTCGCATTCGCCCAATAGAAACCTTTACAAAAGTAACTAAAAACTACAAAGCTCCTATTAAATTCCCATCCAGCTAATTTTTGTTTATATTAGCAGAACTATCTTTGAATATATATAGGTGTAATAGTATAGCATGTCCGGAAACCCCGTTCCCGTGTGGAAAAAATACACATCTAGACCTTCAGGACTCTGGGAAAAATTAAGACAAGTCTTAGTATTAGTTCCAAATAGATCTAGTGGTAATCCTGTGGTAAGTTTGTTCCGTGCAGTTCCACCAGGAGGAAATATAGAAGCTTCAAGAAACTATGAAGATCCCGTCACAATTCCTGCAGGAGATATCAAAGGAAATGCTTATCATAAACGAGATTACAGAAGAAACTATCCACAAGTGTATGGATTTGACCAATCAAAAGTATCTGGATTACTTAAATTAGGATCTGCTGCCACTCCAAGAGTTTCTATTGGTGATAAAGGTAATAAAGAATTGGCCGTGTATGGAAATCCAAGTCAGCCAGTGAGTTTATCTACTACTTTAACATCTGTAGATCCTAAAATCATTAAAGGAGAATTGTTGGGAGTACAGGGAGAACCAGTTGTAGCTCCTTCATTGAATAAATTCCAGTGGAAAATATTAAGAGAACCTCAGCATGGAATGTATGTGGATAAATATCCATGCAGAATCTTTGCCGAAGATAAACCTGTGCAGCCTCAAGTATAAGCGCAGTATAAATACGTATAATGTAGTACAATAGACATGCATATTCTATTTCCATGTACATTTCTATAAAGTTGTAGTAATAAGTTAACTGATTTTAGTCAACTTTCTCTGGAATTCAATGGTTTCTGTACCTCAATAAAGATCAATGATTCCTGTATCTTAACGAAACATCGATGGTTTCTGTTCCATAAAGTGAATTCCATACTATCAAGTAAGTTAAAACTTCGTCATCTGTGTTTAAATCTGGAGTTATCAGCTCTAATGCACTTTGAGTTTCACAGGGATGGATGTACATCCATGTTCCTTTTTCATAGGGGATATTATCTACATTCAACGGAAACTTCAGATCAATTTCAAAACTCTGAGTCAATTCGTCGGGGTTATTAAACTTCTGCAAGTAAAGTACAGGAACTTGAAAGCTGTCGTCAAATGCAAATATAAGTTTGTACAATACAGATGTTTGTAATACTAATTTAAACACTTTCTTATCTACTGCACCAAACTGAAATCGGTCTATAGTACTATTTAGTATGGTTAGTGGAGTCTTGGAATCTAAATTCTGCTCAAGAACTGTATGGAACAGCTCTATCGTCTTATTGAACTCATCATTAGTTATAGGTCGCATTGAGATTCATGATTCGTAATATTCTTAACTATACAAATATATAGGTTTGCAATCAAATGCAGTGGATACATATTCTACTATTCATTTTTGTATCAATTGCATATAATTTTGTATGATGTACATACTGCGTCAGACCTGACATTCTTTCTTATACTCTGAACATTTATTGTTCTTTGTCAGGGGTACTTTCGTTCAATAAGCCAGACTTCCCATTAAAGAATACTCCAGCATTACCTGCTGAAATTGAGTTACGGTTATAAATTTCCTTGACTTTTTCAGCGTTAGGATGTCTCATTGGAATAGAATTAGGCACGGCTTTACCTGTACCTAGTTGTTTCTGCATGGCATAATCTCCACTATCAAAATACTTTTTATCTTTAAATTTACTGGATAATATTTGTTGTGTTGTAGGTAATTTACCATACATTTTATAGATTTTCAATTCATCAGGGGTCAATTTAGACAAATCTAAATGTTGGGTATTTGATGGTGGTCTCAAAGGATCATCTTCATTAAGGGAACTCAGTGACATTTTACAATATACTAGGGGCAACAGACTATTTATATATGATTTATAAACTATACTGGGTGCCAATTGCTGTCAATTATACTGACTTCTTTGCTCCTCTTTGACTAACAAAGAATCTTCTTTGCGAATCCCTAAATGATCCCGGTGCGCGCACGTTGCTCGTTGCACATATTGCAGTTATGTACCACACGTAAAAGTACTATGTGCTACACGTATAAATACAAGTACAAGAAGCTTAATGCAAGTAGCACCAAATCAGTCTGATAAACTATGGTGTCGTAGACTTGTATAGGAATTGGGATATACTTGTTAGGGAGTTTCTCTATTATCAAATTAAATATCAACTCTGGATCATTGTACTCTGGTTTTAAACTATGGAAATTCCATTCGTATTTGATAACCACATATAAATCTAGTGTATCTGTATCATTGAATTGCTTGGAGTAAAGGAATTCCTGGGAAATCAGGAAGTCCGCTGGATAGATGGCGGGCCAGCACAATTTAACGAAAATAAGATCATTGGATTCGAACGTTGTATCGTTGTAGTTATTTAACTTGATTAGAAGTGTATTAGGACTAGTAGGAGGTAATGCAATGGTAGGAGGGTGAATTTGCGTGAGGTGCTTCCTATCAGTTGGAATTTGCACCTGATGCGTTTGATACTGTGACGAATGCAATGTGTTGATAGGGAAGTTCCATACTAACGAATGGGTACTGTTAATTGCTTCAAACTTAGGGACTCCGGTACCAGTATTGACTGGTATATCATAGTACTGTGGTATTCGAATAAGAGCTGTTTCAGTGTTGGCACTTACAAGACACCATAGAAACAACCAGATCAAGTTCATTTTCGTCAACGCGTACATCTTTGCACTTATCTAGCATTAAACTATTTAGTGAAATTGAAAACTGCAAAGTATCAGAGTGTCATGTAAATTTGTATACGCTCAAGATCTGTAATAGATATTAGAGTTGGGTTTTTTGTTTTGTCTTCTAAAGTAAAAATATTTCACTAATGAACTGCTTTGTACTACTGTGATTATTATCTTACATTGACTATTTCCTAATACCCAATTATTACCTCTTATCGCCATGTCTATCATAAATGTATCTACTCTGTATCTAAGAGTAACTTCTTATCGGTCTTCAACAGCTTCAAGTAATTATCTACTCCCTTCTCCAACTTCCATGTTTTTAAGTCTAACATCTGCATCCGTGGAAATAACTCTTCGTCAATAAACAACTTCAATTGTGTTACAGATAAGTACCTTTTAACTTTACAATTTCTGAAGTTAATCGTGAGAGCTTTCAAATTGCATTTTGGCTGCAAAGGACAATTCAAAAACTTCCCAAACCGTTCCAGAATAATGAATGAATTATCTCCAGTGTATACGAGCTTCAATTCCACCAACTGATTATACTGGTTGAATCTGTTCAATGTAAACGGATACTCCCAACTGCAATCAGTCAAAGTAACTTTTTGCACCCAAGGAAGTTCGCTTTCGTCGTCCCAATTGAAATGGTATTTATTCAATCTTAAATCGTTAAGCTGCTTAAAATTAGCCAAATGATTCAAATTGAATGTTTTGGGCAACGAACTGGAAAACGTTAGTCTATTAATATTCTTAGGATTTGGATTGCTGTAAATAGCCTCTGTTTCATTATGCAGAAGATCATGGAACAATTCAAGAGTTCTAACATTACTGGAGCGATACTTTAGCCAATTGCTGGAATTATATGAGTTTACTCTGAACGTATTAAGTGCCGGAAGTCTGCAAAGCAATTGTCCCACATCAATTTGCCATTCTCCGTAGTTATAGCAGTCCAAAATTGTTAATTTCAAAATATAATGATGATATTTTTCAATAAATTTATCGAATTCTTCTAGTTGCAAGTCATGCCAGATGATCTTGATGCTACCGTATACATAAGGGATCATTTCTTTATGGAATTCCTTTGATAGAATAGATAAGCGTATAACATCTGCACGCTGCACATACAGAAACACCAAATCCAAAACTTGAGACGGCAAGCTATGCAACACCATGGAGTGCAACACGCTTCTTCGTTTTATGTGCATACTGCCTACTTCCTTGCGTGTTATGCGTTTGTGATGCATTCTTATCAGCCTGTAGCTGCCGCGAAATCAGTAGATGGTAGATTTGGTTCAGCTTGTGATAAATAGTATCACAGAAATTCAGCTAGATATTCGCCGTAACTTACTTAAACCATTCCCGTTTTGGGTAATTATTACACCTGAAAGTTATAACCCACCATTTGTTACAAATCTTCAAAAACTAATTGGTAGTACGGCTCCGCAAAATTGGCAGGAGGCTATAATTAACTTATTCTGCTTACTTTTAGATATTTCCTACGGGTTCCTCCGGCTTTTCATATCGATATTTACGTGTGGTCTCACGATTTTCATCCACTCTTTGTTCATATTCTGGATTGGTATAGTAATATTGTGTAGGTGGGAGATTCTTAATTTAACTAGTTTTGAAATTAATCTTATATCATGAAGCAGCCAATTCCTCAGATAATAAGGTATACGATTTTGTTGAGCATTGTATTGGTGGTTGTGTCTTTTAGGTATTCAGTGGATGACTTATTGCTGTTTGTTAGGTATTTGAATAGTACAAGACAGGAAGTTGAAGTTCGGTTGTTTGATAGGTTTAAATTCAGGCCGCCCGATAGGTTTGATTTGGACAATATCAAGTATGCATGGGTAGTAGTAGGGATTTTCGTAGCACTTGCCGTTATTTTACTAGTTTAACTGCCTTAATTTGTTAAGCTATGTTGAATCATTAAAATGTTAATAGTCTATGACTAATATGTATTAATCTTTACGTGTCTATCTATTTAAATATCTAGATCTAATTATAGAATCTTTATCTAATGTATTTATGTCTCCCACACAATTGTAACAGGCCCATCATTAACTATATTTACCTCCATCATCTCTCCAAACTTCCCATCCTTTACTCGTTCTTCCCCCAATTGCTGTCCCAACTGAGCCAAAAATTGGTCATATAATTCTTTAGCTAGCGTAGGCTTCTGAGCATTATGGAAATCGGGCTTCGTTCCTTTATTAATAGTTCCATACAATGTAAACTGAGAAACACAAAGAATTGATAATTGTGAATCATCTTTCAACGATTTTGCCCATGGTTTCCCTACATATTTCCCAACAGTTGGAGTCTCTTGTAAGTCTTCAAACAATCTTAACGTAGCTATTTTCTTTGACATTTTGCCTACGTCTTCAAGTGTATCTTTGGTGGAGATTCCTACTAGCACCATTAAACCTTTTCCTATGGAGGAAACGATATTGTTTTCAACGGTAACCGATGCTTTACTGACCTTTTGAATCACTACTTTCATGAATACTCTATACCCTATTAAATCAAAATATAACTGGAATATTACTAACTTTACAGTTTATTGATAAGAATTTTTCGTGAGATTGAGTATTTGCAGCATTAAATATCACCAAGTGGAGCAATGAAGTAATACAAAAAGAAGGCAAATAAAGTAAAAATTAATTCAAGAGTAACTTCAAGAAATACTTACAATAAATATTACATTTATATAATAACAAACACTAAAGTGTCTATCAAACAGCCTAATCATCGTTAAGAATAAAGTCACAGAAGTACCGTATACCAGCAAAAATCTCGTCCCCTACAGGTTCGATATACTTAGCAGGCAACAAGAATCCATGATTACCACTGTCTCTGAGCTTTAATTGATATGCCCAATAAGCCTTATGATGATACATAAAGTCAAGTGCAGTACCAGAACCCAAATCTGGAATCAAATCTGCATCCTTGTCCTGACATGCTGGTAAGACACTATAGAATTTACCGTTTTTCATTCTGATGGCCTTAGAAATCCCGTATGCTAACTCTAAAAGATTTTCTTCGTCTCTAGGGTTCTCGTTACATGAAAATGCAAAGGGAAATAACACTTCTTGACTGTACGAATGCAAATCTATGTATCCATAAACATGATAATTATAGTTAGTTTTGTTCAAGTATTCACTCCATATTCTAGACTCCATAGCTTCAAAAGGCACTTCTCCACTATACTCTTCTCCGCAGGGCCAATCTGCTGAATGAGTCCAGTGGAAGTCGTAAGAATGGTCAATATCGATTCCAAAACATCTAGGATTGATGGTTTCCTGTCTGTTTTTCCTCCATAATCTGTCGGTGGTCCAACTGTACTCGTATCCGTCGGGATTTAAAACCGGAATGAACAAAAAGTTCAATTCTTTCAAAAGATTAGAATCGGGGTTTTGGCTGTATAACTGTAAAATCGAATATAACAGGTAACATGCAGATGAAATACTAACCCATTCACGTGCATGCACACCTCCAGTTATGACTATTGTCTTCATGTCGCCGTGATCGTCTCCGTTTTCATGTTCAGAAACATGGATTACATTGTATGGACGATGTTCATATGTTTCACCAATGGTTTCGATTTTGACAATGTCAGGGAACGATTGCTGGAGAAGCTCCAACCACGCATTTATAGTCTCCAAGGGCCTGTAATCTTTGAAGAAAATCTCTGAAAAGATGTTAGCTTCAGTTTCTTTCAAGATTTCTTCAGTGACTTTGTACTTATACTTGGAAGAATCTTCAGTCTTAGCGTTGGAAAAGTCTTTAGGATAGGTCTCAAAGATTTTCTGAGGAAGATCGTCGATGATAGTCATGTAGTTTACATCAAAAAGGGTTTGGAGTTTCGTCAAATTGTCTTTGCTGAGCTGAACATCGACTGTTTTAGCCGACCCCGATTTACTCCATACTTTATAGTCAGACTGAGACAACAAGAACTTCTTTAAATCTGCATCTTGGCCGTAACTGACTCTTATCACAACTTCTTCACTGTATTGTTGCAAGTTAATCGGCAAATCTTCTGGGGGGATTTGTGAGTAGTGGATTTCTTGTTGTATTTCTTGCTGTATTTTTTGGGAAAAAGGAAACTGCCAACATGCGGCTGCAGATATATATACTGCCGTCACTATGTAGCTCCACTTCATCTTTGTTTAGTCTTGCTTTGTTGCTTTCTTTAGTTAGCAGATAAGATAATGCTGGTTCGCAGAGAATTATAATGAAAATGTAAATGAGAAATACAAGAAAATTTAAAATGAGAATACTAATAAAGGAAGAAAATACGAGCAAATTTTTGTGGAAATATTTACTTCAAAACATTGAAAATACAGTTTAAAGGTATTTACGAGTATTTATAAGATGTTATTAATCGTAATTCACAATTGATTTATATGTGGTGTAAAAATCTACTGAAATCTCTGAGATATTTATTGACATTGAACTGTTTTTTGTGAAATTTACAAAGCTAAGAAATATTTAAAAAAGATCTTTCTTAAAAGTACTTCTAATCGAGAAAATTAGGATGATGGTAATCAGGAAAAATACTTATAGTGAAATACTACTTATAAATGCCAAAAAAGAATCGTTTTGTAATGCACCCAAATTCTAATTCTAACTGTAACTATAATTCTAATTAAGATTCCCGATTAGGCTACAACAAAAGAGCAATAAATAACAAATAAATTAAAAACAACTATGAAATAATGAACAGAAATAAATAGCTTCAACTACACAATCAGAATAAGTAGAGCCACACTCCTTTCTATACAGCTAATCAATAACGTATACTCTATCATATCTATGAAGTCAAGCTCATATCCATGAAACCAGGACAACTAAGAGAACTATCTCTCCTTGGCTTCTTCTTGAATTTCCTCTACCACCGGCTTTACGATTTTCCCATATAAAAACCTCATCAACATGAAGTTGCTAAATCCCAATAATCCAACCACCAAAAATATCACTGCCCTCTGCAAATGATTGTCAACATTCATAAAATTATACGGAAACTTCCCACCATTTTCAAAATCTATCAAATAATGCAACCAAATCCAATAACTAGTTGTCATACTGATGCACCCAAATAATGCTAAATTGGTGGAAATAGTCCAGTTTGGCATGAACAAAAAGAAATCTATAGCCAAAGACAACACCGGCATCAAATGAATTGCCAAATCCACCAAGATATTGATCTCAAAGTTCTCAGGATCTGACACTAAGATATGTAGGAAGAAGAGTCTCAAGGGCCAATAGATGGAAAACACCATTATTTCGGCTACGAATCCAAACGCATGAAGAAAATTCTTTAACCTAAACACCTGCTCCAGTTTGGACACATGACTAGCCACTCCTAAAGCAAAAACAACGATGGAGTATACCAACGATAAGTTAGTGAGAAATTGCCAGGGACCTCCTGACTCTAAATGAGCAGGTAACTCGACACTACTGATATGGTAGAGTCCTGTGAGTCCTACTACAACACTGATAGCATCTATAGCAAGTATGAATTTATTTCCCACAGTCCTCCAGCCGTTTTCAGCCGTTCCTAAGCCATTTTCAGCCATTTTTCCTGAAACATTTCTGAGCAACTTCGCGAAACTTTATTACCGATTCAAACCGAATTAAACCTTATTGACACATTTGTGACAGATTACACCGTTTATATATACATAGGTCAGCAGAGTTGGCGGAAACTATATAAAAAGTGTAGAAAAAAACACGTGAAACGAATAGATTATATAATAAGTCATAAAAATCAGCAATATTGATAATCTAGATCATCTAATAATAGCCGCTAGCAGATCAAATATGACAAGTCCAAGTCCTAGTTCCGATGACGGAAGTATTAAAATGGAACGAAAGACACGGAGATCAGTAGCATGTAAGAGTTGTCATAGTTTGAAGGTTAAATGTACCCCGGCTGATGAGAAGAACCCGGGCGGACCCTGTGTGAGATGCTTAAATACTAATAGAGTTTGTGAAATTGATTTAAATCAACCCAGAAAAAGAAGAAGAAAAGCCGAAATACTAGAAGCAAGACAGAAGGCTCAGTTAGAATCACCTAAGCCTGATCCAGTTGATAAAGATGAAACTATCGAACGACTTAAGAATCAGGTGTTGCAACTTCAAGCACAACTTCAATCTCTGATTAAATCAAATACTAAATCGCCACCTCCTCCAAATCAGTTCATTAGTAGCAAAGAGCTCAGGACAGAGTTGACCGAGTTGTCGAAATCCACTGGGAATCTGTTGTTGAAGTTAAGCGGAGAGCTTCAAGCTTCTTCTAAACAGAGAGCTTCATTTATCCTAAGTGAAGGTGAAAAGGTTGATGTAATAAGCAAGCAAGTGATTAGTTTGGAAGAGGCTGAACATAGGTTGCAGATATATAAGGACCAAATCTTTCCTAGGTATCCATATATAGACGTGCCTGAAAATATGCTGGCGAAACAACTTGCAGAGACTCAACCATACTTGTTCAACGGAGTAATGACTGCAAGCTCGTTATTATCTACAAACTCCGATGAAGGTATTAATCAGATTATAGAGATTGTGACAACTAAAACGTTGATGATTCAAATCATTATTGCTGGGAACAAAACCGAGGAATTGTTGAAGACTATGATTTTGTTGAGTTTCTTCTATAACACTCCAGAGTTGGTCAAACATAGACGTGTGCATTTATTGAACACATTATCAACAGTCATGTTACACGACTTGGGAATTGTTTCCAGCGGAACTGCTGATAAGAAACCTGCTACGATGCAACAGCGTAAAATCATCATGGTGTTATATATCAGTACTGTAGCTACTTGTTTGGTGCTCCGTCGTACCATTTATGTCAAATGGACTCCTTATGTAGAAGAATGTTGTCTGATATTGTACGAATGTGGTGATCCGAGTTTGATTCATTTAGCACTTTTACTGAAACTCAATCATATTTTGGAAAAAGTTCATAATGGTCTTCATTCTGCTGATGCTAATCCGGATAATAATATGGCTACCGAATGGTTGATCACTGATTTACAGAGAGAATTGAATGTTATCAAGTCAAAGATGGAGAAAACGAAAATTACTTCCAATTACGATGGTTTGAGAGCGTTTTATTATAGTGTAGAAGCATATTTACATGAACCATTACTCACCCAAGTGGTTGGAGTAACTCCTGGTGGATCTATGTATATTAAAAGAGAATCTGTGGCAGCCGTGGCTAAATGTACCACCGCCAGTATCAAATGTATTGAATATTTCAACAAATTAGGTACTGATAGAATATCATTGATCCCACTATTATACCTTTCAAGAATCATTTACACGGCAGGAATCTTACTTAGATTAAGGTATTTGGTGTTATCATTCCCACTGAGTATGGATAGAGATCTTATTTCTCATGATGCTGTAACAGCGGTGCAAAAATTGAATTCTTTCTTTTTGGAGGGGGCTAAAACTTATCCTTCAAATTATAGTGTGAAGAAGATTTCGTTGGTATTACAGTTATTCATTCAAACCTATGTAAAACAAGTTCAACAGCTCTTGGATGAAGCTCCTCCTTCCTCGGCACCACCTTTTAATCCTGCCTTACCTTCTACAAGAGATTTCTTGATAACAAGTGAAGAAGGAGTGTTGACTACTAATCTGGGATTCAATATTAAGGCACACATTCCGTTGGATATTTTATCTTATGCAGCTGCATTTAAAGATACACTTTCAGAATATGAAAAAGATTCTTCAAAACATCATCCTGATTCTCCAACTCCTAAGAATCCTCCAAACCAACATCAGAGTCACCATCCAAGTCAACTGAATCCACATCCAAATCAACTGAACCAACACCTAAATCAACATCAAAATCAACTGAGCCAAAATCATCATCAACCAAATCAACTGAATCAAAATCAAAATCAAAATCAAACAAATCAACAACAAAGACAATCATATCATCCATACCAATCCAATTTCCCCATGCCTAAAATCAACAACATCCTCAATCACAGCACCTCAGGAACTAACGACTCCAGTAATCAAAGTTCAGAACATATGGGAATTGCAGATACTCCGCTTACGGCCATGCAAGGAGCAGCATCATTATTTGGAATCTCAGGATTCGATGATATTCAAGGACAATTTAATAATGTAGGCGAAGAATTCTGGACAGATATCCTTAATCCTGCTTCAAGTAACTTTAATTTTGGTAATAAAGGTTCAATAGCTGGTGATGTTTTCTATATGCCATAGAACTAAGTTTGCTTTAAGTTATAAATAGTATGCAGGTTCTGTAAATAGCAATGTATTTATGAATTAAAACGAATTAATACTCCTTATTAACAGAATTAAATTTATTTCATTTCAGCTTGATGATTCTATAGTTAATGAGGAATCTGTTGACGTTAGAACTGGAAGAGCATCAGCAATATTATGCCTAATTGTAGTTAAGCAAGAACGAAACGTATTTCATAGAATAGCTGTAAGATCTACGCAGATTCGCTTGCATTAGTTCGTAAGAATTAGTATCATATTGTACTGAGTAATTTTTTTGTTTTTTATATTAAACAATACTGTATTGAACTGATAAGTAAATTCAGCTTATTTAAGAGTTTTTTAGTGTTTTAATTTGTTTTATTTTATTTGCAAATTTTGCATTTTATAGTATTTATACATTTTCAAATTCAAATATAAAGCTATTTCCATATTTTGTCTCAGAACATTATTCAGAAAAAAAAATTTAAACGAAATTCTTTCATATGGATAAGATCGTTGGTCCTCCCATATGCATACTACAATTGTAAACCAGTAAAATAATTCTTTTTATACTTGTTCAATATAAAAGAAGCTAGAATACTGGGGCTGTTCTGCAACGCGAATAAATCAGTTGATCTGCTTTTTACTTACTTCCTGCTGCCTATTTTACTTCGTATTCTTGTTGATGGATTCTCGTTTTGGATTAATTGATATCCTACGAATAGTGGGAGGAATTCTCCTTATCAATTCCCTTCTTTCATACTATTTTACGTCCACTTCGTCCTGGGGATATACTGGTAAATTAATAGACGTACGTTACTACAAATTCCAATTCACTCCTTATGTTAATTTAACCCTCCAAGAACTAACAGAATTCACAGGAGAACGTCCTGGAAGTCCTATATATGTTGGTGTTAATGGTTCAGTCTATGATGTCACAAGCTCTGCCAATATCTATGGCCCTAAAGGTCCTTATAACTTTTTCAGTGGTAAAGATAGTGCTAGGGCATTTGTTACTGGATGTTTTAATAAACCTGATGAATTTACTTATGATTTACGAGGGTTGGATCCATTGGAAGCAAGCCAAGATATTGCTAAATGGCAGAGATTTTTTGATAATCATCTGAAATACTGGTACGTTGGTGTAGTTCAGCATGAACCAATTATAGGAGAACCTCCCGAGCCGTGTGACCACATGAAGTTCCCTCATGGTGCCAGACGTTGAAGAGCTAACTAGCGTTACAGAAATCTTAATATCTATTTTTAAGTTAAAAAAATCTATGAATGTCTCTGGTTAGTGATTTCTAAACTTTTAGTCATGACAGAAATCAATTCTTGTTTATCTTCAATCCCCACACTGATTCTAATCAAATTCCTATCAATATCCCATTTCTCCACTTCATCAAGCTCTTGATAATGAGCTAAAATCGTATAAGGACAGGCCAAAGTGAAATTAGTTCCTAATGAAGGACCTTTATGGAAACTCATAGCATTGAAAAAGCTTACAGCATCAGCTGGATCGTGAAATAAGAATGAAATCAATCCTCCGTAGCCTCCATGCTTAGTTTTGATTTGATCGTAGTATTTTTTACTTTCAACAACTGATGGATAATATATTTTGGAAATTAATGGGCATTCTTGTAAGAATTTAACGATTTCCACTGAATTTTCATTGACTTTCTTCGATCTGCTAGTGAAGTCTCTGGAATTTCTCTCCATAACCAATGCATCCTGGCACCAGAAAACATCTTCATAATTTTGATTGAAATAGTTCTTCAATGTTTCATATCTTGGTGAATTCTTATTCAACACTACTGAACCTCCCATGACGTTAGAATCTCCTGAAAATACCTTAGTCAATGAAGTTGCTACTAAATCTGCATATGGCAATGCATGAACATTGATGAAATTGCCTACAGTGTCATCTACAACCACTGCAAAATTAAACTTATCAGCCAATTGTCTTATTTTAACCAAATTAGGAGTCTTCAATAACGGATTTGAAGGACATTCACAGAATAATGCCATGATATCAATTTCTCCCGATTCAAGCTTAGTTTCCATATCCTGTAACGAAACATCATCACCCAAACCTAAGAAATGGACTCCAGGCCCGAATTTTTTCAAGATATTCAAAGTATCGACGTATGGAAATCCAAAACATACAGACTTCTTAGGCTCATCTGTACTAAGCAATGCTTGATGACAGTTGAAAATAGCTGCCATTCCCGTAGGATACAAGTAAACGTCACCTTCATCGAAATGATTATTTTTAGTTTTATCTGAATGGATTTTATTCAAATCCAATTCAACCTTAGAATCAGCTTCAACTAATTCGATATTCCCGATGATTCTTCTTCTTAGAGCAATTTTAGCAGCATCAGCAAATTTCAAATTCAAGACTCTTCCATATTTCTCGTCTATATGGAAGTTAAAATCATCTAGATTATCGTCATCTTTCTTCAATTGTCCATTAATACTAGGAGAAATCTTCTGAATTCGCTTGGCTTGAAGTGCCAGCTTAGTATCTCCAAGCTGGCTAATATCAAATTTAATCGAATGGTTACTTTCAACACTTTCATCGAACAAATGCTTAAGAAGATACTCGGCCAATCTTGAACTCACACCTTCACCGGAGTGCTGCCAGTAATTTTTAGCTAACGAAAACAACGATGATGGGAAAAACACTACACCAATCGTAGTTTCAACTATATAAGATTTCTCATCTTCAGTTTTAGGTCCAGCAGTAGACAACTGCAATACTCTTACTTTCAGTTTAGAACCACTTTTGCTGTTGATGAAGTCTCGGCATCGTTTTGCAATAGTATACGATGCAAGCACCATACATTGTTCACCATTTCTACCATATTTTGCCTCAATCTTCCTAGCCAATTGTTGAATAATAGTGTGGATAAAGAATCTTGGATATCCGGAACTCATTTTGCTTACAACCCATTCTTCTCCTTCTTCATAGCCTACGGTCGACTCCCAGGTAGGCAAAGTCACCGACACTGCATGCTCTGTATTGTTAGGAATGGTTTCTCCTATTACTTGTGAAGGATCTTGGATCATCACTGAAATGCGATTGAAAATGCGATTTGGTTTTATCGCATTTTATTAGTCATTTTGGTGATACTCAACACTATGCAGTAGTAAGATTGTTAGTGAAGTATATGTGTTTGCAGTTAAATAAGTATAAATAGTCACAAAAATAAGAGGGAGTTACATAGAGTTGTCTTTCTACCTCTACTATAAAGGTACGCAGAATTACAGAGAATGCTCTAGCTTAGTACATTGATACATAAAGTACATGATTATCGAATAAATTAAGATTTAATACAGTTGACTGAACCCTGTTGTAATCTTTCTACGTCTGCCGGGGTCAAACTTTCTTTAGCTGGTGCTGTTGATGCTGGCGCTGCCGATGCTGGTGCTGGGGTATTTGATGCTACTGCTGGGGTATTTGGTGCTGCTACGGCTGGTGCAGTGGCTGGAGCCTTTCTATTATGTTGCATGTGTGACTGAACTAAATGTCCAGCAGCTAAAGCAGAACAAAGTGAAAGCTCAGCTGCCAACACTGCTGATGCAACTATACGTGCCAATTGTCTGGCATTTTCACCAGGAGTCTCAGGATGTGGACCTTTGACTCCTAATAATTCCAACATGGCAGCTTGAGGTTCTAAAATTGTACCACCACCAATAGTACCAACTTCAATCGATGGCATCGATACCGAGATTTGCAAGTCTCCATTAGGCAATTCATTCATTAATGTAATACAGTTTGATGATTCAACATTTTGTGCTGGATCTTGTCCACATGCTAAGAATACTGCAGTGACTAAATTAGCAGCATGGGCATTGAATCCCCCAATAGAACCTGCCATAGCTGAACCAACTAAATTCTTACTAACATTCAATTCCACTAAAGCTTTAACGTCAGATTTTAATACTTTCTTAACAACTTCAGCAGGAATTCTTGATTCTGCTACCACAGATTTACCTCTGCCTTCAATCCAATTAATAGCACCTGGTTTCTTATCAATACAGAAATTACCTGAAACTGAAATCACTTCCATATCATCAAATCCACATTCTTCAATCATAAATTTCAAACTGTGTTCGACCCCTTTAGAAATCATATTCATCCCCATAGCATCACCAGTAGTAGTTCTAAATCTAATGAACAATAACGTACCAGCAATGGCAGTTTGAATATGTTGTAAACGAGCAAATCTAGAAGTAGAATTAAATGCTTTCTTGATAATTTTTTGACCATCTTCCGAATCAAGCCAAATTTTAGCAGCTCCGGCTCTTTGTAAGGTAGGGAATTGCACACATGGACCTCTTGTCATACCATCTTGAGTTAATACCGTAGTGACACCGCCGCCGGCATTCATGGCTTTACAACCTCTCATCGTTGATGCAACTAAACAACCTTCAGTGGTAGCCATTGGAATATGATAAGATTTCCCATCAATAACTAATGGTCCTGCAACCCCAACTGGCAATGGCATATAACCAATGACATTTTCACAACAAGCTCCGAAAACTCTATCGTAATCATATCCTTGATAAGGCAATTTCTTAGTGTTTAAAACCGGAGCATTAGCAATACCAGCAATAGCTTTACGACGAACAATGACGGCTCTTTTATTATCAGCCAATTGTTTTTCTAATGCATAAAGTGGTAATTTCCCTGCAATAACTAATGCAGACACTTCATCATTATTCAATTCTTTTGTCTTGCCGTCTTTCATGATTGTAACACAGTCTTCAAGTGGTAAAAGTTTTTTAGATACTGCTGGTTCATCATCTTCTACATCACTAGCAAGGGCTGAAGTATCATCAGTTTCACTGCCAATGGTCTCGCTATCTCTGTCTTTAAGATTGAACTTGTTGTCGTTATCCAAAGATTTCCTATGGCTATATTTCTTCTCGAAAATGGCTGGACTGGAGATTTTCTTCTCGATCAACTGATTAGTAGTAGATACTTGATGTCTGGAAGCATTTAAGAAGTAAACGTTGATGAAAACTGAGATGAATAAAGCAGCAAAAATTAATTTAGATAAGATATTATCACGAATTGAATGACTAATTATATCGAGGATTGATAAAATAGTATCTTCTAATTTAACGAAAATTCCTAAAGGCACGTAAGTTTTAGTTGAAAGTATGGTGACGATTGTACCATTTTTACCGATCTGAATGTGCTTGGTAGCAGTTTTTGATAAGTAGTAAGTTGTAGTATTAACCACAGAAGAATTGTCATCACTGCTAGCCACATTATAAAGCCAATTACTGCCCAACCAGAACGCATGGAACCCGAAAAACCCAGCAATCATGGCGATTTTAAATGACAAGATCGAAGTGTTTTCAGTATTGAAAATCGAATCGGAATTGGCTTTCTTCAGCTTTGATTTGGACACAATATCATCAGCAATCAATGAAGAAATCCCATCTTCCTCTAAGACTTTCTTCAAGTCTTCAGTGTTACGAGCACGATTGATTTCAACTTTCAAAGCCAAAATCGAAGCGAAAAACGTGAACACCATCGCCAAATCATAGGCTAAAATCAAGATTGTCAAGATCGAAAAATTTCTTAATCCTTCAAGGTGATTAGCATAGCTTATGACAGCCAATAAAGCACCAATAACCACGAAGTGGTCTCTGAACAAACTAACCAAATGGCTTGAAATCGCATCGGCAATAACAGTTTTCACATCCTCTTTAGAAGTAGAATGTTTCAGCACAACAGAAGCTATTGAAATCTTATGCTTGAACCCGATAATGGCCACCAAAAAAGGCAAGCCCTCCGTCATACTCAACAACGGCACTTTAATCTTCAACACTTTCGTAAGAGTCACCAATGCAAACAAGAATGCACACGTCGACGACAATAAAGTGCTGAAGCCTAGCCAGAACTTGGACCCAGCTTTGGCCTTCATATCGAAAAATACCTTGATCAACGTGTACCACATAGCAATGTAAGCAATGGTGATCAAAGCCACGTCAAAGCCTTCGGCCAATTGGATCAAATTCTTGGTCTTTTCAATAGTGTATCTAAAATACTGAGCATAGACTGAGAACCTGTTATTATTTCTGAACTTCCAGGTGATTCCGTTGGAGTTGAAAACGCTCAAATGGTCTAAAGTATCATCGGTTTTATCTGAATCAATAATAAGGAACTTTTCGTTATCATGTAAGCCATTATAGGCGTTAGGAATTTGAGGCAAATGGTTGTTATGAATACGGGAAAACTTTAAGGGTATTATGGTCAATCTTTCAGCATCCGGGTACTGGTCATAGGTATCGATTTCTGTCCATTGGCTGAAGTCATTTGAGCCTGGAGGATGATAGTACACTGCATTTAGGGTACTATTTAACGTATCAGGAATATATTCTTCCACCGCCGCTAAGTAGGAGATCGAGGCTAAGATAACCACCACTATTATGACGTGGATAGGACGATGTGCCAGGAACTTCGTGATAGAATTGGAGATTCTGACAAATAGCATCGCTGGGGTTAGTAAGAGACGACGAGGGACACAGAACACAGGAGATAACAGGGCGACACGGCGTGCACGCTATGTGACTGGTGGCTAGTGGCTGGTGACTAGCAACTGTGGAAACTCTGTGGCAATCTAGTTCTAGCTGAAGATTCAGTAGAACGATACATACTTTGGTGATGTTCAAACGAGAAAAATTTGAGCTATACGAGCGCGTCGTTCCATCGCGGAGAGCGGTGGGACGATACGCGCCCTCACCGCCCCTTCACCCCCGCCACCGCCGTAACCTTTTGGTCGTCTAATGTCGCTCGTATTTTTAAATATGTCGCAAATGTCGTATGAATATGAAGTAAATTATGCCATTCAATTTTAATGAAAACTGTTTTATTTGTCGTTGGAAGTAAGTCTGTCTCATCAAGTAGTGTGGTAGAATTGCTGGGATCGACTTTTTTCACTCTAATTCTCCGTGTAAAAAATATTACAGGAGATAAGAATTGCGTACTGTTAGTACTTGTACTCTGTAGTACTCAGTACTAAGTATTATTTAACAGAGTTAACTATGGTAATAGCCACAGTGTCAGGTAATTCAGTATCAATAGTATTAAGTGGTACTGCTGTACGTAAAGATAATTCACTTCGGAGTAATTATCCGAGAATCTATTAAGTATCTTCTTTACCAGCTGTGCTGTGCCAGTGCTAAGCTAAATTTCCTTCGACCGATGGACTACTTGACTGCATACTGGACTGTTGGACTTCTTGGCTACTGGACAAGACTATTGGACTACTGGACTACTGGACTACTGGACTACTGGCCTGCTGCTGATTCGTATCATTAAGTCTATACTTTACTCAATATGCGAGAGTCTTTAATACTACTAATGTCATTGATTTCTACTTATTTAAACTTAATTATACTATGTAAGCCACTATTTATGCCCCGATAGCCTAATAGTGCAATAATACGCTTATTGAATATGTTTTGCTTACACTAAACTCATTTAATTTATTACAACGTACTAATTTCTACTTAATTTCTATGCAGTGACACTAGCAGCCAAAGAAGCTATCGCTTCTTTGCTTACTTGAGAGACACCAACTTAATATCAAAAGTCAACTCAGAGTTGGCTGGAATGCCTGGAAGGGCTTGAGACCCGTATCCCATCTTGGCAGGAATAACTACTCTTCTTTCACCTCCTACGGCCATGCCAGCGACTCCTAAGTCGAATCCTTTAATACATTCGCCTTTGCCTAATCCGAAACTGAATGGTTTGCCGGAAGTATTCTTGTCAAACACTTTCCCGTTCTTTAATTTCCCAATGTATCTGATACTTACCTTATTGCCTGATTTGGCAGTCTGTCCTTTACCAACCTTACGGTCTTCGGTAACGACTCCGCCCAATAATGTTTTCGTAGGATACTTTTTATCTTTCTTTTCGTCTTCCTTCTTTTCCTCTTTCTTTTCTTCTTTTTCTTTCTTTTCTTCCTTTTCTTTCTTTTCCTTCTTTTCTTTCTTGGTTTCCTTCTTTTCCTTCTTCTTCTCGTCCTTGAAGTCAGATCCCGATGGGCCTTGTTCTAATTGCTCAGAGAATTGAACGTTCTTCTTATCGTTCTTGGCCTTTTTGGCCTTCTTAGGCTCTTCCTGTTCAAGAGCTCTCTTCTTATTGTTCTCTTCTTCAACCAATTCTTCAATTTTGTTTTCAATGTCTGAAGCATCTTCTAAGTCGTCCAAGTCGTAGACGTCTTCTTCGTCCGGAGTCAAGTCGTACTCGTCTTCGTCGTAGTCGTCTTCGTAGTAATCGTCTTCATCACTGTCTTCATCGCTGTCTTCGTCGTCTGGATGGTCGACGTAGTTACCCACTAAATGAATAGGGTAAGATCCGGTGACAATGAAGTAGACTTCTTCGTCTGGCTGGATGGTGATGTCGACGACTTGCTGGTACTGGAACTTAGGGGATAAAGTACAGATGACGTACTCTTCTGTGTCGTCATCGTCGAATTCCTCTTCGTCGTCGTCTTCTTCATCATCACCATCTTTTTCTTCCTCTTCTTCTTCCTCTTCCTTTTCTTCTTCTTCATCTTCATCATCATCATCTTCTTCTCCCTTTTCATCGTCTAATTCATCTTCTTCGTCATCCTCCTCGTAGTCATCATCAAACTCATCTTCAAAGAACGGAATCTTCCTCTTCAACATTCTTAACGTTGATGGCTGGTCATTTTCGTCGACGGCTTCGGGATCAAGAGCAACAGAAGTCAATCTGATGGACGAAGGGTAGTCCAATTCAATGGCAGCAGCCGGCTGGAATGGGGCAAGGGCTAAGTTGTAGGTAGCAATTGGAGTTAAGTGTGCCATCTTGAAAATTTTCGATGAGATGCGATGAGCCTATAATGGGCTAGCATACTGTATGCAATTACAGTATATCGTATGCCAGTATGTCGATGTTACGTGTGTTAGAATGTTACGTATGTCAGTATGGATAGCATGCTGCAGTGAGAGATGGTAACGTGATATGCCAGTCTAATACTACGTGAGTCTGACCAAGTTACTCTTCATAGTTAACTAAGAGATGCGATACTGTATGCAATTAGATGTGATTGCCTTGCAGTATAGCAGCTAAAGTAGCTAAAGTAGCTAAAGTAGCTTAACAATAACTTAAATATACTGTTAGCTTATTTAATGTCTGGAAGGATCCAAGAGATTAGATAGAGACTCCACTGCCGAAGGCATGCAGGCTATAGAGTTAGCAATAGTTAATTACATCCTAGCAACAAATGCTACACATTTGTCACGCCAGTGTCAACGTAAGGTGTATTAAATTATACAAGATGATAAGCCCTTACCACCAAATCTTAATCATTTAGAACTTTAATAAATGAGGTCTGTCACCATTCTTTAAAGAGAAAGAAGCAGACAAGTATTGTTTTAATAATGGGGTGTTTTTAATTTCACTTAACAAAGCAGAATCAACAGTTTTTTGATCAGCAACTCTTTCGGCTTTGATTTCTTTCTTTGGTTGTTCTTCATTGAAAAATTCAGCTTCGGTCTTCTTAGCTTTTGGAGTCTTTTCTCTGGCAAAATATTCAACATTGAATTTTGAAACATCAACTTTGTCAACGTTGACTTTGGTGGAAGTGGCAATGACGTATCTGGCATTAACTCTTCTTAATGGGACACCATTGACTTTGAAAGGTCCGGAAACTAATAAGGTGTTGTCTTCTAAATTCTTCAAGTATACAACTCTTTTACCTCTGAATCTACCAGCTAATAAAATTAAAACGGTACCTGGAACTAAAGAGGCACGTAATTTTTGTGGACGGGCAGTTTTTCTGGATTGTTTTGGGACTGGAACGTCTTCACTTTGGTAGAATTTAGCCTGTTGTTAGTATCCCATACGGGTATTGGGTTCAATATAAGATCAAACAGAATAATAGAACATCAGATTGGATAGGGTTTTGGCAGTTCTTATCTTAGAGGGCACTCTTAGGCACTCTCAGGCACTCTTAGGCACCCCTAGTATGCACTCTTTATAAGTCTTTATTCATCTTCACCTTCACTATTCTCTCTGACTACTGAAACTCTTACTTAAATCTCTCTTAAGTTATGATTCTGCAACTTTTGAAACCCGGAAAAGTGGGGATATTCTTGTCATGACGATCTCTGATCTGTTCTGTTTATTCTGTGTTGATTAGTCTAATGTAAAACATACGGATTGAGCCATCTTTAAATTCAATGATACTTCTGTTAGTAAAATTTTTCAGTAAAAAACTATCAGAAAAAATTAGTCGCGGGTCGTGCATGGGCCAGAATTAGGCGGTCACAGAGTCATGTGCAGAAACCTCGTTTTTCCTGGACTCAAACTATTCATTATTGATGACGCCACGACCTTTGAATTCATTTGAGATTTAGGTGACGCCACGACCTTTTGTGTTTAATTTCCCAATTAGTCGTTAATTAAATAGTTTGTCGGTTTATTAGGTAATATTTGTGTAATAAATAGATTCACTTCGGTACACCAATTACTACTAAAGTAAAGAGTACTACTAAAGTAAAGAGTACTACTAAAGTAAGAGTACTACTAAAGTAATAAGTACTACTAGTAGCAAGTTTTTGTGCAGTACTAAGGAAAAACATATAGTTACTCTTTCTATGTAATTGTATGACTACTTGTTACGTAACATATTTCAAGTCTTGCTTAATGGACTTTATAGACTTAAGAGATTTCAGACTGAAGACTAGACTGGACTAGACTGAACTACTGGACTACTGAACTAAACTGGACTAGACTCGACTAGAGTTTAGCCATTTACTTATGTAGACACTTAGATAATGACTAAGATAATTTAGTACTTCATAATTAACAAGATAATTTAGTACTTCATAATCAACTAAGATAATTTAGTACTTCGTAACTAACTAAGTAGAACGATAAACTTATACATAAAGAGTACACACTATAAGACAATTTTAGACATTTTAGGACATTTTAAGACAATAACTCACAAAGTAAGTTAAGACAATGGAGTGTAGATTTATAAGCCAATACTGTGGAGTGCTTGAGTCATGGACAAGATGACAATGAAGTAGCACTACACTTCGTGTAGTACTACCTACGCCGACAAGTACTTGACGTGCACCGTCAAACTCCCCTGCTTCCCTGCCAACGTCAAATCCTCCTCCGGCTTATCAAGAATCTCCGCCAACTCAACCTCAAACTGATCAACTTCAACCTTCTTCCCAAACGTATGATGTTCCCGTAAAACAAACACCAATTTCCCGTCGGATTTACATTTGAATGGCGTGGATTCGTTCCATTTATAGTTCGAGCCGCCCTTTTCGGTCTTGCTGGCTCTTGTTTTATAAAGAGTCTTATCTCTATTGGCAGTTTTCAAGATAGCCTTGACTTCTAAGCTATTGGAAGGATATCCAGTGGCAGAAACAATAGTTATTCTCCCTGGGAGGGCATTGGATCCATAAATGCTCGACGCAAACGAAGTGTCAGCGTCGGTGGTGCTGGAACTGGCTTCAGAAACTGATCTTTCTCTGTTGAAGTTAGGTTTCTGTGGTGGTGGTAAACTGTCTGCATTGACGTTTGGCACGGCGTTGACTATTGGCGAAGGAGCAGCTCCCGATCTCAACGACTGGAGGTCGTTGGTGTACTGGGACCTAGGCTCAACGCTGCCGTGCTTCAGCTTGGAAGGCGAAGCATTTGGAGTCGACACGGAGGACCCGTTGCCATTAACAAGGGACTCTCCATCGTGCTTTCCATTAGCAGCACCATTAGAGGCAGAAACAGCAGTGGAATTGGCAGTCGAATTGGCAGTGATGGAAGAAGTATCGTCGGGCGATGACGAGGCAGTTGGCGAGGCCAACTGGTCATCTCCCAGCCTCTTCTTTCTCTTGCCCTTGCCTAATCCCTTCAAGAAACTGCCTCCCTTGCTCAACCCGTCAGTGGCAGCTCCAACTCCGCCGCCTACAACATTACCAGCGACTCCAGCAGCACCTCCGACGACCTTCAAAGGCACGCCGGCAGCGTCTCTCAAGTCAATAGGCAATCCGCCCTTAGCATCGAGCTTGGGCCTGATATATTCAGGCTTGAAGGTCACTCTCAACGAGACTTTCCCCTTGGTATCCAACTTAGCTACAAACGGAGTCGAAGAATGGGCTTCAATGGTCGACAAATCAAGGTTGGCTCTGCCCAATAGTTCATCGTCGTGGGTCAAATCCCAGTCGTAGACTTCAAGCAAAATCAACTGTCTGGACCTGGACAAGACTGGGAACTCAACGGCCTCGTTCCACACCGGATCCAAGGTCTTACGCTTCTTGTCTGTCTTAAAGATCTCCACGCCGTCGAGCTTAATGACCGCCAACGGATCAGACTTACCGTTCAGATCAACACTCTGCAAGCCTTCTGCCTGCAAGATCTCAAGCTTGACGTGGCCGACATCCAAGATAGTGTCCAAGGGATGCAATTTCACAGGCGAAGGAATGAATTCCAATTGGACCTGGACAGTATTGATCTCGTCGATTTTCAATTCAATGGGCTTATCGTAGCTCTTCTTCAAGATTTCAATGGTAGGGAAGATCTTCTCTGCCACGAGGTCCTTGGCGGACTTGACTTCTAATTTCTTAGCCACCCGTAAAACGAGCTTAGAATTGGGCAAGTCTCTGATGAAGGCTTCGGCGACAGAGGACACATTCAAGGTCCTGGACTCGATCTTGGGGGTGACTCCGGACGGCAAGGCCTGGTCGTCGACCAAAGTCTGCACGAACAAGTCGGGCTTGGAGAATCTGCCCTTCAAAATATGGGCACTCAAGGTCCCGGTCCTGTACTTGATGATATCCTCCAAAGGCATGTTGATTCTAGGAGGCACGGGGACGTCACTCTCTTCGGTTTCGACAAACTCGTACTCGTCGGGATGTTCTTTGACCAATTTCTCTTCGTTTTCTCTCTTGGTTCTGGCCTTGGTCTCCAAATCCTTCAAGTGTTTCTCGTAGGCCTTCTTGTGCTTCAACTGGGCGTGGGTCAACACTGGAATATTAGGCACAAACGACACAGAATAAGCCAAGTATCCTTTATTATTACCGTTGTACAACACTGGCTGCTCGATGATTTCATTAGAGCCATCGTAGCCCAAGTAATTGCCCTGTGGGTTCTTCTTGACAAAGTCCTTGACGTGGATAGCACATGATCCCAAGTTACGGTCCTTTCCATCGGGCTCAGCATCCATAATACTCAATAGCAAGTGCTGGTTCTCATTGTCAATTGGGAAGAAGTATACGCTGTTGAACAACGGATCACAGGTCTCGGCGATAGTGTTGGTCTTGGCTCTCAATTTCCCGTTGACCATCACCCTGACGTACGGATCAACTTCCCCTACAGCCTCTAAGTTCTTCAAGTCAGTAGCGTTCCTGATATGCAATCTTAATCCACCGATTGGAGCGCTGAAGTTGGTGTCGACGACTCGGTCGTCAGTCATTCCCAAAGCTTTCCACGTAGCAGAGATCTTGATCTTGGGCGAGCAGCCGTTAGGCTTGACTGGTGGACAGGTGATCCATTGCTGGCCTCTGGAGCTTTCAAAGATAATGTCCTGCAAGTTGGCGTCCAATTTTCCCACGACATTATCGTTGGCGGAGTCCTTTACCAATACGGTAATTTGGGTTTCAGACTGCTGGGTGATCAACGACTCGAAGTTCTGGTTCCACAGAGGCTCGTTGGTCTTCCTTAATCTTCTGCACGACTTGACAAGCTCGTCGTTGACGTAGATTTCCGCATATGGATTCAATAATCCAACCACGGACTCAGAAAGCTCTAAATTGGAGGCTGCATGCAAGTTGACCTTCATAATACCAATTTCAGAGTCGGTGTTCTCTTCCTTGGACCCGTCGTCCAACGTCAATGGTGGCAAGGTAGGGAAATACCTCAAGTCAAATTCGATTTTACCCACAGTCTTGCCACTTTCCACCAAGTTCTTGACCAAATTGGTCTGCACTTCTTTCTGCAACAAGTCCACCAACGGGATCTGGACAGAGCCAATCAACTTATCGTTGGCCTGGTCATGGATGAAGTCAAACACGTTGAACGTCAAGAAGTTGTTGTCCAAGGCATTGACCAAAAGGTACTTGGTGTCCAAGAAAATCGGGTCGTTGACCAGTTTCTTGATGTTGGTTTTCTCGTCGACTTCGGCATTGCTTTGGAGCTTGATCTGCACGTACGGATTGATACTGTTGGGCTTGGTGTCGGCCCCAGTCTTCAAGTTGATGCATCGTTTAACAGTGACAGCCACGCAGCCCGTCGAGTCATTGGTCTGCTGAGACATAATCTCCTCTACGTCGATGTCCAATGAGTTCGGAGCATACAACATGGGTCTAAGATTGCTGTGGATCAACGTGTTCACGAACGACGACAACCCTGGGATGAACGTCATGATATCAAGACCAAAAGTATCACCACCAACTGGCTTCAACGCATAATCAATGGTAGGAGCCTCTAAGAACTGCACGGAGACCATCTTGACGTGGGGAAATGCATCCGTCAACTTCAATTTGATGTTCATTCTGCCGGTGAATGCCATATCTTCGACCAAAATAGGCAACGACTTCGAGATGAAGGCCTTTCCAATCGTCACACCCAAGGCCACTTTAGGGTTGATCTTCTTCTTGATCTCGTTCTTGGTCATGTCGTCCGTGTCGTTAGGAGCAAAGCTGAAGGCCCAGTCCATTTCAATGTGATCCTGGCCCTTTCTCGTGTAAGATTTGATACTGTTCACTCTGGGGGCCTTGGATCCCAACGTAAACTCGTCCAACGAGATTTTTTCGATCCCCATGCCCGGGGCCTGGTCCTTCAAGATCTCGTTGGCAATGTACATCACTTGTTCCGACAATGCAGGCATGTAGATGACCCAAAACTTGTCCAAGAACGAGTTCAACCATTCCATAGTTTCCAACTCATTTTCCAAACGATTGGACGCATGGATTCTGGTCAAGTCGTCACGGACGTCTCTGTTGAACCGTCTGAACTCGATCCTGTAGACGGAGTTCGTAGCAAGCAACACCACAAAGAGGGAAAGGAACCCAAAGCCAATACGAGCAACGAGCCATGAGAAGAAACAGGTGCCAATCATGATGGCGGTGTTGTAGTACCAGTCGCCGTAGAAGTGGTCGATCACGTACGACTCGACCTTCTTCAAGATCAGCAACGTCTTCAACTTGTCTTCAGACACGGATGAATTCCAAGTGCCTACATCGTGCCAGCTGAAGGTGGTGTTTTGGCGGATACTGGGCTTTTCCAGCACGGGGGGCTTGGCCTTGCTGGCAGAACCTTTGGCAGGAGGATCCAAACTGGTTTTAGCATCATTGATCTTCTTATTGTAGTCCTGGACGTCGCCAATGTTTTCTTGGGGTCCGTTGGGAATTGCATCGTTTTTCTTCTGTTGCTGTGGGTTAGTAAGGGGTTCGATTTTGGCAGCGAAAAGTCAATTGGCGTCTTCTTTGCACCAATTATACACTATAGGAACACATACCTCAGTCATGATTGAATGTGTGCATTCAATTGCAGGAATAATTCGACAATAAGCAATAAAGGAGCAATGAAATTTGCGACAGCGAGCCTGAAATTTCAGTGGTGATAATTCCGAGATTTGTGCTGGGGGAGCAACCAGAGGGTGTAGCAGCACGAAAGTGGGTTTATAGGGTAAGAGAGGTGGTGGGAAGGGTGTAGTGAATTTTCAGGGGAAAAAAAGGTGGTTTGGGCGACTTATTGCCTGGTACCTGATTAGCAATCTTGCATACAGACCGATTAATTTATTGTGTATGATCTATAAACCAGCGTCTGTTTCTTTGTGCAGAAATTGACTTTAATTACACTCTACGTGACTGCTGTGTTGTGCAATGGAGAGACTGTGCTAGATTTGTATCTGGCTGGCCAGTAATTACAGATTATAGTAGAGAATTATAGACGTAATTGGATTTAACAGTGCCTCGTATAACAATTAGGATCGATGCATTAGATTTAAACTATATTAAATGAGTCTGTTAATTATCTTCGTATATTGTAGTATTGAATCATTAGGTGTTTGTAACGGCATTGTAGGCGTCTATTCTGGCATCGTATGGCTGTAGGTGTTTATCTGTAGGCATTGTATGACTAGGGCTTAGAGCTGTGCTTAGAGCTGTGTTCTACGGCAATTAAGATGTATTGCTTGCTGATTGGCGTACTGGATGGTTGTAGAATATCACGTTGTACAGCTGTACTCGTATGCATAGCTGCATGAATCATACATTCATTCATTACCATTTACGCATACAGTACACTATCATTTACACTTACAGTACGCTTTCATTTACACTTACAGTACGCTATCATTCACATAAATTTACAGAGTTTACTACAGATTCAGAGAACTATAGCAGGTGAATTGACTAATAAGATGCAATGATCCAATTCCCTTAGTCTATGGATTCGTCTTTAATCTATAAGTAGATTCTATGATTATGGCTGGATTATGTCTGAGCGATGAGATGATTTTATGCTTAGATGTACAGAGTATTCTTGGTGTATGTAGATCATTGCTTGCTTATGTAGATCATTAGCATGGTGGTGGGAGTGGTGGTAGTGGTGGTAATGGAGTAGAGTGTTAGCAGTATAAAATGGTCAATATAGGTTCGTAGGATCGTATGTTTTACAGTGGTTCAACGCCCATTCTTTTAGAATATTCAGTAGAACATTTAGTACAACATTCGGCCTGTCAATGTCCAAAGTCAATAGAGCAGAGTAGAGCAGTGTAGAGTATAGAGTCCAGGTTCTCGTAGAAACCTTGCAGAAAGCTTTGTTTGTACAGTCATGTATTATGATTAAACAGATTCTAAGACAACATCTTTGAATCCACCCTTAGAAACTTTCTTACCCTTTTCTTCAGTGGCACCTTCACCATGTAAAGCCATTAAAGCTCCTAAATCAAATTTAGGTTGTTTTAATAATTTGACTTTTCTAATGTGAACATTTTGCAAAGGATAAATAGTTTGAGTTGATTTTTCAATTTCTCTACCAATAACTTCTGGGATTAATTTGGAAGTTAATTGAGCTAATGTAACATTAGAGACTTCTCTTTGCATAATTTCCATCATCTTCTTTCTAATTTCTCTTAATTTGGATGATTGAGCGTAAGTAGTCTTTTTAATTTGATTTTGTTGTCTTTTAGTGAAAGCAATAGCAAAGATTCTTAAGTAGTAATCATCAGCAGTCTTAACAGTGACGTTAGCTTCCACTAAGGATTGCCATTTTCTAACTAAAGATCTTAATTTATCGGAAGTAAAGTTTAATCCATGGAAGTTAGTTAACAAGTTTTTACCTTGAACTTCATCAACTCTTAATTTAATGTTTCTGTAAGAGTGGTCTTCAGATCCTTGTAAGTCGGCTAATGAGACTTCAACAACTCTTCCTTTTAATCCATCAGCAGCGTTTTTCAAACCAGTAGATTTGTTAATCAAGGTCTTACCAACGTTTCTGTTTTCAAAAGTAGATGGAGCTTTGATGTCAAACCAATCTTTTCTGGTGAATGGGTCGACGACTTTCTTCTTTAATCCTTTCTTTCCTTTGGATAATCTCTTATTTTTTCCAACAGCCATGATAATTTGTTACCAAAGTAGTGATAATTGAGTGAAAATTTTTGAGTGAAATATTTGTGAGAGAAATTTTCAGTCGTGCGTGGAGAGGATGGGACGCAGTCAGGTGCGGGCACTTAGGGCGCAGCCCGTGTGTGCCGCACGACCATTGCCGGCGACACGACCGTTGTAGGCGACACGACTTTTTCTTTATACTTGTTCTGCTGGTACACTACTTTTATCACTTGGTCAACACACGCCTACATAATTGGTTCCCGCACATCAATTCTCATTCCTGTCAAATTGTTGGAATTCACACTACTTTCCCAGACAAATCCGGTCCGCGCACGCCCGTCTGCTGTTATTATATCTTTTGGTGCACCGCTGTCGCGTTGCATCAAAGTAAATAAACCATGGAAAGCCAGCCAGATCAAGGCAATGAGTATGTAAATCCTCCCTAAATCGACTGTCAGCCGTTCTGCTAGACAGTCTCTTTAAGAGCTCGTACTAACACCCAGGGTCGCTCTAAAAATCGGTCTAATTGGTGACTCCCAAATAGGTAAAACATCACTAATGGTAAAGTACGTCGAAGGAACTTTTGACGACGACTACATTCAAACCCTAGGAGTCAATTTCATGGATAAGAGAATCCGTATCAAAAACACAGTCATCACGTTTTCGATCTGGGATTTGGGTGGGCAAAAAGAATTCATAAATATGCTACCACTAGTATCAAACGACGCTATCGCCATATTATTTATGTTTGATTTAACACGAAAGTCTACGTTGAATTCGATAAAAGAGTGGTACAGACAAGTACGGGGGTTTAATAAAACAGCTATACCATTTTTAGTCGGAACAAAGTACGATGAGTTCATTGATCTTTCCAATCAAGACCAGATGGAAATCACTCAGCAGGCTAAGAAGTTTGCAGCAGCTATGAAATCACCGGTTGTGTTTTGCTCTACGAGCCATTCGATTAATGTGCAGAAGATCTTTAAGATTATCTTATCGAAAGCGTTTGACTTGAAGTTGAATCTTGATGAGATAACCAACGTCGGCGAGCCGATTCTCATATATAAGTAGGCATTTTGCATGTTATTTTGCAGCTATTTTGCATTCATCTTGCAGTTACTGATTGGGTTAGGCGTATTATACATATTTGAGTTACTGATTATCTTGTCTTTTATGATGTCTTGTCATCAATTCTCGTACGACAGCATTAGTATGACAGACTCTTACTGCTTCGCATAGTCAATTCTCTTTTGTATCTACATTAGTCTGTGCATTAAATTGTGTATTGACGCTGAATAGTATATTGTAAATTAAATATCGTAGACTTCGTGGGTATTCATCATACCCATCAACTAAATTGACGAAGATAAGTTGATGAAGTTGATGGAGATAAAGAAGATTCGCGATGAACCGTTGGCTGCTCGTAGAAACTGCTGCCTCCCCACGCCGAACAAGGGGAAATTCTGGTGGTATAAAGGCTCAACGACTGTCAGACGGACTAATTATCCAGCTTGGCGACATTATATCTTTCAATGACGACGAAGACACAGAACTTGAAGAGTATGGACTCATATATAAGCTAGACTATGATCTACTGAAATTCCGGTTAGAAATCCTTCTATTTAACGAATCAAAGGACGTGGGTCTGCTAATAGATTCAATTGATGACAATGAATTGTTCATCACTCCAACAATCGAGCAAGTTCAGCTTCATAATGTTATCAATAAGACCGAGTCTTTCACTTGTCGAAAGGCTAGCACTGAACTGGGAGACAAAGTTGTTGATTTAGACTTCCAGAAGGTATTGGATCTTCTTAGCAAGGATCCAAAGTCTGCTGCTGCATATATTAAAGATCTATTGGTTGAAAGGACTCCAAGAAGAACTCCAAAAAGAACTCCTAAGAAACCAAAGGCAGCTCCGCAATCAGATGAGACTTCAGATGAAGTAAGACGAGCAAATAAGGACTCGGAGTTGGGCCATCGTGCAAACAAGACTTCTTCGAAGAAGTCTGCCATTCAGGTTTTAAATTCGGAAGAAGTTTCAGACGAAGAAAATGACTTTGAAAGCGACGTCAACGATTTCTCAAGTTCTTCGGAAGATATCTTATCGGAAGAAGAGGACGAACCGCCCAAAAAGAAACTGAAGCCCCAGAAGTCCCCACGGAAGCAAAGAACACAGTCGCCTTCAAAAGCAGACAAAGCTGAAAAGAATGAATCGCTTGAGTTCATTCAGTCCATCATCGGTAATAAAAGCATAAAGATCGCTTCAAGTTTGCCTACACCTACATTTCAGCTCTCGTCGCCCAACAGAAACAGACGTCTTGAGTTGAAAGAAGGAGACTACCAATTGCTCGATACGAAGTCTAGTGCTTTCAAGGACTTGAAACAGAAATTGCACTCTTCCACCAAACTTTCTTCATTGCCTTGTCGAGAAGATGAGTTCACCACGTTATATTTGCACTTGGAAAGTGCTATCAGGGAAGAATCAGGCTGCTGTTTATACGTAAGTGGGACTCCAGGTATAGGGAAAACAGCCACAATCAGAGAAGTGATAGCCCAATTACAAGATCTTCAAAAACTAGGAGAATTAAATGAGTTTAACTTTGTAGAAATCAATGGATTGAAGTTAATTTCTCCCAATTATGCTTACGAAAGCCTATGGTCCGAAATATCAGGATTGAACGTCAGTCCTAATAATGCTGCCTTGTTCTTAGAGGCTTACTTTAAAGCTGATTCTGTGAATAAAAAACCTTTGGTGGTTATGGTTGATGAATTGGATCAGATAGCTACCAAGAAACAGAACGTCATGTACAATTTCTTCAACTGGCCAACGTATCCTCATTCCAAATTGATTGTAATAGCCGTGGCCAACACTATGGACTTGCCTGAAAGAGTCTTATCTAACAAGATATCTTCCAGACTAGGCTTGAGACGTTTGCAGTTTATTGGATACACGTTTGAACAGCTTGGTTATATTATAGAGCACAGACTAGATATGTTAACCAGGCTAAACAGACGTCAAGTGGTGATTGAAAAGGATGCTATAAGCTTTGCCTCTCGTAAAGTTGCCAGCGTAAGTGGTGATGCTAGAAGAGCTCTCCAAATATGTCGAAGAGCTGTCGAATTGGCCGAAGCAGAGTACTTAAATCATCACGAAGATAACGCCTTATTCCACGTCAAGATCCCCCACATCCATAAGGCTATCAATGAAACCATAAACTCCCCAATTGCCCAATATGTAGCCAGTCTTTCATTTGGCTCTAAGTTGGTCTTGGTGGCTTTATTGTTGCGTATGAAACGTTCAGGGCTTCTGGAAAACCCTCTAGGTGATATAATTGACGAGATAAAGAACTTGCTTGCCATGCACAACAATCACGAGGCTGCTGATAGTCTATATTCAGCCAAACTATTCGATAAATCCTCATCTTCCAGCCAATTGCGAATCGATAACTTCAGATTTATCATACTAGAACTTATTGAAAATGGGATTTTAAATGCTCAGAACATTAAAAGTGAACGTTACAAGCTAATTTCATTGAATGTATCGCAAGAAGAGCTAATGGTGACTTTAAAGAAAGATCCTTATGTATCTGGACTCTTATAGACCCCATCAGTACACCCATACTAAAGTTTCGCGATGACTTTGAATTTTTCACTTTATTATATTGAATTAAATTAATGAGTATAAATATCGATCCAACAGATTACGTGGAGGCGCCAGAAGGTATAGACAGTCTTAGATTTTCAGACGAAAAGAGACAGGCCAGATTCGAATTGGCTGTGTGTATGGCTGTGTATAAATGGGAGGAACTAGCCACCGCAGTCGATAATCAATGGGGAGGCCCCAATTCTAACGATAAGAGAGATTGGATATCAGGAATTGTTATTGACTTATTCAGTGAGTCCCGTATTGTGGATATCCAGTTGATTGAAGAAACGCTTTTATATGCAATGGTGGATGAATTTGATACTGAAATCGATAATGATTCAGCCCTTGAAATAGCAGCTTTGGTGATGAAGTTCTTCAGGAATGTGGCTCTTGATAAGTACGATGAAATCGAGGCTATGTATGCACAATGGCAGCAAAAGCAAGCCAATAAACAAGTTCATAAAGTGCATATAGAATCTGATCCTAATAATCCAAGTGATGATGAAGAAGACGAAGAAGACGAAGATGTCCCAGCTACAAACAGCCATGACGAATCCATGCACATAGATAACACCCCCGTGGTTGATGATGACGGATTCACATTGGTCCAGAAAAAAGGTAATAGAAGGAGATAAATAAAGATATACAGATAAATATAGATATTTATTGAATAATCATAACGATTACATGCTAATTGAATTTCTAGGGGTATTGGTTCTAGTTCTATTCAAGGTATTCAATGAGTGTAAAGAACTCACTGAGTTCCCCCGATTTACTCTAGGAAAATAAGACTCCGGCTCTTCTCGTGGAGTACTTAATTCTGAATTAGGATTAGATGTTTTGGAATATGTGTTTAATCTGAGATCACTGATTCTTCTCGTTAGATTGTTACGATTATCTAACTTGGGAGTACTTGGAACTGCCTGGTTGCCAGCTTGGACGCTAATTAGTTTAGAGTTTAAAACATCAAAGAATCCAGTCGGTTCCAACTCGATTTTAAATAATTTAATACATGTCTGAGCCCATGGATTTACTCTAGTGATGTTCTTTTCAATCTCTGCTGCCATTTCAGGTGTTTCTAATTGGCCAATTGTGGTTTCATTCTTGTCGTAATTACCCGTTCCAAACATCTTTCCTAGTGACATAATGGACGTAGTTAAGTTTTTGATGAGTTTATTCTTGCCTCCAATAAATGTGTATATGGCATCCTGACTGTTGTACACATCACTGTATAACAACGACATGTACCACCCTAAGGATACGGCACTCCAGGTGAACTTCAATGACAGGAAGCTGGAAGTGGGCAAGAAATCTTCATTGATTTCTCTTTTATGCTGTTCTATTAATGCATCGAAATCACAATTGCCAATATGTTCGACTAATTCAAACGTATCAACCGTATTTCTATCTCCTGACCACACTTCGTTTAACGACACTTTCAAGAACGGGATAATTACCGTTAGAATTATTCTTAATGCGTCATTACCACCCCAAGTTTTATTGATAGGTGCTTCCTTTCTCTGCTTGCCCCTAGCTCTCTTCGTCATGCCTAGAGGTTGATTTGGTCTTAATGCTTCATCTATTGCATCGGTTTCGGCTTGGAATAATTCTTCGTTGTTGTCTTCCGCATCAGTACTAGCTATTGATTCAGTTTCATCTTCTTCATTATTATTAATGTTGATGGCTGGATTTGGCTTAGCTTCCTCCAATTCATCTATCGAAGCAATTAATTCATTCTCGTTCTGTTGCTGACGTTGGTTTATGGCTTTCGAAACTAATGTGTGTCCATTGAAATATTCGTTATTTAATCCATAAATCGTATTCCATGTTTGATCGTATATCTTTTCACTTTTCAAGATAGAGAACAAAAGCATTCTTGATGAAGACAGTGACTTCAAAGCTCCCATGCAAATACTTCTAATTAAAAGTGCTAATAAGTCAGCATTAAAGGAATTCTTCAATAAGAATCCTCTAGTCGAAAATCTAACTACTAAGTTGGTCAACGAAACACTAGCATTATAAGATAGTCCCCCTCCTGGGTTCAAGTTGTTTAATTTCTGGCGATGATCGTTCGTTCCTTGTAAAGGCTTGGATGATGTTAATGGAATTAAATTATAAAGGACCTCTACCAATGTTGTAGTTAGTAAGGGATTTATCACTTCTCCTGGTTTGGCCAACGCATGCTTACTTAGTATTTGGCAAAGCTGGATGACTAGTAAATCTCTCGAAGTGGTGATCACATTGTCAGAACCTGAGTCGTTGTTATTTGAATTATTATGGGGAGCCAAATTAATATGAGGATTATGGAATTGCAATGGTAATTTTTGGAAAAACTCAGGAGAATCCTCCATTATATAACTGTTGGCATTAGGTGAGTGTGATAAATAAAGTAAGAAACAAGACGTCAATCTGACCATGTTCTTATACTGATTCTGGTTGCAAAAACTCTTGATATAATACACTAGAATAATGCACAATTCAGCAAAGAACTTTTCTCCTGCCAATTCTCTGAATTTACTATTACACTGGAATAATTCCCAAAGTATCATCATAAACTCTATAGTCCAAACAGGAGGTAACAACGGATTGAAGGACTTATAAGGATTGAACTGTATTGAACTCAATTCAGAAGACTTGGCATTATCCAATGGTAATCTCAAACCATTGAGGAGACTGGAGCCAAGGTATAAGAGTTCATTGACTTTATGGAGTTTACCAGCATATAGTCTGGCCATATTGTAAGGTTTTTCTATGCCTAGGTTGAAGCTGTCAAGTTTCTGCTTGGAAGGTAAAGGATACACTACCATTAAGGTAAGTAGTTGGATGCAATTGTTATAATAGTTGAATCTTGAGAACTTAATAGAAGGATCATTAAATCCAAGCAAACTCTCAGCAGGCCGAGCAGCACGGCATAATACGTTGAACAACGAACACACGAGAGTCAAGATCTCTAATTTAGGAACTGAAGTCACCAACAACGTGAGGAATAGTGAACCTTGAGACACAACTTGAGAAGGGAGCTGGTACAATGAATTTGCACATAAGGTCAACAACAACTTTAAGATTATGGATCTATTGGACTCTATAAGCAAATCAGGAGTCTGGTACTTTGCACTGATACCAATTCCAGGTTCCCATACAGACAAACTCGCCATATCATTCGAAGGTTTGCACCTTGAAGGCAGTACGGTAAATCCTTTGAAGAAAAGAAGCTTGATAAGCGATTTGATGACTCGGAGTGCAATGGACTCTCCGACCGTGTTTGTGGAAGGCACAGTACCAGCCTGGGCGTATTCCAACGGATTGTAACTACTCAGAAGCATGACTTTCTGCTCTATACCTCTATAATCTTCTAGCTCTTGCAATTCTGGTAAGACTTTGATCAATAAGTTTGCAACATTCAATACCTGTCTCGCAGGCAATGGTACTGTCGACTCACTCCATTGGTTAAGTTTTTCGAAAAGCTGTACTATCAACAGAATGTAATTAATTCGATTCTGGTCTCTTATAGTTTGAATATCGGAAACTGTTAATAATTCGAATATATCATTTGAGGATTCGGGGAAATCCCAGAATTGTTCCCAGTATGAGTTTTCCAACTCAATTATTCGTCCTTGGCCGAGCTGGAAGAAGTGGTCCTTGAACGCTAGCTTCTCTTCGGCTGATTTCATAGTAGATCCTACAACGAGTATGCGCACTTTCTAATAAATGATTAGTATACAGTGATACTTTACGGCGTACTTTACAGAGATGCTTTACAGAGATACTACTAATAGAAAAATATTACTAGTGTTTCATAACTCCTTATTTTATATTATTGTATTCAATTAGTAACTTTTAATAACTTAAATGGCTTTTGTTAAATAGCTGTTAAATAACTTTTTGCTAAATCTTGGCTTTGTTAATTAATTAATTCGAGATCTCTTGGAACCAGTCTGTTCTTCCTCTCGTCTTTTCTCTCCAGCAATGGGGCCGTATCCTATATCGACATTCATTCCAGCTTCATTCGTCTCAGTCTCTTCGTTATCCTTTTCATCTACACTTAAATCATCAGCTACACCGGTGTTTGACCAGTTAGCAGCATTGAAGTTAGGATTCAACGTTGAATTTTCAAAATCAAAGTCTCCAAATTGCCCATTATCCAAATCTGATTCATCATAATGATGTGACGAACACTGTGACATAGACAGGTAAAGATCACCAATTAAATTGGGGATGTTCTTAAAGAATGCTTCTAACTCATAATGATCATTTTCTGGAGCTTCTATTTCGAGTTCGACAATGGACTCGTAGTCTGAGGGTACTTTAGGGACTGATTTGACCAATTCACTGTTGCTGAGCTGCAAATACAACTTATTTCCTTGCTTTAAGCCGTGTAAGACAATTGATTGGTACGGTAATTCGAATCCTCTATTACTCTTCCTGCTGTAGAATATAACCCCTGTGTTGAGCACCAATATCACCACTTCATGCTCCACTATTTGCTTCACGTGTTCATTAATATTTATCGTAAAGTTCTCATCATTATCTAGAATCTTTACCGTGTAGTTTGTACCACCCGCGTACAAAACAAACTTATCATCAGCCAACGAGAAATCTTCGGGAGAAAATGCCTGGTACTCATAGTAAGGAATAGTGTTCTCGCTATTGGGCAACTCTTCAACAAACCTCGGCTGCGGACTCATCTACTGACTGTAAATAACTTAATATCTATTAAATGCGATAACTAGTAAAGTAATTTTTGGTGCGAAGAGATAAATAAATCGTATACTCCTAAAGTATCAACCTTGCGATAACTTTCTAATAAGTCTTTGGAAAACAGGACTGCTATTTTCAGAATTGATTTCTCGCTTAATTTGTTCTTGGCGTTGACTTTCATGCACCAATTGTTCTTCCTTCGATGGCGGTAACTTCTCGTTAATCAAGTCCGCACGTTTAGCTTCTTCAAAACTGCTGATGGCATTCTTTAAACCTTCACTTCCATGCAAAAGAGATCCTTTGGGTAATTGTCCGCTGTTCAAACTCTTTAAACGTGCCACGTCAGCGGTTTCCTCTCTTAGTATCTGGTACATTCTAGAAACTCTACCAATAGCAATGACTTTATTACGCAATGCCTGTTTCCTTGCTTCATAAGTATTGGCATCACTAGGGGTTCTGGTGATAGGACTTTCAGGCACGGGCGTTTCTGAAGGAACTTGGTTGAACGAGAATACTGTGTTCTTGAATTCGACTGGTGAGGAAGGCTGTGAGTCTTTATATTCGTAGTTGAAGTCTTCAATTTCTTTACCTTCACTTAATTCTTCTTCAGTACAAACGTTCAAGATGGAAACTAACATATCTGTGATTTTTTCTCCAACGAAAGGCAATGACCATGTGAAAACGTCCATGAAATGTGGAAGCCAGTAAGGATGTGGTGATGAGTTGAATTGTCTTATGTTCATTACGTTATTTTCATACTTCAAGATGGCAGCCTTATTATTATAATTGTCCAAGTAATTGGGGGCACTGAACATCGTCAATAAAGATGGGAACCCCATGGTCTTGGTACGCTTATACATTCTGTAACCAGCGTCTTGGGCTTCGTGGGCTCTTATAATCGATAATAAGCCGGTTCTTTCTAAAAACTGGCAAGATGCTTTATAAGTGAAGGCATAGGAACAGCCTCGTACGACGTTTCTGATGAAAGTCTGGTCCATGTTATCGTCATCATAGTCCTCAATAGGATCTGCCCATAACAAGTCACACATCAATCCCTTGGTAGGAGGTTCTTTAAATCTGACCAATTTGATAACGTCATTTAATGTCTTCAATTCTGGTGAAAGTCCTCCATGGACACAGAAAAACTGCTTATTCATGATGGCTGCTAATGGCAAGGCATTAAATGATAACAAGGATTCTTCATACAAATTTTCACTATACTTGTGCAAGCATTCGCTTTTAAACGTAAAATACTCCGTCAAATGCTTGCATTCATGATTGCCTCGTAACATGTACACCGTATCGGGATACGTCAACTTAATGGCATACAAGTATAGTAAGCATTCGATGGAAAACGATCCTCTATCCACATAATCACCTAAAAATAAATACGAAGTATCAGCAGGATCACCACCTACTTCAAACAATTTCATCAAGTCATAATATTGCCCATGGATATCTCCACAAACAGTCACTGGAGCTGGAACCTCCAATAAGTTAGGTTCACTAGAAAGAAGTTCAGTAGCATCTCTCAAGATTCTAATTGCTTGATATTCTCTTAATCTTCCCTCGTTAAAGAAATGCTCTTTTAAGAACTGACAGTTGGGTAACCCATTCGGTAAGAAAACTTCTTCATCTGTCGGATTGAATTTGGCAGGCGGAGTCACAGTCTCCACCACTCTTTGCCGGGTATTAATGACTTCTCCAGTATCGGTTGTGTATGAACTGTAATCCTGATTGTTAGTCTGTTTTCTATTAATAGCTTTTATAGCATTGCTGATTTGTGTTTGTTGGTCTTCCATTATTCAGGCAACCTTGTTTCCGTATGTATGACAATGCTTGGACTATACAATCAACTATTAGCAGTCACTTGTATCCAGCAGTCTGTGCGATTTTATCCGTGATAACGGTAACTTCAAGTGTCTTGTATTCGGAAAACTTTTCGTGCGCTCTAGAATCAATAGTGTTATACGCTTATGTAACTGTTTATGTAACTGTTAGATAAGAGATGATAACAAGCTGACAACAAAGTATTAGATGATTAGATAACATGAAAACAATATATTAAACTATTAATAGTCAGAATCAACGTATATAGCTTCAGACAACAGAGTAAAACCGTTGAATGAAGTGGCTGCGGCTGACGTATAAGCCCCTACGTTAGGGAAGTATAGCCAGTCTCCAACTTGCAAATCGATGGGGAAATCTACTCCTGCAGAAACGCAGTCAAGCCCATCGCAAGTTGGCCCCCAAATTGAGTAGTGATACTTGCCCTTTTCATTAGTATCGTTATCATTGAGGAAGCTCTGTAAAACAAATGGCTCGGGGTGTTGGTGATCAAACAAAATACAGTTCAAGTTCTTGTAGACACCATCATTGATGTAAATCATCGAATCGGTGGTGGTAATCTTTCTTTTGGCAATCACATGTGTTGCTAATGTGAACGCATTGGAGACAATGAATCTGCCTGGTTCTGCAATGAACTTGATTCCGAGTTGGTTGACGAAACTCATAGGGAAAAACTTTCCTAAAGAGTAATTAACCATCGATGAACTTTCATCAAAGTTGGCCCTTTGGAATCCTCCACCAATGTCTAAGACTTTCATGTCGAATCCCATTTCTAAGCCTTTATCGAAAACCAATCTAGAATCTTTAATGGCAGTATGGATTGAGTCCAAGTCACTCAATCCTGATCCGACATGGAATGCTACACCTTTTACGTTCAAATTCAATTGTCTGGCCATAGGCAAGATCTCATTGATAGCAGAATTGATATCACATCCAAATTTAGTAGATAATCTGCACTGAGCAGATTCGTCATCGGTGATGATTCTAATTAAGATCCCAATATCAGGATGAAAGTTTTTCAACTTAACCAATTCATCGACATTGTCAACGGTAGTTAACGAAATGTCATTTTCTTTGGCATATCTAACATATGAATTGGTCTTGCATGGATTAGCATAAACAATTCTATTGGGTTCAATCCCCATGTTCAAAATGTACTCGATTTCATTTTTAGATGCACAATCAAAGTTAACTCCCATAGATGCTAATAATTGAATGACTCTTGAATCATTATTACATTTGACAGCATAAAAAGGTTTAACTTGAGGCAACTTAGATTCCCAAATTTGGACTGATTTCTTGATTTCTCCTAAATCAACGACAAAAAATGGATCTTCTTCTCCTGCTTCACAGTATTCATGATCGATATTTTCAATCTTCTTAATCATAGTACTTTTGATCAAATCCATCTTATTTAAATGGTATTTGTTGGTTTCAACATGTTCAATTATTTCAATTGGAGCCATTTCAAATTTATTCAATTTGTATTCTTTCCTTTTCTCTTTTACGTGGTTCTGACTTTCTCTCTATAAATACACCCAAATATTATAAGGGCAATGCAATAAGGTAGGAAAGAACTAAGGAACCTAGTATGTTTAATGTATGTTTATATAGCTCACCTAATTTGTGAGCAATTTTCCAGGAACTTCAAGCGGCAGCTCTCGTAATACAAGGGGGTGGATGGTATCGCTGACCTTTCTTACAATGAGGGAATTTAAAAATTCACTTTTAATTGGTAAAGTTATAGTTAAATCACTCAAATGTTAAAATTTTTCAGTTGCGATTCCATCGATAGACGCACGACCTTTAAATAATAATATGACTCAAATATTGCCTTAGTTTTTGCTGGTAAATTTAGTTAAATTGTCAACAAAATTTATTATATACTCTTCAATGCTTCTGAAATAGTTTCCTTCTCTTTTTACGTCTTTTTTGTCTTATTATTTTTTTTTTAATTAATTATTAGGAAGCAAGTTTTGTGAATTTTACAAAATAGTTGATAATAGAGAGCTAGTAGAAAAAAAATTTAAAAAAATACTTACAATGCAATATAATAACTAATTATTAACAGGAGGAACCTCCATTGACGTTCACTAATTTTCCTTGCCAACTGTAGTACTTACTCATGTCAACATGATGTTTCTTACCACAGGAAGCTTCATACATCGAGCACCCGTAGAGAGATGCATAAGGTGGGGTATATAAATGCAAACTGACAGAAATGTTGTTGTCAGGATTAGAAATCTTATGCAATCCAATATCATCCAGAATATAACCAACTTCTTGACATGCCAAAATAGATTCTTTCTTTGGTTCTAATATCTTACCCTCTTCTTTTGGAATATCGTATAAGGACTCTTTCAAGTTACCTTTCAAAATTTTCATTACACAGTGGGCATTAGCATGGTCATGGATAGCACTAGATTTACCAGGAGACCAACAAAGAATCAATAAGTTAGCATTACCGTTAATATTTATGATTCCATTTCTAGTATAGTTTCTTGAAGAATCGTGTAAAGCGTATTTTCCCCAGTCCTTAGGGTTGCTTTCATAATTTTCCATTAATTCACGAATCTTATTAACATCGATATCTTTTGAAGCCAACCCCTTGGTACCCAAAACTTGTTTTAATTGCATGATAAGTTTTCCTAAACCATTATCTGGGATTTCTTCGTCATTATACATATCATTATTCATAGCTGAGTCATTAATGGTTGTGGCTTGTTTGTGGTCCACCTTATCAACCATATAAAGGGATCCAGGTTGTTGTTTGTCAAAAGTTAACATTATGCTTATCTTGTTTCTGTATTCACACGCAGTTTGTGAAGGCGGATGTCGAGCGGTATTTGTACTTTTTACGAAAACACCGCTCATCGCCCCCCTCCCTGAGTATGGCACGATTTATTACTATTCACCGCTCATAAAAATCCCGCTCAGCCTAATCGGGAAACTAAATGCCGCTCATGGCCGACACGACCCCGCTCGGGCGGCCAATTAAAACGCTTGCTTATAATGACGTGTGCAAACGTTAACTTAAAATACGTAGATAAGCTTATTGTGCAGTCATAATCCTTTACGGAGCATATGATAACATGCAAAGTCGTACGTTGGAATCTGCCATCCCACATCATTTGTCAATACGTTGTCAATACGTGCTGCGTATTAATGTTTCTAAGTTTAGTTATGTCTTTAAATAACAACTAATACAATAAACCCTCTTCTCCATCCTCGTTGATGCCTATCGCTTGACGTTTGTTACGGCCAAGAGTTTCCTTGTAGATGAGAGACAAAAATGACCTTTGAGAATATCCACGGAATAGGTTGCTCAATTTTTACAGGACCACTATAAAGCTCATTGAAAGCTCTTAAATAGCTCATTTCATCTCGTTCAAGACATAAGCTACCACTACGGGTATACCTAGCCGTTGTTTTCTATCAATAGATTTGGGTTTGCAACATTTTTTTTTATATATTAAGGCTATTCTAGGCGGGCCAATCACATTTGACCGAGATTTCTTTTTCCACGGTCACCAAATAAGACGCAATCCCCATCAGTCATAAAAAAAAGTCAACAATTATTACTTATATCGATTATTAGGACATCTTTAAAGATAATAAGTTAATAAATTAAACGATTTTTTAAAGCTCCATCTTAATTATCATTTAAATCTAACTTTGGCTGCAAAAAAGACCATCTTCTTTATTATCGCCACAGTCAATAAACGCCACAGTTTTTTAGGAAGGAGCCACAATTTGGTTAGAAAACCATGAATGGTAATTTGCAACAACTGCATGAAGCAGTTGATCTTACAGATATAGAGTACAATGATGAAGAATCTACAGTTAGAACTAATCTGGATCATAAACTTACAAAACCAGTAATTCTTAACAAAAATTTCGTCCAAAACGTGTGGGCAAAAACTGATGATAAACTTATTGAAAACTTTCTGCCAGCTTTTTTTGTTAATGTAATGGCTACAGGAATATCAGCAGCTATTTTGCACAACTTCCCATTTCCAAGTCGCTGGTTGATGATTTGTAGTTACATAATGTGGTCGGTCGGGATATTTTTCTTTTTGGTAGGAATATTTTGTATAACAATTTCGTGTATCAAATATCCACGTAATTTCATAAAGTTTCACATTAATCCAAAAGTAGCTCCTTTTATGGGTTGCTTGCCCATGGGATATAATTCTTTAGTCAATGAGTTGTACTTCATAACAGGCAAATCATGGGTTATAGGTATATTTGTGTTATGGTGGATCTCAGTATTTTTATGCATTTATACTTCATTCATAGTATTTTATTTTACCTTTTTCATTAAAGCTAAATTTTCACACAAGGCCAAAGGTCTTGACCACTTTCAGCCAACGTTATTACTTCCAATTGTTGCATTGATGGTTACTTCTTCAGCTGGTGAGATCTTTGTTATGGACTTGCCAAACTTTAACTTGAAAGTCATAACAATAATTGTTAGTTATATTTTATGGTCTATTGCCATTTGCATGTCTTTTATATCACTTTCCTTAATTATTCATAAATATGTGGTTGACAAAATCCCAAATACCACTTTAGTCTTCACAACTTTCATTCCCATTGGTTTCTTGGGTCAAGGTGCGTTTTCAGTAATGATGTTTGGTAAAAACGTTCACCAGCTTGTTCTCGAAGAAACTCTGTTGGTTAATGCGTTAGCACTTAACCCTACATCACAATTTGCTACCATTATTTCCAATGTGTTCCTTATTTTCGGTTCTTTGTTTGGAGTCTTCCTTTTCTCATTCGGTTACCTTAATACATTTGTTGCTACTGTTTCAGTTCTTTCCAAAGTTTTCACCAACAATCCAAACCCAAACCATGTATGTAAATACGAAAAGGGATGGAGAAAGAACTTTAACGGGTTACTCAGATATAATAAAGGCTTCTGGGCGATGACTTTCCCTCTTGGAACCATGTCAATCAGTAATACATTATTTGGAGAGATGTTCAACCTTTTAACTTTCAAGGTTGTTGGTGCAATTTACGGTGTGGCAACTATAGTCATAACCATAGCCTGCTGCATTGGATGTTTCTATCATGCATTAAAAGATCTCAAAGAATGTTGGGTATAACAAGTCAATTTTAATTTTTTTAATATTTATTTATTTATTTAATATTCATTAGACATACTGGAGCAATAATATTTACCAATGTAGACCCTCTTTATTGCCATTCTCAAACGAAGCACACGACAGTATAAATAGTTTAGTTGGCGTTTTCGCACCTTTGATTTGGCTCACAGATGGATGCTTTAATCTTCTTGCCTGGCAAACAAATAACACCAGACAAAGAGAATTTCATACCGTCTAATGCAAAAGAAGTTGTATTCTTTGATGAGGATATCAACGGTTACATTCTTATCACTGGGAAAGTCCCCGAGGAGAACACTTTAGAAGTTTTCATTGACATTTCGATCGTTCCCGGTGATATTATCGAACATGATACCAGCTTTGTTGAATCCAAGTTTTCAACGCTAACAGTCAAAGTTGATAAAATAGTACGAAATGATAATCAACTTATCTATGAATTTGAATTTCCTATAAATTATCCAAAGAAAAAATTGAATAGTCCGAAAATTGTTTTCAGTGCTTTCATTAAACTGAGGCTTCAACCTCAATTGACTGTGAATGAAAATCTACAAGACTATAAACCTAAAGAGAGAAATATGTTGAGTGAATTAACTCTTGATAATCAAAACTTTCATTTTCTTATAGACAAAAAAGAGTCAGAGCATGATTCCATTGTCAATGGTGTCAGCGATACTCCCACTAACGATACGGTATCGGCAAGCCTATCACTTCCAATAATATCACCTTTGCTTATTAAACTTAAATCCACAAAGCCTGCTGGTAAAAATAATGTTTTGTTAACTTCCTTCAATATTGTAGCTTCGGAAGCCTTATTAAAAGTAAACGAAGATATAAGAATCCAAATATTGAAATTCCACTTAGATTTCAATGGTAAGATAGAAGATTTGAACAATTTTTTCGAATTCCCCATTACATTTCATGCTAAGGAATCAATTAATCTCAATTATAAATTGGTTAACTTGTCAGAAGATATAACTAAACAAATCAATATTGAAATAAAACTAAGAATATTAAGTAACAATTCTGAAGTTGATTATTTCAGTAATGTAATCAACACATCATGGCTACCATTTATAGACTTCAATTTAGCTGCTCCTCCTATAAATAATTCGCTAAAGTCCACACCATCCTCATTACTTCTAGCCAAGAAGAAATTTGCTAGCAATAACTATCTTAAATTATCCAAGACCACTCATCAATTAAGCAATAGAAACATTTCAAACTCCAATAGTTCTGTGACAGTGAATTTGGCAAACAATCCAAATTCTAATTTGTATGGATTGAAAGTTACTTTCATTGGAAAACTAAACATAAAACTAGGGGAAATCGTAAGTTGGAAACTTCAAGCAGTAAGCAGTTCCATGAGCAAGTTGAATTTGTCCATACTAGTAAATCGTTATTCCAACGAAAGAATAAAGGAAAAAGAGGCATTGGAAATTAATAAAGATATCGTTCCTAATTATTCTAAATTGCAGCTACTTGCTACATATTCCAACCTTAAATTAGATAACAATGGAATAATTGTTCTTGACAACGATATAAGGCTAGTATTGGAGCCAAACACTGTGTTTGAAGCGAACTTGAAATTGTTAGGCGTTAGTAAAGGAATCCATAATTTGGATGGTCTTAACATATACGACTTAAATACTGGAGATTGCTTTGACTTTGGTAAGCTAGTTGAAGTCTTTGTTACATAATACGAAATTGCATTCAACCACTGTAAAGAATCTATGCATTAACGTACCTTTTAAATAGTGTAATATATCACATTTATAGTGCTTCAAAATAATTTTGCGTATTTAACTAGCCGCTGATGTCCTTAAAGATTTGGTCTATTAGTATTTACATTGTTAGTCTTGTATTCCCGGTATATCTCATAGCTCCTAAGTCAATTAAAAGAAAATCTACAAATCTAAGTGTTAAATCACTCTTGAAACACGTTCTTGTGAATACTTTGGCATTCTTGTGTCTTCAGCAAGACCATCTGTGGCATATAGATACCATAATTATAATATTTCTACACATGGTCCCAACAGTTTGGTACTGTCTTAAAATCCTGAATGCAAGGTTTCATATAAGGTTTACTATCAATTGATATATTGTTTACAAAAGGAGATTGTGGTGTTTAACGCCATACTAATATGACGATACCAGAGTTGCAACTTCCTAACTTCCGAAAAGGGATCAATGCTTGTATGTTTCACCAACAGAGTCAAAAACTTGGAGTCACATTACGTAAACCAAAAGCTTATATCATAGTGCCATTCAATGAGACGTGAACAATTTGGCCCATAATAAATTTCTCACTTACGCTTATTTTATAGCACCACAACAAAATGTCGATAGATTTCCAATCATTGATAGAAAAGGTCGAATATCCTCGTTGGAATCATACTCCAGATCAAGTTAAACAAATTGCTAGGGAATTGATTGAAAAAGAAGTGAAAATTCATGATTATGTTGCGTCAGTCGACGACCCCACAATTGAAAATGTTTTGGTTCCATTTGTCAATTACATTAATGAAACCAATACCCTTGAAAATCAAATCACTTTCTACAAGTCAATTTCGGCTGACAAGGAATTGAGAGATGCTTCCAATGAAATCATCAATTGGCTTGATAAGAATTCAATTGAGCAAAGTCTTAGAGTGGATGTATTCCGTGTGTTCAAAAAATTATATGAGACTGTAGACTTGATTAAATTAGACCCAGAGACTAAAAGATTTTTAGACAAAACTATTCTCGAATATAAGAGGAATGGTCTCGATTTTCCTGATGAAAAGAGAGATGCTTTCAAAGAAATCAAGCTAAAATTGTCTGAATTGGCTACAGAATTCGACAAGACTTTGAATGAACAGGACGAATATTTATTGTTCACTTCAGAGGAGTTAGATGGAGTTCCTCAAGATATAATTGATCAGTTTGAAAAGGTTGATGGTAAGTTCAAAATGACTTATAAGTATCCTGACTTATTTCCAGTCTTAAGATATGCACATCCTCAAGAAACTAGAAAGCTGGCTTACAATGGAAACCAATCTAAATGTTCTTCAAACGCAAAGATCTTAGAAGAAATGGTCCAATTAAGATATAAATTGGCTAAGTTATTGGATTATCCAACTTATTCCGAGTACGTTTTAGAGGAAAGATTGGCAAAAAACCAATCTAATGTCTTAAATTTCTTACATGACTTACAAGACAAGTTAACGCCATTAGCCAAAAAAGAACTTGAATTTTTAATAAAATTAAAAAACAAAGATTTGAAAGATCGAGGTTTGCCAGCTCAGGATAAACTTTATCAATGGGATATGGCTTACTACAACAACATATTGTTAGAAAGAGACTACAAAGTTGATCATAACAAAATTCAACAATATTTCCCACTAGATTCAACAATCCAGAAGATGTTATCATTTTACGAAACATTATTTGATATAAAGTTCGTCAAATCTGCCAATCCTAAAGTAGGTGAAGAAATTTGGCATGAAGATGTCAAAAAGTTTGCAGTATTCCAAAATATTAAATATGGCGAGCCTAAACCAATCTTTATGGGGTTCATTTATTTTGATCTTCACCCAAGATCTGGTAAATATGGCCATGCAGCTAACTTTGGTTTAGGACCAGGTTTTACTGACTTGAAAACTGGAAAAAGACAAACTCCATTTACTGCTTTGGTATGCAATTTCACAAAACCAACTGAAGCCAAGCCTTCATTGTTGAAACATAGTGAAGTTGAAACCTTTTTCCATGAGTTAGGACATGGAGTCCATAGTATTTTGGCTCATACCAAATATGCCAAATTTCATGGTACCAGAGTTCCAAGAGATTTTGTAGAAGCTCCGTCACAAATGTTAGAATTTTGGATTTGGAGTAAAGATCAGTTAAAATTCTTGTCAAGCCATTATTTAACTGGTGAACCGATTAATGATGAACTAATTGACCAACTTATTAACTCTAAAAATGTCAACAATGGGTTATTTACTTTAAGGCAATTACATTTTGGCTTATTTGATATGGCGGTACATACTGTTAATGATGAAAAACAATTGAAAGAATTGAATTTGAATGAGACATGGAATTCAATGAGAGAAAAAATCAGTTTACTTTCAACAGAAAATTATAAGATTCCTGGATATGCTTCTTTTGCTCATATAGCTCATGGGTATCAATCAGGATATTATGGTTACTTGTATTCTAATGTTTTTGCAACCGATATTTTCTATACTTTATTTAAGGAAGATCCAATGAACGTTGAAAATGGTCTTAGATATAGAGATATCATTCTTGGAAGAGGTAACTCAGAAGAGATGATGGATAATTTAGTTGAATTATTAGGCAGAGAACCTAACTCAGAAGCATTTTTAAAAGAAATGTTTGGAGATAACTAGCGAATTTAAGATACAGTCTTTAAATTAGAAACTTATTGACGTCTAAAATCTAATCCATTATATAGCAAAACTGATTTAATTAATCATCATTTGATTGACTTTCAAAAGGAGTTAATTTCTTAGTTCCTTCAGCCCAAGAAACACCATTATAAGTGATATCTTTAATAACTTTTACGATATCTTCATAAGAACCTCTTACTTGTTTGGTTGAGTCTCTTTCTCTCAAAGTTACAGATTCATCTTTAACTGAATCAAAATCAATAGTAATACCGAATGGGGTACCCAATTCATCGTTTCTTGCATATCTCTTACCAATAGAAGCAGAAGAATCATCAACTTTGAATGGAACTTGCTCTTTTCTTAAATAACTTGATACTTTCTTAACAACTGGTTGTAAGTCTGGGTTTGAAGATAATGGGACCAATAAAACTTTGGTTGGTGCTACTAATGGAGGTAATGATAAAACGGATCTATCAGCATCTTCAGGTCTAGCCCAGAATTGATGTTCGAAGATAGAATAAATAATTCTACCAAGACCAAAGGATGGTTCAATAACATTAGGAGTAAATTCTCTTATATGTTCAGTTTTAGTAACTTTAGGAATGGTTACAAAAGTTTCATCTAATTCAACTTTGTCTTCAATACCTTCAACTTTGAATACTATTTTACCATTTGACTTTAATTCTTTGGCTAAGTCTTCCAATTCACATTGAGTTCTACCTAATAACCAGTTTTGGACACTTCCAGCATCTTTTCTGAATTTAGGACCAAATTTCTTTTTGTCGATATTCACTTCGAATTCTTCAACAGTGACTGGTTCTGGCAATGGTTGTCTAACTACTAATTTTTCATTTACTCTGGCAGAATGAACTGATAAATCATAAGCGGATCTATCAGCACAACCAACACATTCTATCCAACCATAACTGGTGTGTAATTCAGCATCCCAACAATCAGCAGCATAATGGGCCATCTCATTAGCCAAATGTTGTCTGAATCTTAAACGAGTGGTATCAACACCAATTTTTATAAGGAATAAATAAATTCTAGCAATAAAATAACCTAAAGTTTCATTGTCAATCATTCCAGAACTTACAGCATCACCAATGGTAGATTCTACTAATTCATTAGAACCAGCTTCTTGGACGTTTCTTGGTAAAAAACCTAATTTGATATCCTTTACTTCATCAAATTTAGAATGCTTCTTGTTTTTAGGATCAACAAAATGTTCAATTTCAGCCATCAAGAATTCACGGACTCTTAATAAACCTGATCTTGGAGAAATTTCATTTCTGAAAGACTTTCCGATAGAAGCTGAAGCAAATGGCATCTTGTCATTGTTGAAGTCTAATAATTTGTTGAAATTAAGGAATTGACCTTGAGCAGTTTCTGGTCTTAAATAACCTTTTAATTGACCAGATGGACCAATGGCAGTTTCAAACATTAAATTAAATTCAACAGGTTGTTCTAAAACACCACCGGTTGCAGGATTAGTGATGTTATATTTGGTAATTAATTGACCTAATTCTGGTCCAGAAAATCCATCGATTTGATTTAAAATGGTGGTATATTCTGCCACTACTGAGTCTTCTAATTTGACGTTTTTGATTTCCTTGACTTTCTTCTTTCTCTTCTTTTTATCTTCATCTTCTTCTTCACTTACAGTTTCACCTCTAGCTAACTTGTCACCCTTTAATCTGGCTTCTAAAACTTCTTCCACTAAATGGTCTGCTCTGAAAATTTCTCCAGTTTTCAAGTCTCTACACATCCAATCAGCAAACTTGTCAACATGTCCTGAAGTCTTCAAAACTTCGGAAGGAGTCAACATAGTACAGTCAACTTCTAACATATCTTCCTCTAAAATGAAGTGTTTTCTCCAAGTGTCAACAATGTTGGCTTGGAAGGCACAACCTGGTGGACCATAGTCGTATAACCCTGAAACTCCCCCATAAAGTTCAAACGCGGGAGCAAAGAAAAATCTTCTCTTTAAAACTTGTTCCAAAGACTCTCTTGCAAAAGGAATGGTTGTTTTGGACATTCTTATACAATTACTTGTGAAGGATCTCGTAAACCGCCTAATTAATAAATTCTGCACTAACAAATTCTTAAAAATTGTGACTAACTGCTTTTAAAGCTCGATGTTGAGTCAACGCACTTTTCGCATCGGTTTAAACACGCTTTTGCAGCCAAGTAACTTTTACTAAATATATATTATACAACTTAAATAATTAGCTAACAAATTTAAACCTACTTAATCCTCTTTTTCTAAGATAAGATCATTGTATTTCACTTTAGACATTCTTCTGTAGTAAGTAATTTGTGAATAAGGATAAGCAGTTGAGTTAGCTTTAGAATTTGAGTACCATGACACACAACCTCCGAAAGCTGTTCCAAAGACAGACTTTTTCAATAAACTCTGTACATTATTGAACCATTCGTCATAAACTTCAGGTTTAACTTCAAACGACTTGTATTTTCCTGACAATACCTCGGGTGCAAGCAAACTTACGTATTTACAACCATTTTCAATGGCTAAAACCACCGAGGAATGACCTGTAGCAGAATTTGGTCCTCCTACAAAGAACATATTAGGACAATTCTTTCCTAAGATTGTTTCGTAGGCCGAGGCACCATGTTCTTTCCAATACTTACCCAACTCAAAATTATCTTTACCTATAACTTTGTAAGGAGAAAATGACTTATCGATATTATATCCTGTACAAGCCACTATTATATCAGCTTCTAATTCTTGTCCCGAATTAAGCACAATAGTTTTGGCTCTAACCTCTGCAATTTCGTCTAATTTTACATCGATCTTTTCATTTCTTAATGAAGGAGCATAATAATAATCATAAATCATACGTTTGCAGCCAATTTTAAATTTTGGAAGTAAAATATCATGATATTTTTCAGGAATTTCTCTCTTCATATATCTTAAAGAAGCTTTTGTATTCAACCATCTCAAAAGTCTGCTAAAAAATCCATTTCCAGCAAACATTGGATATCTGGATTCAGCAACTGAAGCAATTAACCAACGGACGAAGATGACACCGATTCTAGACCAGCCTAAGAGCCAATAAAGGATATGTATAAACCTAGGATGAGGTGGGAAAATATAATGTTGAGTTCTGACCAATTGAACAATAGATTTTGGCTCAAAGTCTAATAATGCAGGCACAACTTGAGCTGCAGAACATCCATTTCCCACGACGATTACCTTCTTACCTTTGAAACTTACATCATGATTCCAAATAGCCGAATGCATACAATCACCCTTGAAATTTTCAATACCTTTAGGTTTAAAAGTATTAGGAACGACCAATCCTCCTGTGCAGTTGATTACAATCTTAGAAGTATGTCTGATCAATTGTCCAGTTTTCAAATTTCTAGCTTCAAGTACCCAAGTTCCTGATTTTGCATTATACTTAGCTTGTCCAAGGGCAGTTGAAAGGTAGCAATGAGAACGAATATTGTACTTCTCAACGACTCTTTGGATATATTCTTCCATCTCATACTGTGGAGGTCTGATATCACTCCAATTAGTTACTAACTCATCGAAGTAAGAATACCAAACGGCTGGAATATCACTAGCACAACCAGGATACGTGTTAGCGTACCAAGTTCCTCCTAAATCGTCATGCTTTTCGAACATCTTGTAGTCGTCACCTACGTTTAATTTCTTCAATGTAGTGATGGCTGCTGCAATACCTCCGAAACCTGCGCCTATAATTGCCACCTTGGAAAAAGACTCCAAAACTGGCAAACTATCATCTTTCTTAACTACCGGATTTTCACCTAAGACGGCTTTAGCGTCTTCATATTTGATTCTATACTTTTCTGGATTTTTATGTGACTCCTTGGTCAAAGTAACAGTCGACATTTTCGAAATAAAAACAATTGGATATCGAATGATCTTATATAAGATTTCCCCATTATTCACATTTCCACATGTGATTTAAACTCCGCGCGATATGTTGGGATCGGAAATAAGCTTTGCCGCAGCACTTCATGTGAACCTATAGGAACTTCACCTCCTTGTCTTCTAATAACAGTTCTTCGTCGTAATTATAGCTGTCCATTAATTGCGATTGTATTAAAAACAGTAATAATGTAAATATGCAGGAAGTGGCGTAAACTAAATCGAACCAATGGTCAATGAACTCTATTTCCTTGATATAAGTTATTTCGTCCTTCTTAGATGAGCCTGACAATGACAAAATCTTCGAAATTTGGTTAGATAAATTTGTAGGCAAATTGGTTCTGATCAATAAACATGTAGAAATAACATAGACAGCTAATAACTGAGAAATGGTTAAATGTTTCAACCAATTTTTCACTGAGATTGATAGCTGAGGAATAATAGGAAAGAGTTTACCAAATGATCTAAATGTCATTAAAACGTTTGAAAAAGAACATAAAAATAACCCTCCTGATAGTATGAAGCTGACTTGATTAATCAATTGAGTTTCCGATACAGTTGATAAATCAAACGCAGATATAAGTAACTTGCTTATAGTTATAGCTAATGCATCATTAGATGATTCAGGTTCAAGTTCACCATCTTTGATTGGATTTGACTTTTCAGAAAAGAAAAAATGGATGGGTAGCTTGATTAGGAAAACATTAATAATTCTATAAGTACAATATATGGCAAAACCATAATTGAAATATTTAGAGACTAATGCAAAATGGGATGCATTATTGGAAGACTTTAAGGTCATAAACTCATTTAATGCTCTGTTGATATCATCGTAGATACTTGAGTTTAATTGCTTTAAGGACTTTATTTCTTCAGTCAACTCAAAATTGCCATCAGATCCCAATGCTGATAATGAAGCAAAAGATTGGACCTTATGTATAATTCCTCCAATTCTTCTGTTGGTTTTAGATTTTAATATTCCGTCTTGAGAGTCGTTGGCTGAAGGCATGTTGTAAATATTTCCACCATTTCTCATTTGTAAATTATTTAATTCGTGCTGACGTTTGTTGATCAAGTTGTTGGTATTATTGTAGGTATAAATCAAACTGTTAATGTCATTTTCTGAGATTTGGTGACGACTAGACTTGCTAGAATCCTTTATCAATTTGTAGATGGTTGAAGTTGATCCAATTCCAGATAAAATAGAAATGACAGTTATTCCCATAATTGAAATTTGACTTATTTTCTGATCAAGTAAGGATTTATTTAACAGGTGTTTATTTTCAGAAAATTCACCTAAATGTTCGAACCTTTGTAATATTAGGAACCAACCAACGTATACTATTGCCGTGAGTGCCTTTTGCCAAACAGATGTCTGCAATGGTAAAACTTGCTTATTTACCACTAAACTAATCAAAATTAAAGGCACAATTACTGAAACCAACACCACCAATGAATCAATAATCAAATGAAAAACTGTAGACGTTGCATTTGTGAGGCCACTTAATTCACATAAAATTAATATGATCAATTCAATGCTTAAGCTTGTATTTATACTGAAAATAACCTTTACGATTAAATTAGATAACTGTTCTGAACTTCCTCTATACTTAGCGTCTTCTTCAATTTCAGCCTCTTTCAAATCAAGATCTAAATGCTTAATTGAGACATAATATCTTTTGTTTAAATCGGATATAAATTGATTTATCTTTGTTTTAGGAATTCGACCCAGTACTTTATAATTCCTTATAAGCGTATTATTGTATGCCACTTTATAATTCCATATGTATAGCACCACTAATGGAAGCATAAACCCTAGTATCCCAAGTATGCTAACCATAGTGAATTGTAGCAGATTCGCACCGCGAAAAATCAAGACGTTTAGCGAATTGAAAAATTTTCAGTATTAACGATACTTCAGATTCAGGAATAAAAGTATAATTCAAGATGTCTGGTATGCGTTTAAGGGCAGAAAAGAAGATGAGGAAGCACCTCATCGAGCAGTTGAAAGCTCGTAAGATAAAGGGGGCTAGAATAGCTCAAGGCTTTAAAACTGAAGAAGATTTAAAAGATTTAAACATGGCACCACAGATATTTATATTCAAGAATTTATTCTCAGGCCAAGTAGCCTATTCACAAGTGCCTGGTTTGCACCAAGACCAAATTGACCAGCAGTTCACACGACCAAACTGGGAAAATAGAAAACCAAGCAGAAGAAATGACTTATGGAGAATTATGTGCGTAGCCAACTTTAATTCATATGAGTATGCTACAGCTGCCTACCAAGGTTTAATAGACTTAAGAAAAGCTAGAGATGTCACTAATAAAAAAGAAGCAAAGGATATGAGAAAAAAGAATGAAGATGGAAACACTTGGTACTCTGGTCAATACAGACCTACCTATTCTCAAGAAGCGATAGCAGACTTAGCACATGTCATTGATGAATTTGAATTGGAAAATACTACTTTGTTATGGGAAAGCTTGTGGAGAAAAGGTGAAGATAAACACTGGCGTTTGGAATTAGTAAATCATGATAATTTACCTACATATAATCCTAAATATCAGACTGCATTCTTAGATGAGATAAGAGAGAAGGCTTTGAATGAGTTTGACATATTAAGACAGCAAGAACTGCAACAAGTAGACTCAGAAACAGCCCATGAAATAACACCATCATCTTAAATTATAGACTTGTAAATACTTTTTAATACATATAAAAATGGGTACTTTCTCCTCTAGGTAAAATATGCCTTTTTGTGGCTCTGTGCGTGTGTGTACCATTCGGCATGTATCCGAAGAAAAATATGAGAACTTAAATCATACGTGAGAAGATGAACAACCAAATACTGGTTGCAGAAACTGATAACGAATATGAATATGTCAAGGAGATGAGACTGAAGAGAAGTTCACGGGAGGATTATTTGCCTGATATGATAGTTTCAGAATCACTGCTACCTTCTAACTCAAAACCAAAAAATAGCTGTCATCGCTGTCATAGATTGAAAAAAAAGTGTCTGAGAGATTTCCCTAAATGCCAGTACTGTGATAAAACATCAAATGATTGCTTTTACTTGAGCCGATCTGCCTCTAAGAACAAATACACTAGTGCCTACATTGAAGATCTAAAGCTGAAAGGAATCACCATCCCGCAACCAACTAAGAAAATGCCGCTGACCTCCGCCACCGCCTCCGGCGGCGGTCAAGAAGAGTTGGAAGGAATGCACGTAAATTGGATCCAAAAAGATGGAGAACTGGATGCTAATGCTTCTAATACCACTCCCGAGTCCAAGTCTCCAACTCCCGCTGTAGTTGAAAGTGTCAGACCTGTTAAAAAAATTGTCAAACATAAGAATTTATCAATTTCATCTCTTTTGGTTGATGAATCTCCAAAACGAATCAGTGATAAAATAATAAACAAGAGTCTAGAGAGCTCGTCTAACTATCAGGATGAGTTAATAAATTTGAAGTCTTTCAAGGACGATGCCTTGCCAATAAATTTTGTTTATAATTACTTTTATAATTATGAATTTCTTTGTCCGATTTTCAAGATTGAAAATATATTGGAGGAAGTTGGTCAAATTGATTTCAAAAGTGAAAGTATAGTTAATTTCCAGATATACTTGATACTAAGTATAGGTTGTTTAATTAGCGATTCCATAAACAAAACAAATTTATTTGCTCAATATTTCAACGGAAATTTAATAGAATCAATCATAGACATGACTAATTTCAATCAAGAAAGTTGTAACACAGAGACAGAGCTTAAAAATTTGAAGTTGCTTATATTGCTTGCAATTTATTACCTCAATAAAAACGATGAAAATGTTGTATCTTGCTTAGTGTCTGTTTTGAATAGGCTAATATTTAAATTTGAATTTTATAAAATAAATCATGAAACGGACAGCTTGAGTCACATTAAGAATTGTATATTTTGGTCTGTCAATAATCTTGATTACGAATTAAGTTTCGTACTCAAAAGACCTTGCTCAAATTCTTTAGACTTGGAAAAGATTTTAAGTTATCCTCGTTCCAAAATTCAAATTTTACCGAATTATGATCAAAGTAGTAATATTGATTTCGCCAATCAGTTAATTCATTTGCACTTGTTGCAAAACAAAATAAATAACTCGAAACTTTTATGGGAAATTGTGAGTGATAACAATAAGAATGAAGATCTAAAAGTTCTTTCACGTGAAATTGAAGACTGGAGAACTTCAACCACTGCAATTGTGAACAAACTTTACATCAATAATGATGACTTTTTGAAAGAGCTTTATTCATTGATAAATTTGAATTTCTTTTATCTTTCGATAGAATTGGATCAAATGTCATCAACCAAATGTTCTGAGTTTACTTTGCAGTTTATTTCACATTACTTTTCGTTGTCATTATCATCAATAAATGACCAAAAGAATAATATTGGAATATCATTAAACAATTTACTTGATATTAACAAATTGTTCAATGTAATGACCTATAATCTTTCCGTTATCAAGGATATCAATTACTTTCCTATTTTCAAAAATAACATCCCTTTAATTCTTAATCTTTTAAAATTTTTGTATAATAATTATCAAACGGTTGATAAATCATTCATAGACAAATTCGAAACTTTAAGCAATAAGTTGACAGTTCATGAAGAAGATTTAGTGAGTGAGATTGATAAAATTCTAGGCATCTCACCATTTAACCATTCAGTTCATTCCAAGTAGATTATATAACTTGTTAAAATATGTATATATGTGTATAAATTAGAAAAACTTGTCTTCCATACTAATTTCGCTGGTCGTGTAAATTACTGATATTACTATAGCAGGATCTATTTTGGTGGCAATCGCACTTTTGTTCGCCTGCACTTTAAGAGAAATAACTTTCCCAAGTAAAGAAGAATGCCACCAAAAGCAGACTGGGATAAATATATAGCTCCTGAAGAGGATGATGACAAGAATCAGGAAAAGATTGTACCATTGAGTGAGGGGGATATTCAAGTCTTGAAAACTTATGGAGCCGCTCCTTATGCTGAATCGTTGAAACTAATCGAAAAGGATTTAAAGGATATTGAAGATAGAATAAAAGAAAATATTGGTGTGAAGGAAAGTGATACTGGTTTAGCTGTACCACATTTGTGGGATATAATGGGAGATAAGCAAAGAATGTCTGAAGAACAGCCATTACAAGTGGCAAGATGTACAAAAATAATAGAAGCATCTAATACAAATCCTCAACCTGGTTTATTGCAGAATGCTGATAGCAAATCCAAATATGTGATAAATATTAAGCAAATAGCCAAATTCGTTGTTGGATTAGGAGAAAGAGTTTCTCCTACTGATATTGAAGAAGGTATGAGAGTTGGAGTAGATAGGCAAAAATATGAAATTCAATTACCTTTGCCTCCAAGAATTGATCCATCTGTCACCATGATGACAGTAGAAGAAAAGCCTGATGTCACATATAGTGATATAGGGGGCTGTAAAGACCAAATTGAGAAGTTAAGAGAAGTTGTGGAATTGCCATTATTATCTCCAGAAAGATTTGTTAAGTTGGGTATTGATCCTCCAAAAGGTATATTGTTATATGGTCCTCCAGGAACTGGAAAAACATTATGTGCCAGAGCAGTAGCCAATAGGACTGATGCCACATTTATAAGAGTTATAGGGTCAGAATTAGTTCAAAAATATGTTGGTGAAGGTGCAAGAATGGTTAGGGAATTGTTCGAAATGGCCAGAACCAAAAAAGCATGTATTATATTTTTCGATGAAGTTGATGCCATTGGTGGAGCAAGATTTGATGATGGAGCTGGTGGAGATAATGAAGTTCAAAGGACAATGTTGGAATTAATTACTCAGTTGGATGGATTCGACCCTAGAGGTAACATAAAGGTTATGTTTGCGACGAATAGACCTAACACATTAGATCCAGCTTTATTAAGACCTGGAAGAATTGATAGAAAAGTGGAATTTTCTTTACCAGATTTAGAAGGAAGAGCTAATATTTTCAGAATTCATTCTAAAACTATGAGTTGTGAAAAGGGTATTAGATGGGAATTGATATCAAGATTATGTCCTAACGCCACGGGAGCTGAATTAAGATCCGTATGTACTGAAGCAGGTATGTTTGCCATTAGAGCCAGAAGAAAAGTGGCTAATGAGAAAGATTTCTTGAAAGCTGTTGATAAGGTTATTAAAGGTAATTTGAAATTTAGCTCCACTAGCCAGTATATGCAATATAACTAGAAGTATGATCTATATAACGAAGATAATTATATGTTATATATAACGTTTACGTACTATTCCCACCATGAAACACATCCCATTCCATCATTTTGGCACGATGCCAAAATGGCGTATGGTGGTGTTTTGTTTTTCTCTATCTCAGTTTGACTGTCAACCTTAGGTTTTATGCTAAAAAATACTTCTTCTTCAACTCTGAATCTGATTTTTTCTCCTATGTCTATGAATAATTCGGTATCATTGTCCGGTTTCCAAACCCAAGCTTTCTCTATGCCTTTAAACTCACAGCTTTCAAAAAGATAATTTTTTGGTATGAGGATTTCATCAAAAAAATCAAGCGTTACTTTTATGCCTTCTAGTGTACAATCTTGAACACTTCCTTCTAATATTTCTCCTATGAATGGCTTCCATATCACCATTCTGAACTTCACTTCGACATAAGCAGCCCCATCACCAGGCTTTAACAAACCTTCTTTGATATCCAATATATCCCACAAAGTCAATGCTAAACCAACATTTGTTACAATTTTATTCGAATACTTCTTATGTATTTCATTTTTTAATGATTCTTGAACCGGTATATTAAATGTATGTGGAGGAATTCGTATGAGATCTACTAATACTGTCAATATGAACATGGTAATTTTTTTGCGAAGCTCATCTTTCTCTAAATTAGTTAAAAACAAGAAAAGGCAAGAACACTTTATTCTTTAAAGTAATGTATTTATGTATACCAATAACCGCTATTCTCTTCTATTCTCTTGCTGTCTTTCTGATCTCTTTTTGTCTCCATCCTGTAATGTATAAATACTTAATTTATTCAAACTTAGATATAGAGCATACTTGTTGAGAAAACTGTACTAAAACAATGCAGATATATGAAGTGGTATGAATTTAATAAATGGCAATCCATTTATAATATACTTTGATGTTCAAAAAGTTTACCAAAAAAAATGACAAGTCTTGCTTAAACTACTGGAAATTTTTTTGAGAACCTCAAAATGATCAGAATTTTCAGAAGGTTTAAGTCGTTGCCTTCTAAACCAAAAACGAATACTTTGGAGAGTATTTCGGAGGTACAAAATCAAAAGAAACCGCTAGATATAAATTCAAAAGAATGGGAAGAAATCAAGGGTTCCATACCAGGTGAAAGAACCCAAACCAATGACTTGAAAGATCGTATACCTAAATTTCCTCTTGGCAAAGAAAACGTTCCAACATTACTCCCTAGACCAGGAATTCCAAGAACAGGTAAATCGATAAGCTTCCGTCAAGTTGTAAGCATCCTAAAAAATAAAACCGGTGAAGAATTGATTTATGAAAGTGAACCTCATCGTTTGTACTTTTTAATTAGTTTCTGTTTCGGAATAACTTTGTTAATTTATACTATAGTATTAGGTGAATGGGCTGTCTTCCAGGCCACTAAAGATTATAAAGATAATAAGGAAGAAAAGAACGAAACTTTGAAAAAAAGAGACTGGTTTCTTGATGTCTTGAAGAATTCAATATTCAGTATAATTACTTTAGGTGCAGCCGTTACATTTTTAACATTCCCTTCGAGATTGATAAGGCGTATGTATTATCTTCCTGGTCCCGTTGAACACATTAAATTTACAACATACCCTTTGGTGCCAGGAAGACCAACGCCAGTTATTACCTTGCCCCTTAAGAATTTGGAACGTAAACACAAAGCAAGAGTATGGACTGGAAAAGGGTTTTATGGAACTAGTGACAGTTCCTTATTTTTCTTTACTTTAAGAGAACTTAATGATTCTGGTAAAACTGCTAAAAATTGGGTTGTTGATCGTAGAGGATTCTTCTGGAGTGATGGAAGAGTATTTGATTATTTGTTCGGTAAGGAAACACTTGCAGAAAGTGAAGCTGGTGTACCTTATGACGAACAAATAGGTATTGTTAATAGAGAACTAAAAAAGAAAAAACAAGCTCTTCGAAAAGAACATGGTTTTTTTTGGAATTACAAATTGGCAGCAAAAGAATTTAAAAACGATGTAAAGAAGCTTTCAGGAAATGAAGTCACCAAGAAATGATATTGTGGTTCCAACCCATTACTCTTGTTATATAGCTAATCTGTAAATATTTGATCACGTGTAATTTAAAGTGTGATTTGGTAGTGTTTATACCAACCCCTTTCGCGGACGAAAAATTTTCAACAACTTGTGCCAGCAACCCCTTAATAGCCCATAAAAGTAGTGGCGAATAATCCTTAATTGGAATTATTCATTTTTATTTGTTTTATTGGAATACATCATTACTAAAAGTTGTAGTTGTGTTAATACAGTTGTCTTGTCAGTCTGAATAATCTTTTTTTCTGCTGTTTACTTGTTATCATAGCCCACTTAAATAAGATTTTATTCCTTTGCTTGCTTAATTATAAGTCATTTTTATAACTGATATAAATCCTGTGTTAATTGTTATAATGGCAATTTCAGAACATAATATGAAACGAAAAGCAAATGAATTGGAAGACATAACCAATACCAATACTAATTACAACAAAAAGTTGAAACAAATGAACTTCAAAAATAAGTTACAACAAAGATCTCCTTCACCCTTAGAACTGGATCAAATTAATTCAAAGTCTTCATCATCATCACCAAAGAAAGATTTCAAAAGAGAATATAGGAAGTCTGTCAGTTTTGAAAACAGTCCCTTATTGACCCCAAAGGAAGAGGATTACCAAGATGAGCCAGAATTGTGTGAAGCACATAACAATAAGGTAGACTCTGAAGGTCGCCATAATGATACTAATGAAATTTTTAATGACCGTAACGAGAATGAGAAACTGACTACGCAGATTAAAGTTCAAGTTGACTCCAATATAACATCACAAAACGATTTAAACAAGGAATTAAATTTCAATCCAGATTATATAGCCTTGACCTCATCGTTGAGGTTATTGAATAATAACAAAACAAAAATCGAGTCAGAAATAGTCCTGTTATCTAATCTTTTAAACTATTACTCAACTTTGGAAGTTGATGGCAAGAATGATAAAGAAATTACTCAATTTTTCATCAAATTAATTAACAATGAACTTAACCTACCTAAGCAGAATAAGATCTTGAAATCACCAGTTATCAATTGGACAAAATACAATATGGAGGTGAAGAATAATGGAATAGTTAGTAATTATAATAATAAACCGTTGTTTAAAACCTTAAATTTGTTTAATGATGGTGGATATTAATGTAAATAGTGTAATTTAGAAGGAAGTATAAAATATTTTCTAGTACTATAAAAGCTCTATGGCATTATGAAAGATACCATCTTTCATAATTCATGTGAGATTCTTTATTGTGTAAGTGTTTTTTAATCAATTAACAACAATAGACTGGACAACTTATTAAAAGCTTTCTTGATCCCACGTTATAGCATTAGACTTCGTGGCTTAACATTGGTCATCTTTATTTGTTTTCTACCATTCTTCGACAACGATACTGCTCACGATTTCAAAATTTGAAAAGATTATTTGTATGCAAAAAAAAAAAAAAAAATATATAGTCTTATATAGATAATACAGATTTGATTCAGTCCAAGTATCCCTAATTATAAATTACGTCGATCGGAATCCGGGATTCCAATAAATTCTTGGTTTCATTACTGAAACTAAAAAATCTATTCAAAGTAGGTATTTGTAAAAAAACATTTTCAAAACGTATGGCATAGCTAACAACAAGTGAAGCCAAAACAGGACAGTGTAAGATTTTGAATCCAATTATGCAAAATCGTACACCATTTTGACAATTGTAAGTTAAAATGATAGGCATATTAGTTTCTTGAAAGAATACACAAAACACAGTATACAATCTGGCCCTTCATGTACTTTAAGATGTGAATAAAAAAACAATCAATAGAAATGAAAGTTTATGCCTATTGAAGGAAGATTTAAAACAATAAAATCATCTGAAAGATTTCACAAATAATTCAAGGTTTTTTAAAAATACCAGACAAATTCACCGCATATAATAAAAATGGAGATTCCAAGTTTAATTCCTAATAAAAAAAAGAGAAAGCAAAATTAAAAATATTATCTCAGATCTACTCTTCGAAATTAGAATAGTATCCAAAGGCCTCGCAAACTTCAAGAATAACTTTTAACTTTATCTAAGGGTTGTCAAGCCGGTGTTCGATATTGCATAATTGACAATTTCCTGATCAAGATCGAGTGTCATGTTTGGCATAAACAACTGACAGAAGCAAGCTCCGATACAAAAGTCCTTCAATTAATTCGAAACAGCAAATACCCAAATAAGGCTTATCACATATGTTCATTTCAAAATCATATGTGATATGAAAATGTATTTGGCCCATTGCTTTCTAATGATGATGCTATATTGCTGGAGCAGACAACTTTCTAATTCTTACTAAAGTTTAGATATACTCTAAATCAATATTGTATTACTTTGCGTAACCTATGCTTGCTCTTTGTCCAAGCCATTGTCCCATAAATGTAAACAGTTCCCTAATTGTCAATCTGAAGATCCTCCTATTCCTGCAAAGAATAGATTCATAATGAATTATTCCAAGAAAAAGAAAATCTTATCCTTGAAATAAACTTAGGAAAAGACGAATTAACACAGTAAATCATTAATTAGCAGTTACAGTAACAATATGTTTCTATTATTTGCTTTTGCTACGTGAGATGACTAGATGTAAAAGTCATCAAGTCCATTAAAGCTGTCCCTTGTAGATGTCGATCTGATACTACAAATTAGTCTATGACTACTTGTAAAAGTTCCTATGTGCGTTTGTAAGATGTAGAGCACTGCTTACAATCATGGTCTGGTTTGGACAAAGAGCGAGTATAGAGTAAACGAAGTATAGTTGTAATAAGTGGTATTATTCGTTTTAAAGTGTTCTTAATCCATGGTAATTATTATCTTATGATATTTAAACTAATTTAACATTACAGATTCATTTCCTACCTAACCAAATCCTTCATAACTAACACTATCATAAAGGAATCTTGACAACGTTAATTTGTTGGAAAGTTTAGGGAAGTTTGCTACAAGGGATATGTCAAATATATTATTTGTACTGACAATCACAATAAGCTTAGTAGTACGAAGACTACATTTGAATCATTCAAGAATTTTTATTATTCAGTATTCCTATGTAATTCTATTTTCATTACAACAGGCTACAAATGGAGCGAGCCAAAAAGCATTGTATGTGAAATAATATTCCTGGGCTAATTTCTTTTGCATATTGCATAAAAAGTTTTACACATCATAAATAGGCAGCGAATCCCCTCTGAAAATCTTTACAAATTCTTTTGTTAAGTTTTAGTCTTTCTTGATAATTAATAATGTCTGAAGTTCAAGGATTTAAATACAACACTAAAGGTGGTTGCGACAACCAGCTCAAAAGCCCATACTAAAGTTATTTTGTATGACATTAGAGTAAGGGTGCAAATCGTCATATAATAGGTCTTCATCAAAGATTCGTCAGGTTCCTTTGAATTGAATGAATCACGTAGAATTGAATTTGTTAAACATGCTATCATGTCTTATGCTTCTAGATAATGATCCAGAAGCATAGAATATCCACATTACCCTCTCAAATTTTCTCCTTTTTCTTTTCTTTACTTAAGTATCAGAGTTATTTGAGTAAAAGTATTGTTGAAATTGTTCAACGTTGAGTTTAGATGTTGTTCTGATTCTTATTGGGTTCGGTATTTTTTTTTTCAATTAATCTTCACCCAAGACTTCACTTAGATAATTCTCTTATAGTTTCTGTTTTGTGAGAACAATTTTATATCAGTCTCTTTTGTTGAGTTGTCTTCATTTTCATTAGGAATTATTGGACCATGATATAGGAATATCATCAAAAATTTTCTTCACTTAAAATGTCATGATGGTTAGTCTTAAAATTAGAGATTTCTTCTACTCCTTCGTAAAAATGACACTGGTTGTGTTTTTTTTTATTATATTTTTAATTTTTTGGTGTCGTGGCATATGTTTGCTTTGGGCTGTATAGATCACGTACGGGCCATTTACTTTTCTTTTACTGCAATTCTTTTTACCTTGCAGGATTGACACTCTTCGTAATCGCCCAGTAACCTACTTACTATTTTTAAGATCTAACATTGTAGTTCAAGTCCTAAAATAGTTCAGATTAACTGAACTACACTATTGCATTATCCCTTCAACTATACTTGGTACTAATAATGTGCCATGATTTATATTCTTCACAGCAATACTATTATTATCACTTCCTGTATTAGAAGTTGGTGTTACTTTATTACTATTAGACAGAAGCTTCAATACCAGGTTATACGAAGCAGGAGACGGTGGAGATCCTATGTATATGAGCACTTATTCGGATTCTTTGGTAATGGCCAAACAATACGGAGAGCAAGTTCGTAACTATTTCTTTTTTTCTCTTGATGCAAGAAGATAAGTCTACGAAGAAAAACAAGTCTACGAAGAATACGCTTAACATATACGAGATATTTCACGAGCTACAAAAGGTATAAAGAAGAATTGTTTTCCTTTGTTTAATCAAATGACTTTTTGCAAATATGTCAAAAAGGTTCTTACACAAAAGGATGGAACAAAAGCTACAAAATGTAGCAAGCATGAAAGAGTAAATAGAATATCAACCAGAAGAAAACCAGTCAAACTTCAGTCTAATATTCAAATTGAATATTTTATATAAAAATTTTTACTTATATGAGATAACATACAGTTAGATGTTTATCTTCTATTTTTTTTGGTGCTTCGATAAGAAATTATTTTAGCTGCAAACCATGAGAAATCAATGTAAGAAGATTTGTGTCACAATATGTGCTACGAAACTCTCCGACAAGAACTGATTGAAAAAAGTTGAACAGATAGGAATATTTTCAAATTCATTCTCGGAAAAAAAATGTTGGTGAAGTTTTGTAAATTTCACAAAATATGTTAGAGATTATCTAAATAGTAAATTTCTACAAATATTCATTCTAAATATCTGCTGGTTCTTTAGTTAATATGCAATCAAGTATTATAGTCAACATAATTTAAACACCATAATATACCCCAACATGATTGAGTAAATATTGTAGCAGGAAGAATTGAGGACCCCTTGTCTAACTTTTGCTCTATAATATGCGTTAAGAGAGAATTGCATGGATTGCCATCCCTGCCTTTTCCAAATCTTACCCACAAATGAAATTCAATAATATAGTCTTGTAAATTCTTATTATTTTGCAATTGGAGTTGAATCTAAAATGGTAAAGGCATGTTAACATTCATATCTCTAAGGATTCTAGCCTCCATCAAACCTTGGAGTCCCCTATTGAATTCTTCTCCTTGGAGTGAATCCATAAAAACCAACTGTTGAGTGATTTTATGAATTTGTTGTCTGAGTGATAAGGATTGGATATTCAAAACATAATTGACATTACCTTGTATTGATGGTTCATCGGAAGTAAAATTTATATTGATTTCATCATCATCATCATTTTGTTCTCCTTGTTCTCTAAACAACATTGGGGCAATTTCTAACAGAGGGAAATGATGAACAATTCTTTGGTTACCATTATACACAGCTGAGTTAGGTTGTTGGATTGATGGATAATATATTTCCCCTTAGTGAGGATCGTCAGGACATTTTGGTAAAGTCTTTGATCTATACCTGAATAATGTTCTAATACTATTTTGCATCTTACTGAAAACAGTATTCAGTTTCTTATCAACAGCACCAATAGTTTCAGTGTGAACCTTTTCTTGTATTGTCTCCTCAGCTGGAGGGCTGACGGTACACTCCAAACCAGGTTTAAAACTATATTCATTATCATCTGAGTAACCACACCTAGGTTCCCTACCTCTTGAAGATTCAGACCTTTTCTAGCTGATTCACTTTCAACAGTGTCTAATTGACTGGCCGATTCATCGTTATTATCATCACCTAATTTTAATGAAATGACTCCAATAATACTTGATTCTGGAGTGATAACAAATGGATTGAGTAACTTGGGTCTAGGTCTTGATGAATTTTGGGTGCTATTTTCTTCTATAATTGGAAATTCAGCAGTTGATGATTCTATAGTTGGGTATTCTATTATTGATCTTTCAAATAATTCATTAATAACTGGGGCAGGAAGGATTGATTCATAAATTGGTGGTTCTTCAACAGTTTCTTCATCAAAATTTTGTTCAATAATAGTTGGTTCACTTTTATCAGTATTAGTGGTGATGGTTGTGGAGGAGGTGGAAATGGTGGTTTTCATTGTGGCGTTGACCACAAACTTCTTAAGCTTAGAAAATGGTTTCCTTGATTTTTCTCGAACTCCACTGAATTTTTCGTTGCAAAATTGTTTCTTAGGCTTCATGGATTCACTAAACATTGGTAGACTTTAAAAACTTTACCTTTGTCTTGACTCACTAAAATTATTAGAAAGTAAGAGGAACTTGAAGAGGGAACTTTATTTTGGACTTCGCAACCCTTTTTATTTCAATTCAGCTTTTGTGGAAAGAAAATGGAGGGTACAAATGCGCTTAAGTCAGTAGATATTGCATGATGAAATAAAATCAAAGTAAATGAATAAAGAAAACGGCTTGGCTGCAAAATTTGAAAGTTGCTCGCTTGAAATTTTCACTAGAAATATCAGAATTCTCACATTTTATATGATAAGCTAGGAGACTTAGTCATTATTGTGAGCCAATGAAACTCTGAATCGAAAGGGTAGAGAAGATCAAAAGTTTAAATTTTGACAGCAAAAATTCTATGATATTTATTAATTAAGGATATGAATTGAGCTACTTACACGATTACAAGTTGTTTCTATTACTAATTATTTTGTAACCATTTAATCTGGTTCTTTATAAAACTACAAACCTCTTCAACACTCGCTGAGTCAAAATGAACAAAGTGTATAGAATCCTCACACAACGCTTTATTAATATTTCTCCACTGTTCCAATTCAAAGTCGAGAACCTTATTTTTTATGTTAGGGTCATCATATGTCAACCCCCCATAAAGTCTATACTTAAGTCTGTTATTCTCTTTGTCAAACAAGTCTTCCCTATTCTTTAAAAGAATAGGATCTAACTTTGGATAGTTGCAATGAACAGTAAATAAAGGATTGGATGGCTGACCAAAATGTTCATCTTCAATTTTTTGAATGGTTTCAATCTGTTTTTCGATCGGTAAAGACTTCATTTCCTTTGAGTGAGATTGTTTCAACAAATATTGTTCATACTTTTGAAAATCAGTTAAGGGGTCTTTTTGACCCATTGCTACTCCTTGAAAATTACCGTTATCATCTGCATATCCAAAAGTTTTAATGAAGGATTTGAGCTGATAAAAATTATCTTTACAAACAATGGCAGCTGCAGGAAAAGTATCTTTATCTCCTTCCCCTTGCTCACCTAAAGAAAGCAACTTATAATACAATTTGGGACCCAACATATTATAGTACATCGACAAAAGTAACGTGCAAGCATGTGTATCTTTGTTTATGAATAGTTGCCCAGATTCAGTAGATAAATTAGGTATCGTGCCTTCTAAATCATGATAGGCTACATTTTGCTCCTCGTTGTCACTTATCACCACATTAGTCTTAACGCCATCAACAGCTAAGGGAAATCTGTTATATCTTACCCTTTTATTTTCATTGACTGGTACTCTCGCTATATCATAATAGACAGGAGAAATTGTTCTTTGCCAATAATCTGGCCAAGTGATCATACCATAGTCTTTGAATAACTTACTTTCAAATACCTTATCAGGGTTTTGAACAACTATATTATCTGAGTCCAATAACAAGACATTTTGAAAGCTTGAAACCATTAGTGCAAGAGATTTTAATTGATAATTCGCTATTTTCTTTGACCATTTATTCATCACAGAAGTACCCAAAACCTCAGGCAATACGACACATGCTGCATTTAATCTTGGAAGTACAGTTGTACAAAAGACTTGTTCTTTTACGAAGTCGTCATGTTGAGGCATTATAATTTCAACTGGTAATGTTGAACCTGATTTTCTAAGAGCCATTAACGAAAGATATGACAACCACGAAAATTTTACACCACCTATCAATACTATACCACTGGAACCAGCTTTGTAAGTCGATTGAGCTAATTTTTTAGGAAGACTAGACTTTACAAAATCATGTTTTGCTTTCATTTCGTCATGTACTTCTTTTTTGATACTTGCTTTGGACAATAGAACCTTCTTAGTGTTTGGTCCTTTTAACTGTTCATTTTTGTCAATGTACTGAATAGCATTTTCAAGATCATTTTCGGTTATATTAACACTACCAGCACCAAATATGTCATATATCTTGTCCCAAAATTGATGCCTTTGGTCACTAGTGAATTGTCCTACAACAGGTTTGAATTCGATGTCTTCTTCATTATTATAAATGTAGGGCCGTATTTTTGACAAGTAGTCGTCCAGAACATCATTTGACCTGAAACCAAGATGAATCAAATATAAAATTGTTACAAACAAAAGACTGGCAATCCATAGCCTAGGTCTAAATCTCATAACGGTACTCTTTGTTTTATGGCTTTGTTGGCTCAAGCTTGAGTAAGGGGAAAAAATATCGCGTCTTGCAGAAATGATCTCCCATAGTTATTTTTAATCTAATTTTTTCATCTTAAAAAAGGAGAAAGCTAGGTAAATGTCATACAACGGGATAGGTTTAAAGAGTTCCAGAGGATCTGGTACCTCGGGCCATGTTCAACGGAATTTGGCCTTTGTTGATGATACATCTAGGGAGAAAGAATTTAAACAGGAAAGAGAAGGCAAAGACAAGATAAAAAAGAATGTAGATGATTACTATAAGAGTCATAATGCAAAACGACAAATAGAATTGAAATGCTTAGAATTAAGAGAAGAGTTAGAAGACAAACATGTCGATGAGAAAATAATTGAAACGAAGATTGAAGAACTAAAAGCAGCTATGCAGGAAGAGCAAAAGGATGATTTACAAGGAAAACAAGTGTTACAGAAGTAGCTGAATATGACGAACATGAGTATATAATGAATATAAATAGAATAATTGTACAATATGAATTGTTTAAGGGTTCAAGTTAATTATTAACTGATCGATTCAATTCTTAGACTTATTGCATGAGGTCTCAACTCAAATCACCTCCTTATACAGCAACATCATCGTCATCATCGTCATCATCGTACTTCAATGTAGCAGCCTCTTCAGACAATCCATGTTCATCTTTTTTCTGTGATTCGGTTGATTTCAGGACGGCCAATGAATCATCCATTACCTGATCCAATGACTTATAAAAATCGGAACTAGTTGGAACTTCTGACTTCTTTTCCAGCAATTCGTCGCTGTCTTCAATTTCCTGCCTCAAGTCTTGTTTTTCGGACACTGGCTCTTTTTCGGACCCAGTTTCTTTTTCGGACCCAGCTTCTTTTTTGGACGCAACTTCGTTCGTCAATTTAGGTTCGCCTTTCAAACTAGGTATTTCCTTGATTTCGGAACTCTCTTTAAACTCAGATACCTCTTTGAGTTCAGGCATCTCTTTGGGTTCAGATATCTCTTTGAGTTCTGGTTCCTCCTCCAATTCAAAATCTTCCTTGAGTTCAGCACTTTCTTCTGATGCCAATTTTTCCTTTGATTCAGCATCATTACTTGGGCTATTAATGAGTTTGTCACTGTCTTTATTAAACGCTGCGACTGTCTTCTTAGATATAGTCTTTTCAAACTCAAGATTCCATAAATTATGACTAACAACTTTAAATTTAGAATCCAGTTCTATTTGAACAGGTGTTGATAAATTTTTAGGTAATCTTTTCCCTTTGGGCCCCCTGGCACGTCTCGTAATTTCGTTGGGCTTCAATTCTTCACTTTTAGTAGATTCTTCTTGAATCTCTTTCTCTTGCTCGGTTTTCTGCAATCTTTTAGGGTCAACCATTCCTGGCATTGCAATTCCTCTCCCCATAATTCCTTGTAAATTCTGGGCAAATTGAATATGAGAGGAGGACAATTTATTACGTTGTTGGTGAGGTCTACTAGTATCCTTTTGGGATACTTCTTTTTCGGTAGCTTTAATAGAAGGTTCCTTTTGGGGAGGTTGATATAGCATTTGTTGAAAGGCAGCTATCTTTGATGATAATTTCTTAGGTTTTGGTGGTGGTTTTTTGGCACCAGTTGGTCTCACTGGAACAACAGGAGTTGTTTCAGCTCCAGTAGTATTTTTTAACTCTTGTTGATTATCGGCGGAAGGATCAAGTTTTTCAATATTTGAATCCCGTATAGATACAGCTTTATCATCGGGAACAACCTCTGACAAAACTACAGGATTTTCTTCGATCTGCTTCTCCACATTTGTCTGATCGCTGATTTCTTCAGGTTCGAGAACATCAGAATGAGTTTCTTTAATTTCAAGTGGTTCTTTCTTTTCAATGTCTTTTATTGAATGACTCTCTTTGATTTCTGGTGGTTGGTCCCTTTCAATGTTTTTTATCGAATCATCTTCTATTGGTTGCTCACCTTGATGAGACTCAGATTCTGTTTCTTTAGCACTTGTAGGTTCAGTTGAAGACTTCACGGATTTATACTTTGCTATTGGTCGTTGTGGTATAATTGGCATTACATTAGAAGTATATGACTCGGCATGTGCTTCATCTAAAATGCAAGTGTTAGTTTCATGACTACTTTCAGCATTCCTGTCAGGGCTTGATTGAAAGTCTTTCTCTTGAACTGTTTCTTGGTCATCGTCAAAACTTGAAGTATCATCACCCACTAGATTTTCACTCTCTGATGGAATATCATCTTTGAAAGATATTTTTGTGTTTGAATTCCCAGGCGTTTTATCACCATCGCCAAACGTGTCGTCGTTAGTTTCATTGGTGTTGGTATCAAGAGCTTCTTCCAATTCAGATTTTAAAACACTTTCAGACAGATTATCATTTTTAGATTTGGGTCTAGGAGGAATTAATGGGAGTGACTTATCAGTATCATTATTGTCCTCTGAATTGACAAGAGTGTCTTTGTTGTCAGTTTTCTTTTTGGTGGGTCTACTAGGAATAAGGGGTTCAGAAGACTGTGTTTTATTTTCATCTTTACCCATGGCGTCGTCTTCAACGGGAGTAACCGGAGAAGCCAATTCAGAAGAACTATTGTTGTTCTTCGATGGTCTCTTAGGGACAATAGGTGTATTTATGTCTGGGGTTGGTGAATCCATGTTTATTAAAAATAGGGTCGCGGAGATTTATAAAACTTGCAAAAATTAGATAAAGATCGAAGAAATATCAAAAAAATTTTCATTATATATATCGCTATCTATCTTAAGAGTAATTCAATCTGAAGATATCGTTGAAAACATAATAAGAATTTCCATCAGGAATTAAATGGAAAACTTGAGAATAACGCTGGGCATTTTGTTCTTCATCGATTAATAATTCTCCTGTGACCATAACCAATATATCTCCACTTGGGGATGCTGGTTGAGCATCTAAAGTAGAAATTCTATGGGCAACTTTCAGGAATGGTAAAGAAACTAACTTTTCAACAATATCCTTTGCACCTTGTAATTGTGAAGTTTCGAAAGTTAACATTGATTGGTCTCTGTATAAATTACCAAGTTGAGTTCTATCATTATCGAACTGTTGATAATAGAAATTGCAAAATTCAGTAGCTACAGTGTTGAAATCGACTTTTGTGTTAGTAAATAAAACTGGCAATTGATCTGCTGAAACCCAAAATAATGATAGTATACGACTTGTTATCTAAACCATCATGATTGGATCAATACTATCAACAACATCATTTATTTAGTTTTGCCTTTTTGCTACATACCTGACATAATTTAAAGGGATGTTTAATCGAGGTGTGATTTATTTGAAGTGCTTGAGAATTTTCGCGATGGAAGTTAGGGCGGAAATTTACCGACAAATTCACGAGGAATACAGTAGGGATTCTGAAAATTACCGCGTAAAACTATCAAGTATTTATTTATATAAACCGTTTCCTATGTATTATTACATTAATTGAGAATAATCTTTTAATATTCCCTTCATATGCGTATTAGTGATCTTAGATCTTCTAGTTTTCTTTTGTTTTTTCTCTTCATTTCTAGGTTTTCTTTTAATAATGTTTGGATCTGCCCCTGTAGGTTTCAAGCTTTGTTCAATTAAAGATTTGTATAAATCTTCAGCATTAGGAATTTTAACCTGCAACCACATTGTTTTGAATTCTTCATCAATTAAACTTAAGTTTCCTCCTCTGTTAAACCAAACTAATCTGGGGGCATTTTCCTTTTTCGTTCTAAGTACTAAGATTTTATCTTCCTGTTCTAACTCATTTATAGCCTTCAAACAATTTGGCCATCCATCTTTTAATTCCTTAACACTAATACCTTTGAAACTCTTTTGAGATTCCAAAAAATTCAATAAAGCTTCGCTTGATTTAATGTCATGTAAACTAGCATATTCAAAAGTCTTCTTTTCCTTATTGAACTTGATTCTATCAACTTCGGGGAGTAATGGTAATAAAGTATTTGTTACGTCTACTGATTGTAAATGTCTCAGTAAATCGTTAATACTGATAGGCTTGTCTTGTTCTTTTATGAATTCAACAGCCAAATGCAACTGGGTAGCCAAGTGAGAACCTGGCATTCTTGATAAATTAGCTTTGTGCCTTTTAATGGCCTCATTAACACCTCCAATATTGGTTTCATGTAGTCCATTCACTTGGAGAGTTGATCCGTTATTATAACTGTCATGAGAATCATATGTTCTTTTGACTGGAGAAGCCTTTGGAGTTGCCACTTTGGGAGACTCTTCTCGATTAATTGCCTTTCGAGGCATTGTAACAGAAGGCCCGCTTCTAATCTTATTTTTAAATGCTGATAACTGTGATGATAAGTCTGACATCCTTGATAGTTTTCTGCAAATGAAGCTGTGAAGATACTCCTTGCTGGCAGCTTAATAAAAGATTGTTCCGCGAACTGCGCATAGAATAAGTGCGACCCAAAAAGAAAATTTTTTTCTTTACTATCGTTCTTCTAGTTCTTGGAAATTCATCGGTCTATAGGCTTCATGACAGTACTAAGTAGGATTAACCCCTTACTTGATGTCTTAGTTAGGAATATTAAAGTGATTATTCCGTGATATTAGAATTACGTATATAAAGCAAATTTTTTGTTTGTCAGTTTTAAAACCATCGCCGTTAGAGGTCGCTCTTTAGCTGATTCATGAAATGGTGATGACCTGATAACTGATACATTTACTCTTGATTACTTAGACAATTGGTGAGACATGAAGGAATATTAGTACATATATTAGCTCTATAATTCTATACTCAAGGTCAACTTGAGGAGAAAATAAAAAAAAAAAAATCAAGGAACAGCATATAAAACATTGGATGCCTTCCTTGAAGATAATAAATAATAACAATAGAATTAAAACAAGGAATCGTTGGAATTATTAAGATAAATAATTCTCAGCAATTCTACCTCTTCTGTTTCTTTCATTGATTAAAAATCTTTCAAACTCATTGAATAACCGATCGTTAAGAATATCTAAAACTAAATTAAATCCTTCTTCAGAATTCAAATCGATCGTTTTTGCCCATAACAAATCTTTATACATACCGGAATTAGTCAAATCAATAACTAAATTGGTGAATTGAGTCAGAAACAAATAATTATTAATTTTGTTATTCAAAAATTTAGACAAGAAATTTTTAGTCAAGGACTTATTAAGCCAGATCATTGATGATAAATTTAAATATTTGAAATATGGGTTATTACCATGTAATTTAGTTATCAAGTTTAAAATATCCAGCTCTTTCAATTTACCTAAATATTGGTTATTAACTGATTTTAAACTTAAATCACTTAAATAAAGCTTACCATCATTTTTATTCATATAATTTAAATTAGGCAAGGGAGTTAAAAGTGAATTATACTTCCAAATTTGCTTTTTCCCATTGGCTCCATTTGTATTTGCATCAACTGAACTTGCAGAATACAATGACAAACCATCATCAAAATCATTTAAATTCAAATTATAAATGGAATTAGAATCATCAATATCATTCAAATTAAGCAAAAGGTTCTTGGGATAATTATTAATAATATCAAAGGTATGAAACTTATAAACAAAATTTGAGTTAATTTCATAATCTGTTGACAACGACAAGTTACCTAAGTTAATAGAAACTAAATTAGGACATAAATTAAGTAAGTGTAAAATATAACCGATTGGTAAATCTTTTGTATTGGAAAAATTCAACAAAAACTTATTAATAGTTGGATGATGATGATTGTGATGTAAGACTTGTTGGTTCAAAGAATGATGATGATGGCGATGATGGTGGTGATGATGAGTATGACTATGGTTTTGGTGATGATGTTGAAGTTGAAATTTTAAGGCTTTGCTTCTCTTGGATGTCAAAAAAGAGAATTTAGTTCTTTTCTTTTTTTCATCATGATTGGAAACACTTGAAGTGCTAGAAATATTGCTTACCTGAGATGGATTGTTTGATTGAATTCTAGTCAAATTACTAAAATATAATGGATTTTTGGTAAATTTCCAATCTCTCCAACCAGCTTTAATTTTTGATTCCTCATCATCAGATTCTACACTATCATTTTCATCACTACTATACTCTTCGTCACTTTCCTCTTCATAATTACAAGGTTTCAAGTTAGACAAATCAATGGACTTAACCAATTTACCTAATTTAGGATTGATTCTTAATAATGTTATAAATTGAGAAAATCTATAAGTAGAATCGAAATCCAAAATACGGTACAAAAATGGTTTCAGTAACTTATAAAAATGCTTATTGACCAACAAGCAATTTTTCAATTCTTCACGGGAAAGGAGGTTAAAGATGTAATATTGAATTTCGATAGGTAACAGTTTAAAATTATTGATTTCAATACGAAGAATGCTCGTACGATTAGTATTATAATTTGAAACACCAGAGTTTCCACTATAAATACTATTATTGCTGTTAAGCTGAGTAAATTTTATCGAAATCTTTCTATTAACATCGTTCAATAAACTTCTGTATTTCATTTTGAATGCATTAGGTTGACTAACTTGATTTTTAATCTTGAGATTCTGGTTTCTCAAATGAATCAATTCATTTTGACTCATAGGAATCAAGGAATGTAATTGATAGTCGTACCTAGCATTGGGATTAAGAAGGGATCTGTATGGAGGTAAATGACTATGATAATCCAAATTGTTCTGAAGCATTACTCAGTTTTTTACAATTGCTTTCACCAGTTTCAGATCAACCTTTAAACAATTTAGGCACACTCGGAAAACGGGTATTATCTAAAACTTATATCTTGAAAGCTAGTATCTCACCTCTGCACCTAACCACACTTCAGATAACTTAATTGCTTATAAAATCTGCTCTCTGTTCGTATTATATTGATATCTAATACACGTAAAAAACCACACAATTATAAAATTAATTACAGATAGATTAAGAACTATCAAACCAAAGTCACTGCCACTATATAAATAGAACTAGGCTGAGTCTTGAATTTGGTATACTTTAATGAAAAGTGCTTTAATGGTTTTAACAATAAAACTATTACGTGGTTAAGCCTCTAAATAGGGGTTGAATATTGCAGGAGTCGTGTGCGAAGCTGTCTTATCACCGATCCGTGGCGATAACTACTGCGGCGCCCCGCGCTAACTAATTAGGGAGCTTCGTTGGGGAGCGGGACGACTGAGAACAATAAACAGCAACAGTTTTTTAGAAAACCCGATTCCGACAATGGGAATCGGAAAATAAGGCTGGATTTGAGTCGCAGTGAGAAAATTAAGTTGCGTTAGTTCAATCGTCCGCCCGTAATGAGATGGTTATACTAGTAACTTAGTCAACATAACCCGTAAATTCAAGTCATTGTCAAAGAAAGTATCGTAATTTTTATTACCGCCATGATTTTATTGATAAAATTGATTAATAACTCTCAAATGTAAAAATGAAAAATTCGAATGGAGAAGAGTGGAGTTAGACAGGAGGACAAACTAAACACTTTTGAATGGATGGGGATCGGTTCCCATAAAAAGCTATTAATAGCAAATCTTAATATTTTTTGATAAACCCTAATTCTTAGAACCCCTAAATGACACCTCTAGCATCGCCTAGAACATCAAAGAGCCCAGGCTAAAAAAATGGTTGATACTATTTTTAAAATATGGTTGCGTTTTGTGGGACAGAGTTAAATCTAGGGCTAGCTTCAGAAAGCCGTTTGATGTAAAGCCTCGTCGGAAGCGTCTATGCGTTAACTTGTCAACAAGGAAATCCATCACTAAAATTGCTCAAAATAGCGATTTAAAAGGCTAAAGATAATCCGAACCAGACATCAAAACTTTAATTTGACGGATATGCATAGCTGCCAAGAAGCACAGTGGTTAACGTTGATTTGACAGGAAAGCGCATTTTCTTAATGATATATCTATGCAAGACTAGTGGATAATTGCAAATAGGTTTTGCTGGGCAAAATCTTGACGTGTGCATAAAATTTGACGAAATTAAGAATAGACGATATATTTTAAAGCTTCAAGATAGGGTTTGATTAAAAACTAACAGCGATAAACTTATGAATCGTAAACTAACTAAAAAAAATTGCGTGGCCCCACGAAGAAGCAAAAGACACATTTTTCATCGTAAGATTTTGATGCAAATGTTACGCAGTTGAAAATTATGTGAACCCACTTGGTTGGTTAGACGTGAAACAAAAGACATGAGCTTAAACGAGACGCAATTCCAAAAATAGTTATTGCCGGAAGGGCCCCCTCTTGGTGCCCCCATCTTTTCTAAACAGGAAACAATTATTTCTTAGGCTCCGTATATGTGCTATTTACGTAGACTCCTTTGTGGTTCTAGACTTCTCACAACCTAACCTGTAAAAATTTAGTGGCACCATAAACGCGCTGCAGAGACATCAAACTTAAATGGGTTTCCCTTGCATGCATAAGTGAAACCTGCCATTGTTAGTCAACAACGTATTGTGCAGTGCCTCAAGAAAATTTAGTCCCGACTACCGAGTGTCCGACCCACCACAATTTAGGAAAGATGCTTTATTCCCCGAACTGGGTATTATCCTTGTTTGGATTATAAATGCCTAGAAAACTTGTCAATGGCTTCTAAAGAAGTTAGAAATTAAATGATATCAAAGGTTAATGAAGTAAGGAATATCGGTTACGCATTGTAGGAACCGTAAATACAAGAGTCAAAATTGTATTGCTCTCGAAAGGGGATTAAAGTCATTCACATGAGGATTGTTTAGCTGGGTTACATTTTTTTGCTTAGAGTTGCATTTGCAGGTTTCGTTTATTTTTTATTTTTTTATTTTTTTTTTTATTTTTTTGGCTTTTCTTTGCTTCCATTACATTTGGAACTGTGCATAGGATCAATACCATTTCACAAAACCTTTTTAAAAAACGCAAAAACCTCATTTTCTTTTTTTAGAATGATTGAAAAATATAAATTATAACTTAATTACCTTTATTCCCATATACTTTTTCAATACAATAGTCGGTTTTAATTAAAGTTTACATTTTTAAGTTGTGACACTTTTTAAAGTTGATACATTATAAGATCCCTATAATATTATAACCAAATACTCATTTTTACCTTGTATAGAAGATGTCCAATAAATTGGTACCATCATACTACGGATACGTAGGTAGCACCAAGGATGCTTTACTTATCATTCAAGCCATATTGGATAAACAATTAAACCTCATCCCAAGAAGACCCCATGAACGTGAAAGGTCAGATTTGATAAAGAGTGGAAATGTTTTTATATTTATCGAAGAACATAGTGGTATAAAACGTTGGACTGATGGTATAAGCTGGAGTCCTTCAAGAATATTGGGAAGGTTCCTTGTCTACAGAGAATTGGATAAAGAACTCGAAAATTCAGGAAGCAGCATCAGCGGTATTGATAAGAAAAAGAAGAAGAGAAGAAATTTTAATGATGATTTTGAAATTAATAATAGCCAGCATGGTTTTAAAGATCAAGGATTAATTAAAAAGACTTTATCAATTACTACTACATCCAAAGAATTAAATTTAAAAGATAAACAAGAAAAACAAACTATTCATTTGATCAGTTATTATAATGCTAATGATGTATTGGAAGGAAAATTAAGTCGTCCAAGTGAAAGTGATTTAAAGAATATATCCATTAACAATTATTTATGGAATGCTATTAAAGAAAGTAATTTAGGTGGAAAAATTCCAATTGAAGATGAAGCTTATTACTTTTTAGACAATAATTATCAATTGCAAAATATGTCAATGTTGAATAATAACGCTAATGCTACCATGACTTCCATTAATAATTATCAAAACAGTAACAATGCCATTGCTAATAGCCAAACACCTCAATCTATACCACCACCATTGTTTTACCCTAATAAATCCAACTATATGTTACCAATGCCTTCTAATTATGACTACTATAAAAGAGATGATGATGATATAACATTTGTAAACCCATTTCCAAATAATGCAGCAGCAGCAAATGGATTTAATATATCTAATAACTTGAATAGCTTTTATCATGACCAAAACTCCAATTCACATAACACATCGACCCCCCATTCAACTAATGCAAATACGAATAGTTCCAATACTAATGGCTCACATACAGCATATCAAGCACAATCGTACATGCCATATCAACAATATTATTCATATCCACAACATTATCACAATTCGATTTCTACTGTGAATTCAGACTATTCATTAAACCCAGGAGCAGCTTCGTCTAATGCTGGAAATTCGATATCGTCGATTGCTTCTACCTATAGTAATAAGAAATACAAACTCGATGATCATCATTTACACCACCTTGACGATAACCAACATTTTATAGCTAATTATAATAGTTAGATGTATATAGTTTTAATACGAACATTCAAAATATCAATTTTTTTACGTAGAGGTAATTCTTAGCAGAAATAATTTTTAGCACAGTTGAAGATATTTTTAAATTAGGGTTTAACTTTAAACGGGGTTCTATTTTATCGATAAGAGAATCCTTTCTGATCCTAACTATAAAATAATAATCATGGGCATGTTGCCCAAAAGTTAAGAAGTTGTGCATTTCCAGCTAACACGTCATTCATAATCGCCTTGTTGGTAGCTATAAAAATGTGGTTAAAAGATAAGAAAACCTCATTGGTGGATCGTAAAACTATACACTTCGAACCGCATTGCCGCCACGAGCCAGGTGGAGTAAAGGCATCTGACTCTGACTAGGATATTTAAATTTGTATAATAGATGAAGGTATTGTTAATAAGACTAAAAACAGTTGGTTTTTGCAGAAAAAATATAGTGCATTAACTATCAGCCGGACGCAAATATTTGTTTACTTGAAGCATATATCCATACGTGTTGTCGAAAACTAATGGGGCGCTTAGTGGTGTGAAGTGATCGCGTCCAGTTGTCGCAGAATCCTAAATAGGCAGGGACTGCATAGGTTTCACAAGGACACAAAGATCAGTCTGCAGGAATGACGCAAATCATCAGCAACTTCGTAAACAATAAAAATGCAAGTTAGCCTAAAAGGTTCCCCAGCCCATGTCTAGGATTAAGTTATTATAGATAAGAAATTCGGGTCAAATGATTTGTTATAACATATGTAGTAATAGGAAAATAAACAACATTGTTTTAATAACTTCAACATCATTCAAATAAAGCCGGTTGCCGCATTCGTGCATTCATGTGCGCCGAGGTTCTTAAAGAGATTCCCAACAATTTTTAAGCCCTGAAGTCGCAACCGGAAAACCGTATGGCACAGCTGCAAACATCCATGGTCTGAGGTCGGTGATTTTAAGTTTTAAGGCGCATTTATCACTTTGACAATGCATAAAAAACCTATGCATTGTCCGCTTCTACACATTTGCTACTGCACCGATTTACATTCGAGTTGCCATTTGTTAAACTTAACGGCAATAATGTAAATCATGAAACACCAGCAATAAAGATTACGTTTTTGGTTGACTCTGGTTAAGGCATCAGTTAATAAGCGGAGACCGATGGCAACCTTATTTGGCATGCTTGTGTATGGTTGAACCCTAAAGCGCATTCCCAAACAACTGTTACCTACCGGAAATGCCCCAAACCTTATTTGAGGACGCTCGGGGATACTTGCCAATATTGGCATCGCTTCACATTACACACTCCTAGTACCACATGACCGTCTAAATAGCCCACAGGGGGTTCTATTAGTTATTAGTTGTTATTATTACTATGTCTTAAAGTCTTATATTGAAAAATCTATGTAACCAGTACAAATGCTAATTTGTTCTTAACTTTTTTTAGATCCAAAATCTATCTTATAACTTTAACTTAATCTATGCTATTTACACACCTCACTCAGTTTTCCAGTTAAACAATGGGATTAAATCTTGAGTAGTACCTGTACAATTTGCAATAAATGGATGCTTAATCAATTCATCAGTTGAAGCTCTATATCTAACATCAACACAAAGACAAATTGATAAAAATTTCTTAATTGGATTTGACAATAATTCAGGACTCTTTAATTTAGGAGTTCCATTAGTTGCAATTAAATAAAGAGCTTTTAATGGTTCTTCATTTAAATATGGAGGTTCACCTTCAATCATTTCAATTGTCATAATACCTAATGACCAAATATCAACTTTTGCATCATATTCTTTTTGTTTAACAACTTCAGGTGCCATCCAATATGGTGTCCCTACCATTGTAGCTCTTTTCGCCCGCTTTTCAGTAAGCTTGGCACAGAATCCAAAATCGGTAATTTTAACCACTCCTTTAGCATCTAATAAAACATTATCACTTTTAATATCTCTATGAATAATATTCTTTTGATGTAAATGTTGTAATCCTTCTAAAGTACCTTTACAAATAACGGCAATTTGTATTTCTGTTAATTTAAATTCATTATTTTCAATAACTTCATATAATGAACCTCCTTCCATATATTCCATAATTACCCATAAATCATTATCATTTCTTAAATAACTATCTAAAAAGTTAACGATATTCTTATGATGGCTATCTTTCATTATTAAAATTTCATTAATTATTAAATCTTTATGAGGTTGAACATTCAAATCCATTTGTTTAATTGCAACTTTTCTATTATTATCCTTAATAGATTCTGCCAAATAAACTGACCCACTAGCCCCTTGACCTGCCTTTTCAATAATCTTAAAATATGGTGTAGGATCACTATTACTTACCATTGTCTTTAATTTAGTTAAAACTTGTTGCTCTTTCAATTTTTCCTTTTCACGCTTGATTTGTTTTGGAGTCTTTGGTTTAAGTTGTAATGGAGCTACTTCATCATTACCAACAGAATCATTTGATTCTTGTTGTTTATGAACTTTTTGATTATTAAGCTGAGGTTGTGATTGAACTTGTTTTTGAATTTGTGGGGTATGCTGCTGTTGTTCATGTTGTTGTTTAATGGCCAGAAGTTGAGGTAATTGTACAGGTTTAGGTTGATAATCAAGTTGTGGTGTTTGATTTACATAACCTGGTGGTTTTACTGAAGATTTTTGCATTTGATTCATTTGGTTAGGTCCTCTTGGACCAAATGTGGATGGTTTTGGTTGCAAAGATTGTTGTTGATGCTGTTGGTGCTGTTGATGCTGTGGTTGTCGCTGTTGTTGCCCTTGAGCTGGCATCTTTAAGTTAAATTGTTTAATTCCTCCATTAGGTAATGCAGGTGGAACTTGCTTTGGAGCAGACTTCATACCTTGTGGAGGAGGTGGAGCTCTTCTTATTGGCTGCAAATCTTTTGATTGAAGTAAATTATTCAATGGAGAAATACCTTGATTTTGACTTGTTTGATTAACTGAAGTAGTTGAAGAAGATGCACTTGCAGGAGCTGAAGAAGATGCTGGTTTAGGGATAGATGATGCTGGATCTGTAAGGCTAGTAGTAGAACTTGCTTGATTTTTGGATAAATGATAAGGCACTGGAGGTTTTGGTGCTAATCTTGAAGGTTTATAAGTTTTAGGAGGTTGAGCTAAATTGGAGAAACTTGAATTTGCTAATCTAGGACTGTTAATTGGTGAAGAAGGTTTAAATTCATCATAGTTATCATTCAAATTAGGAGTATTAATATCACTATAAAATTCTAAAACTTCAATAACAGCCACGGGATCTTTCTTCCAATCTTCATTAGTAATTTTTGAATGCTGTAACAAATTTTTCCATGTTTCTGGCAATCCAGTAAAATTACCACTTGTTGGATCAAATCCAACATGAACTTTATGAGTAAAGTTAATAGGATTAGATACCTCGGTATTTGAAATTAGTTGATTAGACGAAGTGGATGAAGAATGTCCACTGGTGCTAGAACTAGGAAAGTTTTGATTTATTTGAATATAAGGACATTTTGTAGTAAATGCATCGAGCCAATCTAAATAATCATGATTGGATTTAATAGAAATCAAGATTGGTTTACTATTGTTATTCTTAGGAACGATCTCAAAACTATAAGAACTTTTATTATAACCACTTGAACTCTTTAAATTAATTGAATGAATTAAATTCAATGGGAATGACAAATCTGGGGATTCGTTAGCAGTTTGATCTGTTTTATAAAAATGCAACGTCTTATCGTTAATAACCATGAATCGTTTATTCCATCTGAAACTAGTGAAAATTCCATCATCTTTAATATGAACCCAACCTGATTGTCTCTTATTTGAATTTATATTTAATTTGATTGAACTATTAGAAGATGATGAAAGATCTTTTTGATTCATGGAATTTGGAGGCGGTGGCGCCCTTCTATGCTGTCTGATATCAGACGTGTATATGGTAGTCATTTCTGTATGATACAAAGATGATTTAAATCACAAATCGAATAATAACACCTATCAAATAAAGTCTTTTATTGTATACTATCTGATTTTAAAATAAAAATTCAACCAGTTTAAACTGTATTTAGACGATTTGACCCTTTTGTTAAGTATTACAAATATCGGTTTTTCCAGAAATCTAACAGATAAAAATTCTTCTATTGATTACAACCCCCTTTTCGTCTAAAAACCTCGAAACGCGTATTTTTTTATCGGGGGAAATGGGCGGCCTGCGGCAATTGAAATCATGTGACAGAATTATAAAATACATTTTAAGTGTGTGTTACACGTTATATTTGGTTGTTTTTAAATGATTGTACACCTTATTAAATGATGATCTTTTACACGACATAATTATACGAAGATTTAGTTTTGAGATTTACAGTATAAAACTCTAAAAGAAAATGAGTGAGATTTAGCTATATTTTGGTGTTAGCTATATATACATACTATACATCATTATCATTAAAAGTCGGAGAACATACTACCATAAGGATCAGAAACTCCAGAAATCCCGTAGTCTAAATCTTTATCTTCAGGATATCGATCAAATTGAGAAGTATCACCAATCCCACTAGTTATAGGAGGTTCATAAGGAGTTTCAATATCTCTTGATAATAATCTTTCCCATATAACTTCTTTAAACCATTGATGATTTTTAACATCATCACTACCATTCTGTAAATTACCTAATCTTAACGTTAAATCTTTGACAATTAATTTTTGTAATAAATCTAAAATATCAGGTGGTAGATAATCAGGATAAGTTATAGTACCATTTAGAATATTTTCATAAGTTTTCATTGGAGTTGGATCATAAAAGGGAGTATAACCAGTTAACATTTCAAATATTAATATCCCAAATGACCACCAATCAACTGATTTATTATATGGTTTTGTTGCTACAACTTCTGGTGCAATATAATCTGGTGTACCACATAATGTATAAGTTACATCAATTACTTCTTTTGCAAAACCAAAATCAGTTAATTTTATATGTCCATTCTTATCTAATAAGATATTTTCAGGTTTTAAATCTCGATAAATTATATCTAAATTATGTAAATATTCAATTGCTAAAAATACCTCGGCAGCATAAAATTTAGCAACAGGAATTGGGAACCTTTGGGATTTTCTTAGTAATGAAAATAATTCACCTCCTTCAATATAATCCATTATCATGAATAAATTATGACAATCTTGAAATGTCCCCCACATCCTTATTATAAATGGATGTTGAGCTAATCTTAGCATTCTTCTTTCATCATTCGTATGTTCAACTTGTTTCATATTTACAACTCTTTCCTTCTTTAAAGTTTTCATAGCATAAAACCTACCATTATGAATAGATCTTGCTAAATGAACTCTACCAAATGATCCTGTCCCTAAAGTACGTAATATTTGAAAATCATTCAATGTATATTTCCCTTTAGTTTTAGTATCTTTATCCAAATGCTTACTTACTTTCTTTTCTTCTGACATGATTAAATTGATGTTATTGAATTTCTATTATTATTGTTAGGATAATCAACTATTAATTGTCTATTATGTTATACGATAAATTAAAATCTAAAAGTAAGATCTTTTACCAGATTTGTAAAATATTTATCCGTCTCACACTTGTCAAATTTTTATGTCGAATATGAATGTTTCCTTAATATGCTTTTAATTTACTTGTTAATTCAATTTGTTAACGATGTTATGTTTGCCTAAAGAGCTAGTGTTACTGCCCCCTAGCGCTACCTTGATGAAAAATTTTCGCACAATGAGAGTGATGACGTCTAGCAAACGGCTGGCGAACGGTTTATGACACTGCTGTCGTACCGATTCATTATAAATTTATACCACCAATTGATATTTATTAATTTATTTAATTAGATTATACTGATCTACAGTTTTTAAATTGTTATATATTTGGATTGCTTTTCATCTTACCCAATAATCGTCATCTGACGAATGATATTCGGAGTCCGGTTCTTCCTCTGCATCTACGTAATCTGACTCATAAAACATTAATGTTCCATAATCTTGATCTTCTTCTTGTTCTTCTTCTCCTCCACCACCCTGTGACGTTGATTCTGGTGGTTTATCGTCTTTAGTTGTTTGGTCTCTTGGATCTCTTCTGTCGTTTAAGATATTATCGAAATGATAAAGAACAGTTTTAATCTTTTCTAACATATCATTAATCATTGAATTATCAAGCTCTTTAAGTAAATGACTTTGAAGATTAGTTAATGCATCTACAAATCCAAACTTCTTAAGATAATTAGCTCTTCTAAATGGATTAGAAAGATTCTTAACTTCTTTCTTATCAAGTTTATCATGTTTTGGAAGTTCCTTGATTTCTGGTGGATTAATAAAATTTTCTACCAGATCGTATAAGTTGATATTAAACGAATTACTTTGCCATGTCAAGTTAATTAGAATCCAAATAATCGATAATTTAATCGAATTCAAATTATGAGAAATACTGGCTTTATCTTCTTTGCTGATATTATAATCATTAGGGTTTAATTTAAGAAGATTGAGCCAGATTTTAAGCAATTGATTGTCTAAATTAATTGAATTGTTTGACAAAAATTTATGGTTTTCAATATAATTAATGGATAAGATTAACGACACATAATTATCATTCCTCATTAATTTAATCACATTACTATTATTAAATTTAGTTGATTCTGGTGAAAATACTGCTAAATTTGTGATATTTGATATTAAAAATTTCTCCCACGTAATTTTTAAATTGGAAGTTATAAAGATTGATAAATTCTTATTGAAATAGTTGGAATTTGAAGACAAGTTTCTGAAAATATCAAAAGTAATTAGTTTTTGTTTTAATTTAAGTTCATTAGATTCATCCAATCCATTGGATTTCTGATACGTTAAATATGGCAAGAAGATCTCTAAATTGAAATAATTATTAATTAACTTCAATTTATTGTCTTCATTTTCATTATACATTAAATTCTTGATGGTCTGCAAGAAAATCAAGTTGATTTCCTCATTAGGATTCTTATTACTCTTACGATTATTATTATTATAAATCAATAATAAGTTTTCAAAGAAATGGTTATTGATAATAAGATTATATCTGAACGAACTGAAATCAAGGATTAAATTAGCTAATATCCCCATAATAATGATCTTATTAGGATTTTTAAATTTCAATATCTCAAGCAATTTCAATATCTCAACTAAATTATCTATTAAATTACATTCAATGAAGAATGTACGTAATAAAGTAATTGATCTCGATAATGATCTTATTAAGTATAATGTATTTGTAAATAATTCATCATTCAATACAGGAATTAATTTAGGATTAAGGGTTTTCGTAAATACTTTCAAATAGATTTTAAAATTTTCAATTATGTTGAATAATAAAAGTTTGAAATTGAATTTATTTTGAGTGAATTTTAATCTAAAATCTTCGTTATTTGATGTAAGTAAACTTATAAGTAATAAAATATCTTTAAAATTTATTTTTATAAGATGAATCAAATCAAATTCTTTATTATTTAATTTCAAATTTAAGTTCGTTAAATAATTTATTAATTTATTATCGATTTTTATTTTAGATAATTCATTAATTAATGAATCATCATTAATTACTTTCAAACTTAAGATTTTGAATGAATTTATAGAATAATTGTTGAATTCAATCAATTCAATTAGTTTATTTAAATTGATTTCAAACTTGAATAAATGCAATAAATTTAAGATATTTAAATTCAAAAGATTATTATCCTTTTCAATAATCTCAATTAAATTCATTAAATCAGTTGTGGATAATTTCAAATTTAAGCGTTTAATTTTATCATTATTCAAATAAAAATTAAGATTCAATAAAAGCTTATAAATTAATTTCAAATTAATCTTAGACTCGATCTCAAATTTCAACCGTTTGAATAAGTTCGATACAATTATATCAGGGATATCGATTTTAGGCAAATAATCCAACAACTTCTCCAACAAAGTAAGTTCGTTTATCTGTAATAAGATTAAACTTAATCTACTTATTTCATCAAGTTGAGAACCTGAACGACTGGAGTTACCACCAACTGGTAATAAGTTTAATAAATCTAAAGTTAAAGAAATTAAAGTATCATCAGTTATTGAATTAGTTTCAATCAAGTTTTTAATGAATGAATCACATATTTTAACAATCAATTCTTGTAGTTGAGTTCTTGCCACAGTTAAGGATCTAATTGTACTATTATCAAATTGGATTAAAAACTTCAAGATTATGAGTTTATCAATCAATTCCGGATCATCAATACTTAGCCCATTAACAAGATCATTCAAGAAATCGTCATTATGGACTAGTTTATACTTTAAATCTCGATTACCGATCAATGAAATCCGAAGTTGGCTGATATTCATATCGTTATCAAGTGCGAACTTGCTTCAAGGGATTCCTTTGATTTATCAAAGGAATTTCCACTTTTGAGACCAATTTTATATAACAAAATATAGCAGAGTAAAGAGAAAACAAACATCTATTCACATAATCTAGATTTTAGATCTCCAATAATCTTGTGCTTCTTTAGCTGGTCTCCCATTCTTTATATCCTCAGCTACTTTAGTATCAGCATCAACTCTTCTAGGGATATAATCCCAGATTTCTTCCAATTTTTCCTGATCAACCTTCACAGCTCCATTCTTATCACCCATAATAATATCATCTGGTTTTATAGTAATCATCTGGAAATCAGATGTGAGTGACGGCACCTTAATTTGCAACTCCACATTTATACCCACCACCTTTAAAATCGATGTTGGTGCTGCCAGTCCCACAGCATACGACCATACAGGATAATTCAATTGTCTATGTTCGTCCAGGTCTCTAATTCTACCTAAAATTATAGATCCTTGACACTTTAAATACTGAGCTCTAGTAGACATTAACCCTCCATACATGGCATTATTGACTTTCGTAAATGGAGAATTGATCATTTGAACTTCTGGAGGCAATCCAATCACCAAAACAGAATTGGCAGGTAAATTATCTATATAACTAGCTTTAATTGCTGGCCTTGGATCATCTTTAGGTGCATACAATACAGTATAAGCTTTACCAATTACTGTTGATTCAGTAGCACTTTGCATTACTAAATTAGGAATATACCCACCATCTTTTTCTCCATACTTCACCAATGCATCTGATATGTCACAAATACTATATTTAACTAATTGTTGAAAGTCTTTCATACTAATTATCCCCAGATTTCAATTCAATTTCGCATCGGATATTAAAGTGAATGTGAAAATTAATATGTATTATAAATAAATGAATAATAAATAATATGTACATGTGTATTTACAAACTAGTTAGTCTAATTAGTTGACTAATCAATGGAAACTCGTTTCTTTAAGTCACTATTGACTTCGGTATTAATTTCGTCATTGGCTTCGTCTTTAGACTCTTTATGTTCTTCCTTAACTTCTGGTTTAGTTTCGGCTTTCTTTCGATTGGAATCACGTTTTAATTCTTGGTCCATTAATGTCTTTCCTTCGTATACTCCTTGGTGTCCTATTTCACCTTTTTTAGTAGTATCTTCAAATTGCTTATAATTATTAGCTACTTTAAAAGGCTTCAAAACATTAATCCAGTCATTATCAAGCCTATAATCCTTAATGATTTGTTCCGTAGTATACCTTGAATCGTTTAAATCGTTTAACAATGTCGTTAATGTTTTAGGATCAATTAGATTCTCTTTGGTCTTATTGGATTCATAGATCTGGTTTCTCTTATTAAGCTGATTGACAGCAGGAGAATTCTTGAACTGTTCTATATTAGTAGCCTCCACAGCTTTGCCTAGTTGACTTAAGACTTTGACAAAATCTGGCTCTTGTGGATCAGATCCATCTTTACCTTCTGGGATGTTTCTTGGTTGTGACTCTGGTTTCTTTTGGCCCTGGTTTTCGTATCGCTGTTTCAACGCATCAGTAGGTAGTTGGTTGATTTCTGATCTCGTGATATTAGCTTGCTTCGGCAAGGATTTCGTGAGTTTCCTAGCAGTTGATGCTTTATTACCCATGTTTGTCTGCAGAAAACTATCACCAAATGTAGTAGATATTAGTGAGATTGGTGCGAAGATAATGTGATACTACTACTCCTTCTAAGATATTTTCGTATATGCTAAATCTATTTAATCTTTACTTTTATGTTTATGTTTTTTCTCCTTTTTCTCTTTCTTTTCCTTCTTCTCTTTATGTTTCTTTTCCTTATGTTTATGCTCTTCTATCACCAGTTCAGTTATGGTTTCAGTTTTAGCTTCATCGTAATCATTACTTGAGTATCCAGTAGGAAAATGTCTCATTCTTAACCCCAAAACTCGTGGTACATCTGTTCTAGGTTTCTTTACCTTAGATAAATTAATTGCTGGTATAGTTACCGATTCATTAATGTTATAAAAACGATTCACAGTTCCTTTATGAGCTTTGAAATTACTATGACGGTTCTTGAATATTTGGAAATTATTATCATCTTCATTAAAATCTGGTTGCTCTGAAACATTATAATTCTTGGAATCTAAATTAATCACACTTGATTCTGTTCCTTTGAAATTAATAGGTAAGTGAGACAACTTTGATAAGTCGAGATTCTTTGGGTATTTAATTAACCAAATTTGTTTGTTATCTTCAATGTCTATTTGTTTGGCAGATTCAACTGGTTTATAGTGTTTAGGAGGTTCATACGCTGCATCTTCCTCATCCAGATCCAGATCGCTGTGTATGTATTTATCTGATTTGATAGCCATGATGAAGTTTTTTTTTGAGATGAGCATCGCCAAATTGGACATAATTAGGACGTAATTAGAAGATATAGTTAGGCGGACAAACTAATAGAGAATCAGAGATTAGAAGACTATATTTCATAACCTAAAGCATTACAACGCTGTTACAGGCTATGTTCATTATTTTGTAGACTAAGTTATTCTCCTAGTCATACATTTACGATGACAGTTGCCCAAATAGGATGAAATCTAACGGCACCAGCCGTATTTGACCCGTATCTCTTCCGTTTCACGTCCCGCTGTCACGTAAACTCTATTCTGCCAATCAGTAATAGCCTTACAGGCTTGAAATGGCTGAAATAATTATAAGGACGCTTAGGTAAGCGTCCTTATATTCAGTGTTTCTTTTATCAAAGGCTGCATAATAACTAGAATTAACAGCTATTTCAATGACTATTTTTAGACGATAATTGAAATTGTAAAACTATAAGAATCATCAAGATCCCACAATGAATATCATTCAATCATGGGATTTGAAAATACAGATTTAGGAATTGCAGCTTCTGTTTTTTTAGCAATTTTTGTTCTTTATACTATTAACAGTACTTTTATTGTATACAGAGCAGGTTTAAAAACACCATACACTGCACTTTTTGCTTACGGATTAATTAGAATAGCTGGACAAATTAGTGGTATTGGATTTGCATCCGTTGGACTAGAAGATTATAATTGGTTGATTGCTTATCTAGTATTAGGAGCTGAAGGTTATTTGATTTTGATATTAGCTAATTTATACCTTTTAATCAATGAACAAGTTCACGTTTACGGAGAATCATCATTAAGAAAAGAAGTATTTCCATGGATTAAAAAAAGGAGAATTGGATACCAGAAACTCTTCCACTATTTATTGATCCCTGCTAATGTGTTAGTCATTTACGGTGGAGTAATGCTTACAAACAGAGAAGATTTTGAAGACCATTCAAAGCAAAATTTGTCCAAGATCTTAAAGACAGTGGGACAGTCACTTTTCTTGTGTCAGACGTTATCTGTATGTGGATTATCAGTTTACAATTACATCAAAGGTCTTAGAACTCCAACTGTTATATGTTTAATGATGGCCATTCCATTTATTTTAACTAGAGGTATTTATGGGCTCTTAGCCATTTACATCTCCAAAATGAATTATTTCCAAATATCTAACTATTTAGAAGGAGCTTCTCATAAAGACGTAACGATTTTTGAATATGTTTTAGGAACTTCTATGGAACTTATGACTGCTTTACTTTTGATTAATATTTATTGGGTCAGAAGATGGAAACCCGTTTCTCCACATATTCAAAAGGTCAATTCTCTGGATAGTTCCAAAGGATTAGTCTAATGGTTGCAAAAAGTAGCCAAAAGGGAACTAAAATAATCGATTTTACTCCCGTTTTTCCCCAATAAAAAACACCGCTAAAGAAATTATGTTATAGAATTGGCGGTATCACGTTCACTACACTGTATTGTTAGATAGGTAGAATATATATTCATTTTGTTTCAAACACGCTCTCATCAACTCGCGTTAAAATACTGATTCAAAGAAACATAAGAAGAAGTAAAAGGCTCTCATAATATGGAACAGGAAATTGAAATTGCTAGTATAACGGAGAACCAACTAGATAATATCGTGATAGATACTACGAAACAGAAGAAAACTCGTACTAGAAGGAAACCATCGAATGCATCAAACACTTCCACAATATCATCGAATCCTAAGAAAATTCATAAACGTAAAGAGAAAATACTTTCAGGCACTCCAACTGTTGATTTAGTTGGCATAAAGCCTTTGAGTGTAGGAAGTTTCCGAGATTTAATCTTTTCAGTATTTTCAGGAACTTCAGCAGAGAAACCACAAATTACAGTATCAGGTATTTCCAATATCACCAAAATAGTTTATGTTCTGGCTAAAGGATTGAAAAGGCTGGATTTTATAGATTCAGAAGATGAATCTAATATTAAAGTAGCATTAAAATCAGAATTACAAGATTTCCCTTTTTTCAATAATAACTTTGATGAAGCTATACTATCGCTCTTACCTGGCGATAAAAAGAATTTGTTCCCTCCGTTAGAAGCTTTAACAACAGTTAGATTGACTAAGAAAGAAGTTAAAGAGGTATTGGACCAGCTGAAGAATCATAAAATAACCATCAACGATTTACTTGTTCCAGAAGAAACTTTAGTTCAAAAAGGATTTCCTCTTCATTCAAGTTTGAAGTCATACACAGAAACCACCGATCCAATATGGTTTGAAACGAAACAGTTTGAACACGAGGGTTCACATATCTTTGCATTGGATTGTGAATTCTGTTTATCCCAGCAAGGCTATGAATTGACTCGTATATCGCTTGTTAATTTCCAAGGTGAAGTTGTATACGATACGTTTGTCAAACCAAAAGAGCCAATCACAGATTACTTGACAAAGTATTCGGGAGTTACAGAAGATATATTAGCTGATGTAACGACTACTTTACAGGACGTGCAGCAGAAGTTTTTAAGCATTGTAAGCCAAGATGATATTTTGATAGGCCATTCCTTAGAGTCAGATTTAAACGTATTAAAGATTAAACATCCCAAGATAGTCGATACATCTATATGCTATCACCACACGAAAGGCTTGCCTTTTGTTCCAGGATTACGATGGCTCACGTCCCAGCATCTCGGCAGACAAATCCAACAGGGCAACGATGGCCATTCATCGGTTGAAGATTCCATTGCTTGTTTGGATTTAGTTAAAGTGAAGATTCACGAAGGTAAGCATCATGGGGAAAACTATAAACAACAATCTGTACTTCAGAAAATCAATAATATAAGAGTTAAGAATGAACGAGAAAAACTCAGAAGTATTATACTTGATCACAACACCCAAACGTCAGAAATGGCAGATTTTATGACGGTAAGAGTTGATAACGATGAAGAGGTGGTTGATACATTCACCCGTGAAATTGAAAATCAAGATTTGCTTATTTTAAGTTTGAATGGGCTCGTTGATACTGAAGTCAATGCTAAACAGAGAATTGAAATATTCAACCAACGATTGACTACCATTTATTCATTACTCCCAGAGCATTCACTCTTCATATTCAATGGATTCAGCGATACGACAGAAGAAATTGACCAATTAAAGAAACTTAAAGAGAAATTTCAAAGACTTGATGAAACTCAAATCAAATCTTTAAAGCCAGAAGAAGTATGGGATTTCGATAAAGATTCACAACTTAAGTTAAAAATGGTTGAACTCCGGAAATCCGTATCGTTTATGAAATTTAAAGGTCAATTATAGATTTTATAGATATTTTACAGCTCTTTTTCAATGCTTATATATATTTCATGGTTTCTCGGCGGCGACCAACTCCGACCCATGAGTGCGCTCTTAAGCAACTATTGTGGTGAACGTTAAATTAACACGATGGCTCGAAGTACTACTGGAACTCCAGTACCAAAGCCACAATTCAACGGCAAATTTGTATGGATCAACGACTGGTATACTCTTGATAATGCTGGTAACAATGATATAAAATTAAAAGGATGGCATAAAGTTGAAATCGATCAACGTAATGATCCTACATTAAAACATTCGTCTAAGGATACTTTAGACCTTACAGCCATGAAATATTACGAGGAAGTGCCTATTGTAGACCATTCAGGTCCTTCAGAAGAAGATAAGAAGGAATTAGGTAATGCTTTATCTACCAAGACTGAAGAAGGTCAAGTCAGTTCTTTATCAGGAATAGCCTAGGTACTAGCCTAGGTACTAGCTTTAGGGAAATTATTAAAGAAATATATATTGGAGTATTTACATAATCAAAGCTTATATTGTAGAATAAAAAAAGAACAAATAAAATTATTGGTCTTCTTGGTCAATCATTTCTCTTTGTTTGGCTCTTAAATCCTTTTGTTTCTTTAAAGCTTTCAGTTTAGCCATTTGAAGTTTCTTTTTAATCGAATTTCGTTTAGTTTCTTCCTCTTCTACTTCGTTATTGAACCATTTAATAAGCTGGCGAGGTGGTCTTCCATAAACTGCTTCATAATCACAGAATAAACAGTTATCATTGGATTCAGGATTAAAAGAAATAGGTTTGGATGGTTTCTTCTTCTTCTTTTTCTTTTTTTTCTTGATTTCAGTGATCTTATTAGGTTCATGCTCATCTAACTGTCGTTGCTTCAAATACTCTTTAACACCATCAAAAGTTGGCACCAACCTTCCTTCTTCGTTATATTCAAACGTGAAATCATACTCTTCTCCCTGATACATTTCATCATTACTGTCGTAGATATCACAATCACAAGGTTCAGCTCCATGAATATCACATTCTGGTTGTAGTTCCAACTCTATATGGTGTTCAGTGCCTACATAATCATCGGTTACTTCATCTAAATCATACTCATCATCATAATCATGTTCACCCTGACTATCTGGATCGTAGCTGCAAAGACCTTCTTCATCTTTCGTGTCATATAAAGATAATCCTTGCTGAGTGTTCTGATCAAGTTCTCGTTTCATCATATCTGCAATTCTCTGACGCAAATATTCGACTTCATTCTTCTTTAATAATGATTTAGTAGGATTTTTAACATCTCTTTTACTATTTTTAGGTCTTACTTTCATTTCTTTTCTATGCTCTTCTACAGGTTTACCACCATTACTCTTACTATTTTCCTTTGGTAGCTGCTCTTTACTATTTGATTCCTTCACAGAATCCTTAGAATCCATATCCTCTTTGTAATATGGGAAAAAATTAGGATGTCTACTAGCAGTTTCTTCAATTATATCAAGAAGATTATAATCGTATATAGGATTTACGGTTCCTTCAGTTACATCACCATTTTCAGCTAAATGTCGGTTTTTATTATCATGAATAGCTTCCAGCCAAGTGTCGTAGTTCTTCGATAGAAACTCAAATACTTTCCGGGGATCTATTCTTCTGTCAAACTTTCTATCCCCGTCCAATGTCATACTAAAGATTTTTTATGAGAACTGCGCGATGTATTAATGCTATATATTATGCTTAATCTTTCTTCAAATTTCTTTGTTTTTCAGCATTACTAACGACTTTTTCATCTACAAATAACCCTTTCCGTCTTCTAATGGTATTCATATACTTCCTGGCGACATTTTCACGTTCAGCAAATTCTCCTAATTCTTCCAATTCTTCTTCTGTATGTGGAACCCAGAATGGGTCAATAGTTAAGATATCAAAGCCATCAAACACTAATTGAGGACTTGCAGCTCCCGAAGTACGTTTCCTAATTTCTTCAGAAAATCCATACGCTTCAATAACTGGTAATCTGGCTTCTATAGTGAAAAATGGAGTACCTTCTTTAAGTTCTTCAGACACTACAGTACCTCCTCGCTTCTGTACAACTCCATAAACTTTCCCTAATGCTTCAGTAGTGGCTTGGATCTCACACGTATACATGGCTAGAAATAGTCTGGCTCCTTTTCTCATGAAATCATCATGGATTAAATCTCTAGTATGTGTAATGACTCTTCCTTGTCTTCCTAGCAAGAATTCTTCTTCATCTTTTTCAATTTCGTATGCTTGTTTGATGAATACTAATACTCCTTGTAAAACTTCGCCGGCCAAAGGTCCTTCGTTCATCGCTAATTGAAATCCATTCACAATATATCCTTCAAATTCAATTAGTTTCTCAGGGTCTTCATCGAATAAGTGCTTAAATACATTAATTTTGCTGCTCTCAACAAGTAAGTTAGGACCGACTCTTTTTGGTCCGAATGATACTATCTTATTAAGCAATTGGTCAATAGATTGGAAATTCAATTTACTGAGTAATTGTTGCAAATAATCATAATCTTTATCGTCATCATTATTAAACAACTCAATAAACTTATTAATAAAGGACAGATTTTTAATATCATCTAATTTATTCTTCAATTTCAAGTCTCTAATAACTGAAATTTCATGTTCGTGATCAATTAAAAACTTCACAAGATGTGGAGGTAATGCAAATACTTCAAATTCTAAATGTAATCCTTCAACTTCAAAACTTATAGTATCTTCATTCTTATAAGCAGAAGTACCTTCTAAATCTAAACCTTCACGGAATGGGATCACTGGTTCTTTTATAGTGACTTCACAATTTTTAGCAAATCTATCGTTCAAATCTTTAATACATCTTTCTAAATGAAGTTCTCCTGCAACACACATGATAAGTTCACCTGAATCATCATCAATATACCATTCAAAAACCGGATCTGCCTTAGATAAAAGTTCTAATCCTTTCTCTAGTTTTCCTAGTTGTAACAAATTAGTTGGTTCAATAGCAATTTTCATAATTGGTTTATTATGGATCAAAGTAGACGTGGATGATAAATTAATATATGGATCTTGAGTTCCAGTAGATAATATAGTAGCATTCTTCAATACAATATTATCTAATCCGACAATACCAACAATATTACCTGCTGGTACAGAATTCATTCTAGTTAAATCTCTTCCCATTATCAAATACAAATCTTGTATGACGATATCTTCATAAACTTGTGAGATATTAGTAAGACTATCTTTTGGTAATGAAGGATCATACTTTGGTCCAACTACAGTAATTTTCTGTCCCTTCGATAAAGAACCTGAGAAAATTCTCGTGAATGCTACTAAAGTTTCATCGGCTTCGTCTTCATCATCTTCAAAATAATCATCTTCATATTCCCATTCAAAAGGATCTAATTTAGCTAAAGGAAGAGCAAATCCATCACCATCTTCATTAATACCATCTGCAGCCGCAGCAGCAGCTGCCACTTCTTCTTTAGCTTTCATCGCTGCTTCTGATGCCTTTTTAGCTAATTCTCTAGCTTGTCTAGATCGTTCAGCTTTTTCTTCAGCTGTTAATTCTGGAGCATTTTGATCTTTTGGTATTTCATTATTAGGAATAGAAATCATCTTAGACACATATGCAAGGGTGTTGGATTCAGGATTATCTGAACCACAATGCTTAATTGATTCTTCAAAAGATGCATCAAGTTTACTTTCAGGTAAAATATTATAGTAACATTCATCTAAAAGTTTCGTCATCTTTTCTTGTTGAGAACTTATTGGACTTGGTAAATAGTCTATCACCATAGATAATAAGGCATGACTTAAAGGAATCCATTGTGACATTATGGTATTCAATAAGTTTCTATGATCTGTAGACCTTAAATCTCTAGGTAATATTTTGATGTTTAATTTTTCAATAATTTTCGCCAACTTTTCATCGTTTCTATTAACGTAACAGTTCTCGTAAACGGCCCAAATTTGTTCAAGGACCAATCCAACGAAAAGTAACTTCAAGGAAGATTGACTGGGTTTTAATTTCTTACCAGGAATGATTTTCTTATTCTTCATATCAAGATAATAATCCCCCCATAAAGTTTTAGCTAAAACTTGCTGACTAAAACCTAATTTAGCCAGGAAAAAACCAGCAAAAGTATTAACAGAAAATGCCCATCCATCAATGGCAGATGCAAATATAACATTGTTCAATTCTGGTGAAAAATAAAGGTCACTATCATCTTTCTCAACAAATTCACCTACTTGACCACCTTCTCTCCAAATCATATCATCTTGCATTCTATCTCCTGAATAGAAACTTCCAATAACGGAATTCACTTGTTCAATTATTCTAGATAAATGCTGATATGCCTCTAAAGGAGTTAATTGCCATTCTAAAATCAATCTGTCTACTTTATTCAATACCAATACTGGTTTCAACTGATCCACCCAACATTGTCTTAAAACATTCACCGTCTGTGAACATACACCTTCCACTACATCCACTAATACTACAGCACCATCACATAATCTTGAAGCTGTTGATACTTCAGATGAGAAATCAATATGTCCTGGAGAATCTATTAAGTTAATTAAATGTTCTTTGATCACGGCCTCTTCTTTAGAATTTTTATCTCGTTTAACTGTTTTAAAGTAAAGTGAAATAGCTGAACTTTCCATAGTAATTCCTCTTAATTGTTCATCTTCTCTTGAATCTAAGAATCTAGCTTTACCTGCCATTCTTTGTGAAATGATACCATTTGTAGCTAATAATGAATCACTTAATGATGTTTTGCCATGATCCACATGTGCTAATATACAGATATTCCGTATACTTTGCGGATTCAATTGTAGCTTACTGACAGTTTCTTGTGGGAGTTTCATATTTACAGATGAGCTGCTGCCTTACAAAGTACAGTGCGAATAAAATTAGTGAGAATTAGTGAGAAATATATTGCGAACTTCACTCAAAACATAGTTAGCGGACTTTTAAAGAAGCAGTTCGATTACACTAAAGGGAAAAATAGTTGAATTTTCATCCTATTCCATTGTAGTAGGAAAAAAAATTCTTAGTTTTCTTTTTTCCTTTTCGTATTTCCATTTGTGTTTACATTTTAAAAGACTTTGTTCAAAATCAATAATGTATGGAACCTCGTTGTATAGAACATTTCTTTCTGCCAAATCCCCATGGATGATTTTATTACGATGCAACACTTCTAATTGTTTCAGCAATGCATTCATGGATTCAATTGTGTCAGGTACTTTCGTTGATTCAATAAACCTCGAAATGATTACCATACCTTTAGTCAATTTACCATAACCTCTGTTGTATTTAACTCTTACCGGTGAATGATTAAGATAAACCAGGTTAAACTCTGGATCTTTCTTCAAAGTATCAATAACTTTAATCTCTTTTTTGTATCGACTTTGGATAGTCCTGATGTCGGTATCTTCTGTATTTTCATCAAAAATTTTTATTGCAATCCAATCTTGAGGATCAATTGATCCTGGTTCTATATATTTGCCCATTAATGAAGCTCTTGATTTGATAACTTTAGTGATACTACTGTATTCATAAATGATTTCTCTAGTATTTTCGTATCCTATCCTTTTTGACTCAGTTGGAGGATTTCCAGATGATGAGGAAGAAGGAATTCTTCTATTTAATAGTGATGTATTGATTGAAGTTGTTGGTAGATTTCTAGCTGATATCAAAGGAGTTTTTATGGTTGATTGTGGTATACTGGGTAAACGATATGGGGGAATTATAGCCGAAGAAGAAGAGGAAGAAGCTGGAGGAGTGGCGTAATTGCCCTGTGATGTATGGTTGGCTATAGTTGCTGTTTTTGAAAACCTTTGAAACAGGGAGAAGGGTTGAAAATTGCTTGGATTCAGTCCCAAGTTAAAATTATCATCACCAACATTGTCATCACCAACATTGTCATCACCAACATTGTCATCACCAACATTGTCATCACCAACATTGTCATCACCAACATTGTCATCACCAACATTGTCATCACCAACATTGTCATCACCAACATTGTCACCACCAACATTGTCATCACCAACATTGTCATCACCCTCAGAGTCTGAATAGTTTGTGAATTCAGATCCTACTTCAGAAAAGCTTGGTTCGAATTCACCGATTAACTCTTTTATTTCATCAAAGTTGTCGGTCCCATTTAGAACTGAATCAACACTTTTGGCTATGAATGAGGTAAGCAGTTGTAAGAAAGTGACACCAGTTGATTTGCGGTGAACCGGGTAGCATTTTATGGGTATATCATTTACTTTAAGACCGGATTGATCATTTTTTCTTAAGCGTTCTACATCAATTTCAACCAAAATTAATTGAAAGCCATCAGTAATGAAGCCCCTAGTAACACGAGCGGCTAACATGTAGCTGACTACTTTAGTTAAGACTTCACTAAATTTATCCGTAAATAACGTTTTGTGAAAGGTATCATCATTGCAATTTAAGATTTGTTGGAAATCATTAAGCAAAAATACCTTTTTGTTTTCACCAACAATTGCCACCTTTTCACTACCTTTATAATCCTTAATACTAATTACCACATCTGGTATTACCTTTTCAAGCCTGCTAGGAATTTTTGGTGCCCAATCTTCAACTGTGACAGAAAAAGTTTTGTTGTAGATTGGTGTTACACTTTGCAATTGTTTCATGTAAACCAATTGCAAAAAATTACACATACAAGTTAAAGTATTATCAAATTTTACTTGAACTAGACTTTCAAGATTATTCTTCATGACAACGAATTGTGACAGTAACAAATTCCTGTATAAGGTGTATAAATTGGATTTCCACATTGGTAATGTAGAGAGGGAAGCCAAGTTTTCCAAGATTTCACTATCATGGATTCTTCTACAAAAATTAGGACTGACTGAAAGGCCCACACTTGTAATGAATCCATTTGGTTTGGTTGTTGCCAAAGGTGGAGGAACAGCATTTTCTAGCTCATGACCTAATTCCCATACAACGAATGGTAAAGTTTTAAGAAACTTCGTAGTTTTTTCTTTGCCCAATTTTAATTTCATCGTTTGGAACATGACCTTAAAGACATCAGAAAACACTGATGGGTTTCGTACCCGATATTTTTCCCCATTGAAAAATAAATAATTGACCAAAGATGTATATGATGGATCAGATTGAAGAAACTGTTGATGGATATTGAACTTTTCTGACTCCAATGAAGTGCTATGTTCTATTCTTTTTTGTAAGCAAGAACACATCTTGATAAAAAGTGGATGAGAAGGATAGTCTAATATGTCTTCGTTGTATAAGACTTCATATGGATCCAAATTATTTGTTTCTGACATTATGATATATCGAAAAGCGAGAAGCTTATTGTTTCCTTATACAGTCGCGACTTTTTGCAGCAAAAAATGTTACACATTACAGATGCAGCGGATATACATACGGATGTAGACACAGATTGGGATAGAGATATGGAGCAAGCATTGAAATATAACATAAGCAGAAAGTATACACTTACAGTACGATAAATACACACCTTAGCAAAGGGTGACAAGACACAAAGATAAATTCCTCACACCAATCATAGGTTGTACTCCGAACTTAATAATACAACCATCACCACAAGTATCTATTTGAACTGATTAACCACTCTAAATACTGCCGTAAGAGACACTTTACAGCTTAGACTTCAATAATTAAAGGTTCGCACACGCCCATGTGCATGAACCATTGAGAAAATTTTTATCCTCAAGGTCGTCCAATAAAGAAGTCAATTATCCACAAAAATTCAAGATACTACCTTTTGAAAAAATATATAGTAAATTGAAAGTTATATAACGTATTTATATAAAGCTATCAAAACATAGTTAACAATTAAATTGATTATAAATAGTTTAAAAGTGATACGTTACATATAGTAAAAGAAATGACTGATTGGAAACAGTCATTAAATATTCCTGTAAAGGATACGAGACCTCAAACTGATGATGTTTTAAATACTAAAGGTAAAACATTTGAAGATTTAGGATTAAAACGTGAACTTTTAATGGGGATTTTTGAAGCTGGATTTGAACAGCCATCACCAATTCAAGAAGAATCAATTCCTATGGCATTAGCTGGTAGAGATATATTAGCAAGAGCTAAAAATGGAACTGGTAAAACTGCTTCATTTATTATTCCAACTTTACAAATGATTAAACCAAAATTAAATAAAATTCAAGCTTTATTATTAGTTCCAACAAGAGAATTAGCATTACAAACATCTCAAGTTGTTAGAACTTTAGGTAAACATGTTGGAGCTCAATGTATGGTTACCACCGGTGGGACCTCATTAACTGATGATATAATGAGATTACATGACCCTGTCCATGTTTTAGTTGGTACTCCTGGTAGAGTATTAGATTTAGCATCAAGAGGTTTAGCTGATTTAAGTGAATGTTCATTATTTGTTATGGATGAAGCTGATAAAATGTTATCAAGAGAATTTAAAAGAATTATTGAACAAATTTTACAATTTTTCCCCAAGAAAAGACAATCATTGTTATTTAGTGCAACTTTCCCATTAACTGTTAAATCTTTTATGGATGATCATTTAACTAAACCCTATGAAATTAATTTAATGGATGAATTAACATTAAAAGGTATTTCACAATTTTATGCTTTTGTTGATGAAAAACAAAAATTACATTGTTTAAACACATTATTTAGTAAATTAAAAATTAATCAATCAATTATTTTTTGTAATTCAACTAATAGAGTTGAATTATTAGCTAAAAAAATTACTGAATTAGGTTATTCATGTTATTATTCTCATGCAAGAATGCCTCAACAAGCAAGAAATAAAGTATTTCATGAATTTAGAATGGGTAAAGTTAGAAATTTAGTTTGTTCTGATTTATTAACTAGAGGTATTGATATTCAAGCTGTTAATGTTGTAATTAATTTTGATTTCCCAAAAACTGCAGAAACTTATTTACATAGAATTGGTAGATCAGGTAGATTTGGTCATTTAGGTTTAGCTGTTAATTTATTAAGTTGGAATGATCGTTATAATTTATATAAAATTGAACAAGAATTAGGTACAGAAATTAAACCAATTCCTGCTGATATTGATAAATCATTATATGTAGCTGAAAATGAAGAATCAGTTCCAAAACCTTTTTCAACTGGTGAATTACCAAAAGGAAATGAAAAACTTAATGGTCATCATCAATATAAAGGTCAACCAGGTCAACCTGGTGAAGCTCCTGCACCAGCTGCAGCTGTAGCACCAAATGCTACACCAACAACTTCAACTCCTACTGCTAACGGTGCTCCTAATGGTTATCCACAGGGTATTCCGCAAGGAGCCCCTCATGGTGTACCACCACAAGGAGCACCACCTCAAGGATTCCCACAAGGAATTCCTCCACAAGGATTTCCCCAAGGAGTCCCACCACAAGGATTCCCACAAGGTGGTCCACAATTTAATGGGTACCCACAATATCCATACAATGGATATCCACCATATAATGGTCAAGTACCACCAACACAACCCCAACCACCCCAAAACTATCAACAATCATAGTTGAATAATTTAATTTAGAGGGTATTTCATGTAAATCCAATGTCGTTATGAATTTGTTTTGTTGTTTGATTTTCAGTTTTTTAATAATAGATGGTGGTTTTTTGTTTGGAGTTTCTCCTATTTATTTTTCCTCCTTTTTTTGTGTATACTAGATATATATTAGTTGCATAGTATGCATTGCATGCTATGTATGTACATTAATCTAAAGCTTATAAGGTAGTAAGATTTAACTCCTTATAAAAGTATTCTCAATTAAGTCAGACTGTGTAGTAATCACTTATTAAATATTTCCTGTAACTTTTAAGTGAGTCTACGGAGAACAAAAAACCTATAAACTATAGCTATAAAAATTACTTTATAATCCATCTAAGACTATTAAATTAGATAGAGTTAGTGTAGTTTTGTAGCAATTTGTGATAATTTGTGGTAAATTGTAGAAATTACAGAATCAAAAAATTTAAATTACACAAAATTATTTATACAGAATAAATCAAACAATAACTAAGGTATTCATAAATCATACTGCTTCGTAGTATGATTATAATTAATTGTTATGTCTCAAAATCTTACTACTTCATAGTAAGACTTTGAAGAGATTTCCACGACTCTTTTTCTCATCGCGAATAAAAAAGAGTCAACTAAACTCATAGATTTATAGATGTGTGGGATCTTAGGTATTGTACTTTCTGACCCCCAAATCAATGTTGCACCTGAACTTTTCGAAGGTGCTATGTTCTTACAGCATCGTGGTCAAGATGCTGCTGGTATAGTCACGTGTGGATCCAAAGGTCGTTTTTACCAATGTAAAGGTAATGGTATGGCTAGAGATGTCTTCACTCAAAGTAGAATGATTAATTTGGTTGGTAATATGGGGATCACTCATTTAAGATATCCTACAGCTGGTAGTAGTGCTGGAAGTGAAGCTCAACCATTTTATGTTAATTCACCATATGGAATTTGTTTGAGTCATAATGGTAATTTAGTCAACTCCATTGAATTAAAGAAATATTTAGATGAAACCGTACATCGTCATATTAATACCGATTCAGATTCAGAGTTATTAATTAATATTTTCGCTAGTGAATTAGATAAATTCAATAAATCAAGAGTTAATAATCAGGATTTATTTTCTGCATTAACTGGTACTATGGAAGCTATTAGAGGAGCTTATGCTTGTGTAGCTATGTTAGCTGGTTATGGGATAATAGGATTCAGAGATCCTAATGGGATTAGACCTTTATTATATGGAGAAAGAATTAATAAAGTTACAGGATTAAAAGATTATATGTTAGCATCAGAATCTGTTGTATTAAAAGCTCATGGATTTAACGATTTCAGAGATGTTAAACCCGGTGAAGCTGTTATTATTCAAAAAGATCCAACTCAATTACCTGAATTTAGACAAGTAGTGGAACCTAAATTATTTGCACCTGATATTTTCGAATACGTTTATTTTGCTAGACCAGATTCTATTTTAGATGGAATTTCCGTTTATAGATCACGTATTGAAATGGGAGAGAAATTAGCTGCTAAAATCACCAATTTAATCGATAAAGATGAATTAAGTAAGATTGACGTAGTAATTCCTGTCCCAGATACTGCTAGAACATCAGCATTACAAACAGCTGTATCATTAAACATCCCATTCAGAGAAGGATTTGTTAAAAATAGATATATTGGTAGAACATTTATCATGCCAGATCAACAGGAAAGAAGATCATCAGTAAGAAGAAAATTAAATGCTATGGAACTGGAATTTAAGAATCGTAATGTTTTATTAGTAGATGATTCAATTGTTAGAGGAACCACTTCTAAAGAAATTGTTCAAATGGCACGAGAAGCTGGTGCTAATAAAGTATACTTTGCATCCTGTGCTCCTCCTATAAGGTTTAATCATATTTATGGGATCGATTTAGCGGATACTAAAGCTTTAGTAGGATTCAACAGAAGTGAACAAGAAATTTCTCAAGTGATTGGTGCTGATAAAGTCGTTTACCAAGATTTACAAGATTTATTAGATAGCTGTAAGAACTCCAATATTAAACAATTTGAAGTAGGGGTTTTCACAGGTAATTACATTACCGGAGTAGAAGATAACTACTTGCAGGAATTAGAAAAAATCCGGGCCCAAAATCAACGGCTCAAGGAACAGGGCATGAGTGTGGATGCCTGTATAGATGTTAGTGATATGGTTGACGTTAAGGCCGAGGTTGATATTAGTATATACAACCGAGGCGATTATAACCCTTAGAACTTTACATTCTCCTACTTTAAAATTGTACCTTAGATACATTTATTGCCTTAATAGTACGAATAAACGAAATAAAATCAACCCATCATTTTAAACTTCTAAGAAGCTTGTTAAGAACAGATTCAACGTCAATTAGCAGCCCTGGGTCATCACCTTGCTGAATGTACCTGAGTGTCGTATTGTTTTGACATTTTGCTCGGAATTTGCTTCCGTGAAACTACATACTGAAACGTTTGACCTGCATTTTATCTTACAGTATTTTGGACTAACTTTAACATAACTTTAGTAGAAATAGTTACGCCAAAAATATAGCAAAGTTAACACGTTGACGGTGCGGCGATCCAAACGATGCGACGATTACAAAAAAAGGTGGCTATAACGGTTGCTTTGCTAGATTTGATAACTTTTAACTCTTATATATATTGGGCTCTTAAACAACTATAGCAACAATGTCGTGCCCGTTGTAACTATTCCATCGACTATGCATTGTTACGTGTAAGTAAAATTGTTATCGGTTTGTAGATTGTCGCGACTTCAAATTTTGGTTTTGTGTAATTTCACGCCTTGTCATTTTCATCCAATTAAAAAAAAATTTGTTATTGTTGATCAACAGTTTAAATACTCTTATTCAACACCAAATTTATTGTTACTGCTAAAAAGTAATAACAAATTAGTTACAGTTTAAATAGACTATTACAGTTATAAACTAAACTGTAAAGTGTATGGGAATAATACTGTTGTACCTTTTCAGTCAGTTAACTTATTTCATTGCTAAGAAAAGAAGAATCATTATGGAAAAATCATCTTATTCAAATTTAGCTGCTAGTTCTATTGCTAACTCAGCACCAATTTCAATTTTCTCCTATTGTGCTTCATCAATTTTGATGACAGTTACAAATAAATACGTGTTATCAGGATATTCATTTAATTTGAATTTTTTCTTATTAGCCGTTCAATCTATTGTTTGTATTGCTTGTATTGGTAGTTTAAAAGGTTTTGGTGTTATTACTTATAGACAATTCAACACAGAAGAAGCTAAAAAATGGTCTCCAATTGCCTTTTTATTAGCTGCTATGATTTATACTGGTTCAAAAGCTTTACAATTTTTAACTATCCCAGTTTATACTATCTTCAAAAATTTAACCATTATCTTAATTGCTTATGGTGAAGTTTTATGGTTTGGTGGTAAAGTTACTTCTATGGCTTTAGGATCTTTCTTATTAATGGTATTCTCTTCACTTATTGCTTATTATGGTGATTCTCAAGATCCAAAAGCTGGTGATAGTTTTGAAGTTTACCTTGGATATATTTGGATGTTAACTAATTGTTTTGCTTCTGCTTCCTTTGTTTTAATCATGAGAAAGAGAATAAAATTAACTAACTTCAAAGATTTTGATACTATGTACTACAATAATTTGTTATCAATTCCAATCTTATTGGTGGCTTCCCTTGTTTTTGAAGACTGGTCTCCTGCTAACATTGAACGTAATTTCCCTGCTGACAATAGAACTGCCACCATCATGGCTATGATTTTCTCAGGTTTATCTTCAGTTGGTATTTCTTATTGTTCGGCGTGGTGTGTTAGAGTTACTTCTTCTACCACTTATTCAATGGTTGGAGCTTTAAACAAATTACCAATTGCCTTATCAGGATTGATTTTCTTTGATGCTGCTGTTAACTTCTGGAGTATTTCCTCCATCTTTGTTGGTTTCGTTGCTGGTTTAGTTTACACTGTTGCTAAACAAAGACAACAAAAGGACAATTCTCAACAATTACCAACTACCAACAAATAAGTGATTTGATATAGTATGTAGACTTACAGGTTAATAGATGTTTGCATTATTTACATTAACTCTTATAGAGAGTTCTATCTAATTATTTACCTATTACGGTATAATCTATATACATCTTCTTTGGATTTCATTATATTGGCCCATTTAGGTGTTGGATTGGCATTCAACTTCTCAACATAATCTACTGGTTCAGGTTTCTCTACTAGTTTAGTAGGACTGACTCTTATTAGTGATTTCTTTGTAACAATTTCACAAATTCCTGGTAATTTGGCTGTAGCTTTCCTTAATGCTTCTTTAGCTACCTTCTCATGAATATTCCCTTTGATTTCAAATAATACTTTTCCAGTTCTGACTCTTGTAGCCCAATGCGAGAAGGCACCTTTACCTTTACCCATTCTTGTTTGATTTCCTTTAACACAAACCGCAAGATTACAAGTAAATCTGGTGATAACTTGGGCACCTGCTGGTCTTATTTCTCTTTGAATAACAGTATGAGCTTCTTTAAGTTGAGTTGCTGTCATTCTTATACCTATAGATTTTAGTCTTAATCCATATTCACCAAATTCTAATGCATTTCCTTTAATTGAACCTCCAGTACGAACTCTAACTCTTCCTTTAAATGCTTTTCTTATTCTTTTATAACGAGGTGCAAACTCATGTTTGAATCTGACATTTATTAATGATTGTAGTGGGGAAGCAACAGCTTTAACAACCGGTATAGCTGGTATAAAAGCTGGACGAACTACCAGTTTAAGTCCTAAGAGTGTTCTAAACATGTTGAAAATTTTTCAGTGCGTAGATTTTTACTACTGTCACCATTTTACTGAGATTCTACCGCCAGATTACTGGGAGTTCATCGCTACTGTACCGCGACTACCACGATGGAATTCATTTACTATTTACAGTCTAATCTATCTTCTTTCTACGTTAAAATACTTAATTAAATCACTCTCCACCCTCTCATGAATATCATTGATCTCAGTATTGGTCAAATTTCTATCCATTGATTGATAATTCACTCTATAACACTGAGAATATTTGCCAGTCTTTGGATGAGTAAATTCATCAATCAATTCAACATTCTCCACTAAATCTTCACCATGATTTCTAACAATTTCCATTACATCATTGATGTGAAGGTTGGAATCTGATGGTAAGTAGAACGATACATCTCTTTTTATGCCAGGGAATTTCGAATAAGGTTCGAAAATAGCTATTTCACCTTGCTGAAACTGTTTAGAGAATCTAGGATCCAAAGTCCAGAATAATCTGATGTCAGGAATTCCAAATAAAAGCATAGCAATTCTATCCAATCCAATACCAAAAGCCCATCCAAGTTTATCTTCACCCAATCCAGCATTAACTAAAACTGGCTGTCTGACTAAACCTGATCCACAGCATTCTAACCATTCACCTTTCCACCAAACTTCAATTTCATACGACGGTGCTGTCCATGGGAAAGATCCCTCAATCCACCTGACTTTTAATGGCTCATTCAAATACGGTTCAGTAGAACCTGCAAGCTTAGCAGAAGTTCTTGCAGTTTCGAAAACTGTATGAACTAAGAATTCAATAGTTCTTTTAAGATGAGAACTCACTAATTCTACTTCTTTATCATTAGTATATTCTTGTTTTGGATTCGTAGCACTTGATGGAATACAATCCTCAATGATTAAGTCTCCTTTTGGAATGGCTTCAATATCTTTGATTAAAGTATTAATCAAATCAGGATCTTTCTTTGACCATATTCTGGCACCTTCAACTTGGTGAAATGCGGGATAATGAGTTCTATCGATTTCATCTTTACGATAAACATCTGCTGTTATCATGTATCCCGGAGTCTTGCAATCAGTGAAACATTCATGTTCATGAGCAGAAGTATGAGTTCTTAACAAATGAGTCTTGTTGAGATAATAAGTGTCTGATTTTGATCTACCTGGATGATTTTCATCAAATCCTAAAGCATCGAAATTTTCATAGGTCGTAACAACAGGCTTGAAATTATTATAAAATGTATAGCCAAGATCTTTAAAATTCCGTTCGATCAAATCTTTAAGGATTCCTATTGGATGGTTTGGATCTTGATGCAATTGACGTTTAGTTAATTCAAGTATAAATGGTGGGATATTAGTCCAGTCATCCGTTTTAAACTTACTACCATCTACTTCAAGGTATTCAGGGAACTTTCGAGACGAATACCTCACTATATTCAAAGCTGACGTAAAAGTCGGTCTCAAAGTTCTAGTTAACATTGCGTGAAAAATTTATACGAGCATTTACATAGTTCTCATATATTACATATTTTAATTACATATTTACATTTTTTTTTATGTTACCAAGTCTCTTGGATGTATCTTCCAGAGTTTTCCATCACTCGAAGATACTCTTGGCTTTCGTCTCCTAATTCGGACTTGAATATTTCTACAAATGTGTCTCTCACTTGGCGAGGCATAGGTCCATTAGATCCACACACATAAATAATAGCATTTTGATTAAGAATAAGATCCTTAATCAAGTCACGATTGGTGAAAATTCCATTTTGAACATATTGGTGTTTCATTTTTTCACTTCGGGAAATACACGGGAAAAATGTAAGTTTCTGTTGATGCTCAAGTTCATGCCATAATTGTTTAAACATATAATCCTTATCTTCGTTTCGGAATCCGAAGAAAAGGTATATTTTCTGTTCTGAATTGGTGGCCACTAAATGCTCTATTAGCGACTTCATTGGCGCAATACCAGTTCCTGGACCTACTAAAATCAATGGAGGAACAGGATCATGACTTAAACTGAATTTAAGTCCTTGCTTATGAGTGGAGAAAATGATGCTATCACCAACATTTAAAGTCTTAAGCCATGCCGAACATAATCCTTTCCTAATACGCTTGATGATGGTCTGATATTCAACTATTCCCACTACCAATTCTATAGAATTAACTGAGGGTTTGGATGCGATCAGGTAAAGTCTAGGTCTTATTACTGGGAATAAATCAAACACATACTCAACAGGGATTGTTAAATTATTCTCAAACTCAAGCAAGAATTCTAATATAGACCTTCTAGGACGATTAGCATAATTATATAACTCTTCACTGTTATCAAAAGAACAGAAATCTCGAAGTTTTTCTTGTTCTCTAGCACCGTCTTCATTGGTTGCATCTATAAAGTGCCAAATACTGAAGAAAAAAGACCTTGTAGGAATAGCCATTATATCGAGATGATGGGTCAAAAGGGTTCTGAGTGTCAACTGAGAAGAATCTATAAGACCGCCTTCAATAAAAGGAATCTTCCCAGTAATAGTCAATGGTTTATCAGCCACTGCTAGCCAAGACTTCTGCAGATTCAATAATGCATCTACATTCGTTTCGTCATTAGAAGGGAAAAGACCTATAGTATCACCAGGATCATAATTAAGATCTTCTGATTCAATAATTATATGCCTTACATCCTGGAAATGATCTGATGCAGTTATTCTCTCTATATGCTTGATAGTTCCTAACTTTAAGTCGCTATCACGAACTCTAGTTGAAGACAATGACTTCAGATCTAATGTAGATTTGACATCAGCACCTAATTGTAATTCAACAGTATTTACTGGCGGAAGTATAATATCATCATTCAATGGAGATAATGCAGGAAAGTGTTTCTTCAAAGACTCCATCAACGAATGCTCCCAAACAGTGTAGAAACCATCCAAGCCTTCAGAAGATTGTTCATCAGCCTCACACCTATCACATAGATCTTTGCATCCTAACTGTCCCATTCTAGTATGTATTTTTCTGATGGCATGATTGTACTTTGGATACGACGAATCACCCAATCCAAATGATGTGAAATATAAATGATTAAATAAATCTGGCGGGAGCTTCTTCTTTAAAATGAATTTCATAAACTTCTTACCGTTTCGTGGAACTTCTCCTTGTCCTACAGTAGAACACACTATAATCAAGAACCTCGTATCAGTAACTAGTTTCTTTAATGGATAGTCATCGAGAGCAGCAATAGTAGGTGTTAACAGGAGGTATCGTAATCTTTTCAGGAGAAACACAGCATAATCTTCAGAAGTACCTGTGTCTGATCCATATAGAATGGTTACTCTCGACTTTTTATGTCGTTCCATGTCAACTTTTCCCACAGTATCAGATTGCGTTATCAGTGCGATGCGAGAAGGTTTTACAGCAAATGATGGTAATTAAAAGTTTTTTGTGTAAGAGAATATGATGAATTTTAGAGTGTAGAATGACTGATAAGGGTCATAGAAACGTATCTGACTAATTATTTCGGCGAAAAGTTCAAAAAAATGTACACCATGACGAAAATAGATAGCTTTTAAATACACAAATCAACTCCCACATCCATAATCATACATTTTTCACCTTTTCTTGTCCAAAAATCATACATTCAACTAACAGTTTTTACAGGATTTGAAGGGTGATTTTTTGTTGATAGTAAAAATCGGCGCGCTATATCAACAACATGGCTAAAAGAAAAGCACCGCAAGCTAAAAGAGGCAAGAAAAGCCCTGAAGAGTTCAAAGACTTCTATAACTCCACTGTAAAGCTTGTATACGATCTTCGTGATGATTCTGGCGAAGTAGTTTTGGCTGATTCGTTCAAAAAACTCGTATCTAAGAAACAGTATCCAATGTATTATGATATCATTGAAAGTCCAATATCTTTACACGAAATTCAAAGAAACATTAACAAAAACACATATTCCACAACCGACACAACAGATTTTGTAGCCGACTTCAAGTTGATGTTAGATAATGCAGCTACTTTTAACGACCCTTCTTCCGCCATTGTTGATGATGCGACCAAGATTTATGAGTTTGTCAAGCAACAAAGTGCTCAATTTTCAGGCAATGAAGAGCCGGAAGTTCCTGCAACGTTGGCTGAAGCCGCAGAATCAACTATCAATGAAGTGATTGAACATGAATTTGAAGGATTGGGTAAAATTAGTGGACCTTTTGTTAGTGATGTCGATAAGCAAGAGTATCCAGATTACTTCAAAGTAGTGAAGAAACCTACTTCTTTTGATAAAGTTTTAAGAGATCTTGATGGGAAGATCATCAAGTCAGATGATTCAGCCGAGAATAATTTGAATAGATTACACGAAGCTGTTAAATTAATATTTACAAATGCTCAATTATATAATGATCCAGAATCTTTAATTCATCAAGATTCTATTAAATTAAACGACTATTTCAATGAAAAATTCGAGGAATTGAAGGCTAACTTTGCTGAAGTTGAACTACCTAAACCTAAGAAAATTAAAAAGGAAAAAACTCCTGCTAAACCAAGGGGCCGTAAGAAGAAAGTGGAAGTTGAAGAAGAAGAAGTCGAAGAAGAAAAATCTGAAGAAGATAATGAACCTGAAGAAGAGCCCCAAGAGGCTGACGAATCTTATGATGCAGAACAACAAGACGAATCTAAAGTCAAACTTGAGAGTGCTCCACCTTCAATAGCACCACCAGCTTTAGAATCAAACGTTATGGGTAAAACCGATACTTTAGGATCTTGTCAAGAAGTTTTCATCAAGAAAGCAACAGTATCATCATCAGTTAATACTGTGAGTCAGATTGCTAATAATGTTCAGGAATTCAACCATTATAGAACCACAGTTCCTGCAACAAGATATCAACACATAAAGGATTCATTATTTCCTAGACTACCACAAGATCATTTATCTACTTTATTTGAATACCAATTCCCTGCTAATGGTTACTATACTCAGTCATACACTGTTGTATTACCATCAGATTCATCTCCTTTTGTTACCCTTGATTTTAACTTGCATGATTACTTACAACTGTTGGATCGCCCTAATTTCACATCTCCTTCAAATGATGATTTTCAATGTAACTTATTCGTTAACGAAAATTCTATTGATAATTCAATTGAAGTTGAAGATTCTGATTATGGATTGAATTTACATTATGAAGTCAGATTAAGTTATGGATTGAATATCTTAACTTTTGAATGTAAAGTATCACCAAACGTAAGTAAGCAAATTAAGAAATCACAAGCACCAAAACCAGAACCAGAAGATATGGGTGGGAGACACACAAGACATCAAGTTCAACAATATAAACGTTCTTGGGAAGTTGAAAAATTAACTTTTTTCATTGTATCAAATAGTCTGTAAACGTTACAGACTTTATGTATTATTTACCAATACAAAAACTAGAAAAAACTACTCCTAATATTTCTTCAATTCCTATAGCTTCACCTGTAATCTTGCCAATTCCTTCCACCGATTGGCGTAAACCTTCGGTCGCAAGAACAATATCATCTTGGGACTTCCATTGATGGAATTGTTCAAACCCGTATAATACATCATTGATAAGAATATCTTTAGCTCTGTCTGAAATGGTAACTGGATCAGATTTATCTGTTGATGAAAGAGTCTTGAAGACTTTGGTAAGTTCTTTAACCAATTCATCTATTCCTGCACCAGTCTTACATGATAGTCCAAGTACTGGGACGTGAATAAGACTTTGAAGTTTTTGTCTTAACTTATCAGCCTCTGATTCAGCTAAATCTTGCTTATTTAAGACACCCAAAATACGAGGACCATCCAATTGTTTCAAATGGTGTAAGATTTCATCAGGATCTTCAGTGAAATTATAACCCACTGGCAAGACTACTAATACTAAATCACTTTCTAAAGATCTAGCTTTGGCTCTTCGTATCCCTTCAGTTTCAATTTCATCGGCTAAAGTAAGATTTCTTATCCCTGCAGTATCACCCATAACAACTTTATATCCATTTATATCCAATGGAATATCAATAGCGTCTCTAGTTGTTCCGGCAATACTACTCACAATTGCAGCATCTTTATTGGCAATTGAATTCAACAACGAAGATTTTCCAGCATTTGGAGGACCTAATAATGTCAATTTAATACCCTTCAAAAGTATATCTGACCTTTGTACTTTAATTAGAAATTGACCTATCTGTGACTGTAAACCATTAATATTCTCACTAACTTGATCGAATAATGCTGATATTTCATCAATATCATGATCTTCTCCAAAATCTATAACTGTAGTTAACAATGCAATGTTATTAAGAATATCCTGTCGCCAACTATAGAAAAGCTGTTTACTTTGACCCGTCATTGACGACAATGCTGCAACTCTTTGAGTCTCCGTATCGGCATCAATTGTTTCTCTTATTCCTTCCAATTCTGTCAAATCAAACCTGCCATTCAAAAAAGCCCGCCGTGAAAATTCTCCTTGTTCAGCGTATCGTATTAGTATATTATCAGCTGGATCATGTAAGTTTTTAATCTCGTTCAAAACTCCTTTGATTATAGCTACTCCTCCATGTACATGCAACTCTAGTAGATCTTCTCCCGTATAAGATTTAGGACCTTTGAAGAAAACCGTCAATGCTTCATCAAGTATCTTACCATTTTCTGGAGATTTTAACCTTCGAACTGATGTTTTACGATGCTGTGGAGGAACGGTTGTTTGTGTGAGTTTATTATAAATATATGAGGAATGTGAACCTGAAATCCGGATAACCCCTATAGCAGATCTACTAAGTGAAGTAGAAAGTGCATATATGGTAGGTAAGTGAGACTTGTAACTGTAATGTCGAACACTTGGAGTCCGAAACAAATATTTAGTTAACATTTTGCAGCATTTCTCATCGCGAAAACTGAAGCAATGATGATGATGATGATGCTGCTAGAATCAGAGATACTAAGATCTACACAGAGATTGAGAGTTTCTAAATACTTTTACACAATTAATAGCACCACATATAGTATACGGAATTTTTCCAGCACTCGAAAAAGATTTCATGAAAACCCATTGGGGCTCCCAAAGAAAGATGGAGGACCTCGTATGGCTAAAGGATTACCAATCAAGCAAAGAATACCCAATGTAGATAAGATCGTATTAGTAGCATCAGGGAAAGGAGGAGTAGGAAAATCGACAGTTTCGGTGAATCTTGCTATGGGATTAAAACAATTGGGGAAAAAGGTGGGCCTTCTTGATGCTGATTTATTCGGTCCTTCAGTGCCAAAACTTCTAAATCTTTCAGGAGAACCAAGACTCTCGGAAAATGGAAAATTGTACCCACTTTCAAACTATGGATTGCAATCTATGTCGATGGGGTATTTGATAGAACCTGAAAATCCTGTTGTGTGGAGAGGACTAATGGTGATGAAAGCATTACAACAACTATTGTATGAAGTAGAATGGTCTAAATTGGATTATTTGGTGATAGATATGCCTCCTGGAACTGGAGATACACAATTAACCATTAGTCAGCAACTTAAAGTAGACGGAGCTGTGATTGTAAGTACACCTCAAGATATTGCATTGATTGACGCAGTTAAAGGAATTTCAATGTTTGAAAAAGTTAAAATCCCTATTCTTGGATTGGTACAAAATATGAGTTATTTCTTATGTCCTAACTGTAATCATGAATCACATATATTTGGGAATGAAGGTGCTATAAAGAAAGCTAAGGAAAGAAATATCGATGTTTTAGGTTCAATTCCTTTGAATGAAACTATATGCGAACTGGCAGATAATGGTAAGCCCATAGTTCTTGATACTGAATCACAAGTATCCCAGCTTTACACTGATATAGCTCGAAATGTTATTAATAAGTTAGAATCTTGAGGATTTTACACAATAGGTTTTGTGAATGGCTGCGAAATTTACAAATGGTTATAAGTTTACTATTAACGATGAGATTATTATTGTTGGTAATATTATGGCTGCTGTATTGTATGGCTATGGCTCAGGTTGGAGATTTCCAAATATCAAATTATACAGTTCAAGGAAGAAATATAGTTAATGCTGTGGATTTTTTCACTAATAAAAATATCGTCAATGCTGTTGATGTCAATGTCCCTTCAAATAGTTTTATTCAAGAGTCTTCAAAATCTCCAGTTTCAGATATTTCCATTCCAGATCCATCCCTTTACAGACCGAAACCTACAAAGATCGTTTCAGTTCCTGTAATGACAGTTACAGCCAATCCAACCCATACAGTTAAAGTGTTCCAGACGGTTACTCAAATAGTAACATATTCCACTACTGAATTTGCGTTTGAAACTTCAACAGAAGTATATTCAGCTACTACAGAATCTATAAGAACATTAATTGAAACTGTTTCAGTTCCAGATGATTCTCTCAAGCAAAAGGTATCTTATCTTGAAGAGAAATTACACCAACTTATCAGTAGATCACAAGAACAAGCCACTAAATCAACAATCTTCCCAGTATCTTCACCAACCCATAATATTAAGGAACCAACTCCTAAAGTCAAAGAAAATGCTCATCAAGTGAAAGAAAGCAGCCATGAGAATCACGGGATAAAAGCAAAAGATATTATGAATATGAAACCTTTACCATATAAATTATCAGTAGAACCCCAATTCCAGAATCATAAAGAATATGCACCAGCTAAGAGTTTCGTCTACGCCAAACCCAAGTTCCATTACAACAACAGACATTTCAAGGCGAACTCATCAAAGACGAACACTTTAAAGAATGAAAATGCTCCAGAAATAAGAACAGTTAAGTACCAAGCAAACATTGCAAATGTCTATACTGACTCAAAGAAACCAGCTGCAACTAAAACTCCAGAGTCAGCAATTTCTGAGGTTCCGGAACCTGAATATATCTACGAATACGAAGAGGTTCCAGAAGAAATGCAAGACGAAAAAGATACAGAAAAAGGACCTTTCAAGACATTTAAATCTCAAGCAGAATTGACTGAATCCTATAGAAAACAACAAGACAAACCTAAAAGTCCTACATCACCTGGAAATTCTACAGCCCCTAAAAGCTTTTCAATTCCTATTAAATTCACACCTAAGAACAGTACAAAATCCACCCACAGTCAAAGACACGTGGATCATAAAAAGCCAGAAAAACATTTTGATTTTGGAATATTTAAATTCATGACTTCAGGAACTTGTAGGAAATCAACAAGTATATTTTGGTTAACATTCGTCAGTTTTAGTTATATAATAATTATATAAGCCTGCGTAAAAGATCATCGCGCTTTAATAAACAAGGATTTAGGTTGTTGATTTAGATTACAACCGAGTTGACAGACAGATTAAAAGCTCGTATATAAACTCAGGATGTCAGCGCCTCTAACGCCTCAAAGAACAAATATTGGCACACCTAAATCGATGAAAAGAAGAACTATTTTAAAGCTAGATGAATCATACATTGAAGAAGACGACGAGACTTATGTATATAATGAGACTATAGAAGAAGATATTTCAGATGAAGAGACTTCGGATGAACAGATTTCAGATGACGAGATACTGGATGATACAGAGGATTTAGAATCACCTGAAGATGTTATTGAGATCATTCCTAAAAATCAACATATCGGCAAAATTCGTCAGTTTCTTTTCAAGCACGAGGTCATTAGAAAAGCATTACATTCTTCTATTGGATTCCTTACTTTATGGTTCTATGCCATAGGAGCAGATCACAGACAGTTTGTGCTACCACTTAGTGCTTTACTTGTTGTTATATTTGCTAATGATTATATCAGATTTCAGAATCCTCACCTTAATAAAGTCATTGTTCAACATATGTGGTTTTTAATTAGAGAAAATGAAATTAATCAGTATAATGGAATCTTGTATTATATAGCAGGGTTGATTATGGTGCTTGCTATATTACCTAAAGATATCTCATTGATGAGTATATTATTTGTTAGTTGGGCAGATACTGCTGCATCTACTTTCGGTAGACTTTACGGGAAATATACTTTCCAAATATCAAAGGGTAAATCATTTGCAGGAGCATTAGCGAGTTTCATTGCTGGTGTATTAAGTTGTTTCCTTTTATACGGATACTTCATCCCAGCTTATGATGTTAATAAGCCTGACGATATTTTATGGTCAGCTTCAACTTCAAGATTAAGCTTGACAGTATATGCAATTGTTTGTGGATTTATTGCTAGTTTTTCTGAATTTATCAATTTATTTAACCTTGACGATAATTTCACCATCCCTGTGTTGAGTGGTTACTTACTTTATGGATTAGTAAAGTTAGTACAGATATAGAGAATTATAGAATTTTTAATAAGTATATTCTAATTTGTACTTGATTTCCATTTCTGGAATTCATCGTAGTCAATTGAATGCTTTAACCCTTCGTATGTCTCCAACAGAAGCCATCCTTCTTTAATGCCCTTTTTATAAAACTCTACTACTTTAGATTTACTCACACTATAATCAGCTTTCCTCACTAAATACCATAATGTAGTTTCATGATCCCATTCCTGTTCTTTGGCTACACTTGGCAAGAAAGTACCCGAATAATATTCCCCATCTAATTCAAAAGTTAATCTTAAGCCGTGTTCTCCAATAGTCCATTTCAAAGGGTCCAGAATTGATTTGAAATTACTTAAAAGAGTCACATCACAGGAAAGATGGGGGAATTCTGCTTTGGAAATCGGCGGGAATCTAGGGTCTTTGAATGCTGCTGTAATTGCAAACTTTTTAACTCCTGAAGTTAATTGTTGGTCTTGAAATGTTCCAATGCATCCTCTTAAGTCATGGTTTTTATCCCAAGTCACGAAAAGCGGAGCTTTTGAAGGGAATTGATTGAGATTTTCACCAACACCTGAAAGTACTGACGTTAACCCCGTAGGTTCCTCCTTGTTTAACTCGGCATACAATGCATCAAATGCATACAAACACAATCCTTTAGACATATTGGGTTAAGAGAAACTGCTGCGATCCTTATCATAACGGGTCGTGTATTTTATTAAATACTCTAATGCTGCAAAAATCTTCTATACATATATATAATCACCACGGTTGTTTATGTCAGTTTTAAAGCCAAAGTTTCTAGGAAGACGATGGATGACGTTTCTAGCTAATCCTACAAACTTAAGACTATGACATATTTGTGATCTATTCATAAATGATACATCAGCTAAAAGATTGCCAGACAAGTCTAAGTTTGTAAGTTTGCAGCAACGGGAAAGATTCAAATCAAATGAAGTTATATCGTTATTAGACAAATCCAAGTACTTCAAGTTAGGTAATGTATCTGCTTTGAAATTATCTTTGCTAAGAACACATAACATATTATGAGATAAATTAATAGTCTCTAATGAATCGGGGAAATTTATCTTTGATAAATCAGAATCAGACAATCCTGTAAATGATAAATCTAGATGTTTTAAAGTTTCAGGAAGTTCCACATAACCTTGACATTCGTATTTTAAGCATCTTATATTCAAATGTGCAACTTTCATATTTTTCGATAAAACTACATCGACTTGTTTATGGAGTCGGGCAAATAATTCTATTACTGGACTTAAACTGTCATCTTGTATTGCTAAAACATAGGTACATTTCAGCATGAATAATTGGGGGAGTATAACTTCAGTAAACATTCTGTTATATTCATCTATTATAACAGTTTTTGGACTTATCATAATATCATTTTTAACTAAATGGTGCAACTCATTATTATCTATTGAAGATACGACAAGAATCGGTTGAGAATACTTAACGTAAACAAATATCAGGTAATATTGAGGGAAAAGTCGGATCAAAGTATCGACGTCTTGAGTATTCAAATACTTTAAACACTCGACGATTACTTCAATAGGAAGGTCTAGTAGTTCCATGGAAATGCAGGATTTCAAAAGGGCTTTATATGCCTATAACTACTATACTTTTGCAGCAATTAAATTTAATGGTTATCAGAGCGAATACGTTTTTTTATATGTATCGGGTGTTCATCTTATCTAATATACGCATGCTTCTTCGTAATGTTTCCGAGAATGGTGACAATATTTATTTGTCTTCGGTGATAGAGTCAACTATTCTTGAGATTTGTCAGCTGCTTAAAAATCGTTTTTATGCTCCACATTTTTCTTTTTCACCTAACCGAATTTATCCGCCAAGAACCCGTTTTCTTTTCTCTATTTATCTGCTTCACCATGTCATGCATTGAAACTAATTTGAATCAATTCAACAGATTTTAATAGGTTTTGATCGAGACACGACTTATTCGTATACGTTGATACGCAAGGTTGTTATCGCGATGATTATCTGCTGACTATGGGAGTGTGTTTGTCGTGTTTGAACAATACGGCCGAGGAAGATGAGTTTAATGAAAGGTCATCTCTATTGAGGCATCAAGATTTTTATTCAGATGATCATTTACAAGAAGAGCTTCTAAAGAAACAACAAAGACAACAAGAATTAAATAATTTAGTTTCCCAAGTATCGGACAATTTAATAGATGTTAGTTCATTTCTTAACTCGACAGGTGTTGCAGCTAATGGGACTACAAACACGAATAGCGGAGGTGCGGTGATTGAAAAGCAATATCCATTTTATTTGTCCAAGATTGATAAAGATAAGATAGAAAGGGAAGTAGGAACCTTAGACGAAACTACAAAGAATGATTGTAAAATTACTAATAATGAAAGTTTGTATTTGAAATTTTAATATATGATAGATTAATGTTACTGTTTTTATCTGATGGTTTTTAGTGTTATTATTTAGATGCATGTTGCTAATGTTTCTAGTCTTGTGACTTGACTTAAGCCATGTTCCTGAATGTACAACTAGATTCCTAAATTAACTAGAGGTAACTAGTTAAGGGTAACTAGTTAAGGATACTGCTCAATATGGCTTCTGTTAGATATCAGTTTTGGCTGATGGGAAATAGCCCTTAGTTAGAAAGAGAGGTTGCTGAAGATGTACTTGTTCGTTTTACTAAGTCTGCATGAATTGTTTAGCTTAAAATCACAGGAGTTGGGACCAACGAAACAGGGATTGGATCAAATCATTAGGAGCCGAATGACAATCAATGTTGAACAAGATGCAACTGACAACTCTTATTTCTTGTTCTTTAAGCTAATTGTGGTTGCCTATTCGATGTACAAATACAAGAAGGCATTGGATTTAAGTAAACACCCATTTGTTTAACTGGGAGACACTGTCGTCTATAATGAACCAATACCTGTCAGTTCCTGACTAGAGGAGCCTTCTCTAAGAATCTGTTGTCTTTAAAACATAATCTTCAGGTGTGCATCCTTTTTGACTGAAATTACTTTCAATTCAGCTAAGAAAAGATTGCCAAGCTGAACAATCATTGTCCAAGTCTGAAGGCTCCTTAGCTATTGCAGTTAAATAAAGTAATTGCAGGTAAAAAGGAGAAATTAAAGAGAAAATCAAGGAGATTCCGTAAGCCTTGTTAATACTTCAATCTACTAAGCCATAATTATACAATAAAACTCCCGAATATAACTCCCGAATTAACCAGCAAATGCTAATTACAGTTTTCTCCTATCTGTTAAATGCAGATTAATAGCTTAAATTAAAGTAGTTCATTGTTTTAAGGTATTTCACACATGTTTCCCGTGTATTTGTTGGGTATGCATAAAACTACACAAAACGCTTGCAATTACTTTGAATTACAATAACAGGATTGGCAAGATAACCAAAGAAGAAAATAAGATGCAGTTTACTATTGTATTATACTTTGCTAATAGTTTAATTCAGTACGCCGTGGTTGGCATTCCAATGCATCTCCTGAATGTACAGCAAAATCTTATAAATAAACTATGCTGGTAATTAATGTACTAATTCAGTATAAATATATTGAATTTAGTCAAATAAATAGATTTAGTTAAGTTAGTCAAGATTAGCCAACAACTAATAAAATAAACCAAAAGGTTTTAACAGTTTGGCGTCGGTTGTGCTCTGTTTATCATTACGATACTCTAAGCCTTTGTTAGTTATGAACAAATAGCAATAGTTTTCCCCGGATACTTTCAATTCTAGAAGTAATAAATCTACGAGGCATGATTGGATAAAGTTTCAGTTACTTGTCAGTGAAACAAAAGCTAAATCCGTTTAAAGTTTAAAGTTAAATTCGATTATCTAAACGTTATATAAGCTTGATCCGATGATACTCCCCACCTTTATTTTTATCAAAAGTCTATTTGATTCTGCTGCAAAAATATCTTGCAGACTTGCTTGTATAATATCCAACATGAAATTCAGATTCTACACTCTACTAGTATTACCCCTCATATACTCTACATCTAAAACTACAACTAAAATTTTACTATGTAAAAATAGCTTCCTAAAAATTCCTAACTCCTAAAACTGCTAAAGTCTAACATCCATTAGATAACGCCTTATCTAATCCAGCCAAAGAGCTTAGTGGTAATGGAAATATGACGGCAAGTTTGCCTGCGTCACAGTACGTGAGTTGCGCTCGCTGACGAAATGTGGGGAACCTCAATTTAACCATGGATCCGAGTATAGTTTTGCTCATCTCCACATTTACAGTGAAATTTATGCAGAGAAGGTTCTCACTATCTGCCTAATTGCTTAGTTAATTACTTAACGTTAGTTGTCGAGAAATACAATAGTAGTGTTGATCTCTTATGTCCTATCTCCTCCTTATTTTAGTTTGCCCGGTTTTTAACATTTTTGCTATCGTATAAATTAAATTATTACTTCAATCGGTATCGGATTATAGATTATCGATTTCAAAACTCCGTACAATCCTCTTTCAAGTTACAAAACCTTGTAGTGCTTGGCTGGAATGGATGATCATATCAATTTAGGGACGTGCGTGTCTGCCCATTTCCTAATTGGGCAGTCGCTTCACGGAGACTCATGCACGTTTCGGACAACAGTTTTGCCATCGCACGCAAAAAAGAAAGCACCGAGCTCAGGGAAAAAGGTTTAAATACTGGTTCAACCCCATAGGTTGCCCCTGATATCGTTCATTAATTTAACTATATTCGACAATAAAGTCATTAGTTGTATTTTAGTTATAAATTTATATTATTGTGGGATCGTGTAATTTTATTTATTATTTATTTTTATTTCGTTTAAAATTTAACAGAGGTTAGGGTTATATATTACTTGTATCAAATATGAATAATCTTGATGATTTAGAATTTTACAATAATTTTTCTTTGGATATGGTATCCACTGATATGAATTTTGAACAAGCTTATAATATGTATAATAATTTACAGCAAGAAAATGCTTTAAATGCTGTTGAAAATTTACAAAAAATTCAAAGTGAATCACTTTTTCCAAATAATCAAGTTCAAAATCATGATCCAAAAAAATTAGAAACTTCAAAGGAAGGAGATGATGAAAGTAGTGAAGAAAGTGAAGATGAATTTGATAAATTTTTCAGTAATACGGAATCTAATGCTTTAGAAAAATTTTTAGATAATTTGGCTAACCCAAATAGTTCAACTAATCCATTAGATTTATATAATAATTATCACCTGAATTACAATTATAATTTTAATTTTAAACCAAAAGAAGAGAAAAAGAATCCTTTTAAACCTTCATTCACACATCATGATGGTTTGCCATCACTTCATCAACCTGATTTCACAAATGCCTTCAGTCATCCACCATCTGAAATGTCAAATAATTTTAATAAACTGGAAGATGGTGAAGTAACGCAGTTACCAACACCTGAATCTAGGCAATCATCAATTGATGAGGACCTTGATGGTTCACCAATGATGAAAAAACGCAAGAGAAGTACCTCAAAACCATTATTAACTGTGGAACAAAAAAGATTAAATCATTCCCATAGTGAACAAAAAAGAAGACAATTATGTAAATTAGCTTATGAAAGATGTTTAAGACTTATAACGAATTTTGACACATACTGTAAAAACCCACCAGTGAATAAAAAATCAAAGAGAAAACAATTTAATAAAGATGGTTTACCAAATTTGTCAAAATTTTGTGCTTTGTCGAAGATATCTAATGAGATTATAAAAATTCAATCCAAGAATGATGGATTAAAACAATTATTAAGTTGAACTTAAATTAATGAATAACGAATTATATTTACCTATTTTTCTTACCCTAATTTGCCCTTTTGCCTATTCTATTTCTAGCCTCTCTAATTCCGCTTAAAAAATATTCCCCACAGCCTATTCGTTCGAAGGGAAATGTATCTATTGCATTGTGTAGAACCCGGCCTATGCGTCCGCGGAGCTCACAACAAGCAATCTTGAATGCACAATAGCTTAAGGATGATCGTTCAAAATACTAATAGTTATCAAGCAATATAATAAAAATATTAGGGGTTGCAATAAGTAATAGCAATGCTAAATTAAAATAATAGGGTTCTGGTTCCCATTTAGGTTAATTAACTTGTAAAATAAATTAACCCCGTCTCGTATTTCTGCTAAAAATAAATGAATTTCTTGACTCAAACCGATGAGCTCAGGAATGTACATGAAGTCCGCTAAGGATTTTGATGATCTAATTCCCAATTGAGCGTCTCCTATTTTTTGCCAATTTTGTCAATTTATCTGTATTAGGCTGCCTAAGAACTTTTATACATATAATTACTACGTAATTATTATTACGTATTACTACGTGTTAGAACCATTTAATAATTATATTAGTTAAACCCTTTGTCTTAACCCCTCTTGATAAACCCTAATTGGTTGGTTAAGGCACTTTACATATCTTTAGTCTTTCACTTTCTTTGATCTTTCATCTTACAACGATTAAATAGCTCTCTTCAAATGATAACTAGGTAGAGCTCCGCAGAAATTGGAAATTCTCAACACCGCGTTATGATTGGAACCATAGACCAAAATAATACGCTATCCAAGCTTCATCCACCTGAATTACCAGTAAATACCCTTTCTCCCAGCCATGAAATTTACCTGGCAAGAACTTCCTTTTATTATGTTTATGTCATTAATTGGCTTTATAACTATAAAGGATTCCTCAGACTTAGTAGTGAATATTTCGATATTGAACTTTTCGAAATGGAATTATTAAATCTTTTCAATCCTCCTCCTTTAGATGAAAGTGTTATGTTCATAAATAAACTTAAACTCCTGATCATTAATCAAGTAACTAATTCTTCAACCAAATTCGAAGTCCATGATTTTGATCTAGTTATTAAGAAATTATTTCTCAATACTCCATTAGGTCTGTTGGAATCTTCGATTACTTTTGATGGCTTATCACTTCACGATAAGTTTGAAATCCTTTACGTGATTTTAGACTATTTTTCAACGTTATCGACTTTCAGACACTTTTTAGAAAGACTTGAAGACCTGGATTTGCACTTTAATATTTTGAAAACTTCAGTAACGAAAAATAAACGAGAAGATTGGTTATTATTATTTGGTGATTCAAAAGTATATAAAAGAACTACAACATATCCAAGTTTATCTATCCCCAAATTACGTAAAGATTCACCTGAAGATCCTGAATCTTATTTCGTTAATCAATTCGATATCTCATTATCTGAGATTAAATTTGAAATTGAATTGTGGTCTTTGAATGATTACGATACTTTTATTAAAGACAAGAAAGCTGTATCTAATTTCAAAGTATTCAAGACCAATGATTTCCAATCTAATTTACTTAATTTAGAAATGAAAAAGAGAAGAATAATTCAAAATAAACGTAAAGAATATCAATTAATTAATTTAATGGCTACGAGAAAGAAATCTTCAAGATTAGAAGCCAAAGAAAAACAGAAACAATTAGAAGTTGAAGATAGAAAATTAAGAAAAGAAACAGAATTCAGATTATCTATGGAATTAGATAAAATATCAAAACCTTTAAATTATGATACTAATAAGTTAACAAGAGAAGATAGATTGAAGTTCAGAAAATTAAATAATAATTATAGAAAACAGGCATCTGAAACTCCAATTGAAAGTCAACCTGAAACCACTCCATCAATAGTTCAAACACCGGATTTCGAAACAAGAGAAAATACAGAAGAACCACCTCAAATTATATATGACACTACAGCAGCAGTAGTAACAACTGATGGACAATAATTGGTGGATAATAATTGACGGGGCGATAGTATATAATTAAAATATGTAATTTATATAAAAAATAAGATTATAATTTCAACTCATTTAATATTTGACTAGCTAAAGTTTTATAATTCCAGGTGTTACCCAATAATTTCTTAAATTGAACACCGTACAATCCAACTAATGGGAATTTGACAACATGAATTTCGAATTTCAATGGTGATTTCTTAATTTTCAATGATTTAGATCTTTGATGTTCTAATCTTGATGATAACATATCAGATCCACCACCAATCATTAAATTACCAACTGAATCAACTGAATCGTCTTCAGTATAAAGTTTTAAATCATCATAATAATCACCATTTTCTCCATCATCATCAAACTCTTCGCCATATAACAGTTTATTAATTCTAGCTGCTGCTGGAGTATTAGGTGGCATTAATATTTGAGTCTGAGATCCATTCTTTCTTCTATAAGAACCTAAAATCGAGTTGCCCAATGAAAACTTTCTGCGATGTGTATAACCACCACTTCCAACACTACTGATGGAATTAGACGGTCTATGCTGTCTTGGGGTAGAAAGGCTAGTTTGTAAATGTAATGAAGGTTTTCTACTTGGACCTCTTGATGTATTGGTCGAAAGTGCAGTATCTTGTTCATCAGGTTTTTCACTTGATGATGTTGTAAATGCATCTCCATATAATTTCTCTTCTTCATCTTCAAATTGATTATTAATATCATTAGAATTGAATGTTGTTAAAGTTTCTTCATTTTGAAGTGAAGGACTATGGGCACATACAAATCCTCCTTTAACTTCTTGGAATTTAACTCCTAATCTAGTTAAAACATTAATAATGCTATATCTAATAACAGGTAATTGTTTTGTCGAAGTAGTTTGTACACTGAAGAAACCTTTGAGGAACAAAGTCTTTGGATATTCAATTGACGGCATACTATTAGGTTTAGCTTTATTAAATTGATCAATAATTTCATCTTCAGTTAATTGAGGAATTTCTGGATATTGTATATCTTCCTCATCTAACATGATATCATCAAAGAATCCATCATAAACTTCTCCTTCTTCACCATGAGAAGTTTTAGTAACCATTTCATCGCTATTTTGAGAAGCCAAGTTATTAGGTAACGGAGGATGTTGTGGTGCTCTACGTCCGCTTTGACTATCTTTTCTGACATGTCCTCCCAAAGATTTAGATCTAGCAGTTGGATGTAACTTCCTTCCAGAAACAGTGGTAACGTTTGATGGAGAAACGATTTGGTTAGTCTCTGCATCAATATTAGGTAATGGTGGTAAGTATTCAACAGGAACAAAGCCATGCTTACCATTGGTGGCATTAATAGATGTTGATCTAGAATGTGGTTTGTTCTTAACAATAGGCTTGGCAGTAGCAGAAGGTGATTGTTGTTGTTGCTGTTGTTGAAGTTGTGGCTGCTGTTGTTGTTGAAGTTGTTGCTGTTGCTGCTGTTGTTTTTGTTGCTGTTGTTTCTGTTGTTGTTGTTTATCAACAACATCAAGTCTCGAACCTCTGGAATCTGACTTCTCTTTGGCAGTAACTTTCATACTTACACCACGACGTACCATTGGATCTTTCTTAGAAGGAGAATCATAATCAGGAGTAGACTGTTTGGATGCAGTATCGGGAGTTCTAGTAGGTGATAATGATCCTTTTTGTTTCTTGGACGATAATCTTCTAAAGATAGAATTGATGCCTTTGCTTGGATCCAAAGAATCTGGTGATGGGCTTGGTTGTTGTTGTTCAGGAGGAGCATTAAGTTGATTGTTACCAGAAGGACCTGAAGAAAACGATGTTGGTTTGTGAGTATAAGCTTGTTCGGGATAAGTAATTGGTGGAATGCTTGTTGGTTGAGTAACAATAATATCTTGAGGTTTTTCAATATGTTGAGTTTGAACATCTGATTGATCTTGAGGAGTTGATGCTGGAACTTGGGTTTGTACTTGAGCAGCTTGAGCTTGAATTTCAGCTTGCCTTAATTTTTCTTCTTGTTGACGTTGTTCAACTTGTTGTAATTGAGCTTTAACCATTTCTTCTTTAGCCTTCTTACGCTTCTTCATTTCATCAACCAAATAATAAATTGAAACTAAAGGATGGAATCCACCGGTTGGATCTGGTAATATATGAGCATTAGATGCAGAACCATATTCACGACCTTGTTCAATAATTTTATACCAATTTTCAGAACTCATTTGATATTCAACACTTCCAACAACCGAATGTAATTCTTCAGAAATTGAATCAACATTACCTAAATCAAATGATGCAATTGATTTAATTATTTCTTGATCTAAAGGTAATCTTAAAGGTATACGTTTTGGAATATGACCAGATATAATATATTCGTAACCTTTATTCATCCAAGGATGATTCATAACTTCATATAAAGTAGCTCTTTTAGTTGGATCAACATTTAACATTCTTGATAATAATGACACACATTCTTTACTTAAAAAAGAAGGATATTCAACATTTGCCTTTTTAATTTTTTCATGCAAAACAGAAACTGATTGATCATCAAATGGGACTTTACCACAAACTAAAACATATAAAACAACACCAAACGACCAAACATCAACTTCAGGTCCAATATATGGTTTAGCACTTAATAATTCAGGAGCAGCAAAATAAAGTGAACCACAATAAGTTTTCAATAAAGATTTTGGAGAATATAAATTTGATAAACCAAAATCAATAATTTTAATATCACCCTTTTGATTAATCATAATATTTTCAATTTTTAAATCACGATGGACTACATTATTACGATGACAATAATCCAAAGCTGATGCAATACCTCTAGCAAATTTTCTTGCATGTTTTTCTTTTAAAGAACCATGAGCAACTATATAATCCAACATTTGACCACCTTCAACGTATTCAAATAACATATAATAATGATTAGTCATTGGGACAATTTCATATAAACGACAAATAAAAGGATGATAAAGTAATCTACCTAAAGAACCTTCTCTAGTAGTACGTTTATCTCTAGCAATTTCTTTTTCAAATTCTTTTTGTCTTTGATTTGCTTCTTGTTGAGATGTTGGAGGAGGGTCTTCAGCATGAGCTCTTTGATATAATTTAGCAGCTCTTGGAACAATTTTAACTGCACAAATTTCACCAGTTGAATTATGTTGAGCAAGTTTAACTTTACCCATGGAACCAGCTCCAATGGTTTTAATGAAATCCCAATCACCAATAGACTTTCTATGGAATGGTTGTTGGCCTTGTTGTTGATCATGAGCAGTTCCTTGTTTGTGCTGTTGTTGATGATGATTATGATGTTGATGATGCAGGGATTTTTTAGAAACTTTTGAATCAAGGGTGCTATTATTTTCCATATTAGATGAAATAGCTACAGGAGGTAATAACTCATTAGGATTCCCGTTAGCTCCATGAGCAATGTCAGCAGCTGGCGGTTGTGGTTGATTTATATTTTTTTGATTTTGAGAAGGTTGTCTAGTAACAGGAGTAATTGGAGTATTTTGAGAAGGAGCTCTTCTATGCATAGGTGTTTGAGGGTTAAGTGAATTATTATCAAACCCCAGTTGCTGGGAGCTAGGATTTCTTGAATGAGATCTATAATTATGAGGAAATTCTTCATTTTGTTTAGGAGTTGGTGAAAAACTTGTATCCATAACATTTACATCATTTCTTGAATTTTTCATACTCCCACTAACACTTCTTAACATTCTTGGTGTAGCAGGTTGACCAGGATGACCAGCAAGTATTTGACTTGAATTTGAACCATTTCGACTCGAACTTGGCTGATGATCGTATTCAGCCCTTCGATGATCAAAATTTTGGTTGTTCATTATGCTAATTAAATCAAATTCACTATTATAAATAAAACAACTATTTTATAAATTAACTAATATTACCTTTTATTAAAGCAATTAAAATCAATATGAATTAATAAAATGATAAATTGTTTGTTGGCGCTTAATCGCTTTAACTCAGAATTACTTGTTTTTTTCCGGGAAAAAAGCTGGCAACTTTATAAGGGGAGAATTGTGACGTGTAATCCCACGATGCACAGAATCAACGGGTCTTAACTTAACCTTTTGATAATTCACCAACTAATAGTAATTGATCACTGTAATACCAATGATGGTAATCCTTGTCGATTATCAAGATGCGGGTTTGAAACGTCGTGCGACGACCAAGGGTTGTAAATGATGAAGATAATTAAGAAAAATGCTAGGCTGTGTCGTTAATAACTAAGCGGTACACAGTTGTTATAATGATAAACTGATTTTATATGTGACAAAATGATTTAACTTTTATCTAAAGTAAAATTACAAAATCTAATACGTAATGCTAAAGAAAAGTAGAGAATACGTGCAATAAATAGATTCTATTGTTAAAAGTTGATCGGCAGCAAGTGTGCAGCAATGTAAGGGGCCAAATGACTTTTTTTAGATTGTAAACAAGCGATCTTCATCCATGTAAGGAACTTAAATAACAATAGAATGCATTCATTGCTATTCGCAACATTGGAATCATATGGTAATTTATATTTGATTCTATGACTAAACTAGTGTTTAATTAACTGATTAAGTAAACTGATGTTTAACTAATGTTTATGGTGCTTTAAATGGGTTTGATATTCCCAAGTGTAACCTAAAACAAGGACAGCAATTGCCAAGTGAACTAATGGTTTACCAGAAGCATTATCACCTTCAAAATAAGCAGCTTTATATCTAGCTAATGGAGTGACTGGTTTTTTAGCAACTGGTGCTGGACCAGTTGGTAATTTCTTATAGAAAGAAACAACTTCAGCCATTCTTTTGGCATTTGGGTTGGATCCAATGTTCTATTGTTAGTATTATTGACTCTCGACAGTATTATTGGCCAATTGGATCGAAGGATTGATTCAATTGAACAATGAAGTTATCGGATCCCATAGATAGCTCCTTATTCTTGCTCCTTCTTGTATTCTTACTTAATTCTATTTCTTCTTAATTATATCTTCAATCTCAATTATGATGGCCGATATAGGCCGAACAATTCATTTAAAACACGGGGAAAAAAACTTCAGGGATCCTCTACTATCATAAATCTCATATTTGTACATACCTTTGCCGAAGCAATCTTTGGAGGAATCAAAGTTGACAATTGTCTTCTGATCACAAACATCGTTATTGGAAAACTTTTCCGGACGACGAAAAACGAAATAATTGGTCGAGCGCGCGATCACGATTATGGTCATGTGAGTAAAGTGATTGTAGATGGTATTATGGTATATATCGATAAGTTGGAACCAAGGAGTTACGGTGATTTGTTCATAGGGAATTGGCTTACTTTATATACGTTTTTTTAAAAGAGGGGATGAAAATCGGTACACTATGGTCATAATACTGATTATATTCAATATTCTTGGTGTGTTAACTGTTGCTGGCCATATTGACACCAGAAACAGCAGTTCCAGAAACAGCAGTACCAGAAACCATACAAGGGAATGACAATGATGATAATGTCATTATCATTCCGAGAACTCCAGATGTTAGATCAAGAAATCAGCCCCAAATATAATGCTACAATAGATTATTGGAAGTAGAACATGAACTCACTAAATGGTGATTGCAAATTATGATACATATCTGATAAATACCATTAAAAGAACACCTAACAACCTGACAAGATTAATCCAATCAAATTACCGACTTAGCTAGATAATACATAGAAGTTTCGGCTGAAACTTTGAATAAAAAGTAATCGATTTGCATATATTACAGTTATACCTTACTTATGTACAAAACTAAATGTTAGTAACTTTTCGATCTGACTAATGCACCTAGTGCATAACGAAATACGTACCATTGTTGCCTCTTATAAATACATCGCCATATTTGGCACTGACAGCTCCATTAACATATTCAGCAGCAGAATCCATCACAATATTCATAAACCCATCGATGCTTTGCAATTTCCCCACGTATGACACTCCGTTATGTAATTTGACACTCACGTCTGTGCCTAATATCTCACTTAAGAATACAGATGGACCTGTTTTCACTTTTTCTTCTGACATTACTGTTGGTTTATAGTATAAAATCAGTGCGAATTATCACCAATAAACTGTCCGGGTAAGACTTGGTTTACCAGCTTAATATTAAATTTATCTATATAATCAGCAGATTAAGGATAAATTCGATGGAAGACGAATTATAGTTTTTATATTATCAATATTTTTTTCAGTTTTCTCCATCGATTGTTACTTAAAACTTCATCAACTAAATCGCATTATCGACTCCGATATCGTTCATGATACGAAATATTAGATTGTTTTCCCAATCTGCTTCAAGATTTATTCCAACTTATAAAGTAGCAGTGGTAGGAACGGGTCCTGCTGGTTTCTATACAGCTTATCATGTGCTATCCAAGGCTCCAAAAGACAAATTCAAAGTTCAGCTAGATTTCTTTGAAAGACTACCAGCACCTTTTGGATTAAGCAGATATGGTGTGGCACCAGATCATCCTGAAGTTAAGAATTGTGAAGAATATATGAGAGATACAATGGCAGACTATCCAGATTCAGTTAGATTTTTCGGTAATGTAGAAATAGGGAAAGATATTTCATTAAATCAACTAGAATCAAATTATCATTCGATTTGCTTAGCTTATGGATGTATCTCTGGTGATAATACCTTAAATATTCCAGGATCGGATTCTCCAAATGTAATTTCAGCTCGTCAATTTGTTAATTGGTACAATGGGCATCCAGATTTCTATAAACCAGGATCTAAATTTAAACCTCCAGAATTAGATAAAGTTAAAGATGTTACTATAATTGGTAATGGTAATGTTGCATTAGATGTGGCTAGAGTCTTATTGGCTGATCCGAAATCACATTGGCGTTCTACCGATATGACAGAAGAAGCCATTGAACTTTTACTGAAGTCTACGGTTTCTAATGTTAATATAGTTGCGAGAAGAGGTGTTCTTGAATCAGCATTTACTACTAAAGAAATTAGAGAATTACTTGAATTGAACAACACTGGCAAAGTGAAATTTATTCCTATTGAAGATCATGTATGGAACGATTTTGAACCAACAATTAAATCATTGCCTAGAATTGATAAACGTAAAGCCACTACGATTCAGAAATATATGGGTGCCAAAGATCCAGTTAATCCTGAAAAGACTTGGAGTTTATACTACTTAAAGACTCCACAAGAATTTGTTACTGAAGGTGGTAAATTAATCAAAACTGTTTTCACCAAGAATAAAATAATTACTGATGAATCTGCAGGTGCCAATAAATTTGTTCCCGCAGATGATCCAAATGCATTATTTGAATTGAAAAATGATTTAGTGATATTATCAATTGGATATAAAGGATCAGAATTAAATGGATTTAAGGATTCTAAACTTAGTTTTAATTATTCCCAAAATTTTATCTCTAATAAAGGTGGAAGAATTTATGGAATTGATTCTCAAAGTCCTGTCAATGGTTATTACACTTCAGGATGGATTAAAAATGGACCTAAAGGTGTAATTGCCAGTACTATGATGGATTCCTTTGATACTGGATTCAATATTCTTGAAGATTTATCTAAAGGCGTTTTCGTTGATGGATCAGAAGTTAAAAATGATATACCAGAAATATTAGCTAACAAAGATATAGTTTACTGGGATAATTGGTTAAAATTAGACAAATATGAAGTTGAAACTGGAGCTAAATTAGGTAAGACAAGAGATAAGGTAAATAATCCTGAAAAAATGATAGACATTGCTTGTAAATAGATATAATATATGACTATATATATGGCTACTCTTTACAGCCAGTGACTTTGATGAAATAATTAGTATGTTCGTTCTTATATAATGCGTCTGGCCATAACAGACCATAACTTTCAATATCCTGTATTGTTTGTAAACCGATACCTCTATATTCAACGTCTTCAGGTTCATGAGGTAATTCCTTCTTGGTAATAAAATATTCAACGCCGCCATGACTGAATGCATTAGTTGGAGGTAGCATAGGTACTATATCGTTTGCATGAGTTACACGGATATAACCATTATCAAAGTCTTGATTAGATAAACAATGGTCTGAGACTGCAGGAGTATTAAATAATTCATCAACAAACTGCATCAATCGTTCATTACCAACTTTTGTCCCTGCATATGTAATTAGCAAAGGATTATAATGCATCAACTCCAATTCGATTGCACTTAACACTGCCAAAGCAGCACCTAATGAATGACCTGCTACCACTAATTTATAATGAGGATACTCTAGCTTCATCTGTTTAACTTCAGATAAAATTTGTGATAAGTTTTTCCTTAAAAAATTATAAAAACCTGTATGAACTTTACATCCATGACATTCAATTTTATCTTCCTCTTCAACTAAATTAATTAATGGCGAATATTTAGTGGGAATTGCATCTAAATTTGCTAGCCAATCTCTTCTTGAACTCGTACCTCTATAAACCAATAATATTCTTGAATTTTGATGATCAATTGCATAAAAACCGGAACCTACATCACCTAAATCATTGAAATTGAATATTCGTAAGATTTCTATCGACTTGTATTGGTCTTCATGACACCTTGAAATAGGACATTTTGTGTTTGAGTCACCAATAAGGCCAGGCTGAAGGCCCTGTTTAATGCAATAAGCAAATGATACGATGTTAGCATAATCCACTAATTGAGTATAATCTCTAGTATTTGCCAATACTGAAACAAGCAAACAAAAGCTGTATAATATAAAGTACAGCACCATTTATACGTCAATTTTTGTCTGCCAATTTTCTGTCCACAAAATTAATTGCACCTACTTTCTTGATGCAAACGATTGCAACCAATGCTGCAGTAGAATAATCCACAATTATGACATCTTGCATAATTTGATACATTACTACAAATACAACAAAGCTTGATTCTAGGTCTAAATAATTTAATATTTTTATTCTTCTTTGATACCGTGGAATTCAAATAATCATACTGATCTAAGTATTGGTAATTCAAACTTAAAATGGAATTTATCGATACTAAATTTCTTTCCTCTTCAAAATACAGGTTTAAGTTTCTCTTAGCCGCTAAGATTTTCTTTGTACCGGGAGTATTTCCCTGTCTTGATGATGCTGATGCATTTACTGAACGATTAGAATATCCTTTGTATTCAAAGTTCTTAGGTAAATCAAAGTTAGAAACGGCCGTTTCTTTGCTTAAATCAAGTAATCGCTTAGATGCTAGTCTCTCTAACGTTAACTGCTGTGAAGATTTCAAAGGCCCTACTGATTTCTGTTGTTCATTAGACAGAATCTGAGCATTCATCAAATCATTCAAATTATAATTGATTTTTGCCTTCTTATTTTTTTGGGGATTCGATTCATTCTGTTCGAGTTTATTCCTTGTGGGACGTGCCGTTAGATTGACGGAAGATGTGAAGTAAATAGTAGAACTATTAGCGTTGGATTTCTTAGGTATTTCCTCTATTAACATTTTGATAAGTTTTCAGTGAGCATTAATTTTGAGACTTAAAAGTTAGATTGAAGGACAAATCTACGGTATTTATTTACATTATTTACACTATTTTTTACTATTTACACTTTGTTTTATCTCTTCGGAACTAAACGGTTGATCGTCTCTAGCTTTATCTAATATAGGTTTAATTTGATGTTTTGCTAAAGCAGTATTCACACATGTCATATAGTCATCCCATAATTCAGTACATTCATTTTGAAGAGATTCTCCTTTTAAGAACTTTTCGGTGTACCATTTATTAAAACAGTCATCGTATTTAGTTTTTTTATCAGTACATTCAGGAGCAAAAGAAACTGACATACTATTTCCCATATCAATTACCGAAGACTACTAATTTTCTCACTAATTAAGTGCGTGAAGTTTTGTACGAGCAAAGTTTGTGGTAGCTCTCGCAAACTCTCAGTAATGCTACCATACGTGTCTCGTCCAATGCGCGTATCAAAATAAATAACTAAAGGAATATAGTTATCTGTTTTACTGTTTTACTAACAAAAGATGAAAAGATATTCTATAGCTCCTTCAAGGAGAAAGTCAACGGCTTTAGGAGATGATTTGGATGATAGATTGTCAGCAACAATGGAACTAGAAAAATTAGAACAACAGATCACTCTTGTGTTACAGGAAATAGATAAAAACTTATCAAAATCTAATTCAATAATTAATGATAAAATTTTCCCAATAATACGGAAATATTCTAATGCATCCGATGATGTATGGAAGAACATTAACTATTGGAAATATTTCTTTGGTAAAGCTTGTAATGCTGAAATATCTGTTGAACTGGAAGTTCCTGATAATTTAAAATCTTCTTCTAAGAATATACTTTTACTGGATGGTGAAGATGACAATGGTAATTCGGAAAATAATGAAGTAAATCAATTGGATGATAGACAAGATTTACAACAAAAAGAATTAACTACTTCACAATTTAAAAGACCTTTATTGAAAGGTAATGTTGAAGAACTGACGCCTACTTGGTCAACTGATCAGCCTGAAGCTGGCAATAAGAAATTTATTTCATCAACTCCACAGTTGAATAAAGATTCTAAAAATGAACCAAAACTTGCAATTAAATTTGATTCAACAACTGATAGTTTAAGTATTAATCCACCTCCACTTACAAGTACAAAACTTCCTAAGAAATCACCTACAAAAATCAATGAATCAAATAGAAAATCATTGGATAGGTATCATAAATTCAGTTTAAGTCCTAGAAAGTATAAGACTCCTAATAGACTTGGAGATGAAGCTAGAAGAAGATCATCAATGATTCAAGATTTAATTGATTCTTCTCCTACTTTACCCAAACCTCCTACATTAGAATCAGAGTTAAATATAGCGTCAAGTGATGAATACAATAGAATAGGTAGTAGTAGCAAAGCTGAAGAAGAAGTTGATATTAATAAATTAAATAAATTATCACCAATACTATTGGACAGTAACGATGGGTTCCAGCGATTTCCTCGAACCCCACAATTTGATCGAATGGGCTTAGGTGATAGTAATAGAAGTCTGAGAAGAACATCACGTATTAAAACTGCTGATGAAATAAGACAAGATTATCAAGAAGAAGAAAGTGAATTGAATCCACCAGTTCTTAGTAATGCTCAAATAAATACCGCTCAAAATAATGATTATAATGACGATGACGATGATAATGATGTACCACCATTACCTGATTTCGATACTATAGAGATTCAGAAGAAGACACAAGAAGTTAATGAAAGAAAACGGAAACTTGATGATAAACAGACAGAAGAAGATAATGTTTTCTTAGATGATAAAACTAATCAATCAGTGCAATCAACCATCTACCATTCTATTGTCAACCATCAGAAAAGACCATCACAATCTAATTCCAGGGAAAATACTGATAGCAAATCGTATTCTAATTTATTTGAAGAAGTATTGGCTAATATAAGTAATGATAAGAAAGATGATGAGCCTTCACAGGACTTGAATGACTCTAAAGAGCTTAATTCATCAAAGGAAATGGGATCATTACTTCAAGAGAGATTTAAGCAGGTTATTGGTAGTCCAAGACGTAGTCCAAATAGGAACTAGCCAGGTCATAACAGGTATTACCTTGATCAATAGGGGTACTTGATAGGATCAGTTGAAGCACGGATCATGTTTATAGCCAACAGATAAGCGGCGGAGATCATTTGATATTAACATGACCTATTTAAGTAATACAATAAGTAATGCAATAGTATTTTTTACATCTAACACTACACTTGCTAGTAATAGCCAGCAATTAAACGTAGTACAATGCAACCTATTGGTTTGCGGCGCTACTAAACAATTAAAACAATAGCGGCTTAAGTAAACTTAAATCTACCGGTTTTATATATTGGACCAATAAAATCGCTCCGACATAATAAATCCATTATAAATCCATAAATAGTTTAAAGTTATTACGTGCCGCAACCATTTCCAAGATGGTTGCAAATAAAAACATGACAAATGCGCGGGCTTTGATTGGCTTAAATTTGATCTCACCTCATATAACAACTTGCAGGAAATCTGCTGCAAAAAACTATATAAGATAAGGAAATATCACTAAATTAATTAACAATTTAAAAAAAATGGCTTGTTCTTCTGCTGAATGTATATGCGCTAAAAAATCCACTTGTTCATGTGGTGCTAAACCTGCTTTAGAATGTAACTGTTCTAAAGCTGCTGTTGAAAATGTTGTCCCAGTTTCAAGTGAAGCTTGTTCTTGTGGTAAAAGAAATAAATCCAGTTGTACTTGTGGTATGCATGGTGACTGTGATGGTTCTAGAGAAGGTGAAATTGACTTTACTAACATGAAATAATGACATTTAATAATCTTAATATATATTTATAAGTTATCCTTAAGCCGCCTTTAGTTTTTAGATGGTTTGTGCACGTCCTCTTTCTTTCTTGCTGTTCGAATATGTGTTGGTGTACCGGAGTTTTAAAGTAGTGTATGTCTCAAATCGGTACTTCTCGCAAAACTAACTCCAAATTATAATATTTGAAGTGAGCTTTTATGAAACTTTCAGGTGTTCAGAAACAAGTAATACATCTATACAGATCATGTATGAGACAAGTTAAAACTAAGCCGGTAGAAACACAACCTGGATGGAAGATATTTGTACGAGAAGAATTTCATAAACATAAAAATATCCCAAAAAAGCTGTTTGGTGCCATTGAACATTTGATAAGAACTGGCGATAGAAGACTAGAGATGTTTCTGAATCCTCAAATAAAAGATATCCATTAATTTATCCATTCCTAATATATTCGTATACACAGCATACATACAGCATACTTCATGATTATGACATTATGACCTTGTAAATAGTTATCATTTGCTAATACTTTAGTTAAATAACCTGTCAATAAAAAATCTTACTATGATGCATAAATAAAAATTCCGTTACATCATTTCTATGGCCCATATCTAACATTTCTCTTTGTCCAGTTTCATCTCTCGCTATTGTAGGTGCAAAAACAACAGATAAATTTCTATAATTCATTCGATTAATGTTTGAATAAGAATTAACTAAATCAAGATGTTTACACAATTCTTGTAATACCAATTTATTAGATATTGGTAACTTGTTAATGACTTTAATTTTAAATTCCTGAATTTTTTTATTTTCTTCTTGAATCGAATTCATTTTAATGAAATCCGTATAAATATCATAGGGTATCAAAGGATTTGGAATTTTTCTTAAATATCTTTTAACCGCTGATGTAATGGCATTAATATCACAATCTAATGCTTCAGCTAACTTATTCAGTGCTTTTTCATCTTTTAATTTAGGATTCATATTAGCAAATGCTTGTTCAATCGCCTGAATTGCCAGATTACCTCCACTTATTCTATAAATTCCTTCCATATCCATTCCTCGTTCTTCAACTTCTTTAAAACATCTACTTATAATCATTGGGATTGAATTATTTTCAAATTTTGATCTTTTCTCAATACTTGATCCAAATAATGGTGCTTCTTCTTCATTATTGGAATTCCCATTAGAATTACCATTAACATTATTATTAAGGAATGAATCCAATAAATTAGTTGATCTTGATTTTTGCATTAATCCGAATCCTCCACGTTTATTCCCATCTTCTTCTTCATTTTTACTTGGTGACACTTGAAGATTAGTTGATTGTGGAACTGTTAATCCACCATTACTATTTCCATTACCATTACCATTATAAGCTTGTCCATTAACAATGCCAGTTGGATTATTGAACCCAATTTTAGCTCTTCTCCAGAACTTTAATTTAGTAGCTTTTTGAGTCTCTATCGGCTCATCAACAATTTCATGAATATGAATATTATTAACTAAAGAAGAGGATGAATTATTTGATGGTTGATTAACAGTAGTATCATCAGAAATCACTGGAGAAGGTCTCATATCGGTCAATTCCTTCTTTTGTGATCTTATATCTTGGATTTCTTTATTCAATTGATTAAGTTTCTTAAATTCTTCATTATACTTTTGTCGCATACTTTCCAATTCGTTGTTCAATTTACTTCGATCTTCCTGTAATTTTCTTATATCATTCATTAAATTCTTTTTAGTAGAATCTAAATGATTTACTTCTAATCTTATTGATTTCAATTCAAAGTCATAATCATGATACAGTGGAAGTCCAGTACTTTCTGAAGTTGATCTACTATGATGTCCATTTAAAATTGGTGGTGCGATAATCGTACCTAAACTATTAGTGATTGATCCTTCACTTATTTGACGAGAATGACTCTTGTCTTCCTTATCTTTCTTGAAGAAATTAAGTTTAATACCATTATTACTACCTCCACTAGTAGATCTTTTATGTCTTAATCCAATTTTTGGTGTTCTGATAATACTTTGTTTTCTACCCAATTGTTCTGACCCATTATTATTATTATTATTATTAGTTTCTTTATCCTCTAAATTAGTTACTGAAGGAGTTGGATTAATAATAGCTTTAGCATTTTTAACAAAATTATTGGAATTCCCACGTCTTCTTGTTAAATCATTATACTCATTAAATTCAATACCTTCTAATCCTAATCCATTAAGTAAATCTTCATTACCTTGTTTAATTGCATCAAGATAGTATTGATCTGATGTTGACATTCTTCTATCTCTATTTGGGGTATTATTAGTAGAAGGAACTGAAGGTAAAGGAACTTTTGGAGGTGGTGATGATAAAGGTTGAGAATAATCTTGTTTCGGAGTACCAAGATTCTTCTTTGGGGTCGTTAATATATTTTCAGTATTTGCTAAGGCTTTTTCTTTCTCTTTATTTGATGATTCTGGTTCAGGATCTGAATACTGATCTGCATCTTGGAAAGTATCATAATCTTCAACAACTCTTGCATGACGATTAACTTTAGCATTTGGACTTGCACAGGAAGATCTAGATTTTGCATCTTGATCAATTAATATTGATTTTTTATCATAAAGCAGACTCAGACTATCCGAAGATTTAGGAGTTTTAACATCTTCACTAATTTCTTTTTGTTGATTAGGACTTAATATTAATACATTCTTACCTTGGAATTTAGTATGAGTAGTATTAGGAGATCCACTATTAAATCTTTTATCATAGTTCAAATCCGCTGCTGGTTGCAAGAAATCAGTTTTACCATTTTCATATAAACTAGGAGTTATTGGATTATGAACTAAAGTAAAAGGAGGAGTTTTAGGACGTTGGTTTAATTCATCGTCTGAATCATTAATTTCTTCAATTGAAAAATCTCGTTCAAGTGGTTTTCTAGGTTGTGGTTGTAAAACTTCCTGTCTATTTGGCAGGTTATTATATGAAGCTTCTTTACTGAGTTTAGAAGTCTTTGACCTATTTTTATTAGGTTGATTAGCAATATTTGATGCATCATTTAGTACAGGAGTACTTGGTAATTCTTTTTCTTTTGCGAGACTAGAATTAGATCTGGTGATTTCTTTAATTAATTCACTTGTACTTGGATTCTTTAATTTAGGTGTTGGAGTTCTTGAACGATCATAAAGATCATAAAGATCAGTTTGACTTTGTAATGAAGTTGTTGAATGTAAATTCGAGACATCTGCATTTGGATGAGTAATATGTTTAGGTTGACTTAAAGGTTTTTCATCATCATCATCTAATAATGGAGTTGAAAAATTCGAACTAGGATTAGATACTGATATTTCTTTATCTTTTAATTGACCATTTTCTTTTGATTCCTTTGGTTTCACTAACAGTTTCTTTTTCATATCATATTTTTTCTTTTTAGCCATTAATTTTTCATGACAGTTCATACAAAATAGTCCTTTAGATGTTCTAGCATATCTTAAATCTTCAATTTTTTGCTTACAAGCTCTACATTTAAAACAAGATGAACAATAAGCTTGATCGCCTGTTAAAATAGCTAAATCATCAATTTTCTTACCACATTGTTTACAATTATAAGAACAATTTGAGCAAATCAAGTTCCCGTTTCCTAAAACAAGGAAATTTGAATTACAACCTAATGAACTATTACATTTAGAACATTTAAAACAATTGATATGCCACCTGTCATCGCCTAATTCATAAGCATGCCCTTCATAAATTGGCAAGTTACATTTTTTACAACTTTGAACATCTGCATCAGTGAAAGGATCATTGATCTCTGAAGTAATAGTTATATCTTGGGACATTATTAATAATTATGTTAATATTAATAAAGGCTATGAGGATACTATAAATAAGGTTTTAGTTTAATTAATGATCAATATTAAATTCTAAATAAATGATGGCAGGAAAAAAATTCAAGTATAATATATGATTTTAACAATTATTTAAATCACACAATAGTTTTTTTCAAAACTTGAAATAGGAATCTAATGAATGAAAGTTTCAAGTATGCGTTGGATCAAAATTGACGTTTAATAAAAATATAATTATAAATATTAGCGACGTGTCAAATTAACTTTGATGCAGATATTATCGTGCAAGATTGTTAACAAGATTTTTAGCAATGCAGCTATCTAAATAAAAGCAATGCCTTACGAAGCTAGTCTAAATTTATCCCCCTTCAAGTTATAAATAATCTGATGAAACTGGCAAACCTGTTATGCGACTTGATTGGGACACGAAGGTTGAGAATTATGCATCATGGTTTATTACAACTATAAGGGGAACTTATATTCTATATACAATGAATTATATGTACTATGGTAATATGTACTTTTGTAATACGTATTACAATGTGGTTCATCTTTGTTCATCACAACTCCTCGGCTGTTAAATCTTTTTTAATCTTAAATGGTTTACCTCTCCAGTCTATCTCGTGTCCTAACATAGCTATTATCCATACCGGCAAAGCAAATGATTCTCTAAGGACCCATACAAACGACCAAGTCAACAATTCAACAGGAGGGAAACTTAAGTTGATCCATGGAGGTAATTCAGGATCTGTAGCTATATTATCAGTGAGCACTAAGTATTGGTAGATGTCAGTTAAGTACCATACAATCATATGGAGGAAGAAAAACGGCCAAATAAAGAACCTATTGAACACTAAATGACTGATAGATAAACATCCAAACACTCCACACACTACCAGTTCAGTAGTTGGTTCAATTAATGTAGCTGCAAATACCATATACTTCCTCACTCTTAACCAACGGATTCTTCTTTTAAAGAACTGAATGATTCCATGAGTACTATTCTCTAACTTATTCAATGGCTGAATGACTAAATCAGATGTTAAAGTTGTTCTAGAAAATAAGTATTCCCATAATGCAATGGCTATCATATTATCTTCACCAATATACTTAGCGAAGAACTTTAATGAATTACCAGGACCTAATTGACTTAAAGATTTGGCTGATTGTTTGATAGATAAATCTCTAAAAAACGGATTATTACTATAAGGAATCTTTGCAACTGCATTATCCAAATCTGATCTTCTGAAAAGATTAGATTTCCCATTAACACACGGCGCTATATTGAGCTTATTCAAACTGATATAGAACTTTGAATGAGATGAAAATAAAAATAATTCATCTAACTTGATACCAATCTTACTGAAAATAGATATATTCTTAGTGATAGCCATTGCTAATGGAACATGATGAACTAATTTAACTTTCCTACCACCATCATAATTTAATTTCCCACTATTGATCAAGTTTTCATTCAAACACTTAACTGAATTGGTTAAAATATGAGATGATGCCCATACATTAGCATCCATTATCCATATAATATCATGCTTAGCTTTTAAGAAACCTTTAGCTAAGTTATTAACTTTAGGATTTGGACCATAATGTTCTAATGATTTCTTAGTTATTGGATCATGATTAGATAATAGGATTTTAGCATCAATTTTAGGATATTTCTTGATTAATGATTCAACTATAGGAATGGCCGGATCCAGGTTTTCATCAAGACAAAAAATGATTTCTATCTTATTTTCGGGATAATTCTGTAAGAACGAACTTTCAAGACAACTCTCAAGTTCTGGATCGATTCCTTTTATGGGTCTTAGTATAGTTACAGGTTCATATTGAGTTAATTTGAAAAACTTTTTATGAGTGTAGTTGGCGAGGATTTCGAAAAACCCATTATACGCTATTACTAGTATGACAAAGTACCATATTAGAAGTATAATACATATTATCGTCCACACCATTTTTTAGTAGATGCAATTAAATAGGCACAGTTCTCTATAAATGTATATGAGCCTTCTAAAACACGTACAAATAAGCGTGCATCGCGTAGAATTAAGAAGATCCGATGATGTAATCGAAGCGTTTTTGTCGTCGAATGTCGCATGAAGCTGGAGACTTTTCTACTAGACTTTTTCATATGTTATAGAAGGAATGTTGGCTCACTTGGATAATGCATGATTTGCAAATCAAGCATCTGATCCAATTGATAAGCTATTACTCTAACTATAACTCTGGTGATCAATTGTAGAGAAAATCCTTTTGTAGACCGGAGTCTAAAAATGTTGGGCGACGGGTTTATCCCGGCCATTCAATTCCCTAGGATAATCACTAAGCAGATAGTGGCAAGAGTACCACGTAGACCGTGCTGGCGGTGGTACCGTCACGCCAAGGTTTGCGAGAGTGCGGCGCGGCAATACGCAAACTCCTCGGTTGAAAGGTTGTTTTTGGCCCCACAAACATTTCACACTATATAAGCTGGAAAATTTTACCGATTCACAAACGTTAATTAATTTTGAAGTAATGTTAAAACGAGTTGGTAATATGACAAGACAATTCCATAAAACTTCAGTTAAAGGTGATTTATTCAAATACCAAAAGGATTTACCAAAATTACCGGTTCCTACTTTACAAGAAACATCCACTAAATACCTTGCTACAATCGAACCATTCTTATCTAAGTCCCAATTCCAACAATCTAAAGCAAAAGTTGAAAAATTCTTGAACAATGAAGGTCCTGTATTACAAACCAAATTACAAAAATTTGCTGCTGATAAAGATAATTGGTTAGCTGAATTTTGGGATGATTATGCTTATATGTCATATAGAGATCCTGTTGTTCCATATGTTTCATATTTCTTCTCTCATAAAGATATTCATAATGAAATTGGTAGATCTCAATTGTTGAAAGCTACTTTACTTTCTTATTACACTGTTCAATTCTTAGAATCCGTGCAGAATGAAACTTTAGATCCTGAAATTATTAAAGGTAATCCATATTGTATGAATGCTTTCCATTATATGTTTAATAATTCAAGAGTTCCTGCTGAAGGAAGTGATATTACTGTTAAATATGATGGTGCTGAGCACCAATATTTCGTTGTTATTATCAACAACCATTTCTATAAAGTTCCTCATCACCTTAATGGTTCTAGTTTAACAAAGGCTCAAATTTACAGTCAATTGCAATATATTGTTAATGAAAATGGTAAATTAGGTAAAGATATTGGATTAGGTAGTTTGACTTCATTAAACAGAGATGAATGGTTGAGTACTTATAATAATTTGGTCAAATCTCCAATTAATAAATTGAGTTTAGATACTATTCATGCATCCTCATTTGTTCTTTGTTTAGATTCTAATAGTCCAATTACCATTGAAGAAAAATCAAGAAATTGCTGGCACGGAAATGGTCAAAACAGATATTTCGATAAACCATTGGAATATTTTGTTAGTTTGAATGGTAATTCTGGTTTCTTAGGTGAACATTCTAAAATGGATGCCACTCCAACAGTTCAATTAAATAATTATGTTTTACAACAAATAACTAAAGAAGACCCAAAACTGTTAATTGAAGAAGTTAAAACTACTGACTTGGCTGCTAAACCAGAACTCTTACAATGGGATATTAATCCTAAAACCAGAGCTGATGTTTATAATGCGATTGAGAAATTCAATAAGACTATTGATGGTCATGATGAAGAAATCTTCCAATATTACGGCTACGGTAAGAATTTGATTAAACAATTTAAAGTCAGTCCTGATGCTTATGTTCAAATGATGATGCAATTAGCATATTTCAAATACACCGGTAAAATCAGACCAACTTATGAAAGTGCAGCCACTAGAAAATTCTTGAAAGGTAGAACTGAAACTGGAAGAACGGTTTCTAATGAAAGTAAGAAATTCATTGATACTTGGACTAATCCAGAAGCTACAACTCAAGAAAAAATCGATACTTTTAACGCTGCTTGTAAACAACATGTTAAATACTTGACTGAAGCAGCTGACGGTAAAGGAGTTGACAGACACTTTTTAGGATTAAAACAAATGTTAGATCCAAAAGATCCAGTTCCTGAAATCTTCCAAGATCCTGTATTTAGTTATTCTCAAACATGGTATATTTCATCATCACAAGTTCCATCTGAATACTTCCAAAGTTGGGGATGGTCACAAGTTATTGATGAAGGATTTGGATGTGCTTATTTGATTAATAAAGATTGGATTCATGTTCATATTTCATGTAAGAAAGAATTTGGATTAGCATCTAAATACTTAAAATGGTATTTATTAGAAAGTGCTGAAGAAATGAAACAAGTACTTTCAGCTCAATTACAAAAACCAAAATTATAATCCCTTTTTTTTTACTAATATGTACTGGTTTATAGATAAAAAAATGTTTTACTCGGAGATAAGAAAAGCCACTAACATTCTCATTAATTTTTTCGCGGAAAAGCTGGCGACGCTCCCGGTATGGTATGTGGCCTCTACACGGACATTTACGCGGCCTCGCAGTGGCTACGCGGCCCTCACGTCGTGGAGGACCAAATCGGGCCTCAATATTTATGGTACTACACGTACGTACAAAATAGACGAGATAAACTGACGAGAATTACTCCCAATATATAATTCCATTTATTGCTTTATCCCATTAATTAACTTAATAAGCGTGTTACCCAGTACATTCCTTAGTAACACTAAGCTTTTTTAAAATAATTTCCTTTTGTTGTATATTCAATTGGTGGTTGCTCGTCACCTTTAAATGAGAATCAAATTATCAACCAGGGGCCCATTGATTTAGTGCCGTTTTAACACCTTATTTAATAACTCCGCTATTTGTTGCATTGTATACGGGGAGTTACGTGTTTCCCCGTCATCCCTTTGAAAAAGCCCTTGCTGCTTACGTCTATTTTAAGACTAATCTGTCTGAGATCTATTTATAATCACTTATTGATTGATTTGTGTTTTTTATTTTTAGGTCCTTTGCATTAAATTAAAAAGTCCGGCTTGATTAGTTTAATATAACTCATGATATGGCAAAAAATTATAAACATAAACGTCAAAAATCTTCTTTGCTGAATATAGGTTATTATTTCTCCGATAATGATCCTCAATCACTGCCTCAACATAACATTCCTCAACATCATCATCAAAATCAACAGATTCAGGGTCTGCTGGTATCGGGGACTTCTTCCGAAGACCCTTTAATTACTTCAAGTATACCGCTAGCAAGTCCTGGTCAATTTAATCCTCAAGATCCTGGTTCTCAAAGTCCAATAATTGATTATGGTAATGATCCATATCTTAATTATAATTTCCCTCAACAATCCCAAAATATCCCTTCTTCTTCAATGCTGCTTCTGTCGTCTTTAGGTCATCTGCAATTACAGCCTGCTGTTCAATTGAATCCTCTGTCTCAACTGTCTTATCATAATACTCCAAATCGTCCTCCTCCTCCACATCAGTTACATACAGTACCTGTAGAACGACCTTCATTATTTTATCAAGATAATCAACCAATGCATCAATCGTTTAGTGGTTCTGCTAATAAAAACTTATATAATGTAGATGCAAACCCTTATTCATATTTACCTCAACATCAGCATTTCCAGCATCTGGAGTCGATTCAAAATTATCCAATTGCAAATCAAGATCCTCAATTGACTCCAACTCAACCTAATAAATCTTTATCTACTTCAAATACTCCAAGGAAACTGCCAAAAAGGAAATATCAACATCAACGACTGTCATCTTTATCATCAATTCCTCAAGCAACTGAATTACCAACAACCGATTCTTCTTTGATGACTAATTTAGTTCCTGCTAAGAAACTCCCACAACCGTCTTCTTCTTCAGCAGGTACTCATAAAGCTAATTTATCTATATCATCTCATTTTACTTTATTTAATTTGAATGAACCTGAGATAAAGAAAGAAAATTCAAATGATCTAATTCAAAGTATACCTGAAAATATCCCTGATCGTTCAATTCCTAATGATATACTTACTGGACTTGTTAGACTTGGATCAACTTCAATTAATGAATTTTTATTATTCTTATTATCCAAGATAAATAAAGTACCATTAGATGATTTTTTTAATTTGTTATATAATGAAAACCTTGCAGTTTTAGGAAATTATGATGAAAAATTAGATAAAACATTAGTTGAATCAAATACTCTGATGAATCATATGGGGATAATAAATCAAATTTTAGAAATCTTTAAGAAACCTGAACAAATTCATGGATTACTTAGTGATTCAAGTTTAAATTCTGATTTAGCTCCAATAAGTGAAAATAAATTACATAATGTTAATTATCATGAATTATTAAGAACTTTCTTAGCAATTAAAATTTTACAAGATATGTTAATTAAAGTCCCAGAAGAATCAAATAAAAATATTTCCAAATATAATATTGCAAGATTATCATTATATAAAACATATTATATCATTTGTCAAGATTTATTATTAAAATACCCTTCATCATTACAATCAAATAATGAACATCATAAATTAATCTTAGGTCAAAGTAAATTAGGTAAATTAATTAAACTTGTTTATCCCCATTTAGTTATTAAAAGATTAGGTAGTCGTGGGGAATCTAAATACAATTATTTAGGAGTAATTTGGAATGATAATATTGTTAATACCGAAATTAAAGATTTATGTGATAAACATGAACTTGGTGAATTAAATAAAATTTTTGATGCCAAATATAAATTGAAGTTTGAAAAATTAATAGATCAAGCTCGTTTATTAGAAGGTACACTGGTTAATGCATATCAACCAACATTAAGTGATTTCCAAAATCCTAATCAATATCAACCTTCACACCAATCTCAAACATTATACAGTGATTCAGATTTTGAAGTGTATAAACCCATACTATCATTTATATCAATAGATTTAAAATTCCCTACTGATTTTAATTTATTCCATTGGATTTCATCAACTAAATTTATGCTTTATAATGAATTGGATCCTTCGGAATCAAATTTAATTAATTCAATTAATGAAATTTTTTTATCAACAATTAAAATTGATATTAATTCAAAATTATCAGGACTAAAACAATTTGAAAATTTTAATAGTTTTGAATTGAAGTTTTATTTATTAATAATCGCTGAATTATTGCCAATTTTTTTGTTTGTAAAACCTTTTGATAATTTATTAGTTTTAAAACAAAATTTAATTGAGTATATAAATGGAGGAGATACTGGCAATGAATTCGAAGATTATTCAAATGATGAATCTATAAAATTTAAATTAATATTAAAAAGTCTTATAAATTTAAATGATTCATTAATAATTATTATAAAATCAATATTTGATAATCAAGATGTTTTAAATGATTTTAAGCATTATTTTAGTTCCCCAAATTACTTAAGTAATTTTATAAATTCATTAATTAGTTTCAATTTTGAAGTTCCAGTAAATTTAGAGTTTGTAAACAAAGACTTAAATCTTGTTAAGGGATTTTTCATGGAAGATTTAATAAAGTTCCTTGAAAATCTCTCGGCCGGTAATAATCAAGAGGGTGAATCACAAGAGATTTCAAGTCAATTAATAGGGCCAGATATTGGAAGTGATAATTATTCATTATCTCCAATCCAATATTCTAATTTATTAAGTTTCTTTAGTACATTAGATAATTTAATCTCCACGTTTAAAAGCTATCCAATTAATTCATCAACCAGTTTCCTTTCATTGGTTTCCAACGATTTAATTAAATTAATTTATTTCAAATACAACGCACGTAACAGAGCTGATAATGCTAAAGCTACTAGTTTCCGTCATTGGTGGTTGCTAAATAGTTTCATTCAAGAATATGTTTCTGTGGTTGGTGAATTAATTGGATTAAATAATCGCATTCTGTAAAGTGCATTTTTCCATTAATAGGTCAATTTTCATGACCAGTAATATTTGTAGTGTTTATAAAGGTTCATATAGCTATTCATTCACATATATATATTTATTGTGAATTGTTCATAGATGAAATAGAAACTAATATATAATGAGATTTAACGTTTTTAGAACACATTTTCTCATCGCGAGAAATTAATTGACTGTCAAAAACTCTATCAAAAATGCATGAATTTAAAAATTCTATCAAAGTTATAGCAGGTAATTCTCATCCTGAACTTGCTCAAGCAATATGTCAGAAACTTAATATCAAATTGGCCAAAGTTGGTGCTTTCCAGTATACAAATCGTGAAACTGCAGTAAGTGTTGGTGAATCAGTTAGAGATGAGGATGTTTATATAATTCAAACTGGCTGTGGAGAATTCGGTATTAATAACTATCTTATGGAATTATTAATGATTATAAATGCTTGTAGAATTGCAAGTGCTAGAAGAATTACGGCTGTTATACCAAACTTCCCTTATGCTAGACAAGATAAAAAAGATAAGAGTAGAGCTCCCATTACTGCTAAATTAGTAGCTAATTTATTGACTACAGCTGGTTGTAATCATGTAATAACTATGGATTTACATGCTTCACAGATTCAAGGATTCTTTAGAGTTCCGGTTGATAACTTATATGCTGAACCTAGTGTTTTAAGATATATTAAAGAGTCTTATAATTTGAAAGATATTATCATTGTATCACCTGATGCAGGAGGAGCAAAACGTGTTGCATCAATAGCAGATAAATTGGATGTTAACTTTGCTCTTATTCATAAGGAAAGAGCTAGGGCCAATGAAGTTAGTCGTATGGTTTTGGTTGGTGATGTTGCTAACAAGATTTGTCTATTAATTGATGATATGGCTGATACTTGTGGAACATTAGTTAAGGCAAGTGAAATCTTATTAGCTAATAAAGCTCAAAAAGTAATCGCTATGGTCACACATGGTATATTTTCTGGTGATGCTATAGATAAATTGAATAATTCAAAGTTGGATAAAATCATTTGCACAAACTCTTTACCATTAACTGAAAAATTAAGTAAATGTCCAAAGATTTCATTTATTGATATAAGTGCTACATTAGCTGAAGCTATAAGAAGATTACATAATGGTGAAAGTGTGTCTTATTTATTTAATAATGCCATTGCCTAATTAAAATTATTATTTACATATGGGTTTTAATATTCAGCTTTGGCTTCAACTAAATACCAAGTGATTCCAATACTTAATTGGAATGGATTCAGTTCAGAATTATTTACGTTGGTCTCATCCACTTTAAAAGAATCGATCTTGGAAATTCTTGCAACAACCCATTCCTTATTTTTCAAGTCCTCTGAATGCTTTAAGAAATAATGTGGAGCTCCAATATTGAAAGCAGCCCATGGTTGATAACTCAATTTATTATCAACAATGTTATCGGACTTTTCCACTTTGTCCTTTAAGGCGTCGTTATCGATCCTAGTCGGTAAAAATAATACTAAATTATCCACCTCGAAATTATTCATAGATATTTTATTTAGCATACCTTTTTGTAACCTGGAAATTTCATGGATTTTAGCTTTGTTTTCTTTGGTAAGCTTTTTAGCAAATCCTTCAACATCCCTGAATCTTTTAGAAACTCCATGCAAGAAAAACCTATCAAATGATTCGTTCTCATCTTTGAACTGTATAACCTTAATAAAGTTATCAAAACTTGATTCCTTAAAAAGTCTCTCAGATAATTGTAAAAGCTTCTTTGACTGTTCTTCCTCTTCGGATTTTTCCATATTGGTAGATAAGGATTTTACGTCTTCGGTACTGCTTACATTACTTGTACCATTTTTATTAGTTTCATCATGGGATTTTTCCAATTCCTTTGACCAAGATAAAAGTTTTTCAATTTCTTCTACCACTTTTGTCAGTGGTTTATTGGAGATACTTACTATGCTTTCGTCTTCTTTCTTGGTTCTTAATCCTTTTACCCTAGTAATTTTATATTCTTCACGTTTCAGTTCCTCATCGAATTCTTTGACTAGCAAAAGTCCGATTGATTCTAAAACTAAGCAAAACTCAATGAAAAACTCATAGTTCAAATCAACAGAAGATTTGATATAAGCAAACAACTTTGAAATGGTATTATTCAAATCATTGATTAAAATATGACTACCATTGGAATTTTTAGTTGTCAATTCAATTAAGTTTTCATAATCTTCTGTTAATTCATCAATCTTTATTTCCTTTAATTTTATTTCATCCTCTAAAGTCTTACATTGACTTACATATTGGGATTCTTTTGATGTCATATTCGAAATTAAGTCTTGCTTCATGTTTGTCATTTCTTGGAGCTGAGACTTTATGTCATTTAGTTGGGTCGTTAATTCATTAATTTTAGAATCCTTAGATTCATTTATCATCTTATATTCTTTGACTATAGTATGGTCATTTTCAAGTTGTGCCATGATCTCTTTTTGTTTCCTATTGCTTTCAATTTCTTTATCAGTTTGTGATTTTTTAGACTGTTCCAGTTGAGATCTTAACTGTGCAATCTCTTGATCTTTTGATAAATTGTTAGTTTTAAGTCTTTCAAGTTCATCAATCAATTCTTTATTTTCCTTTCTTAATCTTATATTATCGAGATGCTTATCGATGGTTGCAGAAGCATCCAATGCAGTACCATTGGTACTTTTACCGAGTAATTGGGTAGGATTGGTTGTTTGAGGAGATTTAGGTGATGCCACATTTGAATTTGAATTTGAAACCTGTGGAAGCGTGGTTTGAATCTTCTGTGAGTTGGAACTTGAAAGTTTATGAGTATTTGGATTAGGTGAGTTAGGCAAAGACTGTACATTAGGTTGTGGGGCAGGTGAAGGTGATGTGTAGTTTTTAACAGGCCAATTTGATAAGTTTCTGAACTGCTGTTGATGCAACAAATCTTCTAATTTTTTAATCCTAGTTTTAAGTCCTTTGATCAAATTTTCATTGAATTCACTATCCTCATTATTATCAATAATCTTCTTCAATTTAGAACTAGATAAATCATTATTAGGTGATGTATAAGTAGATATAGTTGTTACAACTTTGGTCACCAGTTTCATATTATTGGTAGACTTAATCAAATCTTTAAAGTTATTATTCAATAAATTAGAAAATTTCTTATCTTGTTTGTCAGTGTGAACTTCAAAGTTTTCAATAAGCGTAATATAATTAGTGATATCTGATCTTTCAAGTTCTACCTCCTGTAAGGCTTTAAAAATGAATTGATAATTTTTATTGCTTATTAAAGTAATATCAAGATTGGGTAAACTGGGTTTGAGTGCATTATCTGTGTAATTAATTAAGTTTACAAAATTACCAAATTTCTTCAACCATAGCTTCTGGTATAATTTTTCATGTTCAATGATGGTCATCAACTGTTCGGTGATATTATTCACTATTCCTTTAGAATAGAAATCATACCATTCAAACTGACGTCTCTTCTCAATTAACAAAAAACCAAATATTAATGGTAAATCTACCGTTAAAGAAAGATAATCTTCTGCTTTTTTAATCTGATTAATTGTTTCAAACGATAGTCCATCTTGAATTTCGCTATTGCTAGACGAAGTCTGGCCACTAGATAAATTCTTTAAATCATTCTTGATATCAACGATATTCATTTGCAAAATTGAAATACTGTTGAAGACATTGAAGTTTGATTGAGATAATTTTAATTTAAAGTCCCAAGCTAATAATAAGTTTTTATGTATTGATCCAATTAATTGAATTAAATTTTTATAGGACTCTTGATTATTCTTATAGACTGAATTGATGAACCCAAAATCATTTGAATTTTTAACTTGATCTATACTGTGGTTAACATCATTAATTTTATCTTGAATTTGTTTCATAATCTCATCATTCAAATTTCCTTTAAAGTTTTTAATTGATTCATTACGCTTCGCTTCAATTGATTTATCAATATCCAATTTTCTGTCATTAATAAGTCCGATTTCATTTTTCATCTTATTGAATTTATTCATAATCAATGGTAATTTTTCATCAATTGTTTTAGCATTCGCAACCAATTCTTGATAACTCAATAAATCTACCAACTTATATGATGTCTCTTTTATTTTAAAAACAGGAAATTTAGATTTCAATAAATTATAATAATTTATCCAAGATTTCAGTAATGTTTTAAAGTTCAATAATCGGATATAATTAAAATAATTATTGAAATTCTTCTCGATTTCATTAATAAAATTATTGATAAATTGGAATATGATATTCAAACTTTTAAAGATATTATTTATTTGTTTAAGATATTGTTTAATTAATTCATTAATTTTTTGACCATTATTATTTATTTCTTGAATCCATACTTGAAATTGTTTTAATTCATTAGTCATGGTTTTTATCTTCGTATTATTAGCAGTAGTGGTAACGCTGGAAGGTAAAATAGATTGTTGAACCAATTGCTTATATTCAGCACTTAATCTTTCGAGATCCTTTTTGTTCATATCATTGTACTGGTTGACTAGTAGTTCATCATTATTGAATAATCTTTTATCAAATATGTATACTTCATTTATTTCATTAATTATATTAAAATTCAACTTAATACCAAAACTTGTTAATAGAAATATATTATCTAGATCATCGATTAAGTAATTAGTGAAATTTTCATAAATAAATTGTTTAAATTCATTTAATGTATGATATCTAATAGGTTTAGGGATCTTTATCATATCACCATTATGACCATTATAAATAACTAAGAAAGACATTGAATCAATGCCTTTTAAAGCCAGCATCTTCACCACCAATAAATATTTATTTTAATCTATTTCTCTGGAGTCTTACCTCCTTATAATGCTTCTTTATATTGATACTATTCCACTTACGACTTCAGAATACGTAAAATCTTTATCAAGCTGCCCAGATTTCCACCTTAATTGGTTTCTTGTCAATTTTTGGAGAACTTATTTTATCTAAACTTCTAGAGTCTTATAGAATTCCCTATAACTTCCAAATCAAAGTATATTAATTCTAAAGTGCTTGCTAAGTGTGGTAACTAAAGTCGTCTTATCCGTTATCGCGCATGCACAAAAAATTTAGTTAACTACTACATTAACTGAAATTGAAATCTGTTAGGTAGTTCCGTAACTAATAATTAGTCACAAAACCAATATGTTGGATGCAAAGTCAGTGGATGTTATTTCTAAGTTCAAGCAATCTTTATTAACAAGATCGTTACCTGTAACCACAAATGCTCAAGTGTTGGAATCCAACAGAGGTAAGAAGTTGGACAGACTACTTACAACCAGTGATAATCTCAAATCTAAAGTAGTTGAGTATGATGGTGTTGAGTATATGGTTACCAGTAATAAAGGTATAGAGAAGCTTGGAGCTAGAAATAAACGTAAATGGAGTGACTACTATGGTGGACAATTTATTCAGAATGAGGATGGGGAAGAGGAAGAATTCAAAAAACAAAACACTGATGAAATAGAGTATCTGGAGGAAGATTCAGATGATCAAGATGAAGATGATGAAAATCCTTTAGAAGACTTAAACTTGACAGAAATTTTAGCTTCTATCAATCATCCATCAGATTTAGTTGCTCATCCAGCCATACTGAGAACATATAAACTGAATGTCTTGAATAAATTAGCCAAAGAGTTAATAGAATTAATTGAAATAGAACAAAAGACCTTAAACTGGTTTAATAAATTGTTACAAGTTTTAAATGGAGAAGATTGGTATTACCTTTTGGAAGAAAAATTAGGATTACCAAGTTATGATCATGGATTGACCAATGAAGAGAAACAAGAAGAAATCAAAGAAAATGTTCCTGATGAAATCAAACCTCCTGCAGAAACCGAAGCAAGAGGGTCTGACGAAAGCAATGGACAATCTAAGAAACCAGAAAATGGACAAGCAGAAGAAAATATTAAAGAGGATACTTCTAAACGAATCACTAGAAATCAAGACGAAGATGAAGTACAAGATCCATTTTTTAAACTTCCTGAAGCATTAAAGAATTATGAATTGAATCAATCTAGAGTAATCGAAGAACCCGAAATAGGTAAAGAAAATGAAGAAAAATATGTCAAGGAAGATTTGATTAATTATCTACAAATAAGCATACAAAGACAGCAAGAATATATTAAGAATTTAACAGATTTAAGAAATAATATTGTAAGAGCTGATAGATTGAAGAATACCTTGTATAAATGGGGAAAAGAAATGTATGATAAAAAAAGTTAATAATTATGTAGTAGAAATATAATAACGTCTTAATTTACTTTTAGCCTCTGTAGGAAGTACAGTAGAAAGTAGAAAAAAAAGAGAGATTGCAGCACGAGAGTTTCGCGTATGGTCTCCCACTACACTACTCGGTCTCGCTCTTAGCAGCTTAACTACAGTTGATCGGACGGGAAACGGTGCTTTCTGCTAGATATGGCCGCAACCGAAAGACTAAGAAATCAAGGCCTCTATGTATGAACAGTGTAAAAATTATTTTAAATATTTTTTTTGTATTACTGTAAATTCTGAAAACTGCAAAAAAGATAATTCAAATAAATTTGTGAATCTTACAAAAGGTATAAAACTAAAGTGTTAAAAAAAAAAAATTTTTAGTAAAAGCTCCAAAAAATCTCTAATTGAATTAATTGATTCCTTCTATACATGTTAATCGATTTCTAAAGTTATAAAAAATTCAAAAGGGTCTAACTTAAGTAACTTACTCTACATAGTAGAGTAAGTTACTTAACTAATACTTGAGCCTTACACGCCGCGCGAGATACGCGTAGTTTTTAACGTGTTGGAAAATTAAATTTCAATAAGATAATAGAGAAAAGATAATATGTTAGAAGGTAAATTCGACGAAGCTTCTTTATTGAAGAAAATTGTAGATGCTGTCAAAGACAGTGTGAAATTGTGTAACTTCAACTGTACTGAACATGGATTAACTGTGCAAGCTGTTGATGATTCTCGTGTTCTTTTAGTATCTTTATTGGTAGGTAAAAGTGCATTTTCTGAATTTAGATGTGACAGAGACATAACATTAGGTATTGACTTAGAAAGTTTCAGTAAGATCTTGAGATGTGGTAACAATGAAGATTTCTTAACTTTATTAGCTGAAGATAAACCAGATAATATCATGACTATCTTTGAAGATAAGAAGAAGGAAAGAGTTAGTGAATATTCATTGAAATTGATGGATATTGACAGTGAATTTTTAAACATCGATGATATGGATTACGATAGTGTCATAACGATGCCAGCTGCTGAATTCAGTAAGATTGTCAGAGATTTGAAGAATTTAAGTGAATCATTAAATGTAGTAGTGACTAAAGATAGTGTTAAATTCTCTAGTGAAGGTGAAAGTGGAAGTGGTTCGGTTGTCTTGAAGCCTTACAGTGACATAGATCACCCAGAAGAAAGTATCAATGTTAACTTGGAAAGTCCTGTAGATTTAACTTTTGGTTTGAAATATTTAGGTGATATTATCAAAGCCACCAGTTTATCAGCTACCATTACCATCAAATTAGCTGACAAAGCTCCAGCTTTATTTGAATATAAATTAGATGCTGGTGGATACTTAAGATTCTACTTGGCTCCTAAATTCGATGAAGATGATTAGATATCATAATTTTTATCATACTTGAATATATAATATTGTATGTATATGCTTTGTATTTCTATTTACAGTTGACTCGCTTGCAAAAAAGCTATTCGTTTAAGACTCTTTTCAGTAACCGGCAAGATTAGTCTAAATGCATCATGCGTATTTAAGTAATATTTATATAATCTTTTAACTCTTATAAACCCTAGACTCTCGTAGAGTTTCAATGCACCTTCGTTTATAACTTCAGTTTCCAAACTAATTTCATCTACATCATGATTTTTTATCATTGTCTCTACAGTTAATTTGACTAATTTCTTAGCTATACCTCTCTTTCTATACTCCGGCTCTATCACCAACATTCCAATATATCCTCTAGTCCTTACATTCTTATGATTATCTATCTTGGAGATGATAACACCAATAATTTGTTCATTGTGTTTTACAGTGTAGCAGTATTGTGGCCAGTTATTGAGAAAGTACCAGTACACATAAATCGAGTAAGGTTCACTTAAATGATGGGAGATCAAATCAGATATGATTTTGAATTCTTCCTGATTATTAGGATCAAACTGACCATATATTAGATCACTCATAGTGATTGTTCAGTTAATTTGTAGTGCGCGAGTTGAATAATTACATTGAAGGCTGTAGAGATTCAATTGTATAGAATGAAAACATGTTTGAAAACAATGAAGGATGTAAAAGAATGTAAGGCGTGAAAAGATGCAATATTTATAACTCCGGGCATAATTTTCAACCAATTATTATTTAAAGTAAACGTGTAATTTGTGTCTGAAATCTACAAGCAGTAGTAGCAATAATTATAGCAGCTCGGCCAAGTGGAACAAGTGCCCGACCAACACCGGGATTCCCCATACTTTCACACCTTTACACTAGCAAACATCAATATATTAGATTTATGATTTCTTTCATTTTATAATACTGACAAATAGTTTCTAACCCAATTAGTATTGCGTAATGTACTTTATAGTAAGGTTCTGAGTAGTGTATGTAGTATGTAATGTTGCATGATGTAGATTACATCAGCAGAGTTGTTCCGGGTGGAAGTGATCCAGTTCGGACTTTTGGGTTGCGCACTCAAAGATGTCTATGACTTTTGACAAGTTATAATTAAGTTAAATACTATTATTACATTGAACTAATAACTTAATATTGATTAGTCATATAATAAAACATATGAATTATTCTCTTTCTATTTTATAATTTAGCAATGGTGCAGGGCTACTCTAAGTTGCGTAATCCGTGGTGTGCTGCTTTTCATAAGGTGATGAGTTTCGACGCACTATAAAAGGGGAGACAAATCCTCATAACTCAATATATATTTATTGATTTCTAAATTTATAAATTCAGATTAGTTTATTAGCCCAATAATGTCAGTGTTAGATGTATTGAAAGTTAAAAGCGGTGTTATTTACGGTGATGATGTTCGTCAATTGTTCTTGTATGCCCAAAAGAAAGGGTTTGCTATTCCAGCTATTAACGTAACTTCTTCTTCAACTGTTGTTGCTGCTTTAGAAGCTGCTAGAGATTCTAAATCTCCAATCATCTTACAAACTTCTCAAGGTGGTGCTGCTTACTTTGCTGGTAAAGGTGTTGACAACAAAGATCAAGCCGCTTCAATTGCCGGTTCCATTGCTGCTGCTCACTATATTAGATCTATTGCTCCAGCTTATGGTATCCCAGTTGTTTTACACACTGATCACTGTGCTAAAAAATTATTACCTTGGTTTGATGGTATGTTAGAAGCTGATGAAGAATTCTTTGCTAAAACCGGTCAACCATTATTCTCTTCCCATATGTTAGATTTATCTGAAGAATCTGATGAAGAAAACATTGGTACTTGTGTTAAATATTTCAAGAGAATGGCTAAAATTGGTCAATTCTTAGAAATGGAAATTGGTATCACTGGTGGTGAAGAAGATGGTGTTAACAATGAACACGTTCAAAAAGAATCATTATACACTTTACCAGAAACTGTTTACAAGGTTCACGAAGCTTTAGCTCCAATTGCTCCAAACTTCTCCATTGCTGCTGCTTTCGGTAACGTTCACGGTGTTTACAAACCAGGTAACGTTCAATTGAAACCAGAAATCTTGGGTGACCACCAAGCTTATGCTAAAAAACAGAGTGGATCATCAAACGATAAACCATTATTCTTGGTTTTCCACGGTGGTTCCGGTTCTTCTCAAAAAGAATTCGATACTGCTATCTCTCACGGTGTTGTTAAAGTTAACTTGGATACCGATTGTCAATATGCTTACTTAGAAGGTATCAGAGATTACGTCTTAAATAAGAAAGACTACTTGTTAACTCAAGTTGGTAACCCAGAAGGTGAAGACAAACCAAACAAAAAATACTTTGACCCAAGAGTCTGGGTTAGAGAAGGTGAAAAGACCATGTCTAAGAGAATCACTGAAGCTTTGGATATTTTCCACACTAAAGGTCAAATCTAAACCTAGTAATGTACAGATATTTTTATGTGAATACTCTCTCTATTCTACGATTCATTCCATCTAAGCTTATATTATTTATGATTGTGGTATACTTCCACAAACATATGCTACTTACATTATATACATTATTACTGTTGTGGTTCCCCTTTTCTTAACTGTTCCACTTTCTGATACTCAGGCATCTTATTTATGTTGAATTGTCTATTATACTGTAATTCTTTTCCAAGTACTTGATTTACTTTGAAAAACTTCGCCACACATCTGTCTATACAACTCTGTTCTCCACTAGCCAACTCACCTTCTCCGTATTCATGTCCTATACACTTCTTATCACATCCTTGGAATATTTTGGTGAACATTTCTGATTGTGCTTCAAATTGGATTTGTGCTACCTTGATCTTTTCTGGATCAACAGTTTGAAATGCCCCTTGGCCTAGGAACATACTCATGATAAATGTATGATTAATGTGATGATGTTTATTATTGGACCTTGCTATTAAACTAATGGGGTATAATGAACTTTTCCACCTTGGTGTGTCGGTAATATAACTAGCAAAATGCGAAATTGAGATGAGCCAATAATGCACGTACTCTTAGTTAATGATGATGGTCCATTAGACGATAAGGCTTGTCCTTATGTAAAATATTTGGTGGATGAAATAACGTTGAAAACTGATTGGAGATTGTCGATTGTAGTTCCAAATCAGCAACGTCTGTGGATTGGTAAAGCTCATTTTGCAGGACATACACTTACTCAGACATATATATATACTAGTCCAAGTACTTTAGAAGAGAATGATGCAATTAATAAATATGATGGACCTTATGATGCTCCTTTGGGCGATTTATCACATAAATCAGTTGCAGAAACTCAACAAAATAGATCTGATCTCCAACAATGGAATTTAATTGATTCTACCCCTGCTGCTTGTGTAGATATAGGTGTCAATCATCTTTATCCTGACGTGGATCTTGTTATTTCAGGTCCTAATTTCGGTAAAAATTCCAGTAATTTATATATTCTTGCAAGTGGTACCGTTGGAAGTGCCATGGAAGCAGCATTGCATGGAAAGAAGGCAGTCGCTATAAGTTATCTGTATAGTGAAAAGGAGCATGCTTTTGAACAAATTAAAAAGGCCAGTGAAATTGCTGTCAAATTAGTAGATAATTTATATAATAATTGGAATCCTGAGGTTGAATTATATACTGTCAATGTTCCTTTGAATCCAAATTTACATTCATCTAAGATATATTTTTCACCTATTTTGCAGAATAGATGGGGGCATTCTATTTATGAAAAAGTTAGTGATAGTGTTTTCAAGTGGAATCCAGATTTCATCAAGATTTATAAGGATGGATTGAAAGATTTCAAGCATAGTGACAATAGAGTGTTACTCAATAATAATATTAGTGTTACTCCATTAAAAGCCAAATTCCATGAATTAGAGCCATTATTCGGCGAAATAAAATTGTCTGAAAGCACTGAACTGAACACAGATCTTTATTGCTTGTTAGATATAAGCACAGATTCATACATTTTTGAGCCGATCAAATTGGCAATGGAAGCCAACAATGTGAAAGTCACGACTGAAAGAACGATATTAGATAAACTTCCAGAAGTAAAGGTTTTCCATTATGCTGAATACGAAGATATAGATATAGACTTGATTAGCAAGCATCCTGAACATTATTTTATTCCGAGTTATATTTACCGTAAAGGTTTAATCCGTAAGAATTATTTAGCTAATACAATTCATCATTATATTGTCAAACATCCCAAACTGACCTTACATGATGGATTTCCACAAACTTTCACATTTGAATTAGATTATGCTGAATTTTTAGATGATGCATTGGATGAATGTTATGAATTACGAGATGAGGTCGAAAACTCAGACAAATTATGGATTTTGAAACCTAGTATGAGTGATAAAGGACAAGGAATTCGTTTATTCAAAACCATTGACCAATTACAGGAGATATTTAATCTGTTTGAAGAAGGCGAGGATGAGGAAGATGAAGAAAATGCTGATCAAACAGGGATAATTACTTCACAATTAAGACAATTTATAGTACAGGAATACCAAATGAATCCGTTACTTTTGCCAGAGTACGATAATAAGAAGTTCCATTTCAGAGTTTATGTCGTTGCTAATGGTAATTTAGAGGTGTATGTCTATAAGCAGATCTTAACATTATTTGCTGAAGCTCCATTCAATGCTGAAGGAGATGCGAACGACACATCGATTCCTATGTCTGGACATTTAACCAACTCATGCTTACAAGAAGAACCATTAGTTGATTTATTCTGGTCATTAAAAGGCCTTTCCAAATTCGAAAAGCAAATCATCTATAATAAAATCTGCCAAATTATCAATGAGGTATTCAGAGCAGGAGAAGCAGACAAGATCAATTTCCAATTATTGCCTAATTCCACCGAAATATTTGGTATAGACCTTATCGTCAACGATAAGTTGGACCTTCAATTATTAGAGATCAATTCATATCCAGACTTCAAGCAAACTGGAGACAATTTCAAGTCAATCATTGATGATTTATTCAAAGCTGTAGTGACTGAAATCGTCGTTCCTAAATTATTTGGAGAATCTAGAGTCCCTAACGATACTCTCTTGACAGAGGTATTAAAAATATAGTTTTATATAGTAATAAGACTCATTAAGGTCTTACGAGCATTAATTATCTGCACTCTTTTTCCAACGCCAACCAACAAAAAAATTAATAATAAAATATTATAAAACACCTACACAACACAAAACTCCAATATAAGTTTAAAAATTCCTAGTTGAAATTTTTTCCATGTCGAATAGTTACTACCATAATTAGAATTACCGTTATATGGCAATGGAAAAGTCGTGCCACACCCATTTCGCTTGTGGAAAAAATCGACGAAAAATTTCAACCAGGTCATTACCGTAGAGTATAAAGCTAAATAAGGCTAAAAGGATAATTAAAAAGGAAATCAAGACAACTTTCCCGTTGATTGTTAATAAACTTGATAACATATTGTTAGATTTTAGCTTGTTAGCAACCAGTAATTGGGAAATTAGAAACTAAATCACCCCACAAAAAAGATTTAGAGAGTGAATTGATTCTTTTACTAGCTGCTATTTACAACAAAAAACTCCCTTCATATACCTGTCCAATATCAATTCGGTAAAACATAGAATACATAGATGTCGACAGGACGAAAATATAGGAACCAACTGAAACGGTTCAATGGAAATGGCGCATCCACATCTAACGGTGCAAGTGCTGAATTAAATAACTTGAGTGAAATGTTCCCAGATTGGAGCCAGGACGATTTAAGTAGTTTATTATTTGAAAACCAACAAGATTTTGAAAAAGTAGTTGATTTAATCGTTAATGGTAAAGTATCTAAATGGGAATCCACTACTCAAAAGAAAGAAATTAAAAAGAAGAAAGATGATGATATACAACAAACTAGTAGCACACCTTCCAATAATAATGTTAATGCTGCTGCTACTAATGATAAATTCAAATCGCATACTCCACATCCAAGAAAGAAACCTGTTAAGAAACAACAAACTAGCAAAACGCCTAAAGATCCTGTAGATAGCCAATCGAATGGTACTACTGCTAGTGTTGCTTCTACAACAACTCCCGCTGCAAGTGCAGTAGCTTCTGGTGGATCATGGGCTGCTGCATTATCTGAAGATAAAAAGAAAGCTGCTAAAAAGGAACCAATTCCTGAACCACCAGTAACTAAACCTGAAGAACCTGCATCAGTAACTGAACAAGTACCTGAAACTACCACGACAAAAGATGTACCACCAGTAACTGAAAAGGCTGAAAAACCAAAACCAAAGACTAAACAATCAACTGTTAAACAAGGCACTTCATGGGCATCAATGTTAACACCAAAACCAGCACCAGCACCAGCACCAGCACCAAAGAAGAAAGTAGAAAAGAAGGCTGAAAAGAAAGCCGAAAAGAAAATCGAAAGCATCCCAGTAGCAGAAATTCAGAATTCAATTCCAAAGGTTCCTGAACCAAAGGAAGAAGCTTCTATAGAAGTGGTTAAAGCTGTTGAAGTTCCACCAGCTGTTGAACAAGAAGTTCCAGCTCCAGAAGTTCCAGCTCCAGAAGTTCCAGCTCCAGAAGTTCCAGCACAAGAAATCCCACCTACTGTTGATGAACAACCATCTGTTGTCTTACCAAACAACAATAACTTGAACAATGTTGGAGTCACTTTTGGATCTCTTTCCTTGGATGAAAATGCTAAGAAAGAAGAAAAGTCTCAAGACCAATACGCTCAACAATACTATTATGCCAAACAACAACAACAAGCTGGACAGGAAAATGCTCCTCAACAACCTCAGAGTCAACCTGCCAGTCAACCACAAGTTCAATCTCAATCACAACCTCAAAGTCAACAACAACAATCATCATCAGCTCAACAACCTCAACAACCTCAAAGTCAACAACCATACGATTACTATAACCAATACAACCAACAAAACCAACAATTCCAAAATTCTCAAGTTCCAGGACAATACGGAGGATATCCAGTTGATTATTCTAACTATAATGTTCAAATGTTAGCAGCTCAACAATTAGCAGCTTTACAAATGCAACAAGCTGCTGCTCAACAAGGACAATCGCCAGCTCCAGGAAATGCAAGTGGCCAACCTCAACAACCACAACACCAACAACAACAACAACAATCACAAGGAGCTACACAAAATGGATCAGAATATGACTCTCAAAGTCCAGTCAATTTAAACCAACAAGCTTACTTGAATCAAACCAATGGTGGAATTAACGGAGTTCAAACTCCTACTCAAGCTCCAGGACACCTTCAAGCTCCAGGGCAAGCTCCACAAGTACCAGGACAAGTACCAGGACAAGTACCAGGACAAGCTCCAGGACAACCACCATTTGGTTACCCATATTATTATAACTATTATAACCAACCATTTTACAACCAAACTGGATTCAGTTCTCCTAACCAGCAAGGTCAAGCTCAAGCCCAACCTCAGGCTCAATCAGGTCAAGCTAATCAACAGTCACAACAACAGCAACAACCTGGTCAAAGTCAAGGTGGTCAACCAGTTATGCCTCAATTTGGAGGTTATCAACAATATCCTCAATATGGATATCAAGACAATCAGTACAGAGGTTGGTACTAGATGTCGTTTTGAATCAAGGTATATATACGCTTTTTTCTATTTTTGATTTCTCTTTTGATTTCTTTATATCTGTCTTGTATGGCTGCAAAATATTTACTATATAGTAGTTAAGATAAAAAAGTCGTGCACAAACACCAAAAAATTACAGAAAATCGCGCGTAAACTGTATACCGTGTAATATGCATCACAGTAAAAATCATCACTAAAATCTCAACTCCTTCACCCTTAGTATTATTTTACCATAGTTAATTAGTATGTATGAGAATGTTAGTAGCAGTCGCACAATCATTATATATGGAAGAAACAAAATTATCATCAATAATTTACCAATGATCAATCTTTGAACATCCTTATATGTATATCAGCATTATTATAATCAATTGATGAAATATCAATGATTCCTTATACAAATTTTATTAGCCTTACTATTTGTATAGGTAAATGCTTAAGCTGCAAAATGAGAAAAGTGAGAATTTTTTAATCGCATTAGATTTATGATTTCAATCATATTAAAGATAATTGGTAAGAGTGAATTAGTTAGAATTAAGTCAGATATTATATTGGTTGATATTGATGATAATTTCAAAACCCCCTAAAAAATGTGGGAATTGCTAAAGTTTTAGAGATTTTGGCAAGTGGGAAATCGCAGACAGAACCAGCGCGACATTTTGCTCAATATTATGGGCGGATGCTCATAGTTAATTTCAATTATTGCCTGTAATCGCTCATTATTAGGTGCGACTTCCACGCGTGAATGTCGCGGTTTGTTTATTTTGGAGAAACCTCCTCATATAAATATGGCTGCAATTTCTCAAGTTTATTTTTACTAACAACCAGAATTTAAAAATGGCTGAAAGAAAGAAAGCTTCTAGAAAGAAGAAGGACCCAGATGCTCCAAAAAGATCCTTAAGTGCTTATATGTTCTTTGCTAATGAAAACAGAGACATTGTTAGAGCTGAAAATCCTGGTATTACTTTTGGTGAAGTTGGTAGATTATTAGGTGAAAAATGGAAAGGTTTATCAGCTGACGACAAAGGTCCTTATGAAAAGAAGGCCGAAGAAGATAAAAAGAGATACGAAAAGGAAAAAGCTGAGTATGCTAAAAAGAATGCTTAAACTTAAGCTCTCTGTATATTAAATGTATGTTTTGTATCATGTCTCATTTACCCTGTGCTTTACCCTGTTCGATTTCTATGAATTCCTGCATTTTTTCCATACAATTACTTCTGTACAACTTTATACTTATCTCTACTATTGCCCGCCTTAATATTGCTTATCGTAACAATTCACAGGCGATAGCTTATTTACACCTTAAAGTTAGCTAACTTGACATAAAACACCGGTAAGTACACTACCACAAAACGGAATTATGACTTCAAAACTTGTTCAGCTCAAACGGGACTGTAAGTCCAATTGCCCCTCTAAACCATTAAGTAATAAATATCTAAGCCACTTTTGATTGTAGGCATTTTAATACATACAAGTGTAAAATTGCGAAGATTAAACATGTCCTCATTTCCTGAACCATACTATTGTAACGATAAACATTCTTTCGCTTATGATAGTGCTAGAATTAGATGGCCAAAAATCATTAGGGGATGTATTGATGATTTACCACTGTTAATTCCAAAATCAATTGATGCTAAAACTGTCATCCCGGAGTTTGAAAAATTATTAGCTCTCCTCGATAAAGACGAACCAGTAACTAAATTTACTGATAAAGAAGTCCAGTTGAATCCAGATTTGAAACATTACAATGAATCTTTGGCTAAATTAGGTAATATTACCTGGAAATCTGGTCCTTGGTTATACGTCGAATGTCATTTATATCAATACATTAATAATATCTTCCTTGCTCATAAGATTGATATCGATATTTTCAGTAAACTTAAACAATCTACCCTTGTTTCGAGTGAAATTGGTATAATTGAGTTATGTAAGAAAATAACCACCTTCAACTTCAACCAAATTGATAAAGATGCTAAATTGATTTACTTTAAAGAATTCATTGATATTTCATTATGGGGAAATGCTACTGATTTATCTTTATTAGCCGGAGCTGTGACTCTAGAAGATATTAAATCAATTCAAGGTGAAGAAATCAGAAAACAAAACGAAAAGAATATCTTAATTAATGATACTACTAATCTTTTCAATTACTTATCAGCTAAAACTCCTGGCTCAGTAGATATTATCTTAGACAATTCCGGTTTTGAATTATTCAGTGATTTGATTTTAGCTGTTTATTTCCTTGAAACTGGTTTGGCTAAACAAGTCAACTTTCACTGTAAGAAAATCCCTTGGTTTGTCAGTGATACTTTGATTAAAGATTTCGATGATTTATTTGAAGAATTGACTAATTTTAAGAATGAAGCTGTCGATAAATTTGTAACTATTGTAAAGGACTTTATTAGCAAAGGTAAATTCAATGTTACAAATGATCCATTTTGGACATTGTCTTCCAATTATTGGGCCATTAAAGATTTCCCAGTTTATGAACAATTAAAAGACCTGAACTTATTGATTTTCAAAGGAGATTTGAATTATAGAAAATTAACTGGTGATATTACTTGGCCAAGAACCACTCCTTTCACCACTGCCATTCAGCAATTAACTAAATCAGGATTGCCACTTGTTTCTTTAAGAACTTGTAAAGCTGATGTGACAGTTGGATTGCCTGAAGGATTAGAGCAAAAGTTGATTGAAGCGGACGGTGAGTTCTGGTCTTGTAACGGTAAGTATGCTGTAGTTAATTTCTTTAATCCATAAAGCACTTATAAACTTATATAAAAGAATACATAAAGCACACAAAGCACTTGTATAAAGCACACCTATCACTAAGGTAAAAAAACTCATAAGCACATAAAAGAATCAATAATCATATCTATTTCATACGTAGCTATATAGTAGTACAGTAGTAATGCATTATACATCTCCAGCCTTTCTAGAATTACAAGCCACTATCTTAAACTTATCCACCGTTACTTCATCATTCAACTCTGTATTACTTACATCATTCAACTTTATCAACACGTTCTTAATTATAAAAGTCCATACATCATCACAGAATCTATAAGTACTTAAGTCACCTTTGAATGTTAATTTAGATTTGGCAATATTACTTTCTGGTTTCAAAAGGTCAGAAACAATACGATCAAAATTAGATAATATCGTCATGGCTAGTTGTGGTTGAATCTTCTCATCAGAAATAAGCTGATCTAATGCATCTGTTAACGTAGTTCCCACTGTAGAACGTCTGTATAATTCGTAGTATCCTGGATTACTCATATCCTTAGTCAGTAAAATTCCCGTAGATTGAATAGTTTTATTAAGTGCGAACTTTATCATCGGTTTTTTGCTGTGCATTTTTGATTGGAAATATTCATATTTATTGGTATAGTTTTTTAATTTTGGTATTTAATCATGCTGGAAGTACAGGGAGAGACGGTCAATGAAAAATATAAATCATTGGTGGGGAAATTCGAATCAATCCAGAACGATAGTCGTATGAAAAATTCAATTGAATACCAGCAAGATTTAACTAATTTAATCAATCAGTTTAAATTAATTGCTAGAATGGTCCAGGATCTTGATTTATTCAGTGATAATGAATTCTTAGAAGAAATAAATGTTAATTATCTTCCTTATTTCAGTATCGAGTATTATTTGGCTGAGTTATACATTACTAAAATGTCGAGCGATGAGACCAAGATCACTGTGGGGATTGAATATAAGTCAGATAACTTAAAACAAGCTGAAACATATTTTAATGAGTTCATAAACAGACTCAAGACTATGGAGATGTTGAATCCTTTACAATTAAAACAAATGGAAGGGTATCGATTGAATAGAGAGGAGAAGATTGATCAATACAGATACGAGAAAGAATTAGAAGGGAAACTAAAATTGGTTGATGATTCTACAGATGAAGATACCAAACGTGAATTGTACATAAACAAACTTAATCTTTACATAATCAACAGTTTAAATCAATTGAAACTAGTCGATATGGAATTGGAAGTATTAACAAAACGACCTGTGAATTCTCAACCTCCACAACTACAATCACAGACTCAAACAAAAACTGAAGATTACTCCACAAGATTAGACCATATTCCTCAAAATCAAAAGATCAGTCAACTTCTTAAAAATGGTAAAATCCTTCAGCCTTTTACAATCACAAGAGAAGACTTAAAATCAAAAGTCTTTGGTACTGGTCAAGTTCTTCCTTCAATGACAGTAGAAGAGTACTTGGATTATGAGCTTCAGAACGGGAAAATGTTGAAACCCGAAGAACCTAAACCCGATAGTGATGCCAGTGATGATGAAGACGAGGAATTAAGGAAAAGAGAATGGGATGATTGGAAAGATGCTAACCCTAAAGGTATTGGAAATACCATGAACTTAGGTTAACACAGAGTATGTTAACTATGTATATATTATTATAAATCGTTCAACTTTTTCAAGTAACTATTATATTCTCCGTTTAATTCATGCAACGTAATCAATTTATTATCGACAATTAACCATTTTTCATCATTGTTTTTAAATGATTTCAATCCATTTAATATAATCAAATAAAACTCTAAGATCTTTAAATAAATCAATTTTAAGTTATTCAATTCAATTATGTTAGCTGGTTCTTTTTCAAACTTATTGATAAACAAATATAACGCTTCAATTGAATTCCTCTTATTGAAGTGTTTAATTCTCCAAGCATAAAGAATTTCATAATATTTAATTGAATCAATTAAACTTGTAGCATTTATTAAATCAAGGATAATAGAATCAATGGCTTTGAAGTTATGGCTGAAAAATTCATGGTTAAAGATTTCTTGTATTCTTTTAGCATTAACTAATCTTGTGATTAGGCTCTTTAAAAATACTTTGTATTTGGAAGATTCATATTGGAGATTGGTCAATGAAAGTATTATTGTAGGTAAATTAAATGATGACAATGCAAGTCTAAATAAGGTTTCATAATAATCTGATTTCTTATCATCATCACTCAATTCTATAGCTCTTAATCCGTATTCGATCGCCTTCTCAATAAATGCATTTGAATCTGATTGTTGATCCAATTCTTTTGAGATAAATAATGATAATTGGTGATAATAATTGGATTCATCTTCTTTATTAACACACTTCAAGAATTCATTCAAGTTTTCATTGGTAAACTTATAATTCAAGTAATTCAAATTTGAAGACTTGAAATTATCAAAAGAAATAAACTCAAACCCTTTTGAATCTTTATTTATCAAATAAATTAATCCAATTAAGAATTTATTTTTGTTAACATTGATTTTATTGAGGATTTCATAGATGATATCTCCTTCATTCAATTTAATTAATTCTAAGATGATATTGATTAAATAATCTTCATCTTTAATGATTTGGTTTAAATAATCATACTTAACTAAAACGTTCCCTTTTATTATTCGTTGTTTCCAAATTATATCAGATTCATTCTTTAATATCGAGTCAAATAATTTGAAATTTTGGAACTTTTCTAATATGATTTGTACGTATTTAAGGCTTACTTCACTGTCGACATTGGACAAAAGTATAACTATTTTGATTAATAATCTTTTATGGATTTTTTCCAAGTCTTTGAAGGTACTTAAAACAAATAATTTATTAATCAAACTGAGATTGGATTCGTATTGTTGGATTTTCAAGTCTTTGATTTCTTCACCAATTAATAGGTTTAATGTTTCGATAATATTAGGGTGATTACTTAAAGTTTGACTGATTTCATCTAAATTAGCAGTGAATTTTTCTGCTTTAACCAAGTTTTCCAGTATGTAATTTAAATCTTCTGGTTTAACATTCTTAGAAAGATTCAATATGTAATCATAGACTTTATTAATCGATCTACTCGAAAGGTTTAATTCTAATTTGGTTAGGATCAACGATAATGGGTCTTTATTATCACTTTCAAACCGTTCAAAGTAACTTAATGGCCTTATCATTGCTAAACCATTGGTCTGCAAGACAACGACCAGCTCTTCATTAACGACTGTAAACCCTAAACTTTCTTGTCCTAGTTTCTTATATTCTTCTGCAATGGAGTTCAACAAATACCAAGGGTTTTCATGATCTAACCTGCCTATAGTCTCTTCTATCAATAAAGTTTCTTCATGATTTATAAGTGGTAAGTTCAATCTTTCACGCAAAATATTCACACTAGTTCTTAAGATTAAATCATCATAGTTCTGGTTACTTAAAACCTGATCTTTATAGTATTCTTGGTTATGATTCTTCAAAAAGTCTTGATCGACTTCCAATTTAGAACTCTGAAGTTCTTCAATCTGGTATTTATCCGATAATCGATACTTAACAAACACACTCGCAACGTTTGATTTCCACAATACAAGTAAATTCAATTTATCGTTGATGAGTTGGGGACTATAATCTTGAATGTACCAAAGCTTACCGGTCGTCGCAAACGGTATATTAATTTGGAAGTTTTGAAGTTGATGAGATTCATCTAAGATATAAAAATTAACACCCAGTGAAACCTCAAATGAATTACTTACATGGAATGCTATATATGACTTCTTATTTTGGATGAACTTTTGGAAATAATTATTACCTGTTATGGATAAAAAGTTCTCATTAATTAAGGATATAGAGGATTTCAATTCATGAGAAGTTAAGTCCCAGAATTTCAACCTCTTATTAATAGTTAAAGTGACTAAGATATGATTCAATTCTATAGCATCCACAATACAATCGTCACTAATGTTAGAAGCTTGACTGTTATTGGACCCATGGAAAAGTCCACCAAATAAATTGATGGAAATCTTTGAAGGTTGATCGAAATTATAAATGTCGAAATCTTGCAATAAGAACAGTCTTTTAAAATGCAATAATCCTCCATCTTTTAACGAAACAATGAAATTAAAAGGATCAATGGATTTGAAGAAATAAGGCTTGGATCTTAATTCAAACGAATATGGAACAGAAATGTTCCCCCAATGTTTAAAGTTATTCAAATTGAATTCGTTACCTTGATGAGGAATAAAGTCCTTTAAGTTGACTATTAAAGTCACAAATAAATAATTCACATCGATAAAATCAAGCACCAAATTCAATTCTTCACCTTCTTTGCTCTGTTCTATATTGACTGAGTAACTACTCTTTGATATCAACTTATTAGGCAATTTAACATTCAAGTTCTGGAGATCAATCTTTAGTTGATCATTGAAAAGAATTGGCGTCAATTCTATATTAGTTAAGTTCTGTGAAACTCCAATGGAAACAACATCAATGAATGATTTATACGCCGATAGACTTATTAACTCACCATTCTCTGCTACTTCATCTGCAAACTGTTGATTAACTGAGTCTTTCAATAAAGGCTTTGGATATTTCAATGGGAGCCTAATTTCTTGCGACGATAGACGGGACTTATACCCTACTATATTGGAGAACGAGTATTCTATCATACAGTTGGATTTCCACTTCTTGTACCACTCTACTGTATTGTTTTATTTAGCAGTTGTCGAAGCGCGCAGAATTAACTATAAAGATGTCTTCAACTATATTCTATAAGTTCATACATCAGAAGAATCAAAGCACTATACACTTCGATGGGACAGGTATCAATGTATTTGACTTGAAGCACGAAATAATCACCCAAAACCAGCTTGGTGAGGGGACTGATTTCGACTTAAAAATATATCATCTGGAACAGCCAGACTTGGAATATGACCAAGATCAAGATGTTATACCTAGATCATCGTTTGTCATCGCCAGAAGACTTCCTGCGTTGTCTAAGACTGGTAAATTCGGTAATGCATCACGTTATATTACAGGAAGACCAAGGATTAACCGTAAGGTTATTAATAATGCTAATGCTGCTGCCAGTGCTAATAACAACTTATTAGCCAACCAGCAGACTATAGACGAAAATATGTCGGAAGAAGATAAGATCAAGATGATGTTTGAAAACCAGTCCACAGCATGGGCCCAAACCCAGGACGAATTGTCCCAGCACAAAGTTATTTACAATAAGCCAAATGCAGCGAATGCCAATCCTGAAGATGCACCACCTCCTGGATATATGTGCTACAGATGTGGAGGAAGAGACCACTGGATTAAGAATTGTCCTACAAACACAGATCCTAATTTCGAAGGAAGGAAATTACGTAAAACCACCGGTATTCCTAGAAGTTATTTGAAAACTATAACAAAAGAAGCTGCTGACAATGATACTGAACAGAAATTCACCAGTAATGAAGAAGGAGAATTAATCGACAGTCAAGGAAACAAGTATATGATTACAGATACGGGAGAATATGTGATTGCAATGGCAGATTCCAAGACCTGGCAGAATTATCAAGAGAAACAGCAGAATGCAGTGATGAAATTAAAACAAGAATTCGAAACTAAAATTGTGCAGTGTATTGAAGCTGATAATAAGTGGGAGTTCTTAAATCCATTGCAACAATCACCACAAAAGAAGTTTTTAGATGCCAATGAACCAATAGTAATGCTTCCTTGTTGCACAGATAAGTCTAGATTACAGAAACTAGTGAATTTCCATTACAATAAGAATGAATTGGAGCAATTACTTATAGAGAATGATTTCCATTGTCCTAACTGTGACACGGGAGAGAACTATATTGATACATTTGTGGATAATCTGGAACTACAAGAAGAGATCCACAGCTATATAGAGACAAAAACCAAAGAATTAGGGTTAGAAGATCCTGATGTATCTATAAATAATGCTATTAAGAGACCTCATGAGGAAGGAGATGATAATGCTAAGAGACAAAACATAGGATTGCCGGGCCAATTACCATTCCCAATGGTGCCAGGGATGCCATTCTTCATGCCAGGAATGCCGCCATTCCCCATGATCCCCGTGCCAAAGAAGTAGCCCCATTCCAAAGTAATGTACATAGTTAAGCTAATATATAAAGGTTACCCGACCAAGCTCGCAGCGTTTTTAAAGTATGAAAAATTTTCACAGTAAAAAACTCGAAAATGTATGTTTTCCAAACCAAAGTTTTCAGGATGAACCAAATTAATCAAACTAGAGTATGTGACTATGGAATGATCACACTTACAATGCATGGCTTACTGAAAGAAAACTTTTTAACTGGACTCTTACTAACTTTACAGATTGTATGTACACATATTAGTGGTTTAAATGATGATTAAAACAACAAAAGCTGGAATTACTGGCTGAATCTTTGTGATTGAGAAAGTTTGCACATTGCTGATAACCTAATTATTTGTAGATTCTTACTAACAACAGATTTTGTAGTGTATTAAAGTGTATGTAATAACGAGGAGGAATTATTGCACTGGGCACTGAATCTCTATGAGTGACAATGCATTATTGTAGGCCTCAGAAACCTGCTTAACTGATGTTATTGATACTAACATAAGTCTGGAGACTTGAGACTTGTTTTTTGTAAGAAAAGGCAAGTGGTTCTTGCAATCACTTAAAAAAGTACGTACTTTATTACCTTGATAAGATGATTTCAAGATGACGAGTCAGATTCGGGTAATCCGCTGATGACAACCTTATTTATTTACCATTCATGCAATCCTGATCAAGCAATTTTAAATTCAGTACTAACAGTTAGTCTAAATTAGTTGATATAAAGAATATAGAACCATTAAAAGATGAACATTAAATAAGACAAGCATATGTCTGAGTCATGAAGACAACCTTTTATGTCTGATAATGATTTTATATTCCTGATACCGAATGGTTTGGATTTAAGGTATGTATAAGTTCATGATGATTTACCACAATTCACGACGGTCTACTGTGTATAGGAAATTGTTAATTCTTATACGTTGATGATTATACGGCCTTGACCGGCCGTGGCCCTGAGACTTTCATACTAACTGAAGTAGCTCTACTGTATAGTAGAACTCTATGAATTACTCTAAATGCTCTATAAATAGATAATAAATTTTTTTAGTAGACTTTTCACTAGACTTTCTAAATAGTGTATTAAGTTCTGTCATTTCCTTAATAGGAATCTGATGCCGCACCTATTTTAGATTTCAATTACAGTTAAAATTGTTGATATTTCCGGTAAATTTAAGGTGAAGTCTGGAAATGCCATTCCATTCAAAGAAGAAACCACAAAATGAAGACACTCCACCATCATATGATTCTTCGGTAACTTCAAGCATGGCATCGTTGAGTCTAGATTCACAGTCCACAGTTCCCTCATCTGCTCCTCCACCAATTCATAGATCAAGCAGTTCAAGCATTTTACGAAACAGTGTGACTGCCCATCTTCGGCTGAACTCTTCCAGCAACGTATCTTCTCCACTCAAGTCTGGACCTAAGAAGAAAAACGAGCCTTATAGACCAGCACCTGAACAACAAGCATTTATCAATAGATTAGGATCTCCCAGTGTTACTGCACTTTCAGCAACAACTTCAGCTGCTCATACGGAATATTTCGATGTTTTGCCTTCTTTCCAGATGTTTCAGTCTATTTTGAAGAGAGACGACGAACAATTCAGTGAGAATTTAGTAGTTTCTCCGCCAGAGTATGGAGATACTGCTAATTCTTCTCCTACGCCGCCAAGTTTATCGCCGGTTAATAGTAATTCGTATCCAGGGCCTGCTGAAACTATAGATAGTGTTTTAAACAGTCCGACGGAAGAACTGCCGCAGCCTGAATACACTTATGATGAAGAAGAAAATTATGCATTTGATGAGAATGAACAGAACGATGGATTACAGAGAAGTAGCGGGCTACAACAACTTCAGAATTTATCGCTAGCACATGATACGTATGGGCATACAGTCTTAGATAATATCGACAGATTACCTAAACTAAGTTCATCACCAATTGATATCCAAATTAACGTAACGAAAGATGTCCCTGAACCGTTCCAAGCCAATGAATTAGAAACAAGGTTAAAAGAATATTCAAATGGAGATTTAGTTAATGGATATATAATAATTACTAATACTTCAGACGAACCAGTTAATTTTGGATTGTTCACTGTTAGTTTAGAAGGAACTATCAAAGCAACTGAACGTAAATTGCATGCCAATGAATTTGAAAGGAAATTCAGCAAGATTTTAATGAAGAAGTTCTTAAAGATGTATGACTTAAATGCTTCGTATAATTATTCTTATGTCCCCAACAGTGCAGGTATTGAATACGAAGCATTCGTACATGATGATTATGATGATTGTATTATTGGACTTCCTAATGAGAGAATCCTTCAGCCTCATACTAAGTATAAGAAGTTCTTTACGTTCAAGTTCCCTGATAAGTTATTAGATACGACTTGTTCGTCGACGATTTTGCCTCATATTTTATCTCCTCCTTCAATGGGCGTAGATAGAACTTCATTCTACGGGAAAGTCGATTATATTGAGCTTAATAAGGCTTTGGGATACGGATTTATCAGTGCTAAAGGGACTCCTTTATTGACGAGAGATTATAGTTTTGATGATATGAGTATTAGTTACAGTATCGAAGCCAAGTTTATTGATAAATTAAATAACCAGAAAGATGCTGTGAGTCATCATGAAATCAATCAGCCCGACAACGAAAACGATTACGTTATATCAAGACAAACTCAATATTTTTTAAGATTCGTTCCGGATTTAAAGAATATTCTTACTTATTACAACGCCGAATTCTTGTACGGCAAAGAAACTTACGGAAGTATAGGAATTGATGGGAAATTATTTGCAGATTATATTTATTTAAGTACGTGGAGACATATTAATCGGTTAAATTCGCTGATTGAAGGAGAAATTAATGCTAGATTAGTCAAAGAAGAGTTCACTGATGATGAAATCAAAGAGAAGAATTTGATTATTGATAATTATAGTAGAACCAACAGTCAATCAGGCTCATTATTAGCCAAACAGCAGAGTAATGAAGATTTCAATCTATTAGCAACGCCAGAAAACAACGCTTATGATGAACATTTCTTCAAAGAGAATAGAATGATTGGTAATAAAGAGCCCAAAGAGATTATTGGCAAAAAAAAGAAGAAGTTAATATCGTCAACGGTTACTATAGGGTATCTGCATTTGTATGTGAAAGTTCCATCACAACCATTAGGATACAATTCGCCTAAATTGATTATGAGATACAACAAGTCTGAACCACTGAGTGTCAATGGATCCACTGAATTATTGCCTGTAAACAGCATATCAAGTGATCACATCAATCAGTTGTACAATAGATCAGACGAGGACCTTTCTAAGACAGTTAAAATCACGTTACTATTTGACTCGTTGGACTACGGAACCAAACCTCCTACTATTGCTAGCATAGACATTAATATCGTAGCGTGGTCGTTCCGGTCAGACTATCCATTACCATTTATATTCGAGTACGATTTCTTCTATGAAACAGCAGACGACGAAGAAAGTCTCGACAAGGACGATAAGGTTACCAAGAATAACTTGCAGAAGATGAAGGATCACACTGCTAATTATATTGAGTTTTTGAAGGCCAACAAGACATTCATTTCCAAAAACTCGTACCTTTATTTGAAGTCAATGAAGTCGTTAGGTATAAAGAGCGATACGATTATTGATTACTTTAAGCCCATTACGCCCCAGACTTTCCCCGAAGCGTTCAAAGACGATTGGAAGGGGAGCCAGAAATCATCTAACAGGATGAAATGGATCAAAGAGTTGACCCTTCCCTTAGAGGTCCTCAACAAGCATCACATTACGCTTATTCCAAGCTTCCAGAGCTGTTTGATGGGCCGTCTTTACTGTTTGCAGGTCGTCGTACGGTATAAGGGAGGCAACGAGACCCACGACAACACCATTAAAGTCGATGTTCCTATTATTGTGGGATAGCCTTTTTAGCCTATTTAATAAGAAATTATATACGATGCGAGCCGCAAAGATTGGTTGTATGAGGATTCTTCACGTGACTCTATTACTCACTGAAAAATTAAAATTATTACCTGACTCTAACTATAAGTTGTTAATTAATACTAATATGAGCAGTCCACAAGACATTTCACAGACTTTCCAGAAAGCTTTAAACGTATCAGGATCCCCTAATGCTGTTGCCACATCGCCAACTCAATCGTATTTCCAAAATTACGTTCCTAATAGAAAAGCTACCAAGACTTTAAAGCCTTTCTCTACTGGAGACATTAAAATCTTATTATTGGAAAATATTAATATCACCGCTATAGATATCTTTAAAGGACAGGGATACCAAGTTGAATTCTATAAAAGTTCATTGCCAGAAGAAGAGTTAATCAAAAAGATTGAAGACGTTCATGCCATCGGTATTAGATCCAAGACCAAATTGACTGAAAAGGTATTGAGCCATGCTAAAAACTTGGTGGTTATTGGATGTTTCTGTATTGGAACCAATCAGGTAGACTTAGAATTTGCTGCTAAGTCCGGGATTTCTGTTTTCAATTCGCCATTTTCAAATTCAAGATCAGTTGCTGAATTAGTCATTGGAGAAATCATCACTTTGGCTAGACAATTAGGTGACAGATCAATTGAATTGCACACTGGAACCTGGAACAAAGTCAGTGCTAAGTGCTGGGAAATTAGAGGTAAGACTTTAGGTATTGTTGGTTACGGACATGTTGGATCCCAATTATCAGTATTAGCAGAAGCTATGGGTATGAATGTCATCTACTATGATGTGTTGATGATTATGTCATTGGGTAATTCCAAACAAGTTGCTACTTTGGATGAATTATTGTCCAAATCTGACTTCGTTACTCTTCATGTTCCTGCAACACCCGAAACTAAGAACTTATTAAGTGCTGCTCAATTCAGTGTAATGAAAGATGGCTCTTACATTATAAATGCTTCAAGAGGTTCAGTTGTAGACATTCCATCGTTGATTCAGGCTATGAAAGTCGGTAAGATTGCTGGTGCTGCAATTGATGTTTTTCCTCATGAGCCTGCTAAGAACGGTGAAAACTTATTCAGCAATGAATTGAATCCATGGGCCACTGAATTATGTTCGTTAAGAAATGTCGTATTGACTCCACACATTGGAGGATCAACTGAGGAAGCTCAAAGTGCTATTGGAGTTGAAGTCGGTACTGCTTTGACCAAATACATCAACGAAGGTAACTCTATTGGTGCAGTGAATTTCCCAGAAGTCAGTTTGAGAGGATTAGATTTAGATCAAGAGAACTCTGTCAGAGTGTTGTATATCCATCAAAATGTTCCAGGTGTTTTAAAGACTGTTAACAATATTTTATCTATTTACAACATTGAAAAACAATTTTCTGATTCCAGAGGCGAAGTGGCTTATTTGATGGCTGATATTTCTGATGTAGATATGAGTGACATTAAGAGCTTGTATGAGCAATTAGAGCAAACTCCTTATAAAATTGCCACTCGTTTGTTGTACTAGTCTATTAGCAATAGACGTCTGATTAATATATAGCTAATATAGCTATGGCTAGCAATAGCTTCTAGAACGTTTCCTATTCATTTCTCTTGTAAATTTTGCACACTTCGGTACACCACACTATTTGGAGATAGTTCGCGAATTTTGGTGGCAACTTCCAAATCACTACAATGGCTTTAGTATCGGCGGCACCATACTTGGCCCTTTTGAATGAAGAGGATCTTAGTTTGAAGGAGTACGCTTTGACTTCTTTGAACGACATCGTTGATCAATTATGGGCAGAGATCGCCAACAATATCACTGATTTAGAAGACTTGTATGAAGATGAATCGTTCGAGAACAGAACCTTAGCTGCTTTAGTTATTTCTAAAGTGTATTATAACTTAGGAGACTTTGAAGCGTCTGTGAAATACTCGTTAGCAGCTAAGAATGCATTCAATATCGATGAGCAAAGTCAATATATCGAAACAATTGTATCTCAATGTATTAACCTTTATACCTCGTTAGCTCAAAAACAATTTGAAGATAAATCAGTTACAATTGATCCACAATTAACAGGGATCTTCGAAAAAATGTTAAAGAAATGTTATGATTCTAAAGATTATAAATTGGCGTTAGGGATTTCTTTAGAGGCTTTCAGATTAGATATCGTCGAGAATATCTTGAAGTCCCAGATTGAAACTAACATCGAATTAGCTTTGAATCTCATCAATTACGTTTTGGTGTGTTTGAACACTGTCATTAGAAATGTCCATTTCAGAACTACAGCTTTGAATTCCCTTATACTGATTTTATTGACCATTAAATCCAATCTGGATTTCTTTACTATTTTCAAAATTGTCGTCCAATTGAATGAAGATAAATTAGCTTCCACAATCTTTAAACAATTAATTAATAATGGTGATAAATTAATTGCCTATCAAGGAGCATTTGATTTAGTTAGTTCAGCTTCTCAGGAATTATTAGACAAAGTTATTGAAGATTTAAAGAATGATTCAGAATTCAAACATGAGAATCCAGTGGAAGCAAGATTATTATACATTTTAAGTGGAATTCCAACTTGTGATTTAGATATCACCTTTTTATACAAAAATAATAACACAGATATAACCATTTTAAATAAAACTAAAAATTTATTAGAAGGTAGAAGTTCAATTTTCCATTCAGCTGTTACTTTTGCAAATGCTTTTATTCATTCTGGTACTACTGATGATTCTTTTTTCAGAAAAAATTTAGAATGGTTAGGTAAAGCAACTAATTGGTCTAAATTTTCAGCAACTGCTGCTTTAGGTGTTATTCATAAAGGTAATTTATCACAAGGTAAAAATATCTTGAAACCATATTTGCCTGGATCTTCAGGTTCAGCTCATACTAAAGGTGGTTCATTATTTGCTTTAGGATTGATTTTTGCTGGTCATGGTAGAGAAACTATTGATTACTTAAAACAATTCCTAGGTGAACATGGTAATTCTGCTGGTAATAATGATACCGATGTGATGTTACATGGAGCATGTCTTGGAGCTGGTGTAGCAGGAATGGCAACTAATAATGCATCACTTTATGAAGCATTAAAAGTTGTGTTATATTCTGATTCAGCAATTTCAGGTCAAGCTGCTGGTTTAGCTATGGGTTTACTTATGTTGGGATCTGGTAATGAAGAAGCTATTAATGATATGTTGGCTTATGCTGAAGAAACTCAACATGAAAATATTATTCGTGGATTAGCTATTGGTATTGCTTTATTAAATTTTGGTCAAGAATCAAAAGCTGAAAAATATATTGATGAATTAATGTCAAAAGAATCTTCTATTTTAAGATATGGTGGTGTTTTCACTATTGCTTTAGCTTATGCTGGTACTGGTAATAATTCAGCTATTAAAAAACTTTTACATTATGCAGTATCTGATCCTTCAGATGATGTTAGAAGAGCTTCAGTAATGTGCTTGGGATTTGTATTAATTAGAGATTATACTGTTGCACCACAAATTGTTGAATTATTATCACAATCTCATAATCCTCATGTACGTTATGGTACTACTATGGCATTAGGTATTTCATGTGCTGGTAGATTATTACCTTCAGCTATTGAAGTTTTAGAACCATTAACTAAAGATCCAGTTGATTTTGTTAGACAAGGTGCTTTAATGGCAACTTCAATGATTTTAATTCAACAAAATGAACATGTTTATCCAAAAGTTAAAGATTTTAATAAACAATTGGCTGATACTATCAAAAATAAACATGAAGATGCATTAGCTAAATTTGGTGCTACTTTAGCTCAAGGTATAATTGATGCAGGTGGTCGTAATGTTACAATCAATTTAGAAAATTCTCAAACCAATACATTAAATATGAAAGCTATTGTTGGTTTAACTGTTTTCTTACAATCATGGTATTGGTTCCCATTAGCTCACTTTTTATCATTATCATTCATTCCAACCGCAATAATTGGTGTTAAAGGTGATGATTTAAAAGTACCTAAATTTGAAATTAATTGTCATACAAAATCTAAATTCTTCCAGTATCCACCAAAAGTTGAAGAAGCTAAAGAAAAACAACCAGATAAACTTGCAACTGCAGTTTTATCAACAACAGCTAGAGCTAAAGCTAGAGCTAAGAAGAATCAAACCAAGAAGGAAGGTGAAGAAGAAGATGAAGAAGAAGAAAGTGGCGATAAAATGGAAGTTGATGAAAAGAAAGAAGAACCTAAAGAAGAGACTAAAGAAGAATTCCAAGATGCTAAAGAAGATTCTAAAGAAGACACTATACGTTACAGTAAAACCCCATTCAAGATTGAGAACTTATCAAGAGTTCTTCCAGCACAAACCAATTATGTTTCATTTATGAAGGATCAAAGATTCATACCGGTGAGAAGATCAAGAGGTATAGGAGGAATAATAGTATTAGAAGATACTAAACCTGGAGAAAAATTTGAAGTTATTAAGACCGTTAGACAACTCAATATCACTGAAGCTCCGTTACCAGAACCATTCACATTGAGTGGAGAAGATTTGGAAGATGAGTAAAAGGCTCATAAAAACATAGAATATAATTTCTTATATACAATATAATTCTAACTTTGAACAATTCTAACTTGAACAATTCTAAATTCGAACAACTGCAGTGACTGGACGATGGTCACTGAAGTAAAAGTCCTTATATTGACTTGATAACACTTGATGTTTCAAGATTGGAATATCTTTTGTAGTCCATATAAAATCAATTGACGATTCAGGATTTCCTCTTTTGAATGTAGTATTTGTATATTCAAACCCTTCTCTTTCTTTTCCACTGACCGAAGAGTCTTGCAAGCCTCCTTGAGTGAACGTCTTATAAGCCTCTTCATGTTTCTGACTATTCAAATCACCACACAAAATACTAGCACCAGGATTATTATGCATCAATTGCATTATTTGCTTTGAACTATTGATTCTAGCCTTCTTCCCTTTATGATCATAATGAGTGTTTAAGAAATTAACAATCTTCCCCAGATTATGTCTTAAGATAACAACAGTCACAATTCTGGGCAATGCAGCGTCCCATCCTTTATTGGGCCTTGAAGGGTCATCACTTAACCAATAAGTATGGCCAGATAACAATTGCCACTCCAGTTTCTTATATAATACAGGAGCATATTCACCTTTAGTTTTACCGTCATCACGTCCTACACCGAAATAGGTCCAGTCACGGCCCAAGCTGCCTAAGATGTCTTTCAACTGATTCTGTTTGACTTCCTGTAAGCCAACAATCGTAGGATACTGTAAACAGTTGAAGTTAATACTGCCCGTGACTCCATCTTTCCTATAAGTCCACGGTCTTTCATCCTCCATTAAATTCTTAGCGTCTTGCCTAATATTATGGCAATAAACTTGGACTTCTAAAGCAGGCAATTCGGAGTTCTTGTTCTCAATATGATTATTATGCTGCAGCAAGTTTTCGACTTGTTGAATTGGTTTCCTTAAGATCTTACTAAATTTAGAAGGAGGTCCTCCAGCGTTCTTCTTTTCGTATTCATCATCCAGACTTTGAATTTCGTGATCTGATTTCTTAAATAATGAACTGAATTTCATAGTGTAAATAATAAAAGTTTAATGTTGCAGCAATGCGCCTACTAATTGCTGCGAATGATTGCGGGCATACGGAGAAGCTAAGGGGTAAAACTACAAAAGTATAGTATCACATGTGTATTAACTAAATATCATACTAGTATTGATATAGTTGATCAATTGTCAAATTTCTAATAATTTTAAAATGTTTATTAACAGTTAGCAGCAGTTAACACCTGTTAATAACTGTTAGTATGCATGCGATGGTGGGAATTATTTGAAGGTCTATTTACTCTCTCATTATTGCCTTTGGTCTTTCTTAATAGCTTAAGGATTATGACATAGAAGAACATTAGCATGAATCTTACAGGAATTAGGCTTATTTATATAGCATTCTCCTCGATGACCAGCCTCGTAAACGGAATCTCCCTTTTTTGTGCAGGTTTCGTATTAGAGTTCGTTCGATTGTTGCAAAATTTACCCGGAGGCCAAGCCTTGGCTTATCAGCATGAGTGCTATACATGCGGTATACACTATTGTATACACATTGTGCTTTAGTTGTATAAGATATATAGGCATTCCACCTCTCACGCTTGATAGTTGTATCAACTGATTGAAGAACGCTAATGTCCGCTTTCTAATCGGCGCCATTCTAATCGGCGCTTAGCTAATCGTCATGCACAGCTTAGCCGTGTCAAGGTACGCCTGATATGGGCTGTAAGATCTCCGACACTGATTAAGTACGCCGTCAATTGGATTATTTATAGCAACACTGTGCTGCATACACCAAGTAGTTATTCAAGATTACGCTGAACACACCTGTTGATGCATATAAAGACATGATTATAGACAAGTCTTGTGCAGACTTGTCTATAATCATATTTAAAGCAGAGATGTGATAGGGCTCACAATGATGCAAGGCTTAGTGGGAGAGTTCCGTTAACATTTAGCCTCAATTCTTCATTTGCAGTGCCTTCAGTGACAAATCATATATTCATATACCGAATAGTTACTCAAATCAGTGACTAGAATGTCCGAAAGCAGCCATTGAGTGGGGTTACTACAACTTAGTCTGTGAATCGTTCAGTCAATCCTCATACCTCTTTGCAGCTTCTTGCCAATCAATTACATGCCAAATAGCTTTAAAATAATCAGCCTTTACATTTTGATACTGTAAATAATAAGCATGTTCCCAAGCATCAATTGCAACTAAAGCAACAAATGGACTAACTACAGGATCTTGATTTTGTGTAGTTACCACATCTAATTTATTACCATTTTGAGTATTCTTAACAATAAATGCCCAACCGGAACCTTGAATGCTTGCTAGTTTAGCATTAGTTAAAGTAATTAAATTCTCTAAACTACCGAATTGTTCAGTGATTTGTTTACTTAATTTAGAATCTGATGGTGGGGGTTTGCCTCCTCCATTACTTTCAGGAGTTAAATTCTTAAAGAATAATTTATGATTTGTGAAACCACCAGCATTAAAATTAATTAATTTTAAAGTTTCCACCGTTTTCAAAATTTCTCCCTTTGATTGAGCAGCTGCAAGCAGTTCAATTGCTGCATTATATCCATTAACATAAGCTTGAAAATGTTTTGAATGATGAATTTCATTAATTTGACCTGAAATATATGGTTCTAATGCATCATATTTCCAATCTAATTGTGGTAAACTGAGTTTTGTTCCTGGGAATGACATGGCAGACAATTGGATAAGAAATCCGGAATTACTAATGTTTTTATAATGGATAGTAGTGTGTTGCAAATTCTTATAACCAGTATAGTAATTTGCTCATTGCTGCAAATTTTAAGTGCTGTGGCTTGCACAGAATTCATAGAACTCGTAGAATTTGTGTAAAATTCTGTGGACTCCACAATTACTACTCTATCACCACCACCACACCCAGCATCTCCATCAAGAGCTGTAGTCTATATATCAAGAGATGTTAATTCCTTCTGTTCTTATAATGTTCTTATTCTGCTCTCGTATAGCAATCACAGTAGTAGTAGATAGAAAGACCAATTGAGTGCATTACCACCCAATTAGTCCTTAAACTAATCAGTGGCATCAAGGCTGCAAACACTGGTTAACAAAGGGACAATATATCTTACAAATATGTTAATTATTCAATAAATTGACTAATTAACTAATTAAAAGAGCATCTTCAATATTAACCGAAAATCATCGTAAATTGCCTGGCTAGCTCAATCGGCTAGAGCGTTTGACTTTTAATCAAAAGGCTGCGGGTTCGAGTCCCGCGTCGGGCTCTTTTTTCGTCCCCACATTATCGAATCGGCTATACAATTCTACTTCTACAAACTATTTCATCTTTTTTTGCCAATAATAGCTAAGAAAATCACTATAAAGTATGAGTAGGTTACTCCGGAGTTTACCCGGCATGTTTAGGAACCCGCGGTAAATGATTGGCTATTATTGGTCGCGACACAAAGTCCGGGGCAATCGACAACCAAATAAGCATGAGTGCTGCGACATTATCTTAGATGCGGTTTTTTTCAACAGTCCAATTACAGCAAATCACCTTTAGTATATTATAAGGAAATCCATTTGCATAACAAAAATAACTATGTTGTCGAGAAACATTAAACTTACAACTCGTAAGTTGCCCCAATTAGTGAAATCAACTATAAAAACTGAAGTTGCATGTAGAACTTTAACTACTTCTGCTCATAGAAGTTTTAAATTACAATCACCAAATGTACAATTTAGTGGCAATAAATTCAGTAACTTTAAGAGATTTGCTTCTCAAACCGTTAAGGTCCCAGAAATGGCAGAATCAATTACTGAAGGTACTTTAGCGTCATTTAATAAAGAAGTTGGAGACTTTGTAAAGCAAGATGAATTAATTGCTACTATTGAAACTGATAAAATTGATGTTGAAGTGAATTCTCCAGTAAATGGGACCATTACTGAATTATTAGTTGCTGCTGATGATACTGTTGAAGTCGGACAAGAAATTGTAAAGATCGAAGAAGGTGAAGCCCCAGCTGGTGGAGAAGCTAAAGAAGCTCCTAAGGAAGAAGCACCAAAAGAAGCTGCTAAAGAAGAACCAAAGAAAGAAGAAGCACCTAAAAAGGAAGAACCAAAGAAAGAAGCTGCTCCAAAGAAGGAAGCACCAAAAGAAACCAAAGAAACCAAGGAAGCTCCTAAGAGTGAAGCTTCATTTACCTCCTTCTCAAGAAACGAAGAAAGAGTCAAGATGAACAGAATGAGATTAAGAATCGCTGAAAGATTAAAGGAATCTCAAAATACCGCTGCTTCATTAACTACTTTCAATGAAGTCGACATGTCAGCATTAATGGAAATGAGAAAGTTATACAAAGATGAATTCTTGGACAAAACTGGTATCAAGTTTGGATTCATGGGAGCTTTTGCCAAGGCTTCAACTTTAGCTATGAAAGATCTTCCTGCAGTCAACGCAGCTATTGAAAATAATGATACTTTAGTATTTAGAGATTATACTGATATTTCAATTGCCGTTGCTACACCAAAAGGGTTAGTTACACCAGTTTTAAGAAATGCTGAATCATTATCCATCTTAGGAATCGAACAAGAGATTTCTAACTTAGGTAAGAAAGCAAGAGATGGAAAGTTAACTTTGGAAGATATGACTGGTGGTACTTTCACTATATCTAACGGTGGAGTTTTCGGATCATTATATGGAACTCCAATTATTAACTTACCTCAAACTGCTGTATTAGGATTACATGGAGTTAAACAAAGACCTGTAACTGTCAATGGACAAATTGTATCAAGACCAATGATGTATTTGGCATTAACCTATGATCATAGAGTATTAGATGGTCGTGAAGCTGTTACTTTCTTGAAGACTGTTAAAGAATTAATTGAAGATCCTAGAAAGATGTTATTGTTTCAATAGATATATCTTGCATGATTGAATATATTTATTCTATTTTTTCCCTGTATTTTTCTCCCTGTATTGTTAATTATTCTTTTCTATTGTCTCTCATCAGTAAAACGTTCTTTAATGGGACTTGTAGTGTAAAAGGAACGGAAAAATAACATTTCCGCATCTGGTAACCGATGATATTATCAATAAATCCCAAAAAGGAAACTGTCTAGACAGTGCGGCGGCCTGGCAAATATTTACTATTAATCTCAAATAGGCAATGTTAGTACCTATTCAAGACTAGTTTAATTACTTGCACCTTGAGATCTCTATAGTTTTTGATTTCATACATTTGCTGATCATTTCTTCTCCTTGAAAAACATCCAAAAACCAAAGAATCCGAAAGAAATGCAGTTTACTGATTGGGATATCAGTGCTAATATTAATAACCAAGACTTGGATCAGTACTTGGAAGGCTATAATAATGAAATCGACGATTTACTTAATCAAACCCTTGTAGGAATTCAAGATTTAGATGTTCCAACAGGTTTCGTCAATGATCTCCCTACAAGTGTAATGAATCATCAAGCAACTAATTCAGCTAACTTCTATCATAGTGCCAAACATAGCAGGAAGATAAGTGGTACTGCCATATTTGGCTTTGATCACCATACAAGAGAATTGTCGGCAGATTTACTTTCACATTCCAATTCAAGTTCCAACAGATCAAATAATTCAGATAAAATCAATAAATCCGTATCACCAGTTCAATTGTTAAAGACCATTCAGCCTCCAGTATCGCTGCCACTAAAACAAGCGCCTGAAACCATCCAAGAAGAACTGAAGAAGGATTATATTGTCACCAATACTAATCCTAAATCCTATAAATTCCCTCCATCTCCTTCACCATCTAATGAACAGCATGCAGAGATTCCTCACGCTGATACACCAGTTCCTATCAAGAAAACACTGTCGATGGTTAGCAATCAGCCAATGGTGAATAACTATTCTGCAAAATACTTACAGGAACTCGGAAGATTGAATAGTGGAGCCAAATCACCAGTTTATGCCGACGATATTGAACCATTATTGCAACAAGAAATGGCTGCGAAACATAATCCATCTCCGTTTAAAACAGATTTGAAATACGTCCCCATCCCAGTGCAAGACCCATCGCCATCTAAAACAGCTCCATTACAGAATCAATTATCGTATTTACCACCGCCTTCCCCTCCAACATTGACTAATGGATCACCAAACCAGTCCTCACCAGAACCTCACTCATACACCCAATCAAAAGAATCATCTCCTGTACGCTATGATTCTTCCCCAGTCCATCTAGACAATTCCCAAGTCCACCTTGATAACTCCCCAGTTCGTGATAATTTGTTCTATAACCCCCAATTTTTCTCCGACGATAATAATTTCTTCGATACTTCATATTCGTCTCCATCAAAATCACTCAATTCATCTCCAGTTAAAGGTAACTATTTTTCTTCTCCTTTGAGACAAGCACCAGTCAATGATTACGATGAAACAGTCGATGCAGATAATACGATCCCCCAGATGACTCCTTTAAAACAACCAGTGACTCCATCAAGAAATAAAGTGGTATTGGAATGGAGTACCATAGTCTCACCAAATGCTAAATCTGATACTGATGTAAAGCAAGCTATAAAACAAAGTTCAGCTAAAAAGAGGATCAAGAAGACGTCTTTGCTCCCTCCAGGTGAATTGGATAAATACTGGGAAGGTCCAGATGAACATAAATTTTTTATATGTATTTATAAGAACTGTGGGAAGAAGTTTACGAGAAGATATAATGTTAGATCACACATACAGACTCATCTTAGTGATAGACCATTTAGTTGTGGATACTGTCCTAAGAAGTTTGTAAGACAGCATGACTTGAACCGTCATGTGAAGGGACATCTAGAAGCTAGACCATGCAGATGTCCATGCGGGAAAGAGTTTGCTCGAGTTGATGCAATGAAGAAGCATAGATTAAGGAATATTTGCAATGGAGGAGTACCCAGTACTGATTCGTTACCTATGTCACTGGATTATTCAAGCCCTGTTAAGTATGAGAGTCCTGTGAAGTACGGCAGTCCTGTAAAGTATGGGAATCCTTTAACGACAAATATTCTTGATGACATTAATCAAATCAGTTACACCTAACTATAGCGAAGCTGTAGTTGGCAAGTGTCATTGATCTATTTTCTTCATAACTTTCTTACTCTTCTTAACAGAAGATCAAGAAAGCCTGCATCATACCCGCATTTCAGTTCATAGTTGTTTATTAATAAATGGATTATATACTATTGACTCTTGAGTTATTCATCGAATGTGTTCATTCTATCAGATCTGTTGTTATTGACCCTCTTGTATATTCTTTAACTCCTCTTCCTGTTTATGAACTTTTAAATGCTGATTTAAATTATCAGATCTACTGAATTTCTTATGACAAATGTCACAATCATAAGGTTTTTCAAAAGTATGTAATGATCTAAAATGACGTTTTAAATGTTCTTGACGTTTAAATCTTCTTGAACAATAATTACATAAGAAAATCTTTGTCAGATCAGTTAAATCAGCTTCTTTATTTTCTTTACGTCCTCTTATACTTGATTTCCCATTAACTAAGCTTGATGGTACTATTTGAGTAGTATCCGGCAAATCAAGGGTTTTTAAATCAACTTCAACTTCAATTCCTTCTTCAGTTTTTATTTTGGTCTTAACACTCTTAATTTCTGCTTCAGATTTGGATGCTTTACGATTCATTAATCTTGATCCTAAAATTCGTTTAGATGCATTAGCTAAGGTCAGACTTTGTTCATCATCTTTATCAGGAATATGTGAATGAGAAGTATTGGATGTTGACACTGATAACGATTCACTATCATACAGATTTGACAGTTTAGCATCATTAAATAAGAAGGATGAATTCTCACTTTCTGCCATCTCATCTTCTTTCTTAATTTTAATTTTATTTTTGGAGAATGATAATGAATTTGATGGTTTGCTTACTTTCTTGGTTTTTCTTTTACCGACATTTTCAAATAATGCTGCATAATCAGGTTGTTGACTGTATTCATTTGAATTATTCAGTGATGTAATATCTAAATTATTATTAGTATTGTTATTGGTTCTAACAGTATTTGCTGATGATGGAGTCCTGCTCATCGTGCCATGGAAACTGTGATCGATTTCTTCATCATGATTTAATGATGATGTACTATTCTTGCTAGCATTATCCACTTGTTCAACTTCACTAACATTACTACTTCCATTTATATCTTCTTGTTGTTTAGGAGGAGCTTTAAATCTTGTAAATAAACTACGTTTAGGTTTCTTAACTTTTTTAGCAGGCAAAGGATCTAAATTATCATCTAATTCTTCCTGGAACGGAGGGCTCATCATTAAAAATTCTGAATTCTCTTCGTAATTATATTCAGCTGAATCATTTAATGCTGGTCCTAAGCCATTATTATTAGGTTCGACCCCATTTAAACTATCATCAGTATTATTTGAATTCGAAGGATTTGACTTGAAAATACTCCTAATTAAATGTTTAGACTGTTGACGTGGAGTTGGTTGGGCTTGATTAGAGAACAATGCTGAAGTATTTTGTGATAATGGAGAAGAAGGACCACCAGATCTCGGAGATGCACCTTCAATTGGATCATTTTTCTCTTTATCATTCATGAATGGGATATAATTAGAAATAGAATTGAAATTTAAGTACCTACTACTAGCGTTCCTCTGTTTCTGGGGCTGAGAATTGATAGAATTCTGATCTAATGAATTCCTATGAGAACTAGTCAACTCTAGCGACGGCCTAGGTAAATACTGATGAGCTGAAAAGAAAGACGGCTGATTAGAATGCATGGAATTAACTGAAGGTGTTAAGGAAGTAGTTGTAGTTAAAGGAGATAAATCGTTATAGTTCTGGAAAGCACTCACACTCAAGGCATTTGGATTTGAAGGATTCACTGTTAGCGAAGATGGATGATACAGATTGGATTCATCAATTGAAGCATTTCTTAAATGATCATTATTGAAGGAAGCATTTTCATTATCGTTTAGAAGAGCCGAATAAATGGAGTTATTATCAAACTGCTCGAACACTTGTGGGTTTGAAGAACCTGGAGTATCGAAATGGAAGGTTGTAGAAGGAGTGGGAGTACTAACACCATGATTAGCACCAATACTGCTAAGAAATTGACGACGATTGTAGTATTGATTATGGGGAAAAAGACTTTCACGACGATTAAAGTCATTATGATCATTCTGAAGCACATTTGAACTATTTCGATTGGAAGAATCAAAGAATAAATCCAGGTCAATTGTGAATGGAGGGCTATCATCAATATCCATATCATTATTCTTAAAAGCTCCTGGAATATGGAACGATATATCTTGAGGATTAGGGTTTTCTTCATATACTTGTTCACCTAGATGAAGTTCATGTAGATCTCCTTCGTTGTTATACTCCGATACTTCCTCGAATCCGTTTGCATTATTTAAGTCATCCATAGTGGGGAAACTAGAAGCTATATAAGCTAGGCTAGTAGGAAACTAGTGAGGAGAATATATACAGCGTGATGCAGTGTGGATATGACTGCCTAAATAGCTGAAGTTTGTAGATGGTGAATAATAGTTGTGATCACCAGGTTTAGTTTTGTAAAATCCTCATTTAGATTAGTTAAGCGTAGGCGAGGTGTGCTGCGGTCAATTCTTAACTATGGGTGTATGGGTGCGAAGTTCTCGTAGTTAGCTCTCTTATATCTATCTATAAATAGACTATAGCCTGCTTATACATATATATTGTACTACAATTACAATTATGGTTACTATAAGTATTCTCATATAAATATACTTATATAAATGGAGTTAAAAATAGAGTTATAAATACTCTCAATATTCTCCGTAACTATTCTCATGGTAATTCTCAATTATTCTATTCTCATCCTATAATTACTCTCATAAATTGATACAATCTTTAAGTATTCTCATAATTGTTCATAAAATACTGTTATAAATTCTAAAAGACATTTCAAATATTCTAATACCTTAAATATACTTATAAGAATTGTTTATATTTTTATAAATTCTTGCAAGTTTTGCAATTTTTGCAATTCTCATAATATTCAGGTAAATGCTCTTACAATAGTCTTTAATACTAATATAAACTTCTTATCTATATAAAAATAAATTTCCAAATACGATTGCAAATATTATTATTGTACTGACAAAGTCTTATAAAGCCTCATAAGACCTTTAATGTGCTTATAACCTTACTATTTGTTCTTATATTGTTGTAAGTATTCTTAATATACTTCAAATATTCTCATAAATATACTAACAAATATACTATTCTTAATGGTAAATCTCAGATATCACATATATTACTACATATTACTACAATATTCATTTCTCTCATCATTGTCTATTCTAATCATTCTAACTGTTCATTCTAACTGTTCATCCTATTGTTCATTCTTCATTCTGTAAACTATAAGATTGTAAACTTCCACTTCGTGCAAGTTTACATTATATCTCCTCATCTTCATTACTAGGAACTCTCTGTCTGATACTCCCTTCCTCTATATCAGGATTAATAACCTTTAACGCCCCTCTCCTCTTCGAACTAACCAATACCTGCACATCCATATTAGCAACACTCTGATTAAACTGAGAATCTGAATCATATTCATCATCATATTCATCAGAGTAATCTAAATCATTATAATTATCTGGAATCCTCGTAAATTCAGCCATTTCATCTTCTTTTCCATCTTCTTTCTCCTTTCTTTCTCTCTTATATCCATCATTCTGTATACTAGCTTCATCATCTGGCAATAAAGTATGTGAATATTTATTAGGCAGCATATTATTAAAACTCATTGATTTCCGGAGCTTAATCATCGACCTGTTAAGCTTAGTTATGGTCTTTAATGGCTCAGGAGTTCGAACTTCTTGGGCTCGTATTTGATCTTCATCTTCTTCATGCAAGGTTTCTTGACTCTGCATAAATGGATTCTCTTTGATTTTATTATCGTATTCTTGTCTCTTTCTTACCCAAGAATCGATAGAATTAACATCAATGGTCGAAGTAGAATCGTTATGGAACAATTCTAATTTACTTCCATTCTTATGCTCCATATTAAAGTAATGTTCATAATGATAATTCAAGTCCTTTAATTCTTGTTCTAATCTTTCCTTCTTTTTCTTCTTCATTATGAAGTATCCTGCTGTGATAATTGCAATCAAACTACTTACAGGTATGACAGTTCCAAGAATGGCTTTTAATTGGATCGAAGATTGTTCTTTTTTATTCTGTGAATCAATTTCAGTTTGCGATTGGGGGATATTCAACTTGGATCTGGAGTTGAAGTTAAGGTCAAATAACTTCATCTGGTACGAAGAGTCTCGCCTAGCCCGCTTATTGGAAGAAGTCTCGTCCGTTGATGTCTGAACGGCAATGAAATTATCGAATATTGTAGCATATCCGAGGTAATCGCTATTATTAAGACTCGGCATCTTGTCAAAGTACCAGTCGTTAGAATTAATATTCAACATTGCAAATTCTGGATCCGACAAACCATCGTCACCATCGACTCCTCCTATAACTAAAACCTTATTGACTCTAAACTCATTCATAATCGTAGACTCACTATTGTTGGATAATGGGTCAAATACTGGCAAAAGGGTGGTGAATTTCCTTGAATTAACAACAGTAGAATTATCCTTATTGACCTGTTGGAACGACCATCCACTATTAAAGTCCCAGGTAGCTAATTGGTACATATTCAACCAGCCTTGATCACTTTCTCCACCAATTAAAAGCTGCACCTGAGGATTAGGTGCAAGCAAATTAGAAGCCCCATAGAAAGGCTGGGGCTTTGTTGATGTAGTAATGTTGCTAAGCTTCATATTTTCAAAATCAAGGGATAAGAGCCTACTGCTTATAACATCATCACGAATTCCTCCGTAAATGTAAACCTGATTGGACGTTGGAGACGTTAAATAACTTGAATGGTTATAAAAATTTTTATCGTCGATGTCGTCGTACTTAATTGCAACAGGTTCCCATACATTTGTCTGATTATTATACTTCACCAAGTTAAGTTTCCCATTGTCATTGAACCCATACAAGGTCTGATCGTATAAGAATAAGTCCGTCCCCTTTGGAGGGCTTTGTAAGTTAGTAGGAACTTGGGCATCTTGTATGTCGAATTCCTGGCCATCGATATTGAACCCTATAGATACCAAATCATTATTATTAAGATGAATATAAACTTTTCCACCTTGGATATCGTATAAAGTATTAGCACTAACAATTATAAAAGCAGCAATAATCCATAATAAGCGAAGCATTTTATGTCGAACTTTACAGATTTGAACTTTTGCAGATTCTTGATTGTATAGAATATTATAGATTCTGCACAGAATCTGTAATATTTGCAATGACCAGAGAAAGTGTGTTTACATTGGTTCTTTATTAGGAAGTATTTTGCATTTCAGCCAGTTTTCGCAGTCGGACTTTTTTGTCACTTAATTATGGGGATGTCGGGCGCCGCACGACATCACCAATATCAACTACATTTATTTAGTCAAAATCGACCCTAAGGGCTAGATTTAAGTATCAGAAATGTGTTAACGTAATACAGTAAGGGTACCTATGCAAAAAGAAGAGGAAAAAATGGACGTAAAAAGGAGTAAAAACCAGTCAAAACTTTAATGGAAGCACCTCAGTACACCTATATAACGTACTAGTTTTGATTCAACATAATAGAGACCTACTAGCTAATGCTAACAGGATAATATAGTATAGCGATCTTAGCTAATGCTACAGAATAATGTAGTATAGAGATTAGAGATCTAATATTAGCCAACGCTAACATTAGACAGTTACCTATTGCTACGCAATAGCTGACCTATTCTATGCGTTTATTAATTATACAAGGAATTAATTATTTTCTTCTGAATGAACATCCTTCAGCTAATTTGGCTTTACCACCACTTGGAGTACACAAGACAGTAGAACAGTTATCACAAGTAACAGCAGTTTGAGCGTGAGAAAACACAGTAGTAATGGTTAAACAACCTGGACATTTTACATCCATGAAGTATGATCTTGGGCCTTGAACCAAGGTTTTCTTTTTATGTTTTTGAAGTTCTGAGGCTGGATTTGGGTGTAATAAATCTTGAACTAAAACCTAGATTGTTAGTAACGTACTTGAGTAATAGTTATCATAAGGATGACTTGATTTGATGTTGGATTCTGATAACGTATAAAGCAGATGGACTCTTTGGCATTTTCTTAGTCCCTGTAGACTATGTATTATGGTAAGTTATCATTTCATGGAGACATGGAGATTTGATATTCTTAATACTGACATAATATGGACTATGAATGTCCGAATGGTGACTTAGACACGGAAGTGCACTGTACTATTCACTGTCTGACTGTGTAACTGTCTGATTCAATATGATTCTATTCGTTTATTGCATTTTACATACCATTTTGCTTCAACAAGTAATATAATAAATGAAAAATTCTGCGTAATTGAAGTGTGAGTGAAAATTTTTAGGTCGTGGAGAAACCCATCACGAGATATGTGACTGTTTTCGCGATGTATCAACACCGATACACCCATACAAGTCTTGTAAGGGGATTTTTTGGCGCGAAGAGTACACCAGTGCACCCTTGCGTTTTATATGGGGGTTTTCTGGTGCGAAGTTTATACCAGTGCACCCATACAAGATTCTATAAAATAAGATATTAATACAATAGACTTAATATTAGCTAACGCTAATGTAAAGTGGTAAAAAATAACATATATTCAACATAAGCATTTAAGCAACACACAGCAACATAATCAACATGACCAACGTCATAATCATCGAAAAAATACTATATATTCATCAATTTCATTCTAATTTCGCTATTAATTTAGAGATCTTTACAACTATATACTATATATAAACCTCATTAAATTAAGGAATGAAATAATCGTTAAAGTACATATAAAAAATACGATAATTAATAAAGGGAAATGAATTCTTATGTGCGTTAAAGGTCATCAAAAATAGGTGACATGAATTTATTTTGAACCTCTTTTCTTCCTTTGAGCATTATTACCCATTAAAGGATGAGGAGGATATTTTGATTGTTTATCAGCTGGTTTTAAAATTTGGAATGAACATAATAAACTTTCATCAACCGACATCATTGCACCAGCGTTATCAAATTCACCACAATAATTTGGAGCTGAGAATAATGTAACTAATTGTCGTTTACTGAAAAATTCATAACCATCTTCAACAACTTGATGAGCTCTACAAATTAAATCCATATCATGTTTCTGTAAGAAACGTGATACAACATCAGGACCAAAAGTAAAACTTACACCACGATCATTTTCTGACCAACCAGTAATATCTTTATCAGGATCAGACCATAATAAATCACATAATAAACCAACATCAGGAATATCAGTTGGTCTCATAACTCTTCTAATTTGTTCCATTGTATTTAAATCAGGACTTAAACCTCCATGCATTGTAAAAATTCTTTCATCAATTATTGCAGCAATTGGTAAACAATTAAAACAATCAGTAAAAGTTTTCCATAATTTGATATTATAACGACGTTTGCATTCATCATAAAATCCATAAATTCTATTAATTGAAGCACATTCATGATTACCTCTTAATATAAAAAAATTTTCAGGGTATTTAATTTTATAAGCTAATAAAAGACAAATAGTTTCTAAACTTTGTTTACCTCTATCAACATAATCTCCCAAGAACAAGTAATTAGCTTCAGGTGGGAAACCTCCATATTCAAATAATCTTAATAAATCATAATATTGACCATGAATATCACCACAAATTTTTATTGGAGCCTCCAATTCAAGTAAAATTGGTTGTTGGATGAATATTTCTCTTGCTTTTGTACATAAGTATCTAATTTCATGCTCAAGTAATGTTACCTGTTTACCCGGTCTTGACCCTCTTACTTCTAATAATCTATCAACGATAGAATCAATATCAGCTTCTTGATCAGACATATTTGATATAAAGATCCCTTTTTCTTAGTGTGTTGTGTTTGGGATTAATGATAATATAGTTTGGTAGTCTAACTATATTTCACCTTTTCTTTTTGGTGATGTTTTTATGTTTGGACGTGTATGTTATGTATCCTTGGGGGGAAAGGGGTGAGAAAATTTTTTCACGAGCATGACGCGAAGTTGTGTTGGGCACGATGAGGCGGATCTAAACTAAGACTATACGAGTGGGTGTTTATAAGTCTACAGCCAGAGTTGATATGATATAGTAAGTGTAGAATGCAGTGAAGTAGAGTACAGTATGGTGGGCTAGTTACGTGATTACTGAAGAAATTGGCGAGAAAAGAAGCAATGTCGCACCGGAACACAGTACGCCATAAGCAATTTCAATAGATAAGAGTATATAAATTGATGCAGTTGAGAGCAATTGATAAGTATTTGGCACGATTATTGGACAGTGCTAAATTATTGGCAAAGTACTGACAATAGGGCTTGTAATTGATACTTTTTAATTGCTAATATTGTTAGTACTATTCTAGTACTTTTATTAGTACTTACTTTTATAAGTACTTTTATTAGGGTACTTTAACTCTGCTCGCACTATGACTACTCCGTTCAGTAACGAATATAATCTACGTACAACAGCACAGCCCAAGTCCTGTACTGTCTGCTACAAACCCTCCGCCAGCGTGCTTATCACCGACAACAACATCGACTTTTTCTATGTCTGTTTAAGCCATTTAGCTGATGAATCATTTGCTAACAAACTACCCAATGAGGACTATAATAAACTTCAAAAACAAAAACTGGGGTTAGAATTGCTTTTAAAAGAGCTCAATTCAAAGCTAGAAACTGCAACTCCTTCCTATTTAAGCAAAATCCCTGGTTTTTCCGATAAAGATAAGCTAAAGACCCAGCAAGAAAAGCATGATGGATTAAAGACTGAAATCGATAAGACAAACACTCAATTGACTGAAGTAAATCAGACAATTACTGAGTTTAAGTTTAAGAAGTATACGCTCAACAATGACGTGTATAAGATCAGGCTTAGGAACTTTATTAATAAGAGAGTTAACGAGAAACGCATGAAAGAGATGAATGATCCGGGGTTCTTTCCCAGCACATCAGGATTGAAGGATCTATAGCCTTTATAAGAGACCATAAAACAGTACTGATTAAACTATGCATTAATGGGCTAATGGTAAATAGGTATATAGTAAGGGCTATGCAGCAGGATTGACAACTATTTCATCAATCCAGTTCTCCCACTCACTGGTCTTATTCTTCAATACACTGCCTGGTTTGAAGTCCATATTCCCGTTCAACTTCTCGAATTTGAACGGCAACAAATCATACCAGAAACTTAGCTCGTCTTCGTTATTCTGTAACTCAGTTTCAATCACTTTCGTAACTTCTGCTTCCAACAAGGTCCGAATCTTATTCACCGGTAATGCATTAAATAAATCAGACTTATTTATGGCAAATAAAAAATCTTTTCCGTTAGGATACCCTTCAGTAATAGTTAATATCTTAAAGAGCTTGATAGCTATTAAGTTCAAATTCTTATTGACATTATTCAACTCTGAATCAATGACAAAGATCACTCCTTTGAGATTTATGTCTTGAACTAAAGTTTTGAAAAGATTATCGTATTTCAAATACCCAGGATAATCAATAAGCTGGAACTGCTTAGCAATGTGTGGTTGACTTATAGGCAAGGCAACTTTACCATAATTAGCTTCAATTGATGAGACTGTAGGCTTTACGTCACCAGTAGTGAGCTTATGGAACAATGCCGTTTTCCCACTAAAATTGTGGCCAATGATAATGAAGCTTGCAGGTTTAGTAGCTTTGAACTCGAAGTTCTGTATGTAGTACAATATAACCACCGAGACTAATCCTAGGAGTAATGTTACTAGGATGATTTGGAATTTGTCCATGTTTGATACAGTTTTTTCAGTGCGGAAGAAGATTATAGTACTAAATAGAATAAGAGAACCGAAAGATCTCACTGACTTTACCTAATAGAATTAAATAGGAAGGGAACAGTACTAAGAGAACAACGCAGAAAGACATAGAAAATAAAGGTAACCATTTGTATCCAGTCAAAACTGTCTACTAATATTAATTAATTATATCATTCATGGTAGATTTTCTAGCCGCTTGAATCAAATATTGATCAACCAACACCAAAGCAGCCATAGCTTCAACAATTGGCACGGCTCTTGGTGTGACTGAAGGATCGTGTCTTCCTTTAGCAGCCAAAATCCCATCTAAACCTTCATAAGAAGCAGTTTGCTGTTCTTGACTAATAGTAGCAGCAGATTTAAATGCTACTGAAAAATAAATATTTTCACCATTAGAAATCCCACCTTGAATTCCACCTGAGTTATTGGTTTTAGTTCTTAAACGACTTGAATCTTTATGGAAATAAAATGAATCATTGTGTTTAGAACCAGGAATTTTCACTCCTTCAAATCCACTACCAATTTCAAATCCCTTGGTGGCAGGTAATGAAAGCATAGCGTGAGCTAATTTAGCTTCCAACTTATCGAAACATGGTTCACCTAATCCAATTGGACAGTTTCTGATTACACAAGTGACAACTCCACCAATTGAATCTTTGGCATCTCTATAAGTTTCAATAACTTTGACCATTTCTTCTCTAATTTTTGGATCAGGACATCTAATTGGACCAACTTCATCGATTGATTCTTTTGTACAGGTATTAAGAATTTCTAAAAATTCGGGATCAGCAGGATCTTTATTCATTGAAATTGCTCCAATAGTTGAGACAAATGCAACGATTTCAACGTTATTGATCTTAGCTAATACTTTTTCAGCAATGGCTCCGGCAGCAACTCTTCCAATAGTTTCACGAGCTGAAGATCTACCACCTCCAGAAGATGATTTAACTCCATACTTCTGGATGTAAGTGTAATCAGCATGACTTGGACGTGGATAAACATCCATTTCACCGTAGTCATGAGGACGTTGGTCTTCATTTTTAACAAGCATTCCAATAGGGGAACCTAAAGTTTTGCCAAATTCTGTACCACTTTGAATTTGGACTTGATCTTTTTCATTTCTTGGTGTTGATAATTTACTTTGGCCTGGTCTTCTTCTTGTAAGTTGAGGTTGAATATCAGCTTCAGTAAGTTCCAAACCTGGTGGAACTCCATCTACAATACATCCTACTGACTTACAGTGAGATTCTCCGTAAGTTGTGACTCTGAAAAGTGTTCCAAATGAAGACATAGTGGAAGGTGAAAAGTGAAAAGTTGATAATGAGTCAATCGCGAAATCATGCTACTCACTCAGCACTCAGTGAATTGTGCAGTATTAATTTTGCTATGTTGAACGACATTTTTGAAGTATTGAATATATCAATGATTAATCATTGTCTGTTAGTTTATTTATTTATATTAAAAGTTAGGGAAAATGTCTTAGTATTCTTACTGTATTAAGTATACTTAGTATGAATGCGATGAGCTCATTGAGTATTACGTAGAAATACGAAAGTGAAAAAGGTTAAGCGATAAATGCAAAGTTAAGATATCAATTAAGGTATTAGAAAAAGGAATAGAGACAAATGTCTTAACAGCAACTGTATTACGAATGCGATGAGATCAAAGTAAAATAAGAAATCATATATTGAAACAGAAAGTCATGCATAGCTAATCAAATATTTTGCTTTCTAGAGCCTTCTAACTTCAAAGCTATCGCTTTGAGTCTAACTAAAGCTTACTCTTTGCATAAAATCTAACAACTTCATCAAAAGCATTAGCAACTTTATTAATATTATTTTCATTCAATCCAGCAACTGAAGCTCTACCACTTCCAACCATATAAATACCATGTTTTTCTTCTAATCTTTTAACCATATCAGGAGATAATCCAGTAAACGAAAACATTCCAGTTTGGTTGACAATATGATCCCAATTACCAGGAGTTTGTAAACTCACTAAAGAATCTCTTAATTTCAACCTCATTTGTTTAATTCTAGAACTCATCGTTGTTAAATCTTTTTGCCATTGATCAAATAATTCTGGATCTTGTAATATAGCTGCAACTACTTTAGCTCCATAAGCTGGAGGATTTGAAATTTCTGATCTAATAATTTTCTTTAATTGTGAACTAATTGCTTTATTTAAACTAATATTTGATTCATTTGGTATTATATGAACGGCTCCAACTCTTTCTCCATACATACCACAATTTTTAGCAAATGATTGACAAATTACGATTGGGGCTTTAAATAATTTCTTATCAACTGCAGTTCTAATTGAATAACTATCTAATTCTAAATTACCTGAAGCAAATCCTTGATAAGCACTATCAAAAAGTGGTAAATGATCTTTTTGAGATAATTTATTTAATATTTGTAACCATTGATCTTTTGTTGGATCTAAACCTGTTGGATTATGGGCACAAGCATGTAAAAGGAAAATTGAACCTTGAGGAGCTTCATCTATAGCATTTAAAAAACCTTGCAAATCTAAAGCCTTTTTATCAGCATCCCAATATGGATAAGTTGCAACATTAAAACCTAAAGTTTGGAAAATTTGATTATGATTGGCCCATGTAGGTTTTGATAAGTAAATTTTAGCTTCTTTATTATGATAAAAATCCTTTAAGAACTTACCTGATAAGTGTAAAGCTCCAGTACCACTCAAACTTTGTTGACTTATTAATCTATTTTCAGTAATTGCAATTGAATCTTTACCCAAAATGATTTTAGCGGCATTATCAACAAAATCACCAAAACCTTCAATGGCTAAATATTCATGATTGTAACTTGGATCAGAAACTAATTTTTGTTCAGCTTGTCTAACAGCAGGCAATATCCAAGGTTTACCATTGTTATCTCTATAAGCACCAATACCTAAATCTACTTTATCGGATCTTGAATCAGCTACATATCTAGCTTTTAAACCAAATAATGGATCTGGAGGAAGTTCTTTAACTTCTGGGAAATACGAAGACATCTCTATAACAGTTTAGCCAATAAGAAGCAAGGCAATCAGATTTTTTTTATGTTATCAAAATGCTAACAAGAATTGATGATATATAAACAGAAAGTAAATTAAAGAGAACTGGTTGAAATTTCTTTAATAAATACTACTATTATACTGGAAACTTTAAGAATACTGTGACTTTTTATATCAGGGATAAAAGGAAGTTGAGGGAGTTGAGGGGTAACGCGCATGCAGTATGGGGATGGGTTTATTCCGACGTAGTACCGCGAGCGGTAGCCACTAGCCGCCGGTGCACCGCTGCGTAGTTCCTCGTACGAGATTTATCGTACCACCGCTGGTCGGCGTGATTAGGGAGCCAAGATTGAGCGCTATGAGTTACCATAATAAGCTCTTGAATCGATACCTTCAATAGATAGATTGAAGGGTTTATCAAGGTTTACTATTTATAATTGTGCTGACGTAAAGCAGATTTAAAAGGAGAAGGTAGAATAAGAATACAGTATAAGAATAGAATAGTAGTATAGGAATAGTATAAGAATAGTATAAGAATAGTATAAGAATACAGTAGCATAACAATAGCAAAATGCAGTAGTATAACAATAGCAAAATACAGTAGTATAACAATAGCAAAATACAGTAGTAATGTAATGGGTAAGCAACGAGTAAGTCAAGAATATTGTGGACTCAGTTGGAGATTTTGGTGCACAATTGACTATTGAGCATTGAATCTAGATTCAATATTACTGGAGATTGAGTTTCATTGTTACTGAAGTCCTGCAGTTTGCTATTACTGCATTAGTGCATTAAGCACACACTTAAGCACATTACTGTCCATCAGCACACGTTACTATTCCATTTAGTACTACTTAGTGTGTTAATTAGTATACTGAGAATTAGTACTTTATAGTATAATGAGAATTATTAGTACTGTAGAGCTAAGTACGTTACTGTACGGAATAATGATTAGTACTCTACGTACATATATACACTAGGCCTAGCAATGCTAGTGTATTTGCTTGTGTTTACTGGGACTCAAGTGAATTTTAGTATTGAATACGTACGTATGTACATTCCTAGCAAACAAATTTGCTAGGTCTTTGCTAGTCTTTGCTAGTCCTTGCTAGTGTTTCTTGTTTACACCACCAGCTTGACCTCAAAAAATCTTCTCAAGTAGTATATCTGGAAAAGCGAATTAGCAACAACTACAAGAATTTGAAATACTGACCACCATTTAACTCTTGAATTAGTCGATTCAGCAGTATTTCTATGAGTTCTTTCTCTAATTACCAAATATCCTTGCTCAGCCTTAACATCGCTTGTTAACTGGCTTAATCTTTGAATAGCATAATCTAAAGTATCAGCATCAGGATTATCTAAATCAATATAAATTACTCCATGAACATTAAATGAAACGTCCATATCAACACGATTAGATTTTTCGTTGGAAAAACAATAAGCATATTTCCCATCAACAGTGGCCTTAATTAATTCATCTCCATGATCGACATCACTACGTTTAACAATTACTTGTCCATTTGGTGTACCAATACTGAATCCGGCTTTGAGTTGTTCACTGTTACCTGGATCTCTTGATCCAACCTGATAACTAATAGCCAATTCATCGTTTTTCTTGAGGTGTTCAAAGAAACATTGTTTTCCGTAGGGTGGAAGCAATACGTTGTGACAGATCCCTAATACGAGTAAGTAAAAGAATGCTAATAGTTTCATTTTGCTGTTTTTTTTCAACGCGTGAAGTTAAATATAGGTTCGCAGAAGTTTTGAACTACACGAAAGCATTCGCATACAAGTTGCAGCAATAAATTGGTGGTATTGGTAGAATAAGGAGAGGCATTGCACTTCGTGCAGTACTGACAGTAACAGACGTATATGCTACAAATGCTCACTATAAAGGTTTCATAATCTCATCGTACAATAATTTCTTTAAATCTTCAATCGTTAATTCGTCCTTCTTCTTATCAAAATCAAAGAAGTCTCCTGGAATTTTCTCACTTATTGGTTCATCATTTGGATCATGATACAATTTAAGATACGGATGTTTTAAAGCATCATCAACTGTTATTCTTTTTGCAGGATTAAATATTAATAATTTTTCCAATAAATCAATTGCTAATGGATTTAACTGATTATTAGCAAATAATGTTTGGAATGGAATTTTTTTACAAAATGGTAATGATCTAATATATTCTCTTGCTCTTTTCAGTTTGATATTGTAATAATCTTCCATGTTTGGAGTACCTAAAACTTCCATTATTAACCAAAGCTGATTATGATAATCTCTGCCTGGGAAAAGTGGTCGTCCACTTAACATTTCTGCTAAAATACATCCTACTGACCAAACATCAATAGCAGTTGTGTATTCTTGGAACGTCAACATAATTTCGGGAGCTCTGTACCATCTTGTTGCCACATATTCAGTCATAAATCCAAAATTGTCTTCTCTTGAAGCAATACTTCTTGCTAGCCCAAAATCAGCCACTTTTAAATCACAATTTGAATTAAGTAAAAGATTTGAAGGCTTTAAATCTCTGTGAAGTACATTTGCCGAATGAAGACATTTCAATGCTCTTAAAGTTTGATAAATAAAATACTGAATATGATCATCTGACAACTTTTGAGTTCTTATTACTCGATGCAAATCAGTTTCCATCAATTCTTGAATTAAGTATATTTCATTAAATAATTCATAAGAAAGCGGCCTTTGAATTGCAAGTATACTAATAATATTCTCGTGATTGAAATGTTTCAACAACTTTAATTCTCTTAATGTTCGTAAGCAAAGCATCGACCTCTCAAATGGTTCGATTTTTTTGATAGCTACTTTTTGTCCGGTCGGCAAATGAATGGCACTACAAACAATCCCATAAGCACCTTCACCTACTACCTCAAGAATCTGATAATGTTCGCTAACATTAAAACTAATTTGCCTAGGCTGAGGAGGTTCTTGTTGTTGTTCCTGATACTGATCTTGCATGACTCTATAAATGATATAATTAATGTCTTTAATGAAGTTATAATACAAATGAAACTGTAAGGTGTTTATTGATGCCGATTACACACCTAACAATTTATGCTTAATGCCAGGTCTTGTGGCTGGAGTGTTCCTGGTTCCTGGTACCTGATTCGTGGTGAAAACTTTGCGAATTTCGAAATGAAACTTGGTGCGAGCTTGCGAGCACGGGCCGTGACACCCCACCATTCTCGCTAGATCTTCATCAGGAATGTAAGTACACGTAAGTACATTTATACAACAGAAATCAATACACATAACAGATATAGAATACAGAGATAGATACCATTTGCATACTGAAGCATACAAATGTACAAATAAAACAAATCCATACATTAACACAACAAGGCGTGCGCCGCCAACCTCGTCTAATTCATCGTCTACACTCTTACTCTGCTTGTCCAGCCTATTTCTTCCTGCCAAATAACCCCTTCTTCTTTTTCTTCTTTTCATTCTTTAATGAACTGGCCGAGTAGTTCTGAGTGGAATACATGGGCTGACTGTCGAAAGCAATAGTTGGACGAGTGTATTCTTGCTGTTCATAATTCTGCTGAGTTCCATTGATATTTTGATAAGGGAAATCTTCGTGAAACCCCCAGCCCAATCTGTTACTTTCAAGCAGATCCTTATAAGAAGTGTCACCAGTTATAGCATATTCAAATCCTCGAATTGTATCTAAAGGACGTTCGTTTCTTGATCTAGCTGGATTCAGCATATCACTAGTGGCAATATTCTGGCCGAAAATGTCCTTTAAATTCCCGGAATCCTGACTCAAATAGGATGGCCTTCTTCCAAAAGATCTATCCGCTGCTTCCTCAAATGGTTGTGCTTCATTAACAGCTGTTAAAATTGGATCATGGACATTTGCTGAATGCATTTTATAATCACGTTCCTCGTGACTCTGGCTTTGATATTCAACTTCTCTGCCACTTTTGCTTCTGAAAATAGCCATATTAACGAATGTTTAATTTTGATCAACAATCCTTTTGTAAAAGTTTACGTTGATTAAATTTTCCTCCGCATAGCCTGATTAGGTAAGCGTCGTTTATTTAAGCTGTTCTTAACCATTGCTTTTTGGATTTTCGGTGGCAGTGGTATTGGGAGGTTTATTGTTTTTCTTGGGGTGTTTCATGGTGATGATAATAGGGGGAGGATGGGGCAAAAAAGGAGTGAGTGAACGTGGCGATACCCCAGGTTAAATTTAGCTCGTATAGTGCTGTCGCGGTTCCAGATCAGGAAAGTACTATAATGGACATTATGTAGGTTAGTTCATTTGTATTTATAGGAAGTAGAGAGGAAATTGGGTGATTAATAATCTGAAGAATGGTTGTTATTTACTTAACAGATTAATTACTTAGTAAATTGTAAAGTAGATTGAGTAGATCTTTGAGATTATTGGATTGATTTTCTTTATTGAGAGTAATTATTGAGAGTAATTATTGAGTAATTTATTTAGTGTAATTATTGAGAGTAATTATTAAGTGTAATTATTAAGTGTAATTATTAAGTGTAATTATTAAGTGTAATTATTAAGTGTAATTATTAAGTGTAATTATTAAGTGTAATTATTAAGTGTAATTATTAAGTGTAATTTATTGAGAGTAATTATTGAGAGTAATTATGATATTGCTTGATTAATTCGTAACAATAATCGCAATATTATAATTATTGAGTAAACTAAGAGAAGCAATTAAGTAAATTGTTAAGTGATTATTAAGAATCAGGTGAATTTATTGATACTAATTTGAGTAATTACGATATTAATTTGTAAGAATAAATTGCAGAGTAATTATTGACATTGATTTTGGAGAAAATTAGAGATTTATTCAGAAAATTGAAAATAAGTTAGAAATTGAGTAAATTGAGTAAGTTGAGTAAATTATTGAGTAAATTATTGAGTAGATTATTGAGTAAATTAGGAGTACAAGAACAATTATACTTAATCAAGAATTAGTATCAATTAAGGGTAGTTATAAAAGTAATTTATAAGAATGATTTGTAACAGTTAAGTTTAATTTAAGTGTAATTTAAGTGTAATTTATGAATAATTTAGAGTAAGTATACTATTAAGTAAAGAGTAATTACTCTTTACTTAATATTTTAGTATTCTACTAATATGAGAACGATTAGAAAGTCTCAATTTCTCAGAATAATTGAAAAGTTAAGAATAAAATGAGAATTTATAAGGTGTAAATTAAGAGTTTTCATCAACAATTATCTATTACCAGCAGCTTATTAGGACTGTGTAATGGCAATTTATAAGTTAAGAGTCAGGTATGCCTGGGTAAGAGCTGGTAAGAGCGGTAAGAGCCGGTAAGTCTGGTACTTATCAATAATTTACTCTATCTAATTAAATCCTAATTCAATCTTAGTTGCAACTGATCCAATCTTTAATTCTCTTGCTGAAAAATGAACTTTTCCATCTTGAGTTATATTAACAACTATCTCCAATTTACTATTAGGTTTCAAATCTTTTAATGATAATGATCCTAATAATTGGCCTGGCTCTTCAACAACTTGTTTAATAATTTCAGGTTCTTCATCTTCCTCTTCACTATCTTCATCTTCATCATCACTATATTCAGGTTTAACTGGTTCAACAACAGTCTCTTTAATGGTCTTCTTACCTTCATACAATTCAACTAAAACTGATTCATTATCACCATTACTAACCTCAATTGATTTCTTAATTGGATATGCAGTTTCGTTAACTAAAATAGGTACGAATTTCCCTTCGCCGTCTTTTATACCAATAGAATTAACTAAATGTTGAGTGTTAACAACAATTGGCTGCAAACTTTCTTTAACTTCTTCATCATCGAATGATTCAATTAATGCTGCTTGTAATGCAGCACCTCTACACACTAATTCATTTGGTAAAATAGCTTTTGAATCCAAGGCTGGTGAAATAATCTTGGTGGTTTCAGGGAAAATCGATGATAAATCACTTGACAATTTTGGAGTGTTTGAAACTCCTCCAACTAATAATACTTCATTGATTTCTGTTGGTAAGAGTTGAGCCTTTTCAATTAACTTTTCAATAAATGATGTCATTTTACCCAACGTAGATCTAATAGTCAATTCGTATCTCAATCTGTTAATACTACTTTGATAATCAATACCTTCAGCTAATGATTCAATTGACACACTTGAAGTTGAAACATTAGATAAGGTTTTCTTAACAGCAATGGCTTCGTTCTTCAATTTAGCCAACGATCTTTTATTAGTTCTTGGATCTACTTTGAATTTTTTCTGGAAATCTTTGGCGAAAAATTCAGATAATGCATCATCTAATTTATCACCTCCTAAGTTGTGATCATGAAGAGTTGTCAAAATAGTTAAAACTCCTCCTCTGACTGAGATAACAGCCCCGTCGGATCTAATACCACCAAAGTCTGCTACCACAAAGATTTTATCTTTGGCATATTCTTCATCATCAATAGTCAAATACGACAATAAAGCACTTGAAGGTTCATTGATAAGTTGGTGAACTTTCAATCCAATTTCATTGGATAACTTAGTTAATTCTTCTCTTTGGTGATCGTTGAAGTCGGTAGGCACAGTTATAACACATCCCTCAACTTTCTTACCAATATAGTCTTCAGCAGCTACTTTTAATTGAGCTAAATGTCTCTTAGTAGCATCAGCAACTGAGACGAATTCAGTCGATTCACCTTTAGCGATATTGAAGCCGATTTTGCCGTCTTTGGAAACTGCTGGCGACCCGTTTTTGGTAAGACTGGTATCGACATCGTCAATGGATTTACCAATGAAATCTCTGAAATTGATAATAGTATTTTGAGGGTTTCTGATGAGTTGAGCATTGGCTTGTTGGCCATGATATTCGTCTTCTCCGATGTAGGATAATACAGAAGGGATTGATCTATCACCATCTGGGTTGGCAATCACGTCGACTTTGCCTTCGTTATTGGCCACAGCAATACTGGATGAAGTATTACCGAATGAAATTCCAATTACTGACATGCTTAGTATGAAAAATTTTCAGAGAAATCTTCGCACTGTTTTTTAATGGTTGCAAAAGCCATACTAACAAATAGGTACGTATTGTTAATGCCAGAAAATAAGGCGAAGATTACGGGATAGTGTTATATAGAGTACCATTAGACCACTATGACTTTCATATTTTCTAGGTTTTTCTTGTAGAGAATATAGCCTTCAATTTATTTTTCCTGAATGCAGAGCCTTTTTATATATTCAATCGACTGGAATTGCATCTAAAAGGAGCCTATTTGAATGCTTAGAATTTTTTGAATATTTTCTTCTTCTCTCTTTCTTTATAAATTTATGAATTTTGCAATATTTGGGCATCGCATTTTGCACCCATTTTGTTAGTAACTATTTAGCTAATTTGATTAGCTAGCACATTCAGCTGATATTGACGTAGTAAGCTAATAGAGTTCAATGAACAAAATCAAATAAGCCCAATACGCCGTAGAATTCTCTTTACTGCTTGCACCATAACTATACAATATTTCTGCAGTGAGCCTTACTAAGTGAGAAACAAACAGTAGTAAACTAAAAAATGCGCGAGCATAAAAATAAGTAAGACGTAAGTAAAGAAATAAGGCTAGATTAGTAGAGAACATGAAGAAGTAAAAAATAGAGTAAAATCCTCAGCTAATACTCAAAAAAGAGAGGTCTTGCCCGGATTCGAACCGGGGTTGTTCGGATCAAAACCGAAAGTGATCACCACTACACTACAAAACCCGAGATTTCCCGAGATCATACCCGAAGTCGTCCGAGACGAAGGACCTTGATCTCTGCTTAGCCTGGGTCTGAACGCGCTCGAACAAATTGAAGTCGCAAGTTGAATGCGACTGCGCTACAGTCCAAAAGTTATGCGATTTTTCCGTTTTTTCATATAAAACGTCATAATCTCAATCGGAGTGGCTATAATTCACGCGACTCCATATAATTGGATTACAACTGAAACCAATAGTCTCATAGATATTCTTGATATGACCAAGTTCGGAGGAGTTAAAAGAATCCGATTATTGGTTCTTGCTTCGATAGCATTCATATCCATAGCATTCCTAGTATTTAAACCATTTTCAGGCGATACGCCGTTACTAGTAGATAGAACTAAAGCAACCGAAGATAGTAAAGTCGAGAAAGAATTTAATCAATGGAAAGCCGGTCATAAGAAAGGAAAGAATAAAGATGAAATAAGCGAGAAAGTTATTGATAAGTTCCTTGATGAGGAAGATTATGATGAAGACACCGGACCTAAGCCGCCATCTAAACCCCATATGCAGAAGATAGAGAAGACCAAGAGTGAAGAAGAGAAGAAGAAAGAGGAGGAAAAGAAGAAAGGAGAACAGAAAGGAGGGGAACAGAAATGGGATAAAGGGAAAAAGATCCCACCCACAGTGCAAACTAAAGCAGATCCTAAGTTCCGTCCTAATGCAGTTCCAGATCCTGTTAATCCTGAAGAGACTCCCGACCCAAACAATCCAGGAAAGTTCCTAGGAACTATCGAAGAGGTCGATAAGAGTGAAGCAGAAATCAACGGAAGCATTTACGAGGAAGAAGACGACGAAGAACGATTGAAGAACTTTGAACATAACAAGATCGGTAATGTTGCTCACGAAGATTCGTTCGGATATAATCCTAAAAAGACTCAGGGATACGGGAAATTAGGAGTTCCAAGCCCTGATAAGTTCGGTAAAGGTATATTTAAAACCGTTACCAAAGAACCTCAGCCAAAGCCTATTATACCTGATGACTTCAGCAAGATCAAAATCAAGCCATTGGATTTCAGAATCTACTCTCACAATGTCAAGAATGGTGGCCACGATATTCTTGTGCCTGGCGAAGAAGTATGGGACGATAGGTTTAGAAAAATCACCAACTCCATCAAGTTCAATGCCAGATCCAACACTCTCGTTACCTTGCAGGAAGTATATAAGTTCCAGATGCTTGATATTATCAACGAATTAAACAAATTCTCGCCTCCAGGAGAGCCCGAATGGTCATATTACGGCCAGGGCCGAATCGATGGAGACGAAATCGGAGAGTTTGTTCCTGTAGTGTATAAGACATCTGAATGGGACTTGGTGTTCAGCGACACAATCTGGTTGAACGATAAGAACATCCATATGTCGTTAGAAGGCTGGGACGCCAAGTATTTACGGATCTTATCGTATTCGACATTAAGACATAAAGAGACAAACAACTACATCAACATATTCAACACTCATTTTGATCATATGGGAGAACTTGCAAAGATTGGATCAGCCGAATTAGTCATCGAAACAATGAAGCATATCAACCGCTGGCCATCGTTCTTAATGGGGGATTTAAATTCCGAGCCAAAAGATCAAACCTATGCCGTTCTAAGTGAAGCATTGGCAGATACTTCTAAAAAAGCTACGCCATTCAATCATTACGGGCATTTGAAATCTACACACACAGGGTTCGAAGGAGAATCTATAAGTGCCGGAGGTCTGACCATCGACTATATTTTTGGCCCCAAGTATGCTAGTAAAATTACCAGCAAAGACGACTGTGATGCCTTTGATAAGTCGTCTAGTGATCCAGAACAAAGGTTATCGTTAAAAGTCGAAGGATTTGGATTGCTTCATTCAAAATTTAATGGCGTATATATGAGTGATCATAGACCTTTAGTAGCTGATTTCAGATTGCTGCAGAGGTGTCAATGATACAGTAACTAGCAGATATAGTATAAAGTTTAATGCGACATTTTCACTCTAAGACATTTTCACTCTAAGACATTTTCACTCTAGTGTTTTTCCTGCTTCAATACTGAAGCAACGCGAAATCTAAGTAAACATGGAGAATCCTCACGAACAAATCCAGAATAGACTACTTTCTAGGATCATAAACAATATGGTATGTAGTACGTGGACTAGGTGAGACATGACTAACAATAGGAAAATTTAAACGAGTCGATTGTGGCAATGAATAAGGCGTTGCAGGAGATTAACAGGAAGAACTCTGACCTGGAGGTTGTGTCGCAGATGTGGGAGCAGTATGCTTTGATATCTAACAATAATTTAGAGGCTACGGGCGAGAAAAGGGAGCCGATATGATCCCTACCCGCTGCTTATGATACGGAGACCACTGGGGAAAAGGACGAGAATTGGAAGAGGATAAGAAGTAAGAAGAAAGAATTAATACAATTGTCTTAAAGGGAAACAGGAGAGTTGGAATTAAGGACAGGAGAGTTGGAATTAAGGACAGGAGAGTTGGAATTAAGGACAAGAGAGTTAGAAGACAAGGCTGATTAGTGAAGATTAAAGAGAATAACAGCTAAAGAGAGAGGTATAGCTAAAGAGGTAAGAAGAGTCAGAAAGAAGTACACCAACACAGTCATCTTTGGTAGAACATAACCTCCTGTTATTCTGTATTCTAATCCACGTCAAGTAAGAAACTTATATCCGTCCTATATTAATTATACATCTAGTCAGTACAGCATCTCTACTGTTGATTATGCAGACTCTTCAAGGCTGTGCTGTTCAAGCTTGCAGACCCTTTACAGTCTCTTCACAGCCATGGCAGGCTGCTCAAAACAGGCTGCTCAAGGCTTTTCAGTCTGGGTAGGCAACAATCCAAACCTCTTCTTCAATGTCACTCTTTGTCTGGAATATTTATCGTCCGGAGAAAATCTAGCAGGATGTGCAGACTTGGTAATTTCACCTTCTTCGGTAGTTTTCTTCAAAGTGTACACTCTTTTTCCGTCGTCTCCGACAGTATACATTAAATGCATGGTAGCTTCTATTTTATCTCTTCTCTTCTCAAAAACTTTTCAGTGCAGTGCGCGGTCGTGCAGCACCCAATCCAAATCAATACACCAACTGATTTAACTGTTTGGTGCTGTCATTTAGAAAATAATGCCACCTAAAAAGGATGCATTTGCTGATATTTTTGCAGCAGCAAGTTCGTCAAACAGTTCAGTCGATAGGAACAAAACATTGCAACAACTTGGACTGAACGGTGATTTAAATGCTCCGTTGAATAATAAGAACTGGAGTGAGTTTGATATATTTACGTCGCCAAGTCCTTCGGATGGAGGCAACAGTGACTACGATCCGTTTTCAGTGTTTGAGCAGTCACAGCCACAGGCAGTGAAACCGCCTGTGAAGCAGAGTCCGCCTAATTATCAGAATGACCAGAACAGTCAATCGAATAATAGAACTAATAGAGCTCAAGAGATTAATCTACTAGACGACGATTTCACCGATGCATTTGAGTCAGAGCCAGAGCCGGCGCCTGAGCCAGCGTCTGAGCCAATTCCAGTAGAGACTCCTATTCCTGTAAGACCTCCAAGAGAGACTAGAGACACCAGAGAGACCAGAGAGACTAGAGAGTCAAGAGGAGCAAGAAGGGAAAGAAGTGACGAAAGAGATGAAATTGTTGCTCAGTTGCTTGATATAGGATTCCCCGTCGAGATCTCCAACGATGCAATTGATCACGTAGGCTTAGATTTGCAATCATGTGTCAACTATATCATGGGGCTGAATCTGCTGACGCCTCAGAGAACTGAAAGACAAGACAGAAGTGAAAGAACTGGAAGACAGGAGTACGACCTATCGTCTGACTTCTTTAACAAAGCATCATTTTTCTTCAACAAATCCAAAGAAGCAGTGATGAAAAACATCGACCAGTTCCAAAGATCTCAATTAGGCACTGAGTTTTTCAATAAACCTTCACCGAACTCGATGCCAGCATGGATGAAAAACCAAGAGAAATACAAGAGCCAAGCGTCTGAAAGAAATCCTGAAGGTGGAGCATATGAAGATTATGGTGATGACGAAGATAATATAGACCAAGAAGCCATTCGCCAGTTTATGGAACTTCAGCGTCAAAAGGATAAAGAAAGAAATAAGGCAAGATACGATAGCTTCAAGTCAGCTGCAAAAGACAGAATGGGGTCTTCTTCAGCTAGACCTTCATCTCCTGCTAAGCAAGAAAGACCTTCACAAAGACCTTCTCTGCAGCCTGTTCGTGAACGGTACAGTCCTCCAAGTGGTGCACCTAGTCGTGAGACCAATAGTGCTTCTCCAGCACCTCCCAAGCCGGCACGTAGACCACAGCCTCAAGCGGCACCTCCAAGAGCAGCACCTAGACCTAAAGCTGAGCCTAAGGAAGACGTTGACTTGTTAGGCATTGGAACAATGTCACGGGCAGAGAAGTTTAAAGCAGCAAAGGATCAAGAAACGACATATGTCTCCTCTAGAAGAAGAAGACAAGCTAAGCCTACAGCCTCAAGAAAGACTACAAGAGAACCGTTGGATCATTTCAACCAGTCTGATTATGATACAGGTAAAGAAAGAGCTACAGCATCATTCACTAACGGTGATTATGACAATGCATTCATCAACTATACGAAATGTTTAAATGCGTTACCACCAACACACGAATTACGAGTGGTAATAAATTCAAACTTGGCTATTACTTTGATTAAAATCGGTAATTATAAACAAGCTAAGTCACACTGTGATCAAGGATTAGATTTGATTAATAAAGAAGAAATTAATGATAACGAATATTTGATCAACGATAAGAATATTAAGTTCTGGTACACGAAATTACTTGCTAGAAAAGCTGAAGCCTTAGAAATGATTGAATCATTCCAACAATCGTTGGACTGTTACATGGAATTAGTTCAGCTTGGAGTTAACGATAAGAAAACTATGGATTCCAAGAGAAGAGTTAATAATATAGTTAATCCTCCACCCAAACCTAAACCTAAAGCAGCATCAGCATCAACTCCCGTTGCTAAGAATAATGATAACTTGAAGAGAGTACAGGAAAACAATAGGAAACAGCAGGTTAAAGAAGCTCAGAAATATGAATTGCATGATAAAGTTCAATCAATTGTATTTGCATGGAGTAATGGCAAAGAAGATAATCTACGTACATTATTATTAGGATTACCTGATATTTTACCATCAAGTTTAGGATTCCCATTTTTGACCACAAAGAAAATTACTATAAATGATTTAATGTTGCCTAAGAAAGTCAAAATTAACTATATGAAAGTAATTAGTGCTATACATCCTGATAAACTCAGTAGTTTGAATTTGGAGGTCGAACATGAAATGCTATGTCAATCAGTTTTCATAACATTAAACAAATCTTGGGACATTTTCAAGCAGCAGAATGGTATTAACTAAGTTTTAGGTGGTCCTTCTTGAAGAACGCTGTCTAACTGAAGTAGTAGTATCATCATCTTTAATTTCAACAATCTTTGGTTCTGCTTCCTCTTGCTCTTTCTCTACTTGACTAGCAGCTTGACGTATGGCTTGTTTTGTCTCGCTGGTCCAACTTGATAACGCAAACATTACAATGTTTAGTATTCCAAATACAAACGTAAACGAGAAAAGGAAAACTCCAGCATACACAACAGCTCTAAGAGGATCTTCTAGTAAAGTAGGAATTGGATTTTGATTGAATTCGTACCACCAGTCTTTCATATGCAAGAATTCTCTTTTGAATAGTAAGTAAAAGAAAATATACGTCTGAGTAAAACTCGAAGTGTCTTCTTCATTAAGAATCTCTTCAAATGATTTGGGTGGAGGCAATGGTTCTTTAACGGCCTTTGGCTTATTTGTATTATAATCATCTACTTCAAGCTCAAGTTTAGGAACGAACGTTTTATTACCAATCAATTCAGCTTCTTCTATATCATGACCAACGTAAATATTATCAAATAAAACATCATTTTCAACAGTCCATAACTCAAATCCAATCCCACCAATCAATTCAAAACTAGCTGGGTTTTTATCTTCATAGTAATTAGGATTCTTAATCAATCTAGGCTTCCATTCACCTTTATAGTTTGGATTCTTAATCACTGGTTGCACCCAAGGTCCCTTATATTCGGGATTAGCAACCTGTTCAGCTTCCCAAGGTCCACATCCTACAGTACATTTGGGGTTCTTCATAATTGGAGGCTCCCAAGTCCCGTCTTCTTCGTCATCCCATTCTATTGGCTTGGAGGCTACGGTATCTACAAGAAACTCGGGTTCTTCTTCTAACCAACCTTCAGGTTTAACTTCATCTGGATTGGGGATGTATGGAGATCCATATTTAGCATCGTAGTCTGCAGGTTTCGAAATGCTTTCGTCAGCAATGTATTCCAACTCTTCCCAGTTGGCTGGTTTAGTATCTTTTTCATCTACAATCTCTTTAGGAGGACTCAATGGAGGATTAAGTAAATGAGGTTTGTTAATGAAGTTGCCAGCTTTGACGACATCACCATTCATTCTGATTTCAAAGTCGCTGTTCTGCTTCAATACAAGCGTATAAAGCACAGAAAGCTGAGTTGTTCTAGTCATTGGTGATTGGGTAAGATGTTTCTCCTCTGATGCCTTAGTAATAGGATTACGTCTATTAAAGATTAGGTGGACTTTATCGTTCGATCCACACCTGTCTGGCCCAAACATTACCTGGAACGGCGTAGTGTTATCGAATTGTTCTGGAACGAAATCACTGTCTAAGAGTTTGATATAAGCACCACCACATTTCAAAGGCTTTTGCGTCTTCACTTCGTACTGTACCACCAAATCTTTACCAGTGTTATCGATGGGGGTATCGAATTTGTACGAAATAGCATAATGGGCCGAAGCAGATTTCATTACTAGTCCATGATCGTTGTGAAATCCGACGTACGTGTCTGGTGATTCAATGGACCATTTGCCGTCGTATAGCTTTGATTTAGAAGGAGTCCACTTTGACTGTTCGAGACTGTTGTAGGAGAATTGCTCTAAGAAGCCCGATACCGAGGATTCTAGGGGTTTGAACTGAGGATGGTCGAGACAGACTGCAATTGATAGTATGGATGCAATAGTAATCAACTTCATAGTGCGCGAGAAGAATCCGATTGAACATTCCGATTGAACAATCCGACTGTTGAAGTACTGTTAATATAGCTTATTAAGATTATACTAGGATGATGCAGACTATTACAATTGTTAAAACTAGTAGACTGATTATGTCAACAGCATAGTTAGTATTTTACAAGAAGTGTGAAAATCACCGAACGTTAATGTTACAGGAAATTTCAGTGAGATCTAACATTCTCTTCGAAGAATGTTACATCGATAAGCAGTAGGAACCTGATAAGAATTTGACGGGGGACTCCTATATTCCTCATTGGGTGAAGTATGGGATGGTGGCCTCCACCGCGCCTCCACAGAACGGCACCACGACGGTATCATTCCCCATTGTAGTTGATAAGATGAAACACAATAGGTTAAGAGCATTGCAAACTAAACCTAACACAACCACTGATAAAAAGGTTAATGTGCGATGGAACATGGTTCCATCAGCTAGGGTTTCAATATATAAGCATTGAGAAACATGAATTTGCAGCCATCATGAAGTTTTTCACTGCTTTTCTTTTACCTGCAGCATTGGCTATAAAAGTCAATCCTTTACCTAAGCCTACTAGTATTACGTGGGATGATAGTGGAGAAAAATTGTTCAATTCCGATATACAGTTAGTTATTAATCAGGATAATGAACTTATTTCTCATGATTTCAAGCAAATGGTCGATACTATTAAACAATTGAAATGGTATCCTGCTGCTACTGAAGCACCTAGAAGGCCCTACGACTACAGCCAACCCCCAACACTTGAGAAACGTGAAGATGAACTCCAAGACTCACTTGAAGAACGTGATTATTCTTCCTTATCGATATTAAATGTGACAGTGGAAGATTTTGATACTCCAATGGTTTTAGGTACAAATGAATCTTACAGTTTGTACATTGATGATGACATCATAACTTTAGAAGCAGTCACAGTATGGGGAGCTTTACACGGCTTAAAGACTTTGCAACAGTTGGTGATCTATGAAGATATGCAGTATAAAATTGAGCTGGGAGTTGAAATCCACGACGAACCTTTATTCTCCCACAGAGGAACTTTAATTGACACCGCCAGAAACTTCTTAACGCTTGAAGTCATTAAGAAACATATCGACTTAGTATCGTTTGCTAAGATGAATGTTATTCATTGGCACATTTCCGACAGTCAAAGTTGGCCCATTGAAGTCACTTCCTTCCCGCAAATGACTGAAGGTGCTTATTCTGACAAGAATATATACACCCAAAAGGATGTTAGAGAGTTGATTGACTATGCTGCCAAGAGAGGTATTAGAATTATCCCAGAAATCGATTTACCCGGCCATGCACTTCAAGGCTGGTACCAAATCAACTCCAGTATTGTTAGTTGCGGAGATACTTGGTGGATGTCTGATGGCACTGCCATTCAGCCACCGGCTGGACAACTTGATATTGCCAGTAACCAGACGTATGATATTGTGGAAACTGTTTTCGATGAATTGAATGAACTTTTCACCGACGAGTACTTCCATGTAGGACACGATGAATTGAATATTCCCTGCTACAACTACTCAGCTGATGTCATGCAATGGTATGAAGATAATCCTGGCAAAGACTTCTATGATCTTTTACAACACTGGTTGGATGAAATGCTTCCTAGGTTCACTAAGAACGAAACAACAAAGTTGATGATGTGGGAGGATGTGATTACTGAAGAAAATAGAACTGTTCCTCAGGATAAAGTGTTAGTTCAAAACTGGATTACTTCTAACAACACCAAGCAGTTATTAGAGAAAGGTTACGATATTATTATTGCCGATGAATATTTCTTCTATCTCGATAGAGGACTTGGATTCTATACTCCAGGAGCAACCCTGATACGTATTCAGCAGTATAATGATTGGCAGATTGTCTATTCTTATAATTTTTCGTCTGACATAACAGAGGAAGAAATGAAACAGATTAAAGGAGGTGAATGTGCATTATTTGGGGAATTAGTCGATAGTTCTACATTTATGTCTAAGATGTGGCCCAGAGCTGCTTCATTTTCTGAGAGAATGTGGAGTGGGAATACTGATGAGAATGGTGAATACAGAGTGAAGGAGTTTGCTCAGAGGATTTATAATTTTAGGGAGTACTTGGTGGCTTTGGGGATCACTCCAGAGACCTTAGCCCCTGAGTTCTGTAGGCATAATCCCCATGCCTGTGAGATGTAGTGCATGCAGTTACATTTAAATACGCCCACATGTTCAATATATGATTATATTACTCTAAATATAATAAGATAAAGCTATTTATGGGGCTGCAAGTACGTACTGGGTACAAAGTAAGTTGAATATGCCTAAGCTGCATATATAAATATATCTATGTCAAATAGGTACATTTATGAAGTACTTAAGAAGTATTTATGAAGTGTTTATGAAGTGCTTAAGAAGTATTTATGTACAAATGTATACCAGGATTTCTTTTAATAGCTATCAAGTAAAAAATAGATGGTGCGGCGCAAAACCGCCGCGTTAGCCTATCTGTAATAGTTTAAATCGGTTGGTTTTTAAACTATTTTGTTCATTGTACATAATATGCTGGATCGGACAACAAATATTAATGAAAATCTCATTGTTTTTATATTGTACGACCGTTCTTTCTGCTGTGGCGAACCCTTTACCAAAACCTAGAGCTATACATTGCGAGGTGATGGTCCTATAACTAACTGAGGATGGTCGAGACAGACTGCAATTGATAGTATGGATGCAATAGTAATCAACTTCATAGTGCTCGAGAAGGTTGAAACAATCCGTTAAGATTGTTGAAGTACTGTTTAATATAGTTTATGTTAAGATTATACTAAGATTATGCTGAGACTACACTACAGTTGTTTGAATTAGGTTAGAATGTCACCAATTATATAAATAGCTGTGTTATCAATTAGTTTTCATTTTGCAAAGAAAGTTTTGTGAAAATCACCAAATGCTTGATCTGGAAAAAGGGGTAAATAAGGACCTTTTCATTCCCCATTGGGTGAAGTATGGGGTGACCTCCACCGCGCCTCCACCGAACGGCACTTCTCAAAGCCTCTGTCATTTCCGTTTTCAGTAGATAACATAAAGAACAATAGGGATAAGAGCACTGCCAACTCAATCTGTCTCCAAATCTCTGATAGGCTTCAGTTTGTAACATGGTTCCATCAGTGGGGGGCATCTCTATATAAACCTTGAGAATGTAAAGTTGCAACATCTGAATTTGCAGCCATAATGAAATTATTCGTTGCTTATCTTTTACCTATAGCTTTAGCTATAAAAGTAAATCCTTTACCTAAACCCACTAATATTACTTGGGATGATAGCGGTGAAAAATTATTTAATACCGATATACAATTAGTTATTAATCAAGATAATGAACTTATTTCCAATGATTTCAAACAAATGGTTGATACTATTAAAGAATTGAAATGGTATCCTGCTGCCACTGATGGTCCTAGAAGACCTTATAATTATGATCCTCCACCGACTCTTGAACTGCGTGAAGATGAACTCGAACTGGGTGACGATTCCCTTGAAGAACGTGATTATTCTTCCTTATCGATATTAAATGTGACAGTGGAAGATTTTGATACTCCAATGGTTTTAGGTACAAATGAATCTTACAGTTTGTACATTGATGATGACATCATAACTTTAGAAGCAGTCACAGTATGGGGAGCTTTACACGGCTTAAAGACTTTGCAACAGTTGGTGATTTATGAAGATATGCAATACAAAATTGAGCTGGGAGTTGAAATCCATGATGAACCTTTATTCCCCCACAGAGGAACTTTAATTGACACAGCCAGAAACTTCTTAACGCTTGAAGTCATTAAGAAACATATTGATTTGGTTGCCTTTGCTAAGATGAATGTTATACATTGGCATATTTCCGATAGTGAGAGTTGGCCAATTGAAGTTAAATCTTTCCCACAAATGACTGAAGGTGCTTATTCAGACAAGAAAATATATAGCCAGAAAGATGTTAAGGGTGTAATTGATTATGCTGCCAAAAAAGGAATTAGAATTATCCCAGAAATCGATTTTCCTGGTCATGCACTTCAAGGATGGTACCAAATTAATTCTAGTATTGTTAGTTGTGGAGATACTTGGTGGGTTACTGATGGTACGGCTATTGAACCACCGGCTGGACAGCTTGATATTGCAAGTAATCAAACTTATGATACTGTAGAAACTGTTTTCGATGAATTGAATGAACTTTTCACTGACCAATATTTCCATGTGGGCCATGATGAATTGAATATTCCGTGTTATAATTATTCAGCTGATGTCATGCAATGGTATCAGGATCATCCTGGACAGGATATTTATGATCTTTTACAGCATTGGTTGGATGAAATGCTTCCAAGATTTACAAAAAATGATACTACAAGGTTAATTATGTGGGAAGATATTATCACTGAAGAAAATAGAACTGTTCCCCAAGATAAAGTATTGATACAGAATTGGATTACTTCTAATAATACCAAACAATTATTAGAAAAAGGTTATGATATTCTTATTTCCGATGAATATTTCTTTTACCTTGATAGAGGACTTGGATATTATAATCCAGGAATGCCAATACAACGTATTCAGCAGTATAATAATTGGCAGATTGTTTATTCGTTTAATTTTTCATCTGATATTACAGAGAAAGAAATGACTCAAATCAAAGGAGGTGAATGTGCATTATTCGGAGAATTAGTCGATAGTTCTACATTTATGGCTAAGATGTGGCCCCGAGCTGCTGCCTTTTCTGAGAGAATGTGGAGTGGAAATATTGATGAGAATGGTGGGTTTAGATTGAAGGAGTTTGCTCAAAGGATTTATAATTTTAGAGAGTATTTAGTAGCTTTGGGGATTACTCCAGAGACGTTAGTTCCTGAATTTTGTTGGCAGAATCCCCATGCGTGTGAGAGGTGGTAATGCACTACGCAGTTACATTTATGAAACTGTTTACCACATGCTAGATATATTAGGTCTATAAATATTCCCACATGTTCAATATATGACTATAAATATTAACTCTAAATATAACAAGATTTAAATAGCTTTATGACTACAAGATGACTACCTTGTAGGCACAAATAAGTAACTATGAATATGACTATATGCATACTAGAGCATATGTAAATTTAGCTACATATATATGTTGAATATATACGTTTATATATCTACATAAATGTATCTACGTATGTGTCAAGTCTTGGTTAAATATAACTGTCAAGTCTCTATATAGAGAGTGCGGCGACGCAGATCATGCAGCACAGTTTGCGCCGCGCAAGCCTATCTGTAATAGTTTAAATCGGTTGGTTTTTAAACTATTTTGTTCATCGTACATAATCTGCTGGATCGAACAACAAATCTTAATGAAAATCTCATTGTTTTTATATTGTACGACCGTTCTTTCTGCTGTGGCGAACCCTTTACCAAAACCTAGAGCTATACATTGGCGTGGTGATGGTCCTATAACTATTAGTCCTTCCATGACTTTAAATGGTGGCAGTCCACTTGTTAGTCGTCATTTCCTGTCTATGATGCAAACCTTAACCCTGCTTCAATGGTATCCTGCAGCCACAGAGCCGCCAGACGAACCCGATGGTCCACAAATCACTGCTGAATTAGATAAGAGTAAGCCACACGAACAAGATATTATTCAAAAACAGAATATTCTGGCAGTAAGGGTTAAAATAAAGAGCCCGGAAATGCCGTTGCAGTTCGGGGTCGATGAGAGTTATAGGCTAAACATCGGCGCTGATATTATTGTGGATGCTCCTACAGTATGGGGAGCTCTTCATGGATTGAAGACCTTGCAGCAGCTTATAATTTACCAAGATGGCCTGTACGTAATAGAACTGGCTGTAGATATCTGGGACGGCCCATTACTCCCACATAGAGGGGTTCTTATAGATACAGGAAGGAACTATCTTTCGGTGAAGGCCATTAAGGAGAATATAGACTTGATGAGCTTAGCTAAACTCAATACTTTGCATTGGCATTTGGCTGATACTGCAAGCTGGCCCATTGAAATGAGACTGTTCCCCAATATGACTGACGATGCTTATTCGGCGAAACAGATCTACACACAGAACGAAATAAGAGATATCATTAGATATGCTCACGATAGAGGGGTGAGAGTTTTGCCTGAATTGGACTTACCGGGCCACGCAAATGCTGGATGGACGACAGTCGATCCAAGTCTCGTAGCATGCGGCGAAGAGGCATGGGAAAAGGTCTCAGTAGAACCACCGCCGGGGCAACTAGATATTACTTTGGATGAGACTTACGATGTGGTGGAGAGAGTGTTCGATGAATTGAACGATTTGTTCCCTGAAAATTACTTCCATGTTGGCCACGATGAATTGAACGCTGAATGCTACAAGAGAACGCCCACCATCAAGGCGTGGTACAAGAATAATCATGGGAACTTCAAGAAACTACTTCAGCATTGGATAAATCTTTCGGTGCCACTTTTCTTGAAGAAAGATTCTACGAAATTGATCATGTGGGAGGATATAATAGCCGAAGGAGTCCAAGTTCCACAAGAAGACTTACTTATTCAGCAATGGAAAAATGATAGAACAATTAAGGATTTAACTAGTAAAGGACATGATGTCATAGTTTCGTCAGCCGCACATTACTATTTGGACTGTGGGTTCGGAAGTTTCCTTACGAACAGTCTCGGCAATTCATGGTGTGATCCTTATAAGAGCTGGCAGAACATTTACAGTTATGATTTTTATAAGGGATTGACTGAAAAGGAGAGGGAGCATATTGTTGGAGCCGAAGTGGCATTATGGGGAGAATTAGTTGATTCTACTAATCTAGTGTCGAAAATATGGCCACGGCTGGCGGCATTTGCTGAGTCTGTATGGACTGGAAACAAGCAGAATGGGTATATTAGTGTAGCTACTTTATCACAGAGGATATTTAACTACAGAGAGTATTTGATAGCGTTGGGGTATTCTGTTCCTCCGTTGGCTCCACAGTATTGCTGGCAGAATCCCCATTCCTGTGATTTGAGTGACTGAGACTACCTGTTGAGTCCTTTTCCTGTCAGTCCCTTTGTCCTATTCTATGCTGATGCTGTGCCAGTGCCGTGCACCACGCTGGACCAGTGCACCAACGCTGTACTATAAATGTAATCTAGCTAATATTTAATATATGATTCTCAATTCGATTTCTGCTCAAATTAAGTAAACGGCATTGAGTATAACCACAGACCTGTCTTATATTTCTCTAAAGTTTTCTATGGCATCATTAAAGCCAGGTAATGATGATGATACTCATCTCATCGCGACTATGTGTGGAATACTTACACTCATAAATAGCCAGCTAGTTTCGCATCCTAAATTAGCAGAAAACAGACAAGAATGGGAATGCAGTAATATAGAAACCATCCAGGGATTGTTTAGCGAAAAGTTGACTTTACTGGACTCGGCTGCTAATAAAATAAAACACCAGTCTCAGTTAAGAACCTTGCATGAAGACTTAGTAAAGCTAGGGAACAGTCTAAAAACAGATAACCTGGAACGAATAGCAGCAATAAGGAAACAGATATCTGACTTAATCGGAGAAGAAGAGCTCGAAGAAATCGATTATGGTGATGCTACATCGCAGTTTAATTATCTCATTCCGTATATTGCTAGTAGAGGACCAGATTACGTCAGTTACCGGCAGTTTCAGCAAGCAAATAAGAATATCCAGCTATTCTCATCTATATTATCATTAAGACAGCCATTCACATCACAACCAATTGAAAAAGATCACCATATTCTTCAGTTCAACGGAGAATTGTATGAGGATAGCTGTGAATTCTCTAACGATACACAGTATTTACTCGACCAAATTGTCAGTAAGGGCATTGAAGTTGTAGCTGATATCAACGGGGAGTTTGCATTTGTTTTAATAGATACTGACAAGAATAAAGTTTACTTTGGCAGAGACAGAATAGGTAAACGATCATTATGTTATAACTTGGCTGATGAGTTGCTTGTTTCTTCAGTTCCATTGCCGGGATACGAAGAATGTGAAGGTGGAACCATCTACGAGGTTGATTTGTCTACACTTAAATTGACCACTTCAAAGTACGGGAACAACTTTACTGTTTCCAGTTGTGTGAATTCAGATGCTTCCATAGTTTATCTGAAGCTTAAACAGGCATGTTTCGTACGACAAGAAACTATTTTCCCCCTAAACACCACCGAAGCCAATCTAGCAGTGCTCTTCAGCGGAGGCATAGACTGTACGATAATAGCAGCATTGTTAATGGAGAATTTCATTGAGATGAACCAAACCAATCTCAATGTGGATTTGCTTACAGTAGGATTCGACAACCCCAGAACAGGAATAATGGCTTCAGGAAGCCCAGATAGAGAGCTTAGTGTGAAGTCGTGGTTCCATTTATGCAAGAAGTACCGAGACATGAATATTAGACTTATAGAAATCAATGTAGATTACGAGTCTTGGTTGATGCATAAGAATAAAGTCAAACAGCTCATGTATCCCCAGCAAACAGAGATGGATCTAAGCATTGCCATAGCATTTTATTTTGCTAGCAATAATATCTTGCCGTGCAATAAGGTGGAATTGACGGACTTTACACCAGATTGGAGTGAGTTCATTGAGAATAGACAGAAGTATACGAAAGTCGGCTCGTATATATCTCTGGCAAAAGTGCTTTTCTCGGGATTAGGTGCCGATGAATTGTTTGGTGGCTATTCCAGACACGAAGGATTATTTTCCAGTGTTAAGCCCAAGGACGATCCTACGGAACAGTACGAGGAACTCACTAAACTGTTAGTATACGACATTGAAGTGATCTATAAACGGAATTTAGGCAGAGACGATAGAGTAATCAGTGGCTGGGGAAAAGAATTGCGCTACCCGTACCTCGACACTAACTTCATACTGTTTATTATAGGCCAGATCCTTCCCGAACAGAAGATCAAACTTGCATGGGAAACTTCCAAAAAGGGTAAAGTGATTGCAAAACCTATTAGGAAATACATTTTACGAGAAGTAGCCAGATTAATGAACCTTGAATTCGTACAGCACGAATTGAAACGTGCCATCCAATTCGGTGCCAAGAGTGCTAAGCTAGAATTAGGCCAATCTAAAGCTAAGGGCACCGATGCATTATAGCCGTTTACCGCCGCTCAATCTATAATACTTAATAATGTCAAACCTGCATATACGCATCGGTTTCTTTCGGAGTCGGCTCCGGCAGAATACGTCAAAACGTTATCTAATATAATATATAAGCTGCGATTCGCTGCAGATCCTTTGAAAATCTTAGCACTATGGGCGGCCCTAAGCACTCGTGTGATGAAGTTTTGGTGGAGAAAGATATAGCCGACCGGCTAGGAGATGCACATGTTAACCTACTCCCACAGAAACAGTTGATAATAACCTTATTGGTGATGTCATTCAACTTATTCACATCGTTTGTTGATCAAACTGCCATTACTGTTTCTCTTTCAGCCATCGGTAAAGATTTAAATAGTGAAAAGACCATTAATTGGGCTGGAACAGCTGCACTTTTAGCTAACTGCGTGTGCCAAGTACTTTTCGGAAGACTTGCTGATATCTTTGGCAGAAAGAAGATCTTGCTCGGGCTGTTGGTGGTGATAGCAGTGGCAGACTTAAGCTGTGGATTCTCTCAGACTGGAGTCCAATTCTACATCTTCAGGGCTTTTGCAGGGATAGGTTCGGGAGGCATTCAGGCCATGACAGTGATAATCATCAGTGATATTGTCACACTAAAGCAAAGAGGGAAGTATCAGGGGATCCTTGGTTCGAATATAGGCTCAGGATCTGCTGTAGGACCTTTCTTGATGTCAGCATTTATCAAACATTCAAGTTGGAGGAGTTTCTACTATATGATGCCAGGTCTTCTTGCAGTGCAGTTTGTACTTACATGGATATTTGTTAACGATAAGTCAAAGAAAGTTGACCTGTTTTTCCTGAAGGCTGAAAAGTTCAAACTGATAGATTATTTGGGAATTTTCTTTGGAACGGCTTCATTGACATTTCTCTTAATTCCTATAAATGGAGGTGGTTCGACTTATAGCTGGAACAGTGCTTTGGTAATAGCTATGTTTGTAGTAGGAAGTGTTTGTTTGGTTACGTTCTTGTTGATAGAATGGAAGGTTCCTAAGTTGCCAATGATTCCATTGACTTTGTTCAAACATCTTCTGTTGGATTTGATCTTAGCATCCAATTTCTTATACGGAATTGTCTACTATTCGTTCCAGTACTTCATCCCATACTACTTCCAGATTGTTAGGGGCTACGACGAGCTTCAATCTGCTACATTTTTGCTCCCACTTGTTATAGTACAAGCTATTGGGTCCACACTTGCTGGCCAAATCATTTCCCGCTCCGGCCATTACAAGTATATCATCATCAGTGGATACTTTTTATGGACACTTTCATGTGGATTATTATTGATTTTTGATCTTTCTACTCCTATTGCAACTATATGTGGAGTTCTTGTAGTAATGGGATCAGGGATTGGGTTTACTTTCAATCCTTCAATGGTCGCAGCCCAAGCTCAATCAAGAAAGGCTGATAGAGCGGTTGTTATCAGCACCAGAAATGTTTTAAGAGCCTTAGGAGGTGCTTTAGGGATAGCTTTAGCATCCTTGATCATTTCTAACAGTTTATTAACCCAAGTTTATCAGGCAATGGAAAATCCTGCTAAGTATAATGATATTTCTATGGATTATTTGAATTACTTGAAAGCACATATTTATAATAGGATTAATATCACAGGATTGGATCCTAAGCAAATCGAAACTGTTAAGCAGATGTATATGACGGCTATAAGACATTATTTTTACTTGACTATACCTTTATTAGGAATTTGTTTGATATTTAATTGTTTTGTTAGGGACAGAGGATTACAGTGTTTAGATGAGACGCCAATGAAGAAACAGAAAGAACAGGCATAAAGTACCCCTGTATAAGAGGCCACATGATCATCATCTGACTTATTTATATAACCATAATGCATATATTCTGAATTACAGACAATAAATAAATAATAAATATAATAATGAATGAGTGAATAAATATAATAAATAAATATAATGTAGATTACAAATCCTTGACCCATTTTGGTTCTACTACTAAACATTCACAATCAGTAATCAACTGAATCTCTGGCTCTATAGTATAAACCAATCCCTTCACCCAACATTTCCTTCCCTGTTTCTTAATTAACTCACACTTAATCATCACCTTCGAGTTAACAAAACAAGGTTTCCGATAGTTAATGTTCAAATTAGCAGTCACACCTTTCTTTGAATGGAAATTCTGGAATGCTAGCCTACATGTCAACTCATCTAATAACGTAGCTAACAATCCACCATGAACGATGCCTTCATGGCCCGATAAATGAGGGCCCAAATGGAAGAAAGTCACTGAAAAATTGGACTCTTCGTCACCAATAGCCTCTATATCTGCATACTCGGTAAGGAACTTATCGTCAATGAAAAAAAGTCCATTTGCTCTATAGTTAATCTTATTGTAGCCTGTTAAGGTAGCACCGGTAAGATTTGGCTTTAGATTTTCTTGGATCATCGTTGAAAGATTGAAGTTTTTATGGAGGGCAGCATATTCTTTGTACACTTTTGTGTCTTGTAGTTCATTTTCGTAAGCTTTTTCGTTGTAGTCTTGGAGACTTGTGGTGCTATTTGTTACGGTCGTTCCTTCCATCGGATATTTTAAACGAGTCGCGAGTGTGATTTTGCAGCCGACCTTCTTCACTGCCGAAGGGTCTTTTCACTGCAGAAGGATCTTTTCACTACCGAAGGTAGAGGAAAGACTTCTGTACTACTACTATCATGACTATAATGAACTGCAGACAACGAAAGAACAATTAGTGAGAAATGTTTAAATAGATAACAATTACTACATACAGCTACACTCATACCGAGTAAGAATTATTAGTATCCTATTAGGATGATTAATTAAGGATTGAGGATTGCACTATGAATATCAGTCAATCACATATTCAAGTGCTCATATCACATATTAAGCACTTAAGTGTTCAGTAAATGAACAATCACAAGAAATCGAAGTACTTCTTAAAGAAAGGCTTACCGTCCTCAATTACATTCCCATGACAGGGCACAATCTGAGTAAAATCCCATTTATAAATGGTCTTCAAACCTTCCTTTGTTTCTGGCAACTTGGATTTAACCAACCTTTTAACCATTCCTCTGAAGAATCCACTTTCAGGATGAGAAATCCTCGTGATGTACGACAATCCACCATGAGGATTGAATGTCTTTGAATATCCTAATTCAGGACTATACTGTTCTAATTTAGTACCGGCTGGACCTAAATTCAAGATCAAATCTGCTTGGAATAAGATCTTGGAGTTCTTATCGTACATCACCAATTCCTTATTCTGGTGTGAAGGCAAGTAAACGAATTCGAAGTTGTTCAAGATGGCTTTGCTTTTAATCCCCAATTGCTCCAAAACCAGCCTATCAATCAACTTATTGCCTAATTTTGGCCCAATAACATAATCTACCTTTACACTCAAGCCATCCATGCCAATTACCTTGATGTCTGGGTAAGCTTTTCTGAAAGATTCGACCGCCATAGTGTGCACGGCATCGGGGATGATCACATGAGTCACTTTATTCTCATCTTTGCCGGTCAATGTCTTCAAACTCCTCTTGACTTCATCGCCAAAAGGTATGGCGGAGTATACGATGACCTCGTCGTCGTAATTGAACACCAGCATCCTCGCACCGAAATGCAAGATATTAGCCCTTGTGAATGGCGTGGAAGCAATTACAACATTGTCGGTAAGATTACGTACAACAGCTTTTAATGGTTCAGGATACATTTGTGTGAAATTAAACTTCGGGCAATATTTGTTTGCGCAGCCGAATGCGGTAATTCCGTCGATAACTAAACACCTATTTAAAGCTATATCACTATAAGAAACTGAAAAATCTACGTAACTCGGCTTTGCCGTCTTCAGCCACGTTCCCGTGACACGGAACAATTGTTTCGAAGTCCATAGTGTAGATGAGTTCGATCCCTTCCTTACCAGTTTCTGTATCGGCTCCTACAAGACGAGCAATTCTGGTCTTAAAGAAGCCGTAGTAGGGATCAAGAAACCTTGTGAGGAAAGCATTGCCGTAGTAGCCCCAATGGGGGTCATAGTCACACCCTGCGGCAGCTGAATATTGCTCCAACGGCTTTCCTGGTGCCATGGAAACTACTACATCGGCTACAAAAAGACATTTCAGCTTCTTATCGAGAAGAACGAGGTCTTTATTCTTGTGGTTTGTTAAGAAAACCATTTCAAAATGCTTATAGATGACTTCGTCCAAGCCAATGGCCCTAAGTTCGGCTTCGCCTAACACTTTGTTGCCTTGTTCGGTAGGAATTTGGATATCTACTTCCACCGGTAATTTGATTTTATCGGGCCCAATAATCTTGATGTCAGGGAACTTTTCCTTGAACGATTTGGGTCCAAAGTTGTGTCTGTAGTTAGGCACAATCACGTGGGTCACATTGAAGTTTGAATCTTTTCCAGTGAGTTCTTTTAAGCATCGTTCAACTTCATCTCCATAGGGGAATGCTGCCCATACAATTACTTGGTTATCGTAGTAGAAAAGGGACATTCTGGCCCCGAGATTGACCCGCAAATACAACGGAACTGTGAATTGGGTCGAGGCGATGAGCACGTTATCGCTGAGTTTTCTTATTACTGATTTTAAGGGATCTGGATACATAGTAGAAGGGAGTAGGTGCTAGTTGATAGTGCGGGGGTTACCGCCGTTTTTCCGCGGCCATTTACGGCACCATATTTACGGCTGTGCGGCGCTACTTCCATCTACTAACTTATATTTAAATCTATACTGTATACTCCTAAACAGTCTTAAGAAGAACTAGACAGTCACCTGACGAAACTACGTCCCCCTCCTCTACAATAATATCCAACACCTTATACTGAACATCAATTTGCTTGGGCTTAGCGTCCTCATCATCACTATCGTCGTCTTCACTGATGGCTCTAATAGGAATCTCCATCTTCATGGCTTCAAGAATGACTAAAACATCTTCGCCACCAATCACATCGTCTTTCTTAATGGTGATTTTGAAAATATTAGCAGCCATTCCTGCCGTGACTTTAATAGTAGAAGGATCATTTAACACTCCTCTATCAGAGGCTTTAGTTTCCTTAGCTTCTTCCAATTCTTTCAACCATTTAGTACGGGAAATATCTTCTTCCTCCATCAACTTATCAATTGCCTGCTGTTTCTTATGATTAAGTGCAACCGTTTCCTCTTTAATGGAATCTAAGAACGTGATATACTCATCAAAGTCCAATTCCACTTCTTTGGTTTCGATTTCTAACTTCCCTGCAAGCAATTGGTTGTTCAAATCGGTCAATTCCTGCTGATTGACTTCATAGTACTCTACTTGATCGAAATTATTGAAGAACCAGGGATTTCCGTCCAGGACCTTCAATCTTCCAAAAGTGTTCCACGTCAAATCAGGCAACACCATCCCCCAAATCATGTATCCACCAGGCGAGTCGATGGAGTAGATGGAATTGGCAACGGATCCACTTCCAATGGCCCCTTTGGGCGTGAACGTTCTGGCTGGATTATACTTTCCAGTCTTAAATCTGGTTCTAGGATCAAGATTAACTGATAAAGTATTGGCACATAAGAAAGATACAGCGGTAATGACTTGTCTTTGGCCGATAACATTGGCTTTAAAGGCTTCAATCAGCGGTAACGTATTGGCTTTTCTGACAAATTCAATGTTGCTGGGCAAGTATGGAGCATAAGGTCTTTGGGAATGGGTGTATCGTTCAATACAATGAGTCAAGGCATCGTGTTCGAAACATACTGGCAATTTGTATAGCTTAGACTTGATCTTCAACTCTCTGGTCGGTGGTATTTGTGCTTCTATTTCAATGAGTTCCTTTAGCAAGTCCTTTCTGTCGATGTCTTTAAATACGATCCCAAGAGCTCCCGTAGCTGCTTCGGTCTTGACGAGGTACTTCGAAAGAGTCTTGTTAATGTTGACGTCAAACTGCCTTTGTCTTCCGTTGTTGACTAGGGTGAATTCTTCAATGCCAAAGTCAAGAATAATCAACTTATCTCCGGCCTGTCTGATGGTGAACTCAGGCAAGTCCTTGGACTTTGGCCTGGTGTACAAGATGGTGTCGTTGACAGGCTCGTATTCGTCTAGTTCGTCGTGGAATTTAGGGAAATTGGCCCCGGTTCTAATGGCAGTTGCTACGTCCTTCAAGAAATCTTCTCTTAACTTATTCAATTTAAGAGCATCGTTGTAACTGATCAATTTGAACTGGATCTTTCCGCCTACTTTCACCTGGCCGTTCTTCCACCATTCACTTTTGATTGGCACCGAAATACATACGAACCCCGATAAAGTACTTCCGTCGACTCCAAATAAAGACATCACACTTCCTACCACACTGATTCCACAGGTAGGATACGGATACTCTAAGATATTACTAGGATGTGCACCTCCATCTCTACCATTAGGCCTGGAAAATACATCTGCCTGGCCGTCCAACACCGTGCACCCTCTGTTGGAGTTCAAATTGACAGTATAGACAGTGCTGTAGAACGTATCGATCTTCTCTGGGGAACAAATATCTGGCGAATCATGTGGTCCCCCAGTACATTTGATAGTCCATACTTTATCGTCATCACCTTCGATGTCTGGCAAGCACTGCAGAGGCAATTCGAAGCCATACTTCAATTCCGTGACACCTTGGTCGACAATAGATAAGCAGTCGCCAGCCATAATGGGTCTAGCTTGATGGCCGCCTAGATTCAATGTTGGAGTCGTTGATTTAGAGCCTAAATATTCAGCTACATCTGGAAGTCCTCCTTTAATAGCCAAATAAGCCTTTGAGCCATGGCCAATAGCGTCTCCTATCTTAATAGTGGTACCAGCTGGAACTTCAATGGCAGTGAACATCGGTGCTTTCTTGCCATTGACTTTGAACTTGAATGTTCCTCCAGTTAATGCAATTATAGAAGACGTATGGAACTTAATAGTGGGCCCTTTGGTGATGATTTCTAAGCCAGCAGTTTCAGTGTCATTGCCTACAATCAAATTAGCTAATTGAAAGAATAATGGGTCGGCTGGTCCACTCAATGGGATACCTGCACCGTAAGGTTCTCTGCCTGGCAAATCTTGAATGGTAGTATAAGAGCCTGACTGCACGAATTCAATCAATTTAGGCTTGAATTGGAAGGTAGAATTCAAGAACGATGTTAATGTATTACCAGTATGGTAATCATCTGACTTTAAGATCTCCACCAAGTAATCGATATTAATCGTAGGGCCATAGATTTTAGTTTCCTGTAAGACCTTAATCATTCCAGCAGTCGCCTTGGCCCTATCTGGTCCCCAGACCATGATTTTGGCTAATAAGGGATCGAAATATGGCGATACTTTGGATCCAGTAGATACCCAATGATCAATTCTCAATTTGCAGCCAGGCACTTCTTTAGCATAGTCGACCAAATGCAAGATTCCTGGAGAAGGTTGGAAGTTTTTGACAGGATTCTCGGCATAAACTCTTACTTCTATAGCATGGCCATTTGGAATGGCTACTTGGTCGAAATCGTAGTCTCCTTCACTCTTCAAAATGTCTAATGGGATCCCAGTCTCGCCAAGTGCTTCGGATTCAGCTTGCATCAACATCAACTTGACCAAATCAACATTGTAAATCATTTCAGTGATTCCATGTTCGACTTGCAAACGAGTATTCATTTCAAGAAAGTAGAATTCTCCGGTATTATCGTCAACTAAGAACTCAACAGTTCCCGCAGACTTATACTTGATAGAAGCAGCTAAATCAATTGCACATTTGCTAAGTTTAATTCTAAGTTCGGAATGGCCATATTTGGGCAACAGAATGAATGGAGAAGGTGCCTCTTCTATAACTTTCTGGTGTCTTCTCTGGATGGAGCATTCTCTTTCTCCAAATGCAATGACATCTCCTTTACCATTACCAAATATTTGTACTTCAATGTGTCTTCCAGATTGGATGTATTTCTCTAAGAAGACACCTGAATTCTTGAACAAAGTCTTTCCTCGAGAAATCACTTCAGTTAACGATTGTTCCAACTCCTGCTGGTTCCATGCTACTTTCAATCCCATGCCTCCACCACCGGCAGTAGATTTGATCATGATGGGATACCCTATTTCAGCAGCAGCAGCAATTGCATCTTCAGTATTGCTAATCAAGTCAGTTCCAGGAACAATTGGCACGTTGTTCTTCTGAGCCAAGACTCTAGCACTGTGTTTCAAGCCAAATGTTTCAACGGACTCAACTGATGGGCCGGCGAAAAGGATGTTGGCCTTCTCTAAAGCTTCTGCAAATTCACTGTTCTCTGAAAGGAATCCGTATCCTGGAACTATAACATCTGCCTTGTGTTCAACTGCTACCTTAACGATTTCTTCGACATTTATATAGGCATTGGCGCCAATTCCTGGTAAAAGGTACGATTCATCAGCTTGAGCTACATGCATTGAATCAGAATCTTCAACTGAATAAACTCCAATAGTATGCAACCCATACTGCTTGCAGCATCTGATAATTCTACAAGCAATTTCACCTCTGTTAGCAATTAAAACTGTTTTGATCTTAGAAAACATAATTTCTTGTAGGATTTCCAGGACTCAAGCTTATCAAATTATAAATGGTTATCTAAACGCTTTAATAAGCACCTTTTTACTCATTTGGGCATTCCGCTATGGCTGCAAAAATTCCGTTGCGATAAGAACCAATTCCGTTTATTATTAAAAATCGTTTAAATATTTGAGTGAACCTTGGCAGATAATAACTATGCCTGAAGTTACTTACGATCAAACTGCTAAAAATCCAGATTACCTCAGTGGTGATGCTGACTACAACAAGAGCTTACCCAGATTCGAACTCAATTGCGATATGGGGGAAGCTTTTGGTCCTTGGAGAATGGGGCCAGACGAAGAGTTGATGCCATTGATTGATGCTGCTAACATTGCATGTGGTGGCCACGCTGGTGATCCTAGCACCATGCTTAAGACAATCCAATTGGCCAAGAAGAATGGCGTCAGAATTGGTGCTCATCCTGGATTGCCTGATAAGATTGGGTTTGGAAGAAGACAATGGAATGTTGTGCCTGATGATATTTTCACTATGGTTGTCACCCAAGTCGGTGCATTAAAGGCCTTATGTGATGCTGAAGGTGTTGAATTGTCTTTTATCAAACCCCATGGGGAATTGTATTTCTATATCGAAAGAGATACGGGCGTGAGAGATGCGGTGATAAGAGCTGCTAAAGTATTTGGAGTGCCATTGGTGGCCTCTAAAAGTAAGGAATATAATCTTGCTAATAAGAAGAATGGACTGAATGTTATTCAGGAAGTTTATCCTGACTTACACTACAATCCAACAGGGGATCTTGCACGTATTAAAGCTGGACCTAAATCGCTTAGATCTCCTGAAGCTATTTATGATATTGTTTTGAGGGCTGGAATGGCCGATCAGATCTTGGATATCGATGGCGGGGTAATAAACTTGAATTTCAACGGAAGTCCTATTAGTTACTGTTTGCATAGTGATATGCCCACCGCCTTAGAGAATGCCAAGATGGCTCGGAAAGCTATTGATGAGATCAACAGCCAAAAGGGATTCCCTCCAAGGGCCTAGTTAAGCTCGTAGAGTGTAGAGTGTATACTGATTATATAATGTAGGACTGTACGCATTCATACTTTAGTAGTGTAAATGCTTCACCTAAGGCGATTAAACTAACTCTAATGAGGAGCAATCTTATCAATGCGCTAATGCAGGAACATTGTTAACTCCTGCACTCATATTACTAACAATAAAATTCCGTAAGTTGCCCGATAAGCACTGCCAAACATCAAACCTCAGAACGGAACTTCCGCCAGGATCTCGCCAGCGATAGATCTTCAGATGCTAATATATACGCTATCGCATACGCCATATTGGGCTGCAAAACGTGCGGCTCAACTGATAAGAAAACGCACAATCACCGTTATCTTTCCGCTAAGATAAAGAATGCTGTAGCTTATATATATAATGTGACAATGAGTGTGGTGATGATTAAGCTGCAAGATGTCGGACGGAATGGTATTCTCACAAAGTGTGGGATATGGAATGATTGTTGGTGTAGGTTTTGCATTTGCAGTATTAATGGTAGGCGTAACTGCTTTGTTAAGTAAATATTTCAATGAAAATCAAGATTCTGAAATGCTTTTAACGGCTAAAAGATCAATGAAAACTGGTTTGACTGCGTCGGCAGTGGTATCGAGTTGGACAATTGGTAGTACTTTATTGCTTTCGTGTACGGCGTCGTATTCGTGGGGGGTTTCTGGTGCTTGGTGGTACGGAGCTGGAGCATGTGTTCAGATCATTATCTTCTCTACGTTTGCATTGGAAATGAAGAAGAAGGCTCCTAATTGTCATACTTATCAGGAAATTGTCAGAACTCGTTTGGGAAGAGGAGCTCATATAGTCTCAGTGCTGTATTCGCTCATTCAGATGGTTTGTTATACAACCAACTTGTTGATTAACGGTAGTTCGATCTTTGCTGGTATTACTGGTGTTAATAGAGATGCTGCAATTGTTTTGTTTCCAATTGGGGTGATAATTTATACTTTACTAGGAGGCATTAAGGCTACTTTCTTAACAGATTGGACTCATACCGTCATTATCTATGCTATTCTTTTGACGTTCATGTTCAATGCTTACACTACCAATCCAGACATCGGCTCACCAGATAAGTTATGGGAACTTTTAGTGGAAGCCAGTGGCAGAAGACCCATTGCAGGCAATGAAGCAGGTTCTTTTTTGACGTTCAATTCGGTTCAAGGTGGACTTTTTGGTTTGGTTCTTTTAGGTGCTGGTTGGGCAGCTGCTTGTGATTCCCAATTATTCCAGAAGGCTATTGCTGCTGACCACAAGACTTTGATTTGGGGGTATATTCTTGGAGGTATTGCTTGGTTCTCATTGCCTTTCTGTTTGTCTACTACATTAGGTTTAGCTGCTGCAGGCTTAGAGAACCATCCTTCATGGCCAACGTATCCTGAACCAATGTCAGCTGAACAAATCAGTGCAGGATTGGTTATGCCGTTTGCAGCTGAAGCTTTAATGGGGAGAAGCGGAGTCGCTATGGTCTTGGTGATGGTGTTTATGGCAGTAACTGCTGCTTTCTCTTCAGAGACTATTGCTATTTCTGCTATGGTTACTCATGATGTGTATAAGGCGTATTTCAATCCGAAAGCTACTGGTAAAATGTTGATCTGGGTCGCTGATTTAACAGTGTTGGCGTTCGGTGTGGTAACTGTTGCCTTAGGTATTGGATTATCTCATGCTGGCTTTGATGTTTCCTTTATAACTACCGCTTCGGGTATTATAGTCAACGTTAATGTCGTGGCAATCGTATTGGTCTTGTTCTGGAAGAAATTCTCTCCTATGGCTTATATCGTAGGAAGTATTAGTTGTACTTGTATTTCCATTGCCGTGTGGTTTGGTTATGCAGTTTCTCAGTCTGGTTATATCAGCTTGGCTACATTGTCTACCAACGAAGCTTTAGCTGCTGGAAATACGATGGCTATCGGAGTTCCTATTATCATCATGCCTATCTTAACCATTATTAAACCATCTAATTTCGATTGGAATGTTTGGTTGGAAATTAAACAAGACGATAATGCTGACTATGTAGAATCTCATAACTTAAAGAACGTTTTAAGTAGAGATGAAGCTACTAAATTAGTATTGGAAGAAAGAAAGAGATACGACAAGGAGTTGAGGAAACACACTAAAATAGGTTTAGGTTTCACCATACTATTTGTGCTGTTCTTCCTTATACTCTTCCCAATCCCACTTTACGGCACTAAATATGTATTCAGTAAGACTTTCTTTAGAGGTTATGCTGTTGTAATGTTTATATGGGGATTTATAGCAGCATTCATCATTATTGTTTTGCCAATATGGGATGCTAAAGATGCAATGAGAAGGTTGTTTAACATTGCCATTCTTAAGAAAACTGATCAACCAACTGGAGACATTTACTTCATTAAATCTTTGGAAGGAAGATCAGTTGAAGAAGCTCCGCTGTCGGATGCTAAAGAAAACTATGAAATTAAAGTAGATTCCGTTTAAAGTAGATTCCGTTTAGTTATTAATTCTATATAAGGTGTGAATCTGGTCTCTGTTCTCTATATTAAGTCCAACAAATCTTCATTGTTCGACTTGGGTGGGAGCCTATCGTTACTACTTACTGGCAGTCCTCTGCTAGGAGCTAAAATGCTGTTACTGAATCCTGGTGGTTGCCTCGATGGCTGTTTGGGGACCATTGGCGAGATTGTAGGTGAAGGAGTGGCAGATTGGAACTCCAGAAATCCATCAAATGTTCCTTCTAATGTATTTAATAGGTTGGCAGCATTCGTAGTAGGCAGTGTGGCTCCAAAAGTTAATGGCTTAGGTTGGGTATCAGGCTTAGATTGCTTTAGATTCAATGGTTTGATGTGTCTCTTAGGTTGCAAAACTTCAGAATTAGGTCCTTGTCTGTTGGAAACACCAGAATTTGGGGTTTGCCTATTAGGTCTTCTATTTCTGGATGGTGCTGGTTCGTCAGGAAGCGCAGCGATCCTGCTGCTTCTCGATAGTGTTGGTTCACCAGAAGTTCGACTGTTTCTGATTGGTTCAGAAGCTCTTGTATTTTTCGTTGGTGCCATAACATCTCCATTAGGAACTGTTTCTAAAGTATCTAAATTCCCAGTGTTGATGGCTTGGGTATTAATTAAGGAATCAAAGTTAGATGACGGTTTAATTTGTTGTCTTTCTGGAGCCTTTGTGGCTAATGAAGGCAATTTCTGTTTAACTAAACTGTCTTGGATCTCGTCGATTGTACTCATATAAATTTTAAACTCTGATTGGGTACAGTCATTACAAGAAAATACTAATTTCAAACATATTGGTAGGATAAATTCAACAATTGTCTCCAAATCAAGCAGAATCTTTTCGTCTTTACTTAATTTACTGAAGAATTTCAATACATTCCCTACAATTCTTTTGTCTCTGCTCTTTAAGTTCTGGAAAATAGGTAAGATCTGTTCTTTCACTACAACTTTATCAATGATATTCTTGTCGACCGCATTTTCAAATACCTTGATTGTAGCTAATTTAGTGGAAAGAATGGTGGTGGTTTTAAATACATGTGCAATTAATGGGAGGAATGTGTTTTTAACATAGGGGAAGTCAAATTTCTCAATGAACAATTCGGTCTTATTTAAGAATTGATCTTGTAATTGAATTTGTTCTTGCTTATAATGCTGTTCATTGGAAGGAAGAGTCAATATAAGTGAACTAGATTTCTTAATCATATCGACTAAATCGTGATCATTTACTTGGGATGCAAGCACTTCTAAGTTTTCGATGAAAACTAATCTTACTTTAGCTGAGAAATTAAGTAATTTATCAAAGTAATCAATTCTTTCTCTCCTTCTTAAATTTGGATCAATTTTAAGTAAGCCATTTAATACTCTATCTTGGAAAGATAAATGTGAAAGAGTGGCACCAATTTTAAGAACAATCGATAACCCATAACAGATGATATTGACTCTGTTAGCTTGTTCAGTTTCGTCTTTAGATGCTCCTACATTTAGTTCAGTCTTCAATAAATCTACTAGTAAAGGTAATAATTTGACGTTCTTAAAACTAACAGGAAATTGATCTAAGAATGGTTTCCCGTCTCTTTCTTCTAATAATCCTTTCAAGAAAATCAATTTATCATCGACGGACTTGGTTGAGAACTCATCAACGAAGAACATAGCTTTAATAAGACTTCCATTAAAGAAATCTGAATCAATGATCCTATCAATAGTGATTCTATCGTTGGGATACCTAGAAAGAATAGCTGGGAATATTTGAAATAACTGATCTGGAACGTTCTTCAATACATATTTCACATCATTGAGTCTATGATTATAGAACTTAGTTTCAAACTTTCTGAACTCAGATTTATAATCGTTAATGCTATTAGAGTCAAAGCAGTTTATAAGATACTCTCCCTTGTTATAGATGTAGTAAATCAAGCATCCTAAGGAGAAGATATCAGCACCAAAATCTAACCTCAGCTGTGCATCTATAATTAGTTCAGGAGCCGTGAAATTTAAATTGAGGTTAGCAAATGGAACAATGGAAGTATTGTTCATGATATAGAAGTTTTCTCTTTCCTGGTTGGACATTTCATTCAAATTCTGCAAGAATGAAAATCCTGATAACTTCCAGTCACCTTGTTGATTGACAAATACTGATGATGGCTGCAAGTTCATATGAATGATGGAACAGTAGTTGTGCAAGAACTGTATACCTTTACAGATTTCTAGTAACCCCTTCTGCATGCTTAGTTCATCCAACTTATCATGATTTATAGTCAATAAGTTATCTGAAACTGGTTCCAGAGCAAAGATAAACTTCAGCTTTGTTTCTTCTAGAACTTCATAAACAGTCAACACTTGAGGATGTTTTAATTTAGTCAACTGACCGATTTCGAACTTGATCAACTCATAGCATTCGCTTATTATCACTCTTGGGTTCTTGGCACTCGACAGATTGCTGCAAAGTCTTTGGATACCTGCTTCAAACTTAGTCTTATCGAATATAAATACAGATGCTAGTTTACCTGTGGAATGATGCTTGGCAGGATATATATACCACGGCTCCGACACAAACGTAGCGTTATTCAGCACATCGTAGGCGCCTCGGATCCCTGATTTGAATACCGACTTAAACATATTAACCACGTAATATTTGAAGTTGTTTGGTGATCGCGAAAAAGTATCAAAACTTTATATTTTCAATGGAACTATTAGAGGAATCATATACGAATTCAGCTGAAAGATTAGATAAGCCATCACAGTATCTTATTAAGAAGGCGATACGTCGACAAAATTTTGAAAACTTGGAGAAATCGTTGCATGCTAAGACAATTTATGTGGGAAACTTGACGAATCTCACTACCGAAGAGCAATTGTTTGAATTGTTTCTGAAATGTGGGAAGATAGATAAGATAGTCATGGGATTAGATAGAAATAGATTGATACCATGTGGATTCTGTTTTGTAATTTATAAAGAAGAACAGGGATCGTTGAATGCTATAAAGTATCTTAAGGGAACTAAGCTTGACGGCCAAGTGTTGGAGATAGATTTAGATCCTGGATTCAAAGAAGGAAGACAGTTTGGAAGAGGTATATATGGAGGCCAAGCTAGTCAGGAACATGAGAGAGGAGGTTTCAGAGGAAGGGGATTCAGGGGAAGGGGACAGTTTAGAGGAAGAGGTTTCAGAGGAAGAGGTAGAGGTGGTTTCAGAGGAAGAGGAGGTTTTGAAAACTGAGTCTTTGATACAGTCCTTATTTGATACAGCCTTTATTTAGTCTATAAACAACGCCAGCGCCATTCTCGTAGTCCCTCTGTGGCCGATTGTACAATAAGATAGCACTAATCAAGTACTAATTACCAACTGATTGGTGCACTAGTTCTGACGAAATAGTACTAGTACCGTGCCTGGAAATAACTAACAGGAACATAAACATCTTCCTCCTTAATCCCCTTAAACTCCTCTAAGTTTCTTACATGCCATCCAATGGTATCAAGATCATGCTTGATTGAATCAATTTCATGCAATTTTCTGTCAACAATATATGGCTGTAATACAAACTTCGTGGCTAAAGGTGGCAAAGCCAAACCTGATAATAATCCTAATATAGTAGGGGATTTAACTAATGACATTAATATGGATCAGTGAGGGAAAATTCTCCTTTTATATTTTTGTGGGGTGGTGGGGTTGGTGGGGACTCCCGGAGTTTTTCTACTTTTACGTCAAAATAAACTTTACCTGACTACTCTTTTGAGTGTACTTTGTGTTTGTTTTAAGTTATTTGTCAGTTAAATTAGCTTGTAGAAATAAATTGTGACAGCAATGTTTATCTGATTAATAATAACAAATTAATTGCTCTTTATTTGATAAAATTTTTTTTTTCAACTATTGTGATTTTCACCATTTGCTTAGTTATTGTATGGTGTAGGAGGACTTTTGTCTATTTGACAGTGAAAAATTACAAAATATGGTGTCTCGTAAATATCAAATAGTGTATATTATCGCAATTTGTATGGAACAATAAGAAGAAAGATTCTAGGTAATGTATAAAGTAAAAATATTCAATGTATATTTAACACTCTACGTATGTACTGTACTTGTACGACAAATAGTCATCAGTTCTGACGAACTAGTGTCTAGTGTCTAGTGTCTAGTGTACCTGTTTTCCCCCATAAAGAGCTCTCCATTCATCAATCTTCTTCTCATCAATTCTCTTAAACAAATACTGTGGCTTTCCAATACAATGTCCCCCAAGTAATACTAATTCAAACTTATCAGGAATTGTCAAGGCTGGAGTATTGAGGATCTCATTAATTTGCTTAGTAGTTTCAGGAATAAATGGACTGATAACACTGGAAACTAAGTACACAAGATTCAATCCAACACCAATAACTGCATCTGAAACAGCAGGTGAATTTTCATATAAACTGTTATCTAATTTATTGTCCTGTAAGAATTGGTTACCTCTTCCAGAAATAGCCATAGCTAATTCTAAACCTCTTCTTAAACTGACGGCTTCCATAGCTTCAATATATTTAGATAATAAATCATTAATTTCTGCTTCAAATTCTGCATAATTTGGAATGTTTTCAGGTTTAAATTCTGGAATAACTCCATTATATTTAGCAACATTAAATTTAACAATTCTGTTAACAAAATTACCTAAATTAGCTAATAATTCAGAATTGTTCTTAGCAACAAAATCACTCCAACTGAAATGAGAATCTCCAGTTTCTGGTCTGATTGATGCTAAATAAAATCTCCAAACAGAAGCAGGAACTCCAGTATCTTTAGCATTATTACCAAAGACTCCAACACCTCTACTCTTGGAGAATTTCCCTCCTTCATACTGTAAATATTCAGTAGTACTTAAATGATGAAGCTTAGTCCATTTATCTCTAGTACCAATTTGAGATGATGGGAAAACTACTGTATGGAATGGAACGTTATCCTTACCCATGAATTGGTACAAATCAACCTGTTCAGGATTTCTCCACCAGTTTTCCCATTCTTTGAGTTGTCCTCGTCCTCTTAATTTGAAATAATTAGCAGTGATAGAAACATACCCGATGGTGGCATCGAACCATACATACAAGACTTTATCCTTGAATTTCTCTAATGGGACTGGTGTTCCCCATACTAAATCTCTAGTAATACATCTAGGTTCCAATCCTTGTTTCAACCAATTATTGGTGATAGTCTTAGAGTTCTTGGACCATTCACCTTTGGTAGATGCTTCTTCGACCCATACTTTCAATTCTGATTCCAAATCATTCAATTTAAGGTAAACATGAGTAGTGTCTCTTGGAACAGGTTTGGCATTATCGAGCTTACAATGAGGATCTATCAATTCAAAAGGATCTAACAAAGTTCCACATTTATCACATTGATCTCCTCTAGCATCGTCGTATTGACATTTAGGACAAGTTCCTTCGACGTATCTGTCAGCTAAGAACGAATTATGAGTTTCACAGTATAATTGGGTAGAAGTTTTCTCTTCTAAATACCCGTTGTTGTATAATTTCATAAAGATATCCTGGGCAATTTCAGTTTGTAATTCAGTGGTGGTCCTACCGAAGTAATCAAATCCAATGTCAAACCACTTATAAATTTCAGCATGTAGAGCATTATACTTCTTACACAATTCTGCAGGAGTGACTTTCTCTTCTAAAGCCTTGGTTTCGGTAGCGGTACCGTATTCATCAGTACCACAAACAAATAAGGAATTATAATTTCTGGCTTTGGTATAACGGGCATAAATGTCAGCAGATAAAACTGAACCAATAATATTACCTAAATGTGGAACGTTATTGACGTATGGTAAAGCTGAAGTAATCAAGATATTTCTTTCGTTAGGACTAACAGTTACACTTTCATGCTGTGGTTTCACAGCAAACCCTGGTTTGATATTCTTAGTGCCTTTATTTTCAGCCTTTGGTCTTTCTACTTTAGTAAGCGATTTAGCTTTTTCAACGGCCTTTTCAACTTCTGGAAGCTTAGCAAATTCATTCCCCCATTTCCCAAGCTCTGAATCTCCTACCTTATCTAAAAAAGGGAAGATTGATCCAAATACGATGATTTGGGCTGCTTCCAATGCTGGTTTGGCGAAAGGTGATGGTTCCAGTTTGAAAAATTCAACAACTTTAGCAACTTCATTGGCCTTGATTAAGGTGAAAAGCTCAGTTTCTTCTTTGGTAACTAATTTGTTGCCAGCAAAGTCTTTACTAAGATACTTTACAATAGCATTTGGCTCCACTAACTCCACAGTTCCAGTATACTTTAACCCTGGCTCGTCAGAGAAAGTTAATTTTTCATCAAAGGCCTGTACGGCAATCGCAAGCTTCAAGTTGTTGGTTAATGCAAGCACAGTTTTGTTATTATCCGTAGAAACCTGTGCCATCTTAGCTTATCTATGACTCTTACTATGAAAATTTTCGCACTCAATATCGTATAATAAAGTAGCAGATAGAAGGTAAAGTATAAGATCTTTATACTTTAGAGGAAGAGTAAATGAAAATATAAGCAGGGGAAGCAAACATTGAAAGAGAATAAGAAGATAGAAGGGAATTGGCATGAAAGGAGCACTAAGAATAGCGAGATCATACACGCAATCGGCGAGGAAAGACCCATGGAACAGTGTGGTACGATCTGTACCATCTTCTGGAGGAAAGTATACCTACGTGGCTAAGGATAACATACTTGCAAACAACACAACATGTGCATCCCATATACTATCTACGTTTGAAAGTCCCTTTGATGCTACCGTAATAGAACTTCTAAAGGATATGGATCTTATAGGCAAGGCTAATATGGATGAGTTTGGTATGGGATCATCTACTACGAATAGTATTTTCGGTCCTAGTTATAATCCCTTATTTCCCGGTGAGGCTTATGTCAGTGGAGGTTCTTCTGGAGGCTCTGCCGCTGCTGTGGCTGGAGGACTATGTGATTTTGCATTGGGAACCGATACTGGTGGTTCTGTAAGACTTCCTGCTAGTAATTGTGGCTTATATGGATTCAAGCCTTCTTATGGTCGTGTATCTAGATGGGGGGTTGTGCCGTATGCCCAGACGTTGGATACAGTTGGAATAATTGCTGCAGATTCACAGATTTTAAAGCTGGTATTTAATGCTGTGGATAAATATGATGAAAAGGATCCAACTTGTTTACCAGAAGATGTTAGAAGTGAAATAAAACAATCTACAGAAGCTAGGAATGCTGTTCGTAACAACAGGTTTGTATTCGGAATCCCAAGAGAACTTATAGTGGAAGAATTAACGAGCGAGGTGAAACTGAAACTTGGTAAAGTCATTGAACATTTAATTGATTTGGGTCATTCTGTCGTACCTGTATTTATTCCATCTATAAAATCACTGTTGCTGGCTTATTATACAATTGCTACAGCAGAAGCTGCATCTAATCTTTCAAGATACGATGGAATACGATACGGAGAAGGAGAATCATCAATTGTGGCTAATAGAACTAAAGGATTTGGAGCTGAAGTCCAAAGAAGAATTGTACTAGGTAATTATACAATATCTTCAGCTTCGGGCCATCATTATGCCAGAGCTAACGCTGTTAGAGAGCATCTAGTGAAGGAGTTCAATAATGTGTTTTACTTGCAGAATCATTTAATCAATGAGAGTCATTCGCTTGATGATTCTAAGTGTGATTTTCTTCTATCTCCTACAACTATAAGTCAACCAGAAGAAATTGAACTGTTTCTTAATAAAGAGCATGATAATTTATTGGAATCGTATACGAATGATATCCTTACTGTCCCCATGTCGTTGGCTGGAGTACCTACAATAACAGTGCCGATTAAGGATTCCAATTCAAATATTTCCACCCAAGGAATCCAAATCTGTGCTCAGTACGGTGACGACGATGCCTTATTAGAGATACTTACACAGTTAAGCGTTTAAAGAGATACAAATTAGGCAGTAATTAAAGTAGTCTATTCAATAGTTTTATTTCATATCTAGATATGGATGTATGAAGTTGAATCATAACGTCGTAAATCGTATACACAAGTGTAACAGTCTTTTAAAGTATTTTAGCGGAAACTGTTGAATGTTTCCTTCCAGAAAATCTGGCTATCTTCTTCCAAGTAATGTCAAGAATTCTTCCCTGGTCTTCTGCTGTTCCCTGAAACATCCCAACATGCAACTGGTCGTAGTAGAAGATCCAGTTTTTTGAACTCCTCTACTAACCATACACATATGAGTAGCTTCAATTACAACTGCTACACCACGAGGCTTTAACATTTCACTTAAAGCCATAGCAATTTGTTTAGTTAAACGTTCTTGGACTTGGAATCTTCTAGCATACATTTCAGCTAATCTAGCAAGCTTAGATAAGCCCAATACTCTTTTATTAGGAATATAACCAATGTGAGCCTTACCAAAGAAAGGAACTAAATGATGTTCACATAATGAGTAAATTTCAATGTCACGAACAATCACCATTTCATCGTGATTTTCTTCAAACACTGCTCTTTTAATAACATCTCTAATATTATCTTCATATCCTTTAGTGAAATATAACATAGCTCTTGCGTATCTTTCAGGAGTTTCAAGTAAGCCTTCACGGTTAGGATCTTCACCTAGTTCAGTCAATATTGTCTTCACGGCGCCAGCTATTCTCAATTCTCTTGATTTAGCTTGTTCAGGAGTTTGGTCTATTCTACTTCTAGCTCCTTGGGATGGCCATGAAAGCCCATCACTATCTATAGGAGGATTTAAAGTACATGGTGATGCAACTCTTGTCTGTAAAGGTGTACCATATTTGGGTATTTTAAAATCTTTTTCTGAGCTGTTTAAGTCAAATGCTTTTCTTTTAGGTATAACAGATTTGATTCCATTGTTGGAAGGAACGTCACCGTTATTTCTTGTACTATCGTCGTTTTCTTCCCCCATATCTTATCAAGTCTGAAAATTTTTCATGCGCACCAATGATAACTTACTAATGATAACTAAAGATATCATTAGTAAATGTTTAATACTGTCAATAATTGACTTAGTAAGAATATAGTAGGTACAATTTATTTTATACTAGAGTAAAAGACTAGCATATAAATAAGCTAATCTTTTTTCTTGTTTCAGTAAATCTCATATATAAATCAAACAACTAAACTAACTCATAAATCGTTACTCTGATGTAAAAGGATTCAAAACCCGAACCGTTAAACATGGTAGTGCCATTCCGATTTCTGCTCGAAGTAATACTGGCACTTGAGTTAATTCTTTAATTTCTTGGATAAAATGTTTACCTTCCTTTCTTATAGTTAAATATTGTAAATATGGAGTTAAAGTATTAGTTGATATATCAGCCACTGGTGATGATGAATTAGTTCTAGGAAAGGCAAATGATGCATTATGCGTTGGTGATGTTGGCATTGATTGAGTATTTTTTAATGAAGGGACTGTAATTGTTGGTGGTTCCAATTTCAATTTAGTTAATCTATCAATAATCGTTTCAGTTTTATCCTTTGATTTATTTTGAATCTTAGCTGCTTCTGATGACGATGTTCTATATTTGTTTTTGATTGATGATCTATATGATAATGATGATTGTTCATCTGGTGGGATATATGTTGCAGAATCAATACCTGCTTCCCAATATAATTCCAAGACTCGATTAGTTTTATCAAATTCAGCTTTAACTAATGGTAATTGATCTCCATGAACTCTTTTTTCAACTCCAAATTCTGGCAAAAACACATCAAATGATGATTCATAGACTTGAACAACTGTCCCCATGCATAAGATTTGTCCTGCATCTCCACTAATATCATTAATAGTTTGTGATAATAATAAATGAATAGCTTGTTCTTGTGCACTATTTGCACAATCTTTTTTGAAATTACAATAATCAGAAACGGCTTTTAATGCATCAATATCTTGGATTTTAGAATCATCTTGTTCTTCCGATATAATTGATCTTAATTGTCTATGAACAACTAAATCGGCATATCTTCTTAATGGGGCAGTGAAATGGGTGTACAATGGTAAATTAAAATAATAATGTCCATAACTATCAGGATCCTGTTTACCTGCAATATAATATTTACCTCTTGCCATACATTTAAATAATAAGATTTCAATACATTGTCTTTTAATTGGATCATCAATTGATAATATAGATCTTTGTAATGTAGATGAATCAGTAGTATCAATTTTGAAACCTAAATTTTCAGATTTTCTAACAAAGGTTTCCATCTTCAGTAATGTTGGTAATGCTTGACGACGTAATAATGCTTTATCACCTAATCCTGCATGAACTTTTGCTGCAATAGCACTATTAACTTTATGACCAATTTCTGTAATTATATCGAAAGTACGACTGTCTTTAAAAATATTTAAATCAAGACGGACTTTTTCATCATCTAATTGATCTAATAATGTCAAATTAGGAACAATATCTAATTCACGATCATTTAATCTTTGACGACGGAATTCTTTTGCAATTAAATTGAATGTTTTAATATAATCTGAAGTAGCTGATGAAACATCTTCAACTGATCCACCACCTAAAATAGTATCAACTGAATCATAGTTAACAATTTGATTGGGGACAATAATAGATTCATGAATATATAAATCTTCAACTTCGAAATTTGTAGTATCAATTTCAAATACTACAGAAATTGCTAGATTCTTTTCATTTTCTTTGAATGAAATTAATTCGTTAACTTCGGGAGGGAATAAATGAGCGGTTTTCTGTGGTAAGAAAACTGATGATGATCTTTTCTTGGCCTTTCTATCCAATATAGAACCCGATTCAACATAATAAGTAGCATCAGCTACATGGAAACCTAATTCAATTTTAGTATTAGATATACGTTTAACGTGTAATGCTTGATCAACAAATTCACCATTTGGACTAAAAGCAATGATATAATCATATAAATATTCAGTTCTATTTGAATTTTCCAATTCGGTTTCTAATGTAGGCATTTCACTAATAAATGAATCCATTACATTATTTTCATTATCATCAGTTGGATATTCATCACATAAAAAGTTATTATCTCTTAATATAGCATCAACTTCAGTTTCTGCATCATCAATTTTACCTAATTTATTAATCAATGTACCAAATGGATGTAAAGAAGTAATTGGCCATCTTTTAATTGTAGCAATAAATAAATCATTAGCATATTTTTCATGATTTTCAACAAAATCTTTTGGTGCTTGTTCAGTTGGAATTGCTATTAATGGAACTTTTTTATCAGTAGGTTTAAACCAAACAATTTTTGGAGTTCTTGGAGTTTGAACTGATGATTCTTTACCATCTTTTTTATCTCTTGCAACTTGTGCAGCTTGTGCAGGTCTTAAAAGTCCTAAAGTTCCAGCAAATAATTGATTACCAATACGATCAACAACTGCTACAACATGACCGGCATATAAAGGTTTAACATCATCATTAATTTCTTCTTCTTCTACTAAAAGTAATGATTGACCTTCAACTTCAACATCATCATTTTTCTTCATTGTAGGTCTTTGTTTTAATGAACCTCTTCTATTTAAATTTGATCCATCATCAGCTTCTTTATCTGACTTATCTTGTTTAGCATTTTCATGACTTGAAGGGAATGAAGTAGCATCATTATGAATATCATCATTTAAAATTGATGTTGAAGATTTTGAATAATTATTATCTTTTCTTCTTTTCTTTTCTTCCTTTTCTTTTTTACCTTCCCAAACTTCATCAACTACAAGTAATTCAACAGCTACAAAATCACCTTCTAAAGCTCTATTTCTATCTTTGGACCCACAAATGAAAATATCTGCATCTAATAATCCATCAGTTGAAACATAAGCATCAGAACGATTTTTCTTATTAACTCTTAAAGTACCAGTAACTAATTTCCCTTCATTAATTAAATCAGGTAATGAAGACTGAGGCAAGTAAGGAGCGAAAAGTGATTTTCTACCGTTTGCATTACCACCTTGTTGATTATTATTAGGTAAAAATTGGGATAATGAAGAAACTGATGAACCACCATATGAAGAATTACGAGGTCTATGACCAGGTACGAAAGGTTGAGGAGGTTCTAAATTAGAACTTTGTCTTTGATGAGGAGTTTGTTGTGATCTCCAATTAGTATTCATGTTGGCATTATTATCAAAGTTTCTTGAACCAGTTCTATAATGTGAGCTTCTTCTTTGATGATTTCTTTCAGGACTGTGACTAATTGTAAAATTAGGAGTTGGAGGCAATAAAGTATTTTTATCAGGAGGGAATTTAAATGAATTTTGTCCGTAAGCTAAAGATCTTGATCTACCATGAGAAGGAGCTAAACGAGGTGAACTATCACTATCATCAGAAGAATCAGGAGGGAATTTAAATGATCCAATTGATTCGGCATCTGGAGAACCATTTTTATGATTTGGTGAACCAGAAACACTTGAAGAAGGAGACAAAGAAGTCTTATTGGATTGTTTTTGATTAGCGGCAGCTTTAATGGCTTCATTTAAACCTAATGAATGTCTTCTATTATGGCCCATATTAGTATTATTGTTATTATTACCACCAGAATTAGTTCTTCTATGGCCACCATTATTATTACCACCGGAATTAATGGAGCTGGAACGAGAATGGCCTCTATAATTATTAGGAGGTGGCATTAAATCGGAACGAGGAAACTGTTGATTTTGTAATTGCTGTTGTTGCTGTTGCTGTTGCATCAATTGTTTCTGTTGAGCTTGAACTGCTTCTAATTGACGTTGAAGATTGTATTGTTCAACCATTAAATTTGTTAATTCACTTGGAGACCTTCTATGAGCAATGTGCAAAGTTTTGGGCTTTTTAGACCCTGGCACATCGAGATTATTACCACTCATAGTCAATATGTGAAGATAGTTACTGTTTTGTAAGATTAAAAGAAGGCAAACAGGAATTCTACTTCACAATTGATAATAATTCAAGGACTGAAGGTTTGTTGAATCCCTAGTTGTTGGAGAATGACTGCGGGTGGCGTGCACGACCGCGCTCTATTTAAACAGAGAAAGGGTTTACATTGCATTAACACATAAACTGTAAGTGAGAAACTGTAGAAATTACTGTAATTAGGGGGGAAGTCTAGAATGGGGAGTCTAGAAGGGGAGTTAGTTAATGTTAACGTTGGTAAGTGGTGTGCATCATGCAAGGTGGCGTGGTGCAGATCGTGCGTAGCATTGCGTATCACTGCGGCATGGAGAAGATAAGGTTTACGCTAGTGATACGTGGAGGTAGTTTTTACTTATGTTTTACTTGATTCAGTTAATTGTTGAAATTACTGAGAATTATTGAGAATCTGCTGAGAAAATTACTGAAAATTACTGAGAAATCAATAAGAAATCACCTAAATGAGAGGCTTATAACGCGTAACTGTAATAGGCTGAATCAAATCAAGAGTAGTTACTTGATTTGGGTTGTTTGTAAGTACATGGCAATTACCTGCTGATAATGGGAAATTTAGCAGTTTCATTTCAGCAGGTTATCATTAGATGTTTTTCTTGGAATGGACAGGGTGGCAGTTTAATTATTGAGAGTTGCGAGTTAATTCTCCTACGTATAATTTTTCAGTTTGTTTCCCGTTTATAGATTCCTAATAAATACTAAATAATGATGATTGATTTGATTTGGTCCGATTTGGTGTGATTTGATTTGGCCTTATTTGGTCTGTAATTAACATGCAGTTTTAATAATTGATGACTGCTAATTGATAATTGAAGCCATACAATTGACAATTGATAATTGGCAGGCAGGAATTGTCAATATTGATAAAATTGACTATGAACTGATTCCTATTAACCGACAATCAACATGTACAGCAGTTAAAATCACAATAGCAGTTGAAAATGACACCTAACTGTCTGCATACAGACTAAAGCAGGGCGAATAAACTGGTAGGGGGAATAAACTGAATCCGCATCCCCCTGCATAATTCTCCTCAGTGTCCTCAATCTACAATAGTTTTAGCTCGTTAACTATGCAGATATTCTAACAACTTCAACATTTAATTCAGTATCAACTAAAACAATTTCTCCACTCTGACTAAATTTTGGTATACTTAATAAACTTACATCAGTTTCTCCTATTTTCACAGTCTTGGTTGCAAATCTCTCCTGATTACCTATAAAATAAAACCGGGGGGTTTCATCACTCAATGTGAACGGGTCACAGTTTTGAAACGGGTAAGAATATAAAGTATCAGGTGCAGTCGGGGCAATATTTTGCCAAACTAACGTAGATTCCATTATTTTGAGTATAATTTCAGGATCTTGAAGTTGCAGTTGATTTAAATATTTCTTAATGTCGTCAATATTTTGTCCTGAAGTTCCTAAAAATCTAATACTATCAAGTTCAAGCCAGCATGGATTAGTTTTAGTTGAAATATTGTTTCCTACATAATTCTTACTTGAAAGGAAAAATGACTTATGCAATGGTTGCTGAGGAAGACAAATATCACTTGGATCACTAGCTCCTGGCATTATTGAAATATTGCATGTAGCTACAATGTCGTTCATAAACTGGTCAAATAATTTGAGGGAGTCGTCGTTAAACTTGGAAATGTTCTTGGTCCCGTAATTGGCCAGGTACAAATCATCATGATCAACTTCAAATTCTTTTATGGAATTACCTGCTATCACTAAATGTCCGATCTCAGGTGCTTGGATTTGTATATACTCTTTCAATAACTCTAATTTGAAGTTGTAGTTTGCAGAATCACCAATTTCCAATCCTGAAACAAATGCTATTTTAGCTTTAGTTTTGGGGCTAATTGGTTTCTGCGGAGCCACCGATGGATGTATGATTTCAATTACTTCAAAAATCCCAGCTTGAAGTTCAATCCCTTTGACTGCTACAATGTTACCTGTAACTACTAAGGCATCTAACTTTTCAAGCCCATGCAAAATAGCTCTTCCGGATTCGTCTTCTATCATCACAAGCGATTCCTGATCGGGATCTGTACTCACGTAACTCTTAGGTATCTTAGGCAATACATCATCAGTTCCGTTCTCTACATCGTTGAGGATATTGAGTTTATTCTTTAAGTCACAGAAGATCGTCCCGCTGACCCAGCAGATCTGGTTGCTGGTGATATTAAGGATCTTATCCACACGTCTGACCTTCTGTCCGTCGATTTGCTGGACGCCATCGCCCCATTTATCCATGGCTTCAGCGTCCACTCGCAGTTTAAGTTGGGTTAATCTATACTGATACATCGAAAAGAACTGCTGATTGTAGTCTGGTTTTTGCAAGTGGAACTCATCCTGCTTACTGTAAGCAGCAAGGGGAATGTTTGCCCTCACAACCTCCCCTGTTTCTTCCAAGCTTGTGTTCAAGTACTGGTGATACATCGCGATCTCTATAGTTTTCTCTACGCGTTTATTTCTATATAAATTACCCGCTAAATATTTATGCTCTCTCTTTTTGCACCCTTTGCTTCTTATGCTTCTTCTCAACAGACTTCCCGCTGGCTCCAATAGTTATGTTAACCTTAGGCGGAACCTCGAATCCAAAGCTTTTGGCTACCTTCACCAAGTCTAACTTATCTATCTGGTAAACGGTCTTAAGATGATGTGATGCATATGCCTGCAAATAAGATCTATAGCCGTCTTTGGCAGATTGGTGCAACCAGTAGTTGCTTTTAATAAGCTTAGTGAGCTGCAGCTGGACGTTGGCAATTTTGTTGGTTGGGAACTCATATTCATTCAATGGGACATTGGCGGCTTTCAAGTATCTTAAGAATCCTAGTTCTGAAGGCGTTAAAAACATTAACGATTTACCTTTGCCGCTAGTACCTCTAGCAGTTCTTCCTACACGATGGATATAGTCTCTTGGATCATCAGGAGGATCGAATTGAATGATCCAATCAACAGCTGGAATGTCCAATCCTCTAGCAGCAACATCAGTACATATTAAGATCCCTTGTTTGGCATTGCAGAACTCAAAGAAGGTGTTGGTACGTTTCTGCTGTTTTTGTTTACCATGCAAGTCCAATACTGGCAAGTCTATATAGTTAAGAAGTTCTCCGAAATACTTCACACAGTTACATGAGGACAAGAAGACGATGATTTTCTTCTTCACGTTACGTTTCAAGAACGAAAAAAGAAGCAAGAATCGCTTATCACTTTCACATACAACGTAGCCTTGTTCCAATCCATCGGCGGTAGATACGGCAGTTTCTGGCACGACGTTGATGTATAAAGGACCGGGTCTTAATGAGATTCTGGCTAAATCTTCAACTTTGGTGGTCTGGGTGGCTGAAAAAAGCATCGTTTGTCTTTCTTCCTTAGGTAAGATCTTAATGATTTGTCTCATTTCATCTTCGAATCCAATCTCCAAGATTCTATCGGCTTCGTCAATAATTAATGTCCTCAAATTTCTGAATACAAATCCTTGAGTATTTTGCAAATGATCTAATAATCTTCCTGGTGTAGCAATTAAAAGATTAACTCCCTTAGCTAATTTTTCAGCTTCTTGTCTTCTATTAGCACCTCCAATAACAATCCCGAAAGTCTGACTGTGATGAGCCATTAATTCTCTGGCAACTCCAAATATTTGTAAAGCTAATTCTCTGGTTGGTGAAATAACTATTACTCCAGTCCCGTTTCTTGGTTTGAACTTTAAGGAGTATAACATTTCTATAGCCGGTATTAAGAAGGCCAAGGTTTTACCTGATCCAGTTTTGGCGGCTCCCAATACGTCTCTTCCTGCTAACAATGGAGGAATAGTCTTAGCTTGCACTTTAGTCATCTTGGTGAATCCCATGTCTTGAATGGCCTTTAAAGTTGGCTCAGAGAATCCTGCTTGGTCAAACTTGTCGTTGACATCTTCGTCGTCGTTCTCTGCTACTTTTTCCACCTTAGGTTTGGGTGCAGTTTCTGTTTCTGGTTGTTTTACGGTCTTAGATTTCTTGGGTTCTGGATCCCTAATATCTCCGCCTAATAATTCTGCTACGTCGTCAAATTCTTCGTCAACTTCATTAAGTAATTGTTCATTGTCTGAATGCTCAGACTCAGAGTCACTTACAGCCTTGTGACTCCTTTTCTTGCTGTTCTGTCTATGTTTTTCACTGTGCTTTTCACTGTGTTTCTTAGCCATTTTAGTTAATCTCATCGCATTTTTATTTGCAAATATTGAGATGGATGTCGTGTGTCGTCTCACACTGGCTCATTTTAATGAGAGAAGGTGCGACAATCTTGACTAATAGAGGAAGATGTCAAATTACGATGTCAATTCGACGAAATCTTACATGAATGCAATGGCGTCGCTCGATGCATTCGTCAGGGGGTTGCAGGTGTCGGCGAAAGTGCCGCTGTTTAATAACGAATCGGAGTCAATTACGCCAGTAGAAGATATACTCAAGAGGTTTACGCATATCTCTACTGAGTCCATAAAAGTGCTGGCAAATGGGGCACCCAATGTGCTAGAAGACATCCAGAAAGAGATTGGGCGAGTCTCTGACATCACGGGGAACCATGACTTGTTTGTTACTGTCAAAAACATCGTTGAAACTGATCTGAACGACGAACAACTTCAATCTTCATTATTCGATATCCTAGGATTTGATGAGTTTGATCTCATATCTAAAATCATCCAGAACAAACAGGCCCTCCACACGCTGGAAGAAGAGCCTTCGCAGTTCATGTCGCCAGAAGAAAGAGTGCAGTTCCTAATAGATAACCAGAACAGCAGCAAGAGCAGTCAGCTTGCTCCCATCCAATCAAACAACCAGTATCCGCATGTGTATAAGAAAGAAGATGTTTCTCAGTTTCTTGCTGCTATAGGAAAGAGCTTCTCGCTTCCTGCAGGCTCAGTAAGGACCTCTTTCCCTACTTATGAAGAGCTCGTGATACCGTATCCTGATCAGCGGGAGAATAAATGGATCAAGGACCGTCAGCTCGTAAGAATTCAAGACTTGGACTTCCTTTGCAGGGGAACTTTCAAGTATGAGACTTTGAACAAGATGCAGAGCCTTGTGTATCCTGTAGCATACACTACCAATGAAAATATGTTAGTCTGTGCTCCAACGGGTGCCGGTAAGACGGACGTGGCATTATTAACGATCTTGCATGCCATTGATCAGTTCACGACAGAAACCGTTGATGAAGATGGCGGCTTATCAGTGGATATTGACTACGATGAGTTTAAAATCGTTTATGTAGCACCATTGAAGTCGCTAGCTGCTGAAATTGTCGAGAAATACTCTGAAAAACTCCAGTGGCTAGGCATAAAAGTCCGAGAATTGACCGGTGATATGCAGTTGACCAAACAGGAGATCATGAATACTCAGATCATCGTTACAACGCCTGAAAAATGGGATATTGTCACGAGGAAACTGAACGGTGACACTGAACTAGTGAGCAAAGTCAGGCTTTTGATCATCGATGAGGTCCATTTGTTGCATGAAGATAGGGGATCTGTTATAGAGACTTTGGTGGCCAGAACTTTACGACAAGTCGAAAGCACGCAGCTGATGATTAGAGTCGTTGGGCTTTCGGCTACCTTACCTAATTACATGGACGTAGCTGATTTCTTAGGTGTGAATCGTCAAATTGGGATGTTCTACTTTGACCAGAGCTTCAGACCAGTTCCTCTCAGGCAGGACTTGATTGGTGTACGAGGGAAAGCAGGCTCGAAGACCGCTAAGGAGAATTTAGACACAGTTTCGTACGATAAGTTGGTGGAGTATATCAACCAGGGGTTGCAGGTGATGGTGTTTGTTCACCAGCGACGTGAGACTGTTAAGACGGCCCAAGATTTCATATCGAAAGCTCAGCAGTATAACGAGTTAGGCATGTTTGATTGCAGTGAAAATGAGAGCTATGAGAAATATAAAAGAGAAGTAGTGGGGAGAAATAGAAATAAAGACATGAAGGAACTCTTCCAGCACGGATTCGGAGTTCATCACGCAGGGATGTTGCGTTCAGATCGTAATTTGACGGAGAAAATGTTCACTAATGGTGCCATTAAGGTCCTATGCTGTACGGCCACGTTAGCGTGGGGAGTGAATTTACCGGCTGCCGTTGTGATTATCAAAGGAACTCAAGTCTATGATGCTAAGCAGGGTGGATACACCGACTTGGGGATCTCAGATATCATCCAGATCTTTGGTAGAGCCGGTAGACCTCAGTACGAGAAGTTTGGGACAGGTATACTTTGCACTACGAGTGATAAATTGGACCATTATATTTCATTAATAACCCAGCAACACCCTATAGAATCGAAATTGAGTGCTAAATTAGTCGACAACTTGAATGCTGAAATATCCTTGGGGAGTGTTACTAATGTAGATGAAGGAATTCAGTGGCTAGGGTATACTTATATGATGGTTCGTATGAGGAAGAACCCATTTGCTTACGGAATCGACTGGAAAGAGCTCCAGGATGATCCGTTGTTATACAACAGACGAAGGGATATGATTATAGGAGCTGCAAGAAGATTACATGGCTTGCAAATGATCATTTACGGCGAGAGTTCAGGGTCGTTTACTATTAAAGACTTAGGAAGAATCGCATCGGACTTCTATTTGTTGAACAACTCCATTGAAATCTTCAACCAGATGTTGAATCCACGAGCCACGGAAGCCGACGTGCTTTCCATCATCAGTATGAGCAGTGAATTCGACAGCATTAAATTCAGAGAGGAAGAAAAAGGCGAATTGACGAGATTATTAGAAGATCTGGCTCAATGCCAAGTTCCAGGAGAAGTTGAAGCTGCACAGTCCAAGACTAATATCTTATTGCAGGCATTTATATCGCAAGCATCGATTAAAGAGTCGGCGTTGGTGGCCGATTCTAACTATGTAGCCCAGAATTCTGCAAGGATCGTGAGAGCTTTGTTCTTGATTGGGATCAACAGACGTTGGAGTGTTTTCCTGAAGGTGCTATTATCACTCTGCAAGTCTATAGACAAGAGAGTGTGGGAATTCGATCACCCGTTGGCTCAATTTGACTTGTCTGAGCCCGTACTTAAGAATATCAGAGCCAAATCGCCGTCAATTGAGAGTTTGAGAGATATGAGTGCTGGAGAATTGGGCGATTTGGTTCATAATTCAAGTATGGGGTCCACACTTTATAAGTTGGTCGATAGGTTCCCGTATATTGAGATCGACAGTGAAATCTTCCCCATTTCGTCCAATGTAATGAGAGTTCACATCCATTTAGATGGAGATTTTAAGTGGGACGAGAAGTATCACGGGAAGTCCCAATTTTTCTGGGTGTTCGTTGAAGAGTCCGACCATTCGGAGTTGCTTCACGTGGAGAAACTCATTATAAGCAAGAGGCAATTGACGAATCACGAGATGGATTTCATGATCCCGCTAAGTGATCCCTTGCCGGCGCAGGTAGTCGTACGAGTAATCTCCGATACGTGGCTAGGATCAGAGACTGTTCATCCTATTTCATTTCAGCACTTAATCAGACCAACCAACGAGACCATTCGAACCAACTTGCTTAGATTACAGCCGTTGCCGGTGACTGCATTGCACGATAAGCAGATTGAAAAGATATACGACACCAAATTCAAGTATTTCAACCCGATGCAGACAATGACGTTCTTTAACTTGTATAATACCAACCATAATATCTTTGTTGGGTCTCCTACGGGATCAGGGAAAACGGTTGTAGCCGAATTAGCTATCTGGCATGCATTTAAGCAATTCCCCGGCTCCAAAATCGTTTATATTGCCCCCATGAAAGCCTTGGTAAGAGAGAGAGTCGACGACTGGAGAGCTAGAATCTCCCGTAATTCTAAGCATAAGGTCGTGGAACTTACTGGGGACTCTTTGCCTGAAGCCAGAGAAGTCAGAGAGGCCGATATAATCATTACCACGCCCGAGAAATTCGATGGGATTTCACGTAATTGGCAAACCAGAACGTTTGTTCAGCAGGTGTCGCTAGTTATCATGGACGAAATCCACTTATTGGCCAGCGATCGTGGTCCTATTTTAGAGATGATTGTCAGCAGAATGAACTACATTGCCTCGCAGACTAAGAAACCCATCAGACTACTAGGCATGTCGACGGCTGTGTCTAATGCCATAGATATGGCTGGGTGGTTGGGCGTGAAGCAGGGATTGTTCAATTTCCCACTGTCGGTCCGTCCAGTTCCCTTGCAGATGTACATCGACGGGTTCCCTGACAATCTAGCATTTTCTCCGTTGATGAAAACTATGAACAAGCCGGCATTCATGGCAATCAAGCAGCATTCGCCTACGAAGCCCGTATTGATTTTTGTGGCTTCTCGTCGTCAAACTCGTCTTACGGCCTTGGACTTGATCCACCTCTGTGGGATGGAAGATAATCCACGAAGATTCTTAAAGATGGACGATGAGGAACTACAGCTGATTTTGGCCGATGTCAAAGACGATACGCTTAGATTATCCTTACAGTTTGGTATGGGATTACATCATGCTGGTTTGGTCGAGTCGGATCGTCAAATCTCCCACAAATTATTCGAAGCCGGCAAGCTTCAAATCCTTATAGCGACGTCTACTTTGGCCTGGGGAGTTAATTTGCCTGCACATTTAGTTATAATTAAAGGAACCCAGTTTTTCGATGCCAAGATCGAAGGGTATAAGGACATGGACTTGACAGATATCTTACAGATGATGGGGAGAGCTGGACGGCCAGCGTTCGATACTTCTGGTATTGCCATCGTTTACACGAAAGAGTCCAAGAAGATGTTTTATAAACATTTCTTGAACATTGGATTCCCAGTTGAGTCATCGCTCCATAAGGTGCTTGATAATCATATTGGTGCAGAGATCTCGTCAGGAACTATAAGCACAAGACAAGAGGCAATGAATTTCCTTACGTGGACATTTCTCTATAGAAGAGCTCATAATAATCCCACGTACTATGGGATCGAAGATACGTCCACGGCCGGAATATCGTCGTATTTGGCCTGGCTAATTGATCAGACCATTGATAACTTGATTAAGTCCAAATGTGTGATTCCTAAGGGAAAAGATGATTTAGTAGCGACTCCGTTTTTGGATATTTCCTCGTACTATTATTTGTCTCATAAAACCATTAGGAGAATCGTCAATAGTATCAATAATGATTTCACGTTCAGAGACTGCTTGATTATGTTAGCTGGTGCAACAGAGTACGATGAACTTGCCACTCGTCACGGAGAAGAGTTGATGAATATGGAGATGTCTCAGGCAATGAGGTATCAGGCAGAAGATATGGAGTGTGAGTTCATTTGGGATCCTCATGTCAAGGCGTACTTGTTGCTACAGGCATTTATGAGCCGGGTAGAACTCCCAATTGCTGATTATTCTCAGGATACGATAGCTGTTTTAGACCAGTCCTTGCGTATTCTTCAGGCCTATATTGATGTGGCTTCAGAATTTGGATACTTGAAAGCTGTTTGCAAGTTTATCCAGTTGATGCAGTGTATAAAGCAGAGGTACTGGTATGACGATGATCCGGTATCTGCATTGCCGGGGGCCGAATTGGTGCCTAGAGCAGTAGCAAAAGAGAGGAAGCTTCCAACGCTTGAACAGCTTGGAAATATGAAGAATGTTAGACATGTAGGTGACAAAATGAAGATAGAAAATGAGATTTTGGAGGCCAGACGGTATGGCCCTTCACGAAAGTCCCTAGACCAGTTTGTTTATGTGAGTTCCCGCTTGCCTGTATGTGAATTTGAAGTCAGTCAAGCTGAATCTGCATCAATTGACGTCGTGCTTACTCATAAGAATTTCCCATTGGATCCCAATTTCGTCACTTATTGTCCACATTTCCCTAAATCGCAGAGGGAGTCGTGGTTTGTGATGGTGTGTGACGAGAGTCGATCGGAGTTGTTGCTTATCAAAAGAGCTTCGCCGAAGATGGTGGGAAAGAAGGGGAAGATTGTCTGCCAGTTGAGCATTCCAGAGGAACTAAGAGGGAAAAGAGTTGGAATTATTTGCATTAACGATGGAGTCGAACTCCAGTACGAGGCCAGCGTCACCTTATTATAACCCAATACTTACATATATATTTATTCAAAGAAATCGTCCTCAATCTTGTCGTTACTCTTAGCAGGTGCATCGATTTCTTCTTCTTCTGTGGCAGCAGTGCCTTCATAGGCAACGGCCTTGCCTTGGGCAACGTCGTCCAAGTTAAACGGCAACTTATTGTCCTTGATGAGCCCTTCAACATGTTTCTTAAACTCCTTTCTCTTCTCTTCAGTATCACGCATGCCCGCTTTAGCTTTCTCCAGAGTTGCTTCCAGTTCTGTTGAAGGATACAACGATACGTACTTCTGGTCCTTGGGGTATAATATAGTGTATGCTAGTTCGGCTTCTTTATGCTTAACAACCGTTCGGGCCTTCTTGATGGCCTTTCTGTCTTCAGTTGATTGAGCATCTTCCAATGCCTTTTTGGCTTGTTTTAACTGCCTTAATGCTTTCTTTCTTTCAAAGAATCGTACCATGTGATACTTCTTGGCAATGGTCTTGGTCTTTCTAGACGTCTCGCTGTTCTTTAATTGGACTTTTAAGGCCTTAAGAGTTCTTTCGTTGTCGACTCTGACGGTGGCATGTAAGTTATCTCTGGTTAGGAATCGTTCGATGTCTCTTATTTTCTTTTTTATTTTCCCGCTGCCAGCACCGAATACGTCTGCTTTCTTTTCTGATCTGTCTGGCCTCATGTGTAGTATGGCAATATTTATGGCAGTATTAGGTGATAGGAGTAATTATGTCTTCGCGATGCGATGAGATGATTTAGCTGCTGGAGGTTAATTTAGCTGCTAAAGGCTAATTTAATGACGAGTAGTTTAGAGTACTTAGAGTAGATAGGTAGGAGTTATAGTAGACGTCTGAGTAGAATTGTAGATTAGCATTTTTCGTAGAGAATAGGATTAGTTAGGAATTTTAGGCATTAAGACCAGAGCAGTTACGTGCTAATTATTAGTGCTAATTAGCAGAAAATTGGCTACGTAGGAGTATGAATTTTCATGCCCAACTAAGGCTATGTACACTATGCAATCCTCTTCACTGATATTTCTCTCATAAAGGCTAAAAAAGTCTGCTAATTTTCATCATAAATCTCACTCATTCTTTAATTCTGCGAATCAAAGATTAAAGGTTAAGAATTGAAGATGGGAGTCCTTGAGAAAATCCAGCAGATCCAAGATGAAATGGCCCGTACCCAGAAGAACAAGGCCACTGAGTACCATCTAGGCCTCTTAAAAGGAAAACTCGCTAAACTTCGCCGTGAATTACTAGAACCCCAGCCGGGAAGTGGTGGTGGTGGTGGACAGGGATTTGAAATTGCTAAAGCAGGAGATGCCAGAGTATCGTTAATTGGATTCCCGTCGGTCGGGAAGTCTTCGTTCCTTTCTAAAGTCACCAATACGAAATCTGAAGCTGCCAACTATGAATTCACGACATTAACTTCAGTGGGTGGATTGCTTCAGTATAATGGAGCTGAAATCCAAATTGTTGATTTGCCAGGGATCATAAAGGCTGCATCCCAAGGTAAAGGTAGAGGCCGACAAGTTATCGCCGTGGCCAGGACGTCTGATTTGATTATGATGGTTCTAGATGCAACCAAAGGCGATGATCAGAGAGCGATCTTGGAAAACGAATTGGAAACTATGGGGATAAGATTGAACAGAGAGAAGCCAAACATACTGTTGAAGCTTAAGAAGACAGGAGGGGTGAAGTTGAACTCAATTAACCCTCCACTTCACTTGAATGAAAAGATCGTGACTGCATTATTGAAGGAGTATAAGATTCATAATGCGGATGTGTTGATAAAAGACGAAAATGTCACCATCGATGACTTCATAGACATTATAAATGAGCAGCATGTGACGTACATCAAGTGCTTGTATGTGTATAACAAGGTGGATGTGACGTCGTTGGAGGAATGTGACAGACTTGCTCGATTGCCTAATACGGTAGTGATGTCGTGTGAGTTAGAGTTGGGGATTGAAGATTTGAAGGAGGAAATATGGACCCAGTTGGGGTTGATTAGGTTGTATACGAAGCGAAGAGGGATTGAGCCTGATTTTAATGATCCGATGGTCGTTAGGAACAATTCTACCATTCAGAGTGTTTGTGATGCCATTCATAGAGACATGAAGAATCAGTTTAAGTTTGCATTGGTGTGGGGGTCGTCGTCTAAGCATTCGCCGCAGAAGTGTGGGTTGAATCATGTGGTCCATGACGAGGACGTGGTGCAGATAGTCACTAAATAAGAGGATATGGAAGCCGTATCCTCTTGTTACCTCTATCTTGAATTCAAGATGACAATACTGATAAAGTATGGGAGGCTTTCACATTACCAATCGGAAATTTACTATCAGACACTTTAAAGAAACTAGACTAGAGTATTGAATTTATTAGAAGTCTTCGTTTCCAGCACTCACCTATTAATAGTAATACACAATTACTTCTACAAGAAAATTACTTAATTCTTAGTTATAAAGTAGCCCTTATTTCGAAGAATTGACTCTTTAATGCAGAATTGACTCTTAAATGCAGAACTGACAGAATAGAATTGGCAGATTAAATACTGAAAAGTATCAGATTAGGAAACTGGTGAAGCAGTAAGCAAATATTGTACGAATAAATGAAAATTGATAGAGTAATTTGACTTCTTAGATTCTTCAAAGTCAATAACAATTAATAGTATTGTCTGTATAGAAATCTTACTGGAAGTTCTCTTGTAATTTGCAGATTACTATTTACACAGTCATACTTACTCAATTCTTTCAGTGCTAAACTTCATACTTCACGAAGTGAAGTATTATATCAACTTGATAAATATGAAACCTAATCAAAGTTTTAACAAGAGAATGAATTAAAAGAACTAAATATTAATACTTCAGCTTCGTGAAGTATTAGATTATTAATACCTCAGCTTCCTGCTACAGTAATTTTGATACTCCAGCACTTCGTGCTATCAGATAACACTATAAACCTCATCATAACTATCAAACCTCCTAATCTCATCAAAACTCTTTATATACTTAAACTCACGCTTATAATTCTGATAATTCATATTAATGTACATATCATATTTCCCATCTTTCCTTATATAATAATACAATTTGTCCGACGTATTTTCTTTAATACCATGAATCCATCTTAATTTCGGAGTACTTACATTAACTTCAAAGTAACTTCCCTTATCAGACTTTCTAACCTTTTCTTCTTCTTCATCAATAACTACAACAATTGGAACTTTTGTATTTAAATTTTCATCATAATAATCAGTCAAGTACTTGATTTCTTCCATGGTGATTTCTTTATTGACTTTACTTCCATATTTTTTAAGAATAACTTTGTCGTGTTCTAGGATTATATAGAACTTGACGACGTTCAGTCTGTATTCGGTAATATCGAAGATGATGTCGTCGTCGGTTTCGATTTGTTTAAAGATGTAGTTAGGATCATCATCTAGATTGAAGTGGGACTTGGGGGTTTTGCTGTAGATTTTAATTAGTTTGTTCTCCATTACTGCACTAATACAGAGGCACGAAATGCAGAAGTATTTGACAGGAAGGCGCCGCACGGCACTGGGGACGAAGAACAATACACCAACGGTACACTAACCGCTACCCGCTACCCTAGAAAAGTACTGGCAGTGAGTACTGTGCGGCGTTCATGGTACTAAGTACCGCAAAAGAAAAGTGTACCGTGCGGCGTTCTTGGGTACTGGCACGGTAAAACCCGCGCGTAAAAAGCATACCAGGGCTGCGCCCTGGCACCCCCGTGACCCCCGCCCTCATGAAAACTTTTCAAACTTTTCAAACTTCCTACTACTATTGAGTCCATTAAATAATCCTAACGTCAAACAAGTCGAAATGGGTGGTGCTCGTGATAAAAAAGTTGAATACTTCAGCAAATTAAGAGAATTATTAGAAGAATACAAGTCCATCTTCGTTGTTGGTGTCGATAATGTTTCTTCCCAGCAAATGCATGAAATCAGAAAAGCCTTAAGAGGTGAAGCTGTTGTTTTAATGGGTAAGAACACTATGGTTAGAAGAGCCATCAGAGGTTTATTGGCCGAATTACCACAGTTTGAAAAATTGTTGCCTTTCGTCAGAGGTAACGTTGGTTTCATCTTCACAAACAGTGACTTGAAGTCCATTAGAGAGTTAGTTGTTGCTAATGTTGTTGCAGCTCCAGCTAAAGCCGGTGCCATTGCTCCAAAAGACGTCTGGATCCCAGCTGGTAACACCGGAATGGAACCAGGTAAGACCTCTTTCTTCCAGGCCTTGGGTGTCCCAACCAAGATTGCCAGAGGTACTATTGAAATTGTGTCTGACGTCAAGGTTGTTGAAGCTGATTCTAAGGTCGGTCCTTCCGAAGCCTCTTTGTTGAACATGTTGAACATCTCTCCATTCACCTATGGTATGAGTGTTGTTCAAGTCTACGACAACGGCCAGATCTTCCCAGCTTCCATCTTGGACATCACTGACGATGAATTGGTCGGCCATTTCGTCAGCGCTATCAACACCATTGCCTCTATTTCCTTGGCTGTTGGCTACCCAACTGTTCCATCTGTTGGTCACTCTGTTGTCAACCATTACAAGAATGTTTTGGCCTTGTCTATTGCTACTGAATATACTTTTGAAGGTTCAGAAGCTATTAAGGACAGATTGGCTAACCCAGATGCTTATGCTGCTGCTGCTCCAGTTGCTGCTGCTGGTGGAGCTGAGGCTGCTGCTGAAGAGGCTGCTCCTGCTGAGGAAGAAGAAGAATCTGATGATGATATGGGATTCGGTTTGTTCGATTAGACTATCAACGCCAGCTGATAGTTTAGTACGCTAGTCTAATATACTTTCTTGCTTTACCTTTCTTTACCTTCTCGCTGCTCTCCCTAACTCTCCCTAACTCTCTCCCTAAGTATTCCCAATTCTCCCTAACTCCCCCCAATTCTCCCCTCTGTGCACTCGCAATGGCTGCAAATGCATTCACCAAGCTCCCAAGACTCACAGAACTCGACTATCCCCTCCCTAGACAGCGTCTCCGGCACCTCCAGACTCCCCCACAAGGACCTCTCCCAGACCTTTGCCAAAATCGGACTCCTAAAACACAATATCTCCGCCAACTTGAACCAGTTCTACAATCTCATTGTGCTGCTGATCACCATCGTCGAGAAATCTCCCCAATTGAAGGACGATTTCGTGGACTACTATGCCAGACTAGACTCCTTGCTAGCAGAGGTGTTCGGCGACGCCACCTTGGACCGTTTCACCTCCAACGACGTCGACACCGTCTGGCAAATCCACAGGCTCGTCAAATTACTATACACTTTCCTGCACGGCTTCCAGTTCCCCATCAACGCTTCCAATACAGTCAGCATCGTCCGGATCTGCCAGGCCGCCTTGTTCAAGCACTCCCACCACACTGACTCCTTCGTTGTCACCGAAAACCTACACCTAATTGAGAGCACCCTCTGTATAGTGTTGCACCACTGCCAAATCTCGGTGGAACTCGTCCGTTACTTCGCTGATGTGTGGAACAACAAGCTGGGGTTCTCCCACGAGCTATACCTCAAGCACTACACTGTCATCCTGCAAAGAGTGGCCGAAACTGGCCTGATTTCAGAGGTTTCACAGCTCTGCTCGAAGCTCGACCGAGATCTTGCCCAAGTTGGGGCCAAAGTGGCCAGAAAGGTGCCTAGATGGGCCAGGTACTTTGATTCTCCGCCCAGCGTCAGCCAGCAGAACTCTGACTACGTCCATTCGGGGCATTCAGACCATTCAGACCATTCAGACGACTCTACGGTGGATATTAGAGCCATGAAAGTGCACAGAGGATTTTTGTTACGGGTGAAACAGATGTTTCGGGTTTAATATATTTACAGTACTTCCTTTCTCTTACTTCTCCAGGGATTCTCTCTAAGACTCTCTCCAGTACTCTCTCTAAGCATTCTTCTTCAGTAAGGACTCTCTCTAAGGACTCTTCTTCTCTGTGGGGCTTCTCTGGGATTGGCTGGCCCCTCTGTGTGTGCTACCTCTGCCTGAAGAAATCCTTGGGCTCTTCGTGCACCGTCTTTCTCTCTTCAACAACAGCCTTGGAAATGTGCTGGGTCAACTTACTAGGACTGGGCCATTGCTCCGGCAATAAGCCTGCTCTTTTGAACAAGAACCCCACTCGGTCGCTGACATCGGCACCGACCCCTACCCAGTACTTGGCTCTGTCAAAGTCCAATTCAATGTGCTTGTATGGCCTTTCACCTTTAGCTAGCTCGGCCGCAGTTAGCGGAACGGCGATGGGATTGTAGGTTCCAAGGACTTCTATGGGCACTTTGTCACGGGCCTGGCGTCTGTTGGCGACGACGATGTTGTAGACGGGCTGATGCTTTCTTCCGAAGCGTGCTAGCCTTATAGCTATAGGGCTCTTTACTGTCATCGTTAGTCTATGAGAGAATTTTTCACTGCGAACTACTAACAGTTACGATGTAACTGTTAGTACTGTTAGCACGAAGTCACTGTTAGTACAAAGTCACTGCTAGTACAAAGTCACTGTTAAGTCAGTACCAAGTGAAGTGCTCATCTGAAAGTAACTGCTTAAGTGATTTCTGCTCTGTTAAAGTCAGCTGCCTACTTTGTACAAGAAGATGAGCTCGTTGATAATACTTCTTAGACACCTCTAGAAATTATTATGAAATACTGCATTTGTCAGGTGCTGCAGTAGAGTATTCTGCATTTTTAGTATATTCAATATTGTTCTTTATTAAAGATTGTACTTTGCTGTATAAAACAGTGTATTAAAGATGAGACTCTTTATGGGAAAGTATTTATTCTGTCGACCGATTCCTACAAAATTGATACACCGTATTATCATACACTTCATCTATTACTGGACCAATTTGGGGGCCAATTGAAGGATTTTTTTAGTAAAATCAGAGGGGGTGAAATAGGTGATGTTCGGTGGTGCACTGGTGTGAGCCGCACTTTCACTTTCTGTGTAGGTGTACCGGAGTGAATATTCTGTGTTAATGTACATTATATTTCCTGCAGTATTTTTCCTACAGTATTCAAATACTAGAATAGTACTCTAAGATCTTCCACCTGCAGATTTTGCTTAACTTGCATTGTAATTACATAAAGTCTTTCACTGATAAAATTTTGAAATGGGATATGGCTGAAACTGCTGGTGATGAACTTTTAAATGGTCAACTTCAGAATAATCCAATCCCAGCTGATACTGTCACTGCTGATCTCGATAAGCCCATGATTACTGTTGAAACTACTAAAGGTCTAAATTATCAGTATGTTCAATTGATATCTCCCATCTTTATTACCAAGAGAAGTTCAGTAATGTTTTCTAAAGATATCTTATCTACTTTACCTAAAAGAGTTACTGCTCCAATTTGGGTCAAAGCTAAACAATCATTTGAAAAGCATACTTTATAATCTCTTGTGGCAAAATATAATGCAGTTGGAGTTTCCTTTTTGGATGCAAATTATATCCAGCAGTTCTTTATGCATTTGTCAGTGACTCTGAAGTGATTTCTTAAAAACTTCAACTTGAATGACAACCTGCTTCCTCCTTCCAGGAGAAAAAGCATCTTTGATAGACTCGCCTCAGAGTCAGACAGTTTTAAAGTTATAGATTATCACCGGTTTTAACGATAATCTATAATCAATGAAAGATGCTCCCATCAACTCACTATTCTTCAAAAGAGAGCAGCCTCAAATCATAAATAAGTTTGAGCGTTATATTTTTGGTCGATTACGTGCAAGAAAGACATCTAAAACTAAAGTATTTCAGTGTTTTCAACATTGATATTAGTGATAATGAAAAAAGAACACAAAGGCTACAGATAAAAGAGGTTTCTTTAGCTGTCCTCAATCCGGTCTCTGTCTTGTAAGATACTTCATACACTTCGGTACACCAACAACGATTGTCAAATAATCTGTGCTTCGCTCTTATTTTAAATTATTTTTAATTATTCGAGTTGCCTATTTGGGTGCAAATTACGAAATATTAGATAATAAAAAATAATTTTACCACTTGAAATATGATATATCTTGAAAGCACTTCTTTCCAAAAACTTTTATAGATTGGTCATAATGTGTCCTGTGAATTCATATGAAAATTTAGGATTGTATAATGACGAACTTCTGCCTTCATTAAGAAATAAAAAGAAAAGAAAAGCATTGAATAAAATCGTAAGAAAATTGTTTCAAGGTCTTAAAAGAGCCACCTCGAACTCAGAGGGATTCAGTCTTATAGATTATCACCTGTTTATAAGCCAAAATGAAAATGAATCAATGAATAATGCTGTCATCAACTCGTTATTTTTCAAGGAAGAGAAGGAAGAGAAGCACCAAGTCATAAATGATAAGAGGTTTGTTCGTTTATATATTTATATTTTTGATAGATTATTTAAAGCAAAGAAGAATGAAATAGAGGTATTTTCGTTTTTTTCATCGTTGCCTTTAATTGCTTACGACTGGAGTACATTTGCAAAGGCTCTGATAAGCTGTAAAGCATCAAAGAATAATCTTTCGCTCAGTATAATTCAATGGACTGACATTAAAATTCTTGGAGCCAATCAAAACGATGAAATCGAAAAGAGTGTCAATGATTTTTGCAATAAAACTCTCAATAAAGAAAACATGACAATGTTATTTAGTTCCCTTCTTCATAGTTATAAAGAACCAGACGATTCATCAGAGGATACTACCACAATGCTACTAGTTCATGTTTTGGATAGGGTGCAAATTTTCTTTGGAAGTGTTATTGGTAAGACTGCAAAGTTTGTTAAAAGAAATTCCACAATAAAATATTCAGATATATTTGAAAAGGTGTCAACCAGCAAACCAATAAATGTTCAGCCAGATCGTGTATTAGTAGTTGATGGAAAGCCAACAATGGCGGGAGAGATTAAATCCTTTCCGATGTTCAATTTTCCAAATATTCCATCAGATTCAAATCTTAAGGATTTTTTTTCAGAGAAGGGTCCCGGTAGTCAATTATTGGAATATATGATAGGTTTAGGTCTTTTTTATGGGTTTATCAGTGATTCTCATTACATTGTACTTGTTCGAATTCTAAAGAATTCATTAGAGGATTACAATCCAGGTAATCCAGAAAGAAAAATGATGCCTCTCGAAGTCACAGTATATGATTGTCATAGTTCAAGCCCATCCTTTTTGCAAGCTTTTATATACTTTATGAAAGAATCTTATGAGGCATACCAAGACTCAAACGGTTCGAATCAGATAATTGAAAAAATTGGCAAGTATAAAGACCCTGCTCCCTCTTCCAAAGCTGTTGATAGTAGCGATGTTTCTAGTCGTCCTAGGAAAAGACAAAAGTTTGATGAAACCATCGATATTGCAGACCCATCCAGTTACTTAGATGTGAACTCTTCTCAAACCAAACCAAATAGCATCAGGATCACTTCTGAAGATGATGTAGTTGAACTACAGATTGGAAGAGAATATAACTCAGTGGTTTTGAAAATGAAGGCACAAGTCATGAAAGATTTCATAGAGGATAAAAGTATTAAAGATCAAGATGAAATTGTGGTCAAGATTTTTGATCCTGAATTTCAACAATTAACCTTCAAGCAGAATATTTCCCAGTTTTATTCCCTGGAACTAAAAGCGATTAACAAACTTTTAGATAATACTATGTTCAATAGTATCTATGTAAGACATAGGGAAGGTACAATCGCTTATCCGAGGAAGGGGCATGCTCCCATTAGAGGGAAGTTCATCATTTCTAAGTACATTGAAAAATCACCATTGCCTAGAACTAATAAAATCTTTGAGCAATTAAAACAACAGTTGGATGTGATTCACGAACAGCAAATTGATCATCTGGATATTTGCTTGAGAAATATCTTATATGATAGTAATGCAGGAACTCCTTATATATTTGATTTTGGCCATTGTCAGAAAAGAACCGACTCAAATGACAACGACTATAAAGAGTTGCTCAGAATATTTGAAAAATCATAATTTGCAGCCACTCAAAAAACCTTATTTTTGCAGCAAGATGTCAAAATTGCCAATTCAAACTACAACTAATGAATATCTTGGAGAGTGGGTTGAAAGCTTGAAAGGGTGTATTTACTTAGGTACTAATGATAATTGATAGTAGAATTTCAAGTGTGTCTATTAACTATTTATTCTTCTTCTTTCCCTTTATTTTCATATCTTCTCCATCAGTTTCGTATTCCAGATCAAAACAGTTTCAGTTACAACTGTTTTTCCATCTGAAGATACAGAAACTAAATATGTAGTAGAAGATTCTTCCGGATGATGATAAAATGCTTTTTCACTGGTTGTAGATGATTCGTTGGAAACCGTAATGTAGTAACAGTACCTTACGTACTGCTAAAGAGTTGGAATACTTTTCTTTGATTTAAGTTACGGAGCCTTTGTCTATTTTATAAATAATCACTACATACTAAAGCTTCTTCTTGGTTTTAAACTTCTTCTGCTTTGGCTTAGAGATCCTAGAATTTCTTGAATCTGGCTTAGCCTTGACTGGCTTGGCGGGCTCCTCATCATCTGACCACTCTTCCTCTCTGTTCTGCTTAAACTTCAACTTTCCTCTTTGGTTTCTCAATGGTGCTTGCTTAACTGCATCCAAATATGCATCAATGCCCGATCCTTTGCCGGCCAACGGATCCTTATCTTCTTCGCTAAACACAAACTTCCCATTCTTCTGTTTCACCTTATCGCCAATACTCTTTTTAGCTTGTTTCTTAGGCTTGGAGGAAGAAATCTTCGCAAAGGCTTGACGATCTAATAAATCCAACGGACTATCGCTGCTCTCCATGATAAATTGACTGGATCTGCCTTTCTTATCTTCGACAGCTTCTTCTTGCTCGTCTTCAGAAACATCCGAGTCGTACAAGGCTTCTTCGTAGGCAGAAACAAACTTCTTCTTCTGCTCGGAGTTTTCTTCCTTCTCCTCCTTGTCTTTCCTCTTAGCTCTGTTCCTGGTCTTCTTGATATTGGCCACTAGTTTCTTGTCTTCCTCTGGAATGGCAGCTTCCACCAAGTCTACGCCAAACTTCCTGATCAATCGCTCTACAATGTGTTTGACCTTAGATTTGAAGTGTCCCTTGTGTTCATGCGACCATCTCATCAATTTGGCCAACAACTCTCCCAAGTTGGCCCTGATCATGTCTTCAGGCAACGATAACACCTCGACCTTGACGAAACCAATGGCGGATTTGGCAATTTCACGAGAATTATGCGTCAAGAATAACTCAACGGTGGAGCATAATTCTACCAACACATCCACAGGCAAAATGTCTTTGAACTCGTAGATCAAACAGGAAACAGCAGTGATGGCAGCAGAGATCATGTGGGGAGCCTGGGCTGCTAGCCCTCCGCTGACCATAGTGAAATACTCGGTGATGTTAGCTTCAGAATCTGGAGTAGTCTCATCAAACCCTGGCACTTTGGAATTGGCGATGGTTCCTCCTTGGTTCATTTTGTGGCCCATTTTAATCAAGATCTGGTACGACAAACTACGTGTACGTTCGTTGTTGTCCTTGGTCGACATGATAATTTCCTGTAGAATGGCAGGAATGAAGTACAACTGGTCAGAAGGCAATAAGTCTACGACGCTGTTGATCGCACCGAGTCTGGCTGCTCTGGCGGAGACTTGGGTGCCTTCAGTGGAGCTTATGAGTATGGCGACGACCTCGCTGGCAAACTGCTGGACGGCAGCCTTCCCTGCTTCGATTTCACACAACTTACTCAAGATTCTGTAGCTTCTCTTCTGCATCAAGCCATTCGTGCTCGAAACGGTCGATGAAAATATGGCGAAGAGGGCATTGTGGGACGATGGAGGGACGTACTTGGCCATGGCTACGACTAGGTCCATCATAGTAATGCTTAGGTCAGCGTCTTCGTCCATAGCATTCTTCAATAGTCCACATACTTTATCGAAAGTCAGCGCCAACTCTTTTTTGTCGATGACATTCAAGTACACGTCGATGGTCTCCAACACAAAGCCTCTGCTGTCGGCAGGGGTCGAGCTAAACACGTTGAACAACACCGACAAGATGTTAGAGGCCTTGGCCGACAAGTACTGCAAGTTGCTTCTGGCAGATTCAATGCTCAACTCTTGCTGCATCAACAAATCATCACCAAGAACTCCGTCGCTGTAGGCGACATAAGATTCGGCCAAAGATCTTAACCCGTTGCAAATCACCACTCTTAGGTCGACTCTGCTGTACAATAAGTCAGTCAACTGGCCAGCAAAAGCATCGTCAAATGCGGTCTTCAAGTCCTTGGGGAGGTCACAGAAATGGGGCAACAACGACCATATTTGGTCGATGATCGTCTGGAAAATCTTGCTGTGTGCAGAGTCCTTGCCTAGGCTCTTGACTTTGGCCTCGAAGAACTCGATTAGGGGCAAAATATCCAGCTTGAAGTAGCCCAAATGGGCAAATCTCACATTGTCTCTGAGCAACGGCAAGAGCCAGGCCCTCCCAGCTTCGGTGGTGGAGGAAAGATTCAACGGCAACACCCCCAATACGACCTCTGGTCCTAAGGTAGATATGGCCGACGCCAATACGTCTTCAGCCTCTTTGTTGTGGGAGAAATCTTCAGACTCGTCCGTACGCCATTGGCCGATGGTCTCGATGATGTTCAAGAAATCTGGGTTGGCACGGGACCGTAACTTCAAAATGGCTTCACTCACGAGCTGGAGAATCTCCTTGAAGGCATGCTGGTACTTGATGGTTAGCAATTTTTCAACGACACCGGCCAATTCAGCAATGAGGTCGTCCATCGCTTCGTAAATCTCGCCAGTGACGCCGTTTGATTGGGTTGGCTGCAACAAGTATGCGTCGGGGACAGCTGCAACTGTGGCCATTAGGCAGTGGGAGGCTGACGAGTAGATGTCCTGGGAATCTGAGGCCAAATATGCAGCGACAGTCTTCAATATCGAAGGGAACTTCCCAATATATATCAGCGCATCCAAGTTGGCAAAACTCTCACAGGCCTTGGCTACTACAGCCAACCAGGAGGCAGCCAAGTGGGTGTCGTTGATAGCAGGCTTCAAGTCGAAGATTATATCGAGGACCTGGGTGAATCGGTCGACATTGATGACATTTGTCATCGACTGGAACAATCCTTCAAAGGCTTTGAACGATGAAGATACGAGAAACTGGTCGTTGGTCTTGGAAATCTCCAACAATGCTTCACTCAAGGGCTCTATCTGGCCCAACGGCCACGATCCTGCTGCCGTGATGACCCCGATCAACTGCAAACAGTGGATGATTTGAGAATTCACCTCTTTATTATTGCTCTTCCTGCTTGAGTCCATTACTGCCACTAGTTTCTCTAAAGCAACGTTCCCACACAAGGCGGAAGCTGGATGGGTGGGCTGTGGCGACGTCGGAGGGCTGGCAAGCAAGGTGGCAATGGATTCCTGGGCCCTCTTCCGGACTTTAGGCCGGGGATCCAACGACAATTCTAGCAATCCGGCCATGGCTCTCTTAGGCGAAATGGTATCGTTGGAGTTCCATGTCTGGTAATCCTGGGCAAGCAACAAGCTCTCTAAGGTGCCGACTGTCGACCTGACTAGCGGAGCATCGGCGTCGTCACTGGTAAGTGGAATAGCTAATTTGGTCAAGATATCACCGAAATTGGTCTTCAAAAGTGGTTTGGCAGTGAATGGCACGACGATGTCTAGGAAGTACACGGCAGCCGTGGCCAAGCCTTGGTCGACGATCTCGTCATCCTTGATATTCTGGTCTAATAAAGACAAAAAGGAAATGAAATAGGCAGTGGGAGACTTTTCGTTGTTCTGCTCCTCCAAGTTTTCTTCTACTGCTGATAAAATAAGGGCCAAATGTTTCTGGTTTTCTAATTTAGATGTGACCTGGGACCTGATTCTGGCTAGGCGGTCCTCCATTTCGAGGAGATCCACCGATAATCCGCCGTCTGGGTTTGGTTCCATGATTTTAGGCGTGATTCTTTATGCGATGAGATGAGTTTTTCAGTATAAAGTGAGGAAACGGGTCACGTGAAAATGGAGATGAAAATGATTATTTTAGACGTTTGGAGGCAGGAAAATATCCCAGAGTCTGTCAGTACTGTGGAAGGGTCCGGTACGTGCAGTGTTGAGTCGATTTCGGCTAGAAAGAAAAGATGGTACAAAAGTAAGCCTGAAATCTGTTTGCGAATGGGTGCAAAAAGCTGCAAATGACTATGAAGAGTTTTATTAGGTCCCTAAAAAGAAACAAACTCCATCGAAAAGGTGAACCCATCATATTGAGTGAGTGCTTGGGCTCGAACTTGGACTACAGTTATAAGAAATCTGGCAGCCAGAAGAGAAAACCACTTGAAAGAGCAGCAGCTTCGAATTTCTTGAGAAAACTAAGCATAAAAAGGTTCAACAGCTTCAAAGAAAATAAGGAAAACTATGCAGGGAGTCCTAAGGAGAATACCAATCCGAAATCCAGCCAAAAAAATCATTCTTTCCATAAAAAAAAATTTATTAATTCTGCAGAATTCAGAAAAAATCAGAAACCTTTTCAGAATATGGATGCTTACTTTAAGTATTCTGCAAAGAGAGCTGGCAGTAAAAACAAAAATAAGAGTAGTGCAGTTCCTGTAGAGGAAGGGGTTTATAGGGATCCTGATTATGTTGATAGGGAAGCGATGGAGCTGTTGAAGGAGTCATTAGTTAGGAAGAGATCATAAGAATTGAGACAGTTTCTGAAGAAAAGTTTCAGAGGATGACTCAGATAGGATAAGACTTAGATAGGATAAGACTTATATGACTTAGGTAAGCTTGGATAGGATACAATATACAATGAAATAGCTGCTGGCCTAGAACTGCTGACCTATATCTCACTATAGCTAGTAATATACATACATTAATTCTATTCTACATCTACTTAATTAAGACTAATGAGCTTGTGGTGCTAAGGCTACTTCCTTTCGTACGAATTAATAAAGTACTTAAAAAGCTTCTCCTTAAACTTAGACTTAGACTTCTTAGGCTTGGTTACAACCCCTTCTTCCTTAATATATGGAATAGTTTCATTCTTAATCTCATTAGTAGGAACAGTTGTATGAGACGATTGGCGTGATCTTTCATCACTGGTCTCCGTCAACGGTGCTGACTCATTCTGATTCTTACCAGAGTTCTCTAAAGGTAATGCCTCATAACGAGAACCATCAACCAATGGCGACGATTTGATTTCAGCACTTCCGTTCTTGCTTGAATCTCCGATATCAGTTATTCTCTTTAATGCAGCACTCAAATCAGCCGAAAACTTAGAACTAACGTCTGAATCTGATTCATACTGAGTGTTGGGAACTGGGAAACTGTCTTCAGTGTCTTCAGGGTTTCCTACTTTGATTATATCAGAAAGTGTTTGGTGGTTGTTGAAGTTTATGTTGGTGAAATCTGGCGGAGGTCTTGGTTCTAAGCTTTTCCGTGGGGGGATTTCAATGTCGTCAATCTCTTTTTGGCTAGGTTGTTTTTGACTGGCATCTTTTTGAAGTTGTATTTCGTCTGCTGGAGTTTCTTTTGTCGTCATCTCTGGAACAATTTCTTTGATTTCTGATTCCTTTCCTTTGATTTCTGGGAGACTTTCTTTGACTTCGGGAATACTTTCTTTGACTTCGGGAATATTTTCTTTAGTATCAGCTGATACTTTTTGCTCTGGAATAGCTTCTTTCACAGTTGCCTCCTTCCCTTCTGGAATGATATCTTTATCAGCCAAATCATTCTCCCTTACTTCCGCAATGGTTTCCTCCACAACTGGTTTAATACTTCCATTTTGATCCTGTTTCCTTGATTCTTCATTGCCAAGATCGTGATCTACTTTCAGCAGAGATGTAGGAGATCTTGGAGGCAAGAACCTCTGTGAAGTTGGAGAAGTAGGTGAAGTAACATCAACGAATTCATCTTGATCAGACAACAAAGCACTATCATCAAGATTATCTGAGTCACTTACAACTTCGTTCAAAACAGGTTTTGGAATTGATTCATTTTCTTTTGAATCCTCCTTTGAATCTTTAAAAGAACCATCCTTAAAAGAATCATCCTTCGTAATGATTGGTGTGGAAATTGTAGGAGCACTGATTTCAGATTTACTGATTTGACGTTTCATGATAGTAGGAACTTCACTAAGACTTTTTTGATCTGGACTCTTTTCATTAAACTGAATAGTAGGTTCAATTTGAGGAGTATTTAATTCTTTTTCTGCCCTTTCTGCCCTTTCTGGTTGAATACCCAATCCAGCAGGCTCGTTCACTGCCGAATCCCTTAAATCAGGCGACTCAAGTAACGTACTTTGAGGAACTTTTGGACTCACTGGAATGGACTGTGGATTGTTCAATAAATTAGCGGGCTGGGACACTGGTGGACTCTCATAGCCAGTAGGACGTTTGGCTGACCGTGGTGGAGGAGAGCTTGATACATTTGAACTGACAGATTTATCGCTAAGTGTCTCATTATCATTCCTCTTCTTTCTTCCAAAGAAACTTCTTTTCGGACTTGATTTCTTTAGCTCCTTTTCAGCTTGTTTCCGTGCCAACGCTTCAGCCTTTTGCTGCTGTTTCAACTCGGCCTTCCTTTGTTTTTCCTCTTCCTTTAGCTGCTTCTCGTAGTCTTTATTCTGCTTCTTTTCCAACTTAGCTCTTTCCCTTCTTGAACTTGATTTAGACTCTTCAGCGTCTCTCAAAGAATGCAGTTTGAAGTCATGGTGATGATTCTCGTAAATGTAATTATCATTAACTCCTGAATGCCCTAAGATCTCCAATTTCTTGTCCTGCTTATCCTTCTTGTCTATCAACTTCTGTGGGATTGCTGTTTTGGTGGTGGGAGGTAATTGTTCCGGCACAGATTCTTTGCCTGGAGAGCCATAAACTTTTTCCATGGCAACTTGCATAGCTTTGCTGTAAAGATCTTGGTTAGAGACTTTTGGCTTGTTGTAGTCGCTGTTGTAGACTGGGATTGGGATCGTTTCAACGTTGTCGTTGAATTTGATTGAACTGCCGGACGTAACTGACACGCTGGAGGCCGGATTGGCCTCTTTGGACCTATGGGTAGGAGACTTATATGTGGGAGACTTATATTCTTTGGAAAGTGCTTCCTTTGGAGATCTGGAAAGTGCCTCCCTTGGAGATCTGGAAAGAGTTTCCTTGGGAGAAGACTTCTTTGGGAGTGGAGGAATCTTGAAGTTCGGCGGATCCGATAAGGGCTTGCCTAGGGTCTGGTACGGATGTTCAGCAACTGCAGGCGACGGATAGCTTTCAGGAGTCTCTTTGCTGCTAGGAGACTGGAAGTTTGGCAGCACGTTTGAGTCCATGTTAGACAGCAAATTCGGAGCATCCTGAAGTTTCGGGCTCTTCAAAATCGACTTCAAAGGCTTGGGTTTGGGCGACTCCGGCGGAGTTTCTACATTCAAGTTCAACGAATCGTGATTAAGCTCCTCGAGTTCGTTGTCGAGCTGGTAATTGTACTCGAAATCCTGCAAATCTTCGTCGATTTTCTGCAAATTATAATCGTGCCGGGGCGAGTTGAGGAGGGAATTGGCTCTAAGACTGTTGTTCCTGGAACTGCTTCGTGAGATGTTCTTGGTGGTGGTCTCAATGATGTTGGACCCGTCTGGGAGCGTTTTAATGGTCTTGGTGGTGATGCTCTGGACCCTGCCGTCTCTGTCGACAACCTTGGTCGTCTGCGTGGTGATGATAGTGTCTCCTTCGTCTTCGTCTGCCTGCGTTTCCTCCATCAAGTTCCTCAACGAGGAGTTTCTGGCGGAACTGGCCGAGTTCATCGAGCTGAGCCGTGGCTCCTTGCTCAGACGCTGTTTGGGAGGCTGCTGGGGGGCATTCTGCTGCTGAAACCCAGCCAAGCTCGTGCTGGTCAACGAGCTGTACCGCCTGGCATTTGGAATCAGCGCCTGTCCAGGCGTATAAGAGCCCTTTGGATGATACACATACGTCTTTAGCGAGTTCGATCTCTGGGTCATTGAATTCGCCCTGCCGATGGAATTACTCCTCCCTGGCTGTCTGCCTGGCTGCCTAGCACTGGGCTGGACTTGCTGTGAGTTCTGGGGAACTTGCTGTGAGTTCTGGTGCAAACGTAAGGCTGCTAGGGCCGCTGATCCTGCATTTGATAGCGATTGGGTCCGATCAACAGACGGCAAGCCATTCTCGTAGGTCTGGACTTCGTTGTTGTACTTGCTGAACCCCTGGTACGAGGATTTCTGCTAGTTAGTATTGTTAGCCGTACTGTAGTACTAGTACTAGTACTGTAGTACTGTAGTACCGAGTGTAAACATACTCTTCGAGAACTGAATAATCCCATCAAAGACACGACTTTGATCTGAATAAATACTAGTTGAACAAACTGAAATATTAGTGGCGGACTTTGAGTATTTATACTAACAAAGTGCAATTAATAGTCAATGTTTATTAAGGGTTTTTGGAACGGGAAACTTGTAAAGTTAATGAGAAATGCACGTGACAGATGAAACTGCGAAACGTAAAGTATGGGTGGACTGGTGGGCCGCTAGTTGCGCGCCCCCACTTTGGATTTGGAAGCCGCATTTGCAGGTTGGTTAGCGAGAGGTAATTTGAAGCGCGCACCGGTGCACCCGCACTCCCCTGAAAAGTCCCAAAAAAGCAACCCAAAATTGGTTTTGGCTGTCAAAAAATATGCGGCGGAGGCGTGCGTCTACCAATACGATAAGTAACAAGGTTAAAAACTGTGGTGCACCGCACTGTGGAGGTGAATCACTTGGTGATGGCGCGACATTCTAGCTCCCTAAATAGCAGCCGAGCCGAGCGGCAGTAAACCCCAATGCAGTTACCACCATCGCTCCCGGCTGTCGCGCGGTGATAGCACCAGCCAGTGTCAACACCATTGGTAAGCAGCCCGATAACACCGATGGAGATAAAACCACGCGACATCGGCGCGACATGTTAGTTTGTAAGCGCAGCACTAAATTACTAAGATAATATATAAACTGATTTACCCTATAATAATCTCCTTTAGTATTAACTAAATATTTACTAATACTAACAAGTATTTAAACTCGTGATTTGCTGCATTTTATCGCTTCATTGAATGTCGATAAGTAAAGTGCCTAGTATTAGGTGCAAAAAACCATATCCTACATACTTTATAAGCCATGGAGGACCATCATTAATTGATCCTGATGCTGATTTTAACGAAAGAGGTGCTTATAATACTATCAAATTATTCGGCAGACACATATCTGACGCATTAAAGCCCGATTATATAATAATCATATCAGGACATTTCCAAGCAGCTGAACCTAACAGTATAGAAATAGCAGTTAGTGGTGATAAAGATAACAATCATGAAAATTCCTTGATATATGATTTCTACGGATTTGATGAAAAGTACTATCGGCAGAAATTTAAAAGCAAAAGTTGTTTGATGATAAACCTAATGTTGTATAATAAATTAAAGGAAGCTGGATTCGTGCCAAAGATTGTTAATAGAGGCATTGACCATGGAGTTTGGTGTCCTATGAAAGTCATGTTCGGCGAGGAGTTGGACATTCCTTTGGTGCAAGTGTCTTTGCCGTACGACGATGACTTCAATCTGAGTTATAAGCTAGGAAAGGTGTTGAAGTTCTTCAGAGAGAATCTCCTTTGGGATCCTGAAACAAAGACGGACTTAAAAGGGTTGGTGATTTGTAGTGGGAGTTCTGTTCATAATTTACGGGATTTAGGAAGATCATTCACTTTTCCTAATAAGATCATGCCGTACGTCGACGAGTTCCATGAACTAATAGATACGACATTTGGCAAGTCCACGGCGTTGACTGTGCTCCAGAATTTGAACAATATTAAGAAGGACAGCAATTATCGGCAGCTATTGTACCAGGCACATCCTACGTTGGACCATTTCTTGCCGTTAGTGGTAGCAGCTGGCACCGATGATGGACGGAATGATTTTAAGACGCAGTATGAGAAGGGATTAGCTAGTATTGGGTTTGGGATGTATACATTTGGGGAGTTGTGGCTGGAGGGTGTGTAATATATAGATCCCCTGACTGTAGGGGGTGTTATTGTAGGGAGTCTTTTGGGCCGAAGGTTCAGAGACATTTTGTAGAGTCTTTTGAACTGTAGGCTCATAAGATATTAGTGTAGAGTAGAATCTTGTGAACTGCAGTTCATAAGAGTTTTTATAGCATAATATCAGTGTAAGATAGCATAAGATAGCACAATGATAGAAGATCAACGTGACTATAGTAAAGAGTGAACAGAAGCTAAACAGCATAAGAAGCATTAAAGTTAATAGTGAATGTACAGTAGAATCTGCTTTCTCTTATCGTATATTTATGACTTATGACAATTAGTATGAGAAGCTTCTTATGATCCACTTCGACTATTCTATATTCATGAGCTAGGTGGTCTGAAGCCAGGTGAAATCTGGAGCCGAGCTGATAACCTGAAGCTCAGGTGTTGATTCTTTGAATACTTGGGTGATAATCCTTGAACCTGTAAAAAAGATTATCTACTTCAACAACTGCAGCAACGCAGTCTCAATACCCTTCTGGTCCAACCCCTCTAAGCTGCTCTTAAGTTCTCTCCCCCTTTCAAACCTAGCGGTAACACTTGGAGGTATTCCATAACTCTCTCTAATTAAAATAGGGAGCTGGTTCTTCAGCTGGGTCTTTAAACTTTGATAATTTGAAGTCAAAAATTGTCTTAATGGCACAGATGCTTCACCTGTTTGTGACAAATGGAACCTGAGTTCTTTTAACGCCGTTGGTAATACTAATTTAGACATCTAGTGGAGTATTAGTTATTATGAGATGTAATTGAGTGTTTTTCACTGGCTGAGAAGGTAGTGCGCCAATCATTTGAACCGATTTATACATAGAGTACTCTACATTATAGTACAGAGAGTACAAAGTACATAGTACAGAGAGTACAGTGAGTACATAGTACATTATAAAGTGAATATACTACTATAGAGGAAGGAGATAATAAGGAAGACATCTGACATAACGAAAACATATAGACTCTTCCGTATGACAAATAAAATGAATCTAGTCACACGGAATGGTCATTACAAATATACTCTCATTAATATTATTTCTTCATATATAAGCTACTATAAATTCTTATTTACAGTACTCATTTCTGCATCGAGCTTCATTATCTAATCATCCGTCTTCTAATTGCTGCACAAATCACAGCAATATTCGCATCGCAACCGAATTTAAGCCGTACAAATCATATACTTAACAGAATTACTTACTTGCCGTACTAAGATAGTAAGCTAAGCGGAAGATGCATCGAATAAAAACACTTAGAATACCGACTAGATTCAACTCCAGCCTGCATTACAAGTTCTACGACCTCGTACTAAGCACACCATCACGGCCAAAACAACCAATTGAAGCATTCCTAATGACCCTGGATGAACTTAAACAACTAAAATCCAAGTCCAAGACGACATTCGAAGGCAATTACTCTATTGATGTCGACCCAAGGGACAGACTTCAGAAACTATTCGGTACAAGGATCTCGGGAGAGACCAGAACTAGTTCCAGTAGAATCACACGAGGTAAACCTAGAAATATTGCAGGCATAACAGTCCCCGATAAGCCTCCTGAACCGGATAATTGTTGTATGGCCGGCTGTATTAATTGTGTGTGGGAAGTTTATAAGGACGATATTAAAGAATGGAATGAAAAGAGGCGTGAAGCTGCTACGAAGTTGAATGGTTCAGGCAAGAAATTCATATGGCCAAAGGACTTTCATCCTCCAGTGAAGCATTTAGAGAGGCAGCATATCCCGCCTGAGTTGCTTGACGTTGAGCAGAAACCCAGTGAAGATACAGCTACGGGAGAGGAGATGTGGAGTAATGTGCCTGTAGCCATTAGGGTGTTTGCAGAGACGGAGAAGAGATTAAAGGCCAAGAAGAAGCAGGCGGCTGCCTGAACAGGACACGGACCCATTTATTCACGAGTTTCACCCATTCATTCACCCATTCACCCATTCACCCATTCACCCATTCACCCATTCATTCGCCCATTAACACCCAGCATTAATTACTTCATTGAGAATACCAACAGTTCATTATACTCAGTGTCACTTACATATTCATTGACTCAGTCAATCATTCATTCTGTTAACACAAATCTGTAACGCAAATCTGCAACACAAATCTGCAACACAAATTTGCAACAGTCTGTAACAGAATAGAGCATTAGATAGCATTATGCAATCAATATATATTTATACGTCCAAATTACTCTGATTCCTGACTACTCATCTAAATTGATTCCCTTTTGCTTATAGAAATCCTTAGCTTCATCTATTTGCACCAACAATTCCTTATACTTCTCTGGTTTGTCTTTGAATGTTAAAACTCTGTAGCCCAATACACTTAATGAATATGATCCTAAACTAACAACAGCCCATAATGGTAAATAAGGTAAGATTTCATTATAGAAAAGTTCGGGAGTTGGAATTACTTTAGCATAGATGGCGAAGTAAACCGAAGAAACAGCAAAGACTGTCAATAAAGCTTCTGTTGCTTTTGTCATAGCGTAGCGTGTCAATTTGTTTGGTGCGAATGAATATTCACGAAGTGAATGTTCAGTGCTGGTGTACCGGAGTGAACCTGGTAAAATTTTATACTGAATATTAATGATGCAGTGGCAGTAAGATGGATACCAGGGTGGACTAACGAGGTAGAACGACAAGATAGAGTAGTTAGAGAGTGATAATTGCATGGAACTGAGTTTGGAGGAGAATGTTCTATAATTAGTATGAGAATTAGTATGGGAATTTTGTATGAGAATTATGTCTAAGAATTAGTATGAGAATATTTAGTATGGGAATATTTAGGAATTTACTATGAGAATTAGTATGAGAATTAGTACAAGAAATTAGTATGAGAATAATTAGAATCATTACTATGAGAACAGGAGAATATTCATACATGGAATAATACATTATGGGTCCTGATACATATGTGGTGTGCAATAATGCATCTGCTATCGCAGACTGCATTCTACATTATAGAATCCTGTTTAATAAGCTCAGTTAATCCTTCTAATTTCATCGACAATGCCGAATCCTGCTTAATCTTTGTAAGCAATTGAGTCTCTGAAGGAACCTCTTCATCTACCTCCATTTCATCCTCCTCTTCTATTTCTGGCTCCACCTCCGGCTCAATCTCCTGCTCTACACTATAAGTAGTATTAATAATCCTCTCGATCTTCAGTCTCTCTATCGGCTCATCGTTGATCAACTGACTCAACTTATACTTAATAATTCTTCTAACCGTTTCAATGGCTTGTCTTTCAATCCATCCATCTTGTTTAACATCCAAAGAGTCCCTATAAAAAGTCCCATTTCTTTGATGCTGTAAAATTATCCTCATCACATCTTCATCTATAATATCTCCTACTTGATAAGTGACTGTATTAGGTAAATAAGTGCCCTGAAATACTAATTTGTTATCGATTTTAACTATTTTAACTGAGGTTTTATCAAGTTCAGGATTGTATTGTCTGATACTATGAGGAAGAACTCTTTCAGACTCTTCAGAAACAATATGTTTGAAAACAAAGTTGGATACTCTGAAATATTCACTTTGAAATAACCAATATTCGTTAGAAGATCTTGGATTAACTCCTATTTTAATATTACAAAACCTCCATGGTCCATTTCTATAAATATATGTCACATGTGGAAGGGCTTGTTTCAATACTCTTCGATGATTATCCGATACGATATCTTCAAGATGCTTTCTTAACCAAATAGGTTTGATTTCAAATACTTTTTTCAACCATTCAATGCATCCAAGTAGATCATAATTGAATGATCCAGGAACTAATTCCGTACTGGTTAAAGTGTGGTACCTTGAAATCAACTCAGGATCTGGTGCCGTAGGAGTCACAGGGTCGTTCACATCCAATACCTTACTATACAATTTCGGAACACTCTTCTTGGCAATCACTTTAAGATCGCCACTTTCTGGATCCTTAACGGTCTCCGTCAACCTGTTTCTGACGTACTGATAATCAAACACCTGTGTATTGGAACTGAACAACGCTGGCGGCGGGAGATGATGGTTCTTGTTCAAGTAACTGCCGGCGTCCTTGAAGTCTGGGTTATTTACGAAACTCTGCTTATCAAATGCTTTTTTAAAGCTCTCATAGTCGTGATTGTTGAGAAAGTTGTTATCGATATCATGGATGAATTCATTATTTCTGGTATTGACTTGGAAATCGTTGATGGATTTGAACGAGAACGTCTTATTTATAATAGCCACCGGCGTAATTTCGTAATTCTGGCCGGCATTTTCATTCATTTCTAGTAGCGTTTTCAAGTCTAGCTCCTTATAATTGCCAGGCAAAGAAGATTTCGGCAACAGCACTTTGAGTAGCACCTTCTCCCTGGTGTTAGACGACGAGGGAATGGGATGATGGAACCGATCATTACGAAGACGAAGCTCTAGTTGTGGAGCAGCTTTCCGTTCACTCGTCCTTAGATCATCTATTGACTTATTATTCAAGTTTATCACGTTGGAGATGGTTTCCTTGCCACCAAGCATATCAATTGCCCTGGACTCGTTGTTTACCACCATTGGGAGCTCGACTGCCGTCACATGGGGGACGTCTAGGGAGTATTCCTCTGCCAACTGCTTCATTGTTTACCGCGAACTTTCATATACTTCATACATAATACTTCATACGTAGTATGAAATATGCAACAGGATGAAATACTAACAAAGCAAAACAGTGCAGAGCAAAACAGTGAAGAGTACAATAGATGAAATATGTAAGCAAGCCCTGAAACAAACCCGGAACGACCCTGGAATATGTCTGAAAATGTATAAATTAACGGGAATTTACAGGTTAAATCGTGCGCGAGGCTGATTGGACGCGCTACTATTCCATTCTCAGTGAAAAATTTGCAGCTTCCAATGGTTTGCATACACATGTTGCATGAATAGAATAGTATTATTAGGTTAAAAATAATGCCTTCACTCGGATTCGAACCGAGGATCTCCTCATTACTAGTGAGGTGCCTTACCAACTTGGCCATAAAGGCTTCTTATCCAGGGTCTTTATTTCTGCGTTTATAAAGGCTTGGAACATCCGCTAGATTTCTAAAATAGTTTTAAATGGTGCCAGGATTACAGATGGGAAAGGCTGGCAAAAATGTCGTCTACAGCTTAGCCAACAGCCAGCAAGGGTCCTGGCTGCCGACATAATAGGGGTCCATCTGCTGGTGCAGCATTGCAGATTATCCACTGTTTCCAGTTTGCTCATCGGTTTTGCTTACGTGTCAAAAACTTTATCGAAGATACGAACTCAAGATACGAGTTGATCATCACAGTAACCTGCAAACCTGTCTTAAGCAGACGGGTTTAAATTGGGTCTTGTGATCTGCTGTAGCATTATGTAGATGTAGATGTAGATTAGCGAAGATTCTCAGCGGCGAAGTTTACAAACGTAATATCATTTAATGTTACGACGGAGTTCAAAAAATCTTATTCCTGATGATATAAGCACCGATAAAGGGGGTTTGGATGTGGATAAAGGCGAATTACCCGATAGATATCAATTGAAAGACAGAAGCAATCAATTGAAAGAGAAAGATGATAAGGCTGCAAAAAAGCCGGAGAGAGCTTCAATGTTTCTGACAAGAAGTGTTCGGGATATCTTTGGTAATAGAAAAGTTAAATTTCTGAATGTTCCACTGGAGCTGGAATTGGCACTAGTTCTGGAATCGGAGTTGGAATCGGATGTTTACGATTTTAGTGAAGCAATTGCTGAGATTAAGGAAATTGCCAGCAGAAATGGGATTAAAGATGTCCGAAGTGGGACCAAAGATACTAGATCAGACTGGAGCTCTATGGAGGGTTTAGCCAAGCAACGTCGTGCAATCGCCCAGGCGAATCTTGCCACGGCTAAAGAGAATTTGGAAAGAGACAAGTTTGAGAGAGGAAAGCTTGCAGTACAAAATACGGTTGGAAGAAATGCATCAACAAGAGATGCAGGAGATACGGCTGCCAGGAATGCAGCTGCAAGGCAAACTGAACTTGCCACCAAACAAGGCGGGCAAGCAATCAGACAAAAGATAAAGCTTAACAAGGCTACCAGTACTGATAGAGTAAAGTTAGACAAAGCAACCAGTACGAGTAAAGTAAGGATTTCAAACTCCAATTCTGAATCTAGCACGGATACAAAAGAAAACAACACAGAAGCACAATCACTTAAGAACATCTTCAAACTGATCAATGAATTGAAGGAGGAAATGAGAGAACTCCGAAGTTCCTTCAAATCCAGTATCGATAACGAAATAAGAAAGTCACGGGGTGTTACTAGTGCCATGAGGAATGTTTTAGCCACCGTTCAGCAAGACAGCTATATCAGGAATGTTGATATGAGAAGATTCGAAGAACTCTTAAAGAGAAAGAGAGAGTTTGAAATAAGACAAGATTCAGAAAGCGAATGGGAAATTGAAAATGAACCTCAAATCAAGGAAATCGAAATCGATCAACACCAATCCGAAAATAAACTATTACCAAGGAAAAATGAAGAAAATGATCCAGGCAAAAAAGATGCAGGAATAAAGAATGCTGGTAAAAAGAAAAGGGATACCAGGCCAAATGAAGTAAGTAAACAATACGAATCAAGTAATAAACAAAAAAATGACCAGATTAATACTTTACAACAGGATACTTTTAAGCAGGAAAACCTTAAACTGGATAATTTTAGACAGGATTGTTTTAAACAAGATAACTTTAGACGGGATCCATTTCTATCGAATAACCTAAATGAGTTGAAACAAGGTAAGTTTAAACTGAATCACGGTAAGAAAGAAGAGGAGCCGGAGAACTTAGTGGTGATCAAGGGGAATCTAATTGAGATCAAGCCTGGTAAGAAGGCGAAGGCGAAGACTAAGGGCAAGAAGAAGGGCAGGAAGTAGTCTTTATTAGTGTCTTGTACTGTTCATTATTTGTTAGATATGCATTGTTTGTTATCTAGTCATTATTTATCATCTAATCATTATTTGTCAACTAATCATTATGTATTATCAATTAATTATTTCTAATCTAATCATTATTCGTTATGTTCATCATTAATGTATGCATTTCTTAGTTCATGATCCGTTGTTAGTATGTTCGTCACTCACTAATGCTCAAATGTTCTTACAAATATATTCATCAGCATCATTCAGTATCTTCTAGATGATGATGTCCTACTAATTCTTCATTGAGTATCATAGATTACTCTATTCGTACCATCTTCATCAACTCCTCGGCATTCAATCTCATTAATTACTGATCTTTAATCTCCTCTGATCTTCCCTGAACTTCTCTGACAAAGCCAATGGGCTTCAGCAGGCTAATGCTGCAGCATTCTAGCAGATCATGAAGATCAATCCTAGTTATACTTCCTCGTAAAAAATTTACGAGGACACTACTAAATTGCAATAATAGCAGTTCTCTGTGATAAATCACAATCTACAATCACACTCAATATGGATCGCTTCAAAAAACACCTTCAAACAATTGATGAAAAATCCAATCCAAATCAAAGTCCATTTTTTGATCCTGCTTACATCAGATTTCCTGCATTACCACCCAATCCAAACACTTCTGGATTTGGCGATTTATCACAACAGGAGAAAAAACTAATCAACGACGTAAATGCAATGACAATGCACCAATCTACGGCACATTTAACTTGTGATTTGCAATTATCAACACTAAAAGAATTGAGTATCGTAATTGGATTATATTTAGTATACTTAGCATGTTCGGGTAAAACTGAAGTAGAAATTACCGGTGGTCTCATTTGCGGATGCATGCAAGCTATTGTTGAGGAGAAAGGCTATATTGTTCCTGTTTTAAAGGCGGTTAATGCTGGCTGCAGTTTATTACACCGAATCATGCAGGTTTATACGGTAGAAAATAGGGGAATTACTAACATGTATCAGGTTGATCAGTTTATGCATCATGTAAAAAATCGTGCAGATTCAAGGGATGAATCAAATAAATTATTAGCTGATTTTGATAGAAAATTAAAGCAAAATGCAGTTTTTTATCAATCAAATTTACTGGAAATCATGGGGAGAATTGTTAAAATTGAATCTCTGTTTGATCGGTTAGAAAAGAAATTAGATGCATGTATGAAAAAATCTCCTATTGAAGAAATTATCGGAAGATCTCCACTTTCCGCCAATAGAGATCGCTCAGATCTTTCTTTGATGAAATTTAATCCTTCACCAGAAACGTCTTTCTCAGTTCAATCTTATGAAGATTCAACTACAGACTTAACTCTTTCGAATGGTAGGAATCTTATGATAGTCAATCCAAAAACTGGGATTAAAATGGATGAAAAACCGATTAAAACTGAAAAAACTCCAATGAATCCCAGCACAAAAACTGTAGATGCATTACTTAAAGAATGGCATGAAGGTAATGATTGTATTGAATCCAGAGACATACAAGGCTCTTTATGGAGGAAGAATATCTCTTCGTTTTATTATAAACGGAAAAGAATTATAACTTTTATCAATACTCTTACGGAGATTTCTGATTTTCAAAGATTAACTCGGGTGGAAATCGGTCAAATTCTTGAATCTTATAGGCAATCTAATGGTCTACAATTGTATCAATTAGCACAAAATATTAGTGCTAATAAACCATTAATCATTAAGCAATTACAATTAATTTATTGGAATAAGTCCAATTAAAGTTTTTAAAATCCTTCTACGGCATAAGCTAAGAGGTTTCCATGGCGGATATTACTATCTCCGTCTACGTGGTTGAAACTTAAGCGATTGATACATTTCCTATTGTAACCGATTTAATCATAGGTACATGACTGAATCGACTTACCGTACAAGAATTAAATTCAATGCAACTTCAACCGTTAACTGTAAAAAAGTCTTGGAACAAAGGACACGTACAATGCAAAAACCAGCCGTAAAAAAATCAGATTGCCTTATAAAACAGATCTGGCCATTAAGTACGAAGGATTTACAAATTATTCAACATTCCTTCACATTACAGAGGGGAGTAAAACCATGCAACGAATAATGCAGACTTTATAAAAACAAAAGTTTAAATGTCTAAAAGCCTTAGTAATGTGTAATTAAAGGATCAGGGCCTCATTCAGAGGTAATTCGAATAAACTTTGTACGGAATTTATTTGCTCGGTGGGATCCTGATAAGACAACCTTTTTGCAAATAACCTGTAGTTTTTAATTACGGAGTGTGACTACTAGGTTACCTATAGTTCAGCTAATTTCTAGATTAGTATCTAAGCATACGGAAGGTTTTATTAAGCTGGGCAAGAATAGGAACCATGCATAACTGACATTAACAATCGTTTCTATGCAGCACATGGAATTGACGAGAAATTCTATGGAATTAATTTTGAATGACTAGTAGAGAAAAGATGAAATTAAGGATCCCCCTATTCTTAAAGTTCCGCTAAAATTATGGTTAATCTATTAGGAATAAATGCAAATCATTCCGAACTAAATCGTCAGACTAAAAGAGCCCTTTCCCTTGCCTGATTAGGTATTTGGGGCAGATACTGGCATGATTGGTAATGATTTATGCATTCGGCTAACTTAATAAGAACTAGCCGGAACTAGGTTAATTCAAAGTTAAATTCAATAGGTGCTGTTTGGATTCTAGATGTCGAATGACCTTTGTAGTTGCATGAAATTTGATTTACTAAGCCTTGCAGTTACGAGGTTATATTAAGAAGTGCATTTTAAAATGCAGTGCAATGTTACATTGAAGAGAATCTGAAGTGGAGTATGCTTGGATATGAAATTACTGCCTTATTGCCCTAAATGGCGTAACTATTACCCTAAATGGACTAAAAAATAAGATAAATAAAGAAAGCTATACAGTTGTAAGGTAATGAAGGTGTACAAATAGTAAAGGTGCATGAAGTGGGAGATGCATGGAATGGGTAGCTGCATGGAACGCTAATAGAATTGTAATGGGCCGGTAATAGTTGTGCTGAAGCGGTGATAGAAATGAAACGGAGAAAATTATGGGAACGGCAACAATTATTGTGGGTAATAGTTGTACGGATAAAATTATGGGGAAACCGATGGAATGTAATGAAGTGATTAGTGAATGAAGGAAACTAATGGCTAATCTACTGCTAATCAGTGTAACTAATGTACGAAGTTAATGAGTAAATGAGTCTATTTCCCATCTAACAATAAAATTCTTGCAGTCAGTGCATTATGAATAGAATAGAATCAGAGCCTTTAATGGGCTACGAATAAATAATTTAATGAATAAAGTAACGATTTGCATTAACAAAATAGAGGACAATGATTCGATGTACGACATACCAATAAAAGAGTAATAAACTGTACGGATAACAGATTGTGGCACAATTAATTAAGGTTAATTAGCTGATTCAGAAATTACGGTGATTTACTTCGGTACACCACACACCTGTCAGCGTACGGTCTCAGCGGAGACGATGGAGAGTTGGTGTAGTGATGATGTAGTGTCTAGTACGTCTAGAAGTATCTTGTAGTACACAATACTTACACTATGGTGTAAGTATCTAAGCATTCACATGTTGCAGCCGACATGTCGCCCATGTCGGACCCGACCTCGCATCTTATTGGTTGAACTCTCTGGAAAACCTGGAGTGAGGAATTTTCATCAATTCTTATTCCATTTAATCCACTTATTTAAGTCAATTAATCAATAAAATGTTAGGAAAAGTCGCTTCTAGAACCTTCTCGTCATCCGCTGCCGCCAATTACAAAGTCACCGTCTTAGGTGCTGGTGGTGGTATTGGTCAACCATTATCTTTATTGCTTAAATTGAATCATAAAGTTACCGATTTAGCTTTATACGATTTAAGAGGAGCTCCAGGAGTTGGAGCTGATGTGTCTCATATTCCAACCAATTCCACCGTCAAAGGGTATGATCCTGAAAACTTAGGTGAAGCATTGACTGGTTCAGACGTTGTAGTTATCCCAGCCGGTGTTCCAAGAAAGCCTGGTATGACTAGAGATGATTTATTCAATACCAATGCTTCAATTGTTAGAGACTTAGCTAAGGCTGTGGCCGAACATTCACCAAAGGCTGCTGTTTGTGTTATTTCTAACCCAGTTAACTCCACTGTGCCAATTGTTGCTGAAGTATTGAAATCCAAAGGGGTTTACGATCCAAAGAAATTGTTTGGTGTTACTACTTTAGATGTTTTAAGAGCTTCCAGATTCGTTTCTGAAGTTGCTGGAACTAACCCTGTCAACGAAAAAGTCACCGTTGTTGGTGGTCACTCTGGTATTACCATTGTTCCATTACTCTCTCAAACTAACCATAAAGATTTAGACACTGAAACCAGAGATGCTTTGATTCACAGAATCCAATTTGGTGGTGACGAAGTTGTTCAAGCTAAGAACGGTGCTGGATCAGCTACTTTATCCATGGCTCAAGCTGGTGCTAGATTTGCTGGTGCTGTCTTAGATGGTTTAAGTGGAGAATCTGATGTTATTGAACCATCTTTCGTTGACTCACCATTATTTAAAGATGAAGGTATTGATTTCTTCTCTTCCAAAGTTACTTTAGGAGTTGAAGGTGTTAAAACTGTTCACGACTTAGGTTCTTTAAGTTCTCATGAAGAAGAATTAGTTAAATTAGCTAAAGAAACCTTGATTAAAAACATCCAAAAAGGTGTTGAATTTGTTAAACAAAACCCATAAATCAATATATATTCTTTTAAGTTTTAATGTTTTATTATTCTGCAGCTTTCAGCTTTGGGTTTCCTTAAATAATTGATTCCGCATATATTAAGTTTCTCAAACTCTATTTCCGTCATAAGAAATCACACCAGTTAATAGATAAAAGATGTACCTTTGGTATACGGCATCCTATTGGCTGCGAAACAGTTTCAGAGGACCGGCGTAGGACGGCGAATAAGTGGTTGACCGAATTACTACGGCTCTATTACGGCTCTCGTCGCAAAAAACGCCTTAGTCAATGAAATTATATGCACGAAAAACGTTCGATTCTATTGTTCCTGCAATAACCTAAGCGACTTTATAACCCCAACAATACTTTAAACCGGTATAATGATATCACCTGAATTGAGGGGTGTAAAACCATTAAATTTCATAATGAATTTCATTAGGACGCGATGACTTTAGTTAAGTAGTTAATTACTAGCAGTTAAATTACTACGAATGAGAGCAAGCCTATATTAAGTTAATCCCGTGTTATTGAAGATTATTCGGAATAATGTCCAAGCTTATACTTTGCCCCTATTCAGCTACCGAAGGTTTTGATAAACAATAGAATGGAACATGCATACATGGGACACATATAAACAATGGGATGCCTTCCAATTCAATGTGGACATGTCCAATGAGGAAATACCTAATACAGTGAGAACAATGTGGATCAAGAGTTAATTTATACAGTCTGGAATCGGATTCCATAGATTATTTCACAGTTTAATGAAGTTTCACGACCTCATTTTAGATAAGCGTTTTATTATCCGATGATGAAAAAATATTCCGGAATGTCATAACTATAAATAATATATACCATACACGTGAAACATAATTTAATTACTATGTTTATGTTGATGTAGGCAATTCCGCTACGCTGCATTTTATCTCCGTAACTATTCAAACCATTTGTTATAGCAATGCAGCCTCCATGTAAGAAAGGTTGCTCCAACCTGTAAAATGAACCACCACTAAACTGCGGCAACAATGGGCTTTCCCCATAATAGAGGTTTCCTAGTGTGGAGCTAACCACCCGCGTATCAGTCTGCAGTCCCGACAACAAGGGGTTTCCCAATTGAGTTAAATTAAAAAGTGCGATGCGACTCGGAACCTATATGCAGGAGACGTCGATTTGTCAATTTTTAGTGCATAACCAAATACTAGGGAAAGTCAATTTGCAAGTTTTCCAAACATTGAATCGTCGATATTTGTTTATAAATACCGGTTCTAAAAGTTTGTGAATATCGTTGACTTTTATATATAAATTGTCTCGTTTCCCACTAATTAGACTGACTTTTTTTCCTTCAATCGGGTGATAGTTTGCCCTTATTTAATTGGTGATTATTTTTTTATCATATTAATCCTATCTATTTATTTGATAGATTCATACTAAATTGATTACAGTAATTATCGGTGGGTGATAGTTACTGTATGGTTTGTTTTATTTAATTCTTACTTTGTTAATTTTTTATTTTATTTTATCAAAGTGTTTTATATTTACTGGTTACTGATATTCCTACAGTTTTGATAAGTTGTTGTTTTAATAACTTCATTTTAGAGATTTCCATTTACGACTTTTTCAGCATTAGTTGTCAGTACTTTTTTCTTTGAACAAGTTTCCCAAGTATCCTTTACTCATTACTTAGTGAATTACTTACTTAGTTAATTACTGTATTACTTTATTGCTTGACGTTTCCATTTACTTAGTTTTCCTTAGGTGTTCATTAAATCTTCCTTAATTGTTGGTTTGTCCCTTTGTTCCTTTGTTCTCTTAATTAGCTTTTTTTGGGGAGTTCCTTTACTACGTCAATATCTCCGGTACTCCATTTTTTTAATTAGTTTTCTCCTTGCTATTTAATATTGCTTACTATTAGTCGGTGCTTAATTAGTACTTATTCGTCGTTGCTATATTAATTCAGAACTTTCAGGTTATCCTTGTCAATTTTTCAGTAATTTTTCAGTCCTTGCTGTTTAATACTAATTATAGACTGCCCAATACTAATTATAGGCTGCTCAATACTAATTATCGGCCACATAATACTAATTATATTTAATTGCTAATAGTTCCAAGGCTTTCATCTTAGTATTCCATACTAATATTTCAAGCTAGCTTGCTAAATCCACTTATTGCTGTATTCCATTGCTCATACAAGTAAATCTGGTAATACAGGATAAACATGGACAAATACTTGATGAGTTCACCGAGACCAGTCGACTACGACATTAACCTTGAACTCTCGCTAGAAGACTATGACCATCTAGATATTAATGAAATAACTGCCCATTCCAATTATCAAGATTTTTACACCGACAATCAAGATCTTTCACAGTATCATAATCAACTTCCTCATGAAATTGTCCCCAAATCAACTCTTCTTACCGATAATATGAATTTGCTGAGACATCATCAAGCTAATTTGTCTATTTCACAAGATTTAAGACTAGTGCATTCAAATTCAATCGATAGCATCCCACCATTAACTTCATCAATTTCCAATCAATCATTGTCATTAGAATCGCCAAATTCTTTCAAGTTTAAAGCTCATACTCATGGAATCAATGCTAATTTAAATACTCCTGGCAGAAGAAATAAATCATTGTCAATTGGTTCATACAATTTACAAACTCCATTGAAAACTTCGCCATCTTCATCAACTGCTAAGATTTCAAAGACGCCGTACAAGCATTCAAGATCATTATCACGAACTAAAATCGATAAGAATAATCCTTTGAACCCGTTCTATACGCCTTCATCGTTTGTGTCGCCTAAATATGACGGACTCTCGTTCGATAATGATGATTTCCAAACGCCGATGCAACCACAAGCTCCTGCTTCAGCTCCTGCTTCTAGTTTACCTCAATTCCAACTTCCTAACTATGTAAGTCCTCAGTTCCCTCCACATTTAAGCACACGATCAATGACACAGCCAATTCTTCGAGGCCATAATTCTTTGGAGTCGATAAAGATTGAAGATCAAGATGATGATGCCTTTGCACAGTTAAAGAGGGCAAAGTCGTCGCTGAATATTAATAGTTTGAAATCGAATTTGCACAGTGCTACTTTACAAAATGCTGCTACATTACAGAATGCTACGTTGCAGAATGCTGCAAATTTAGATTCAACTTCTTCAAACTTGTCTTCAAGTACTGTTAATCTACAAAGTTCAGCCAATTTATCAACTGCAGCCAATTCTAACTTATCTTCAGGATCAACTCTGGATACTAACTCAACCCATTTGTCAGCCAACTTATCAAACATTCAACTACTTCAATCACAATTCAATAATTTAAAATCTTATCCAGCAAGCATTAATTTAGCATCAATTGCCAACGATAAACCGGGATTATTACCACCAATGTCTTCATTTAATCCATCATCATCATCATATACACCCCCCGCCAATTTATATGACATTCCAATTCCTGGTCAGAATGGATCATCATCATCAGCATCATCATCATTACAACCTAAAAAAGATTTAAGTCCAGAATTTATCCCAGATTTACCAATAAAAATCAATGAAAAAGCATCGGATTTGTCTGATCCTAAGAAGAAACATGCATGTCCATTATGTTTAGCAAGATTTCAAAGACCTGAACATGTTAAACGACATATGAAAAGTCATTCTTCTGAGAAGCCATTTGAATGTGATCAGCCTAATTGTAATAAGAGGTTTAACAGGAAAGATAATTTAAAGGCTCATTTAAAGAAGATTCATTCGATTGTATAGACATGTAAGCATACGTTTATCAACGTTCAAAGTGGAGCTTTGGATGGTCGCTGCTCTATTCAACTGTTCAAGCTTGCTTTGAATAGTTTTTAGATTCTCTAAATTCTACTACGAGGATCTCTAAATTCTACTACGAGGATCTCTAAATTCTACTACGAAGCTCTATAAATTCTACTATAAAGACCTATAAATTCTACTATAAAGACCTCTAAATTCTACTATTAAGCCATTGAAAGCTTTGAATGGTTCTACTATTGAAGTAATAACGGTAAATTAAGTTAGAACTTTGATTTTAATTTAGGATTTATAACTTAAACTTAGTCTGAGATGAAGATGAAGATGAGATCCATCTTTCTTTGTCCTGTACACTTTCCAAGGTCTTCTTCATCATCTTCCCTCCCAATATTGTTGTTAAAATCCAAGTGAAAGAAGACGATAGCCGAACTAGCGAATCGGACCATCAAAGGTTCGCCTTGAATGCCTAATCAAGACAACGTTGATCTGTTGCCTTTAACTCGGCAACTCTTGACTTGTTAAATTAAGATTCGTAAACCTTTCCACTCTCCTTGACTACAGCTCGTAATTAGAACAAGCTTTTTATGCATGTTACATAAAAACTGCACTATTGTTTAATTATTTACTTTAATTTGCTTTATATAGTTTATGTTTATTTAACTTTATACCTTTAAACGCATACGTGTAAAATTTCTTGCTAGTTGAATATTAATCTGAGTGGATTTAATTGCAGATGATGAACAATCACCTGATTGGTGATTATTGCTTCTGATCGGGCTATTGCTCCTGATTGGTGATTATTTCGCCCGTCAGTTATTAATGGTGATCATTTAGCCTCTGATTACGGCATCCACCGCCTCAATAACATAATCAAGATTATCATCAGAAAATCCTGCTACATTAAACCTCCCATTGTATGGAAGATAAACATGATACTTGTTAATCAACACATCAACTTGTTCTTCAGTCAAGCCACTGTACCAGAACAATCCACTTTGATTCAATACTTTATCCCAATTGCCTGGAGTGCCTAATTTCTTGAATTTCTGAGAGATCTTCTGTCTGATGCCATGCAATCTCTCGTGGATGTGCCTAACATCTTCGTCCCATTCTTCCTTATAATCGTTGAACAAAGACGTAGCGATTCTAGCTCCAAATAATGGTGCAAACGAACACTGAGATCTGAAAATATTAATCAATCTGTTATTAATATTCCCCACTAATGCTTTATCTCCTGCAACGACATGCAAACATCCCACTCTTTCTCCGTACAAGCCCATATTTTTAGAGAATGACTCACAAACTACATATTCTAATCCTTGTCTATAGAATTCTCTTACTCCGAAAGCATCTTCATCTTTATCACCGGAACGGAAGCCCTGATAAGCAATGTCAAACACAGTGAGAATATTCTTAGTCTTTACTTTTTCAGCAATCTGGACCCATTGTTCGTTCGTGTAATCGGCTCCCGTAGGATTATGACAACATGCCTGTAATAATAAGGCAGTACCATCAGGCATTGAATCAATAGTTGCCATTAAACTCTCAACGTCGGGAGTCCCCGAAACGTCATCATAATGGTTGAAAGTATTGACTTTTCCGCCACGACTTTGCACCATACTTTCATAGTTGCTCCACATAGGAGTCCCTATGTAGAAATCGGAGATCCCGATGGTCTTCAAGAACTCTATCCCCATATGAACGGCCCCAGTTCCGGAAATTGTTTGGAGCGACGCTAATTTCCCTTCCTGGACAATGTCTTCGCCAAACACAGTTGTCTGAGCTCCCTTGACAAACGCAGGGAATCCTCCCATGTGATGGTAAGGGTGTCCTTGATCGTTGTTATAGATATCGGATTTAGCCTTTTTCACACTTGGGAATACATATTTTTCATCACCGTTTTCGGGCTTATAAACTCCTATGGATAAATCTACTTTAGTAGGGGCTGGATCTTGCTTGTATTTGTCGATGATTACGACGATGGGATCCAAAGCCGATGGTTCGATGGTAGAGTAGAAGGATTCGGCTGTCATTATTGAGGAAGGTTGGGAATTTGACGTTTATATATGGACATTTCCGCGAATTGCCTTTCATAGCCGGAGTTTCCTGATTGGGTAATTGCAGCCGACCCTACTTTATACTTACTCTACTTACTCTACTTTCCCTATACTTACCCTATAGTTTACCCTGTGTCTGCACTATACTTATGTAAGGGACTAGATGTAGAAGATATATATTGGCATATTAGTAGAGACAATTACAGGTTGCAGATGCTACTATACTGTGGGACTAATAAAGCCGGACTTACCCTTGTAGTTAGACTCTATTCTCCACACTTCCACAGTTCCCTGGTGCTTTATACAGAACTGCTTTATAAAGAACTGCTTGATGTCTTCTAGTCGTATTTATTCTACGCTGCTCCTATTCTTAGTGAAAAGTATACCTAATACTGAGCGTAATGGAGAGTAGTGGAGACTGTACTTCGTACAGTACAGTACAGGCTACTGAATAGCAAGGATCTCCTTGGCTGTCCCACTAACCTGGCTATGTCCCACCAAACTTACACTAATAAACTTGCTGTTATTAAGCAATATCTCGTACTGCTGATTCCCTCTGTCTGAATTCTCCAACAAATCTCTAAGCTTGACATACTGCACTGCAAACTGCTCCCAAAACTCCTCTTCGTCGTAAACCTTACTGATCACCAACAGTTTCTTGTTCAAAACTATCGCCTGGTACTTGATTCTATCGAGAAGTTTGGTTGATTCCACTGGCAAATCAGCTAGAAATAACGCATCAAGAATCTTTCTGTTCAATTCGGTCTCTTCCTGATCGATGAATTCGGCTAGCCTGATATAAATCTCGTTATCGTCTATAATCTGCCATATCTGGTAGTCGTATATCAGAAACTTAGGGAAACTTATCCCGATTAATTTCTTGATAAAACTTAAATAATTGGCATAGATTTCCGGATAGTAACTCTTATTGTCAATGAGCACTTTTGTAAACTCCGAAAGATTGCTATGGTTGATCACATTACTGTCGTTATCTAGGAGATTCTTCACCATGTGAATCGACTGGTACTGGATTATATCGGTGAATTTACTGTCAAAATACTGCCGCATAAACTCCGAGCCCGTTAAGGCCCTTACGGTGTCCGCTTTTTCTGCACTATTGATGTAGTTTCCTATTAGGAGGTAATAGCCAGCCTTAAGGTACATATTAGGGGTATTTATATTAGCCACAGCATGTTTGACTTGGTCGAAATCATCGAAATTCCTCATTGAGCTGTAATTTCCTACTGTAGAAAATAGTTGTCTGTAGACTTTAGAGCTCCCTCCTAGGCTGAATAGTGGATATATGCTGCTGATTTGATGGGTGGGGAGGTCTGTGTACTGAGTTAGGCTGTATAGCAAGCACGAAAGGTTTTCAAAGACTTCTTCGTCATCAAAAGTCGGATATATCTCGATCAAAATGTGTAAATAATCAACGACACAGCCACGAAACTCAGGATCATTCAAGAACCGATCGGGAACTAGTAGCACACTCAAAAATTCCACCGCCATTTCATTGGGCTCGTCCTTTATGCTCTCAAATAGGTTCTTGTAGATGCTCATCTTGTAAAAGGCATCCATGAATTGGTCTAAAAGATCTGTATTTCTGGTGAATTGAAGTAGTAGTATAAACATACGATCTGATAGATTCTCCTTAGCATCGTTCCAGAAACTTTGGTACTTTAACAATTCGGTTCTATTAGTATCATTATCAGCAGTGAAATTTATAAGCACTCTCAATAATTCTGGTGATATTTCGTCATTTTTGTGGGAGGAAAAGATTGAAATAAGTTTTGGAAGCAAGGAAGTTAATCGTGGGTCGTTTCTGTTTGACTCTTGTCTGAAAAGAGTGCCTAAATCGTTTAGATTCTGGACTAAATCACCATCTAAATCAATCATCGCGTGCGATGATTCTAGAATTGATTGAAGAATTAGATAGAATGAAGACGAATAAAAAGTAATTAGCGGATTGAATTGGATGGGATTGGATTGAATTAGATGGGATTGGATTTGTAATGATTATAATGGGTTTGTGGTTTACTAAGGGAGATTAGTGTGCAGTTTGAATTATGTCTGGATTATGTCCCGTAATTTTTCACTCTCCATTACTCTATTCACTGTCCTTCGATCTCCTATATTAGCTAATAAAGTCATGAAAATGATTCAGGGACATCAGAGAATTGAACTATGCCTAATTGTCCAAATAGAAGACAATTAGAGTACTTATCAGAGAATTAAAGAGCTTAGAGAGCTCATTGAGAACATACAGAGCAGAGCAAAAGTTGAATGAAATGTTATATTCATATTGTCATTATTTTATTGAGTCATCAGTGTTATTGGGCCATCAGTGTTGAGCCATCAGTGTTGAGTAACAGCTAATTGAGTAACAGTTAGGAATGGGCATGAATTGATGAGTGAGAATGAGCTATGATGTTAGATTATACGGCTAAACTAAGCAATTCTCTCAAACTGCTCTTATGAACTGCATTATTAAGACCAGGTTAACAAGATCAGTTCTCAAACACCTTCTCCCCGTACCGTAACCCCAAAATATACCTCACATCAATACTCAAACTCAAGCTGTGCAACATCGGCAACAAGTTCAACAAATCCTTATCGTTCTGATCATTGATCCACCCCTCGATCACTATAGCATTATCTTCATGCAACGCATAACTAATGGGCGAATTGTCAAGAATCAACACATTCTTTAGCTCCTCCTTGGCATAGAACTTCAGCAAGTCTTTAATGTACCCAACACCATTCCTGTAAGTGCAATCGTTTCTGTAGTACCTCTTCTTGAAAACCTTTTCGTCGTAATTAACTTCACTTTCTAACCAGTCTATTATAGGATCAGCATACTCCTTCACGCTGGCCGTGAAAATGTGGAGCTCAAACCATTTACTGATCTCCTTCAAGAAGAAATCACAGTACGGCCGTTTATGCACATGATAGAGTGTAGCCAAGTTATTAAGCTTGATTTCAATGACGTTAGAATTGTTGTTACCGTTACCTAAGGTCCGTGGCGACCCCTTGGACAACGAATGGATCAAGGTTTCGTCCAAATCTAGTACTAACGTCTTACGCTTCCTCGTTTTATTAGGGTTCCTGGTTAGTGGGAATAATCTCTGTGGCGGCGGGATGATATACTTTGACGACGACGTAGGCAGCTTGATGTGGTTCGAAAGGATGTTTTCGTGCTTTATAAGCTCAGTTTTCTCTGCTGAATCGATCTGGTAACTGTAGTTGAACTCGATGGACTTGAGAAAGTAGCTGAACGGATAAAGTAGGACCTTCCAGAATGCTATCAACGGCTTGACTATGACTAGATTGGGGATGAAGAGCACGGCCCTGATTATCCACCACCAGAATGTGGCCAAAATCCCTGTTTCACTGTCATTACTGCCACCATTACTGCCATCGTTGCTTCCCTCCTCGAGGTTCTCCTCGATTGCTTCATTAATTTTGTCGTTGCTTTCATCATATTCGTTATATTCTAGGCCAAGTCCTAGGCCTGGGGATGCCACCGTCTCGTCCACGACATTCACGGCCTCTTCGACTTCAGATTCACCTGACTCGGCTTCAAACTCTCGATCTTCATCGGTGTTCGGTATGAAACTGTCTATGGAGTTGAATAATACTTTGATTGAATTCATGCCACGTGATACTGGGGACTGAACTAAATGCAACTAGTTGATGATTATTTAATTGGAATTCGATCAGGTTTTTAGTTGGTGGAAATGTAGATACCCAAAAAAAAGTTTTGGGTAATAAAGTCATTCGTGGGTGCCGAGGGTCGCGGTGGGGCGGCGCTGCGACGGGGGGGATGCCGCCAGCGCTACCGCCAGTCGGCTGCGGCCCTATACGAGATACCTATTTGGGCAATGTCATCAACACTCTACTTACTCCTCTGCTAACGTAGAGGAGTAATGATGACTGAAGATTACCAAATGGAGAAGGGAAGACTTCCCAATAGAGCTTTCCTAAAGCAGAAAATCAGAAGAGTAGAGAACTGCTTCAGCAATCTCTGTCGTATAGTTATTGCTGCGTACTCCATACTATTGCTGTCGTATAGTTAAATCGTATTACCCAACTCGTTATTATTCATTATATACTCATTATGCTATTAATTATGTAAGTATCATCAGTATCTCTGTTGTCTGTTATGCCATTCATTAGTGTTCTATTATATTCCAGTGATTATCCAGTATTTGTATCTTATCGACTCAGTATGCAGTAATTATGTCATTCTTCATGTTAATTAGGTAATTTCAGCTCTTAATTCTCATAAAGTAAGGATCTCCACGGTGGTTGTATTCAGGATTAACATTCTGTGTTTATGCTTCAGTAATTCTTTTAGTATTATCTTGTTGGGGTAGCGTTAAATCAGAATACTCTGATTACTCGATTAGTGCCACTGCTAGTATTACAATACTGCATTGCTGTGAATCACAGAATCAGTGCAATAATACTCTACTCTGTGAATTATAATATCAGTGCAATGGCAGTAATAATACTGCATTGCTGTGATCAGTGCCAGCAGTACTTCTGCTAATTATCAGCATGGCAGCAATCCTTCGTATTACTGCTGTACAGCTCTACTTTAGTGCATTGTTAATATACCTCTGAAATATCAGCGTAATGCTCGTAGGCCGGGCCTCTCCCGGCTTGTTCATCAACTTCACCGTCAAATGCTTAATGTTAAAAACCACATCCTCTTCTTCTTCCTCTTCATACCCCTCCTCTTCCGTAACACTCCTATTATTATCTCCATCATAGTCATGATCAACCGTATAATTATTACTCAAACTAGTCTGCACCAACTTCATTCTATCGACCGAATCGTTAGTCCTATCAATTTCCTGCTCAAACTCCTCCTCCGGCTTGATCAACTTGAGCTGGTTCGTATTATAACTGTTGCAGTACTTACACTTCAACCCCAAAACATGGTACGAAACATTACTCTTCCCCTTACAGTCGTTGCAGCTGATTATACACCTCCATAACTTGTACGGCATCGGCAACGGCTGCTGGAAAATCTCCAAATCAAGGATCCTGAACTGCGTATCCATATTCACAATCGTCTTCTTGCACAACGGACACTTGTGTGAATGCTGAATCAAGTCCTTGTAGCAATTCTGGTGAATCAGATGGCCACATTTCATGAATACGACCTTAAGAACGGAAGTAAATAGGTACTCTCCGCATATCGGACAGTTGCAATGCGTAGTATTGTTGACACATTTATGGTTCTGCTTCAAATCTATGGAGAGACAGATGTTACACTCATCACAATGGAAGTAGTCCTTGCCTAATCCGAGTCCTAGACGGCAGATTCCACACTTATCGCAGTGGTAAATGTCTTTTTTGTAGTCGTTGTCGTACAATTTACACTTGGAGCAGAAATAGTTGGCCAATTCTCGTTCACATTCAATACAATATTGCTCTGTAGGCTCCTGTGGGGTTTCACAGTGCATGCAGATGATGTGCTTGATTTCGTTTCTGATGAGCTTGTGGTCCTTGACCTGCTGATCGTGGCAGAATCGGCACACAAACCATTTCTGACAGGAGGGGCATTCGATTTTGCAGTTTCTCTGGTAATGTTCACAGCCCAAAATGCCTTTTTCTTCGTCGTAGAAAGACGGCTGCTTGTCGGCTTCAGTGAGAATGACTTCGTCTTCCATTTCAGCCTCTTCTGTCTCGTCGTCTCTCACTAAATCCATGAGCGAGTCGTCAACTTCATTCAGCTCCTCGCTCAGATGCTCTTCCGTTCCCACGGTCAATCTCCCACCAATTGACGGGAGCTTGTCGTTGCCAAGCTTCTCGTTGACGTACTTATAGTAATTTCCCATCATCAACCGCGTCACAAGCTTATTCTTCAGCACCTGGTCGACCTGCGTCAACTTCTGAATGCGCTGAATCTTATATCTCATCAAGTCCTGCTTGTAAAAGTCGTCCAATGAATTCAAATTAGTCAACTCTTCAGTCTCCTGCAAACTCAAGCCCTCTATGTCTAAGTCACTGCTGAATCCCGACTCATTCGAGTAGTGCACGGGCTTGAACTTCTTTCTCCTTCTTCTGGTCGCAGCTTCGTGATGTCTTTGGTGCTCATGTAGGTCCTCTTCCGGGATGATAAAGTCGTTCAAAAAGGGCTGGTCCTGGTTGATCACCTTGGAGATCCCTTTAGGTTCAGTCACCTGCACGTCGTCGGTGCTGGCGTTGAAGATGCTGTCATCTTCCTCGTCGTCAGTAGGCAAAATCACAGCTTCGTGGATCAAGTCTCTCAACGGCTGCATTTTATTGATGGCCGACGACAAGGAGATCCCCAAATTCAACTCCTGGAGGATCGTATTCATCTGGATTCTCAGCAGAATGATAGTTTTGATGGAATTTGTCACCGTGGGGTTGTCGGAGTCCGCCGTATGTGCCACCAAATAGCTCTTTACGAAGTTGCTTATATCAGCGCTGACTTTGTTGACGTTCCGTATGTCGAAGTCGAAATTGGGCATGCTGGGAAGGTTCGGGAGGTTGGGGAGGTTGGGGAACTGGGGGAATTGACGTAAATTCGGAAGCGTTGGTAGGTCGAATTTGGTGGAGAAGTCTGGCAACATGGATGAGAACTTGGGCAAGTTCAAGTTGAGTCTGCCTATCTGGTCGAGCTGCTCCGCCAACGAGTCGTACGAGTCGTCAGAATCATCGTTTTCTCTCTTGGACATTTTCAAACCTTTTTACGCCTTTTTTTATGTGATTTTTGCCTCTTTTTTACCTCTTTCTGGTGGATTTTAGGTGTTCTTTTAGTATAAAAATGATGCGAATCTTCGCATTTTACTGATTTTATCGCATTTATTTAGCGTCTTTTATACCATAAAATAGGCGATAATGGAAGCACCAAGGGGAATTAGAGCTCCTAAGGGGGACGTGAAGGACACTATCGACAAAACAGTCACGTACGTGTTGAAAAACGGCGAGAGTTTTGAGAATCGGTTGAGAAATAGTGATGATTCGAAGTTTGGATTCATCTACAACGAGCATGAGTTTTACGAATACTACCAATGGAAGCTCGGGAGGCGGCCAAAAGAGGATGCTGCAGTGGGAGCGCCACGTGCTGGTGATGCTGCTGCCTCTGCTGTTGCTGTAGCGGAACCAGCAGACCTACACTTTCTCGTGGAAGAGAATGCACTCCCGTACGACGCACATATCATCAGATTGACGGCATTATTTGTGGCGAAGAATGGCGAAAAGTACCTCCAGGGCCTCCACAAACACCAAATCGCCCTCGGCAACAAAGCCCAGTTTGATTTCATCAATACGTCCCACACGTTGCATGCATTATTCCGGAAATACGTTGCGCAGTACAGAAAGACGCTAGAAATCCTTACAGACGAGGCCGAATTGAACGATGATTTGTTGGAGGATGCTTACGTACGAGCCAAGAGCAGCAGGAGGGATAAGGTTGTCGTGGAGGGCCAGAAACAAGCGGCCAAACAGCGTCAAATTGAGTATGGGCTGATAGACTGGCAGGATTTCACTATTATTGGCCAGATTGAGTTTACGGATGTGGATAAGGTGATGGAGTTGGCCATTCCTTTGAGCCGGGACGAGCTTGTGTACAGGGCTTTGGAAGAGAGATCCAAAGATGTGCTGCTTAGGACAGCAGAGCAGGCGGAATCAGAATCAGAGCCGCAAACGTCTGCTGAAGAACAGCAAAAAGAAGGAAAAGAAGAGGAAAAAGAAGACAAGGAAGAGGAAAAGGAGCCAAATAAAGGGGCCATTATCCCTAAAGGAAAGATTAGAGGCGCCGGAGAGACAAGACTCAAGAAACGTAGCAAAGAACCAACCATCAAATGCCCAATAACTGACAAACAAGTCCCGGAACTGAAGTTTGATGAACATATACGAGTACTTTTACGAGATCCAAACTATGAAGTTGAAAGAGATAATTACATAAGGAAGAACTTTAAGTATGCATCTAACTTGACCAACGATGAAGTGTATGAGAATATCAAGAGGTTGTCGAGGAAGAAGATGAGGATTGAGTAGTCTGCATCTCATTTATTGCATCTATATTTCATCTACGTATGTAGATGAAAAATGACGATAAGTAGAGGCAGTCTAAGGCTGTATTTGTTGAGAAGTTCATTACTTCATTATTCTTCTTTATTACTTCGTTACTTGATGGTATTAATTATTACTTGATGGTGCTAATTATTACATGATGGTACTAACTAAGACCTGATACAGCCATGCTAAATTAGTTTACTGTAATATTCTCCTTTATAGTACTGCATTCCCTGCATTCCACTGCATTCTCCGTACTGTATTACTAGACTGATGCAATATCACTCACCTAACTGCTAAATACGAATGCTGCAATCACTTTAAAGTGTCAGCATATTTATTCAATACAATTACTTCCATTTTGTACTTCTTACTTAATTACTATTGTATCACTCAGTATTGCATATTACTCTTGTAGTATAATCAAATACTGAGTCTATAAGATGGATTATCTACTTGAATAGTTCATCTAACTTCATATTACTTCGTCTGGATGTTGATTATAGATGCTACAATTGCAGGTGGAAAGTGGAGAGTATACTTGTAGGAAAGCAGTGGTAAGTAGAGAAGCCTTCCCCCGCCTACGGCGGGACAAAGAAAATTCCGAATACATACATGTACTATATTATGACTAGCCTAAGCCTTTAAAGAAGAAGCTCTTCTCCTTTTGATTTCAGCCTTTTCAGCCTTTCTTTCATGTAATCTTTGAGCCAACAATTGAGCATATTCAGCAGCAGCATCTCTTTGTCTTTGAGCATTTTGAATCTTCTTAGCTTTTAAAGCTCTCTTTCTTTGTAAAGTTTGAGGAGTAACTAATCTTTGGATCTTTGGAGCTTTAGTGTAAGTCTTATCGTTCTTGGAAACTTCTCTTCTAACAACAAATTGTCTGACGTCATCTTCTTGAGTCAATCCAAAGAATTTTCTAATATGGTTAGCTCTCTTTGGTCCTAATCTTTTTGGAACTGAGGTGTCGGTCAATCCTTCGATGTCGGAGTCTCCTTGTTTGACAACAGATAAGGATAAAACAGCCAAATCTTGTCCAACAATACATCCTCTGACGGACTTTCTCTTTCTTTCACCAGTTCTTCTTGGTCTGTAACAAGAGTGGCCTTTAGCTAATAATAACTTAACTCTGGTTGGGTGCATGACACCTTGTTTCATTGGGAAACCTTGTTTATCGTTACCACCAGTGATTTTGAAAATGTAGCCTTTGAATTCGTCACCGACTGAGTCACCTTCGACTTCTTGTCCCATTCTTTTTTCCATGAAGACAGCTAATTTGTGGTCATCGTCAATGTCGATACTTTTTTGGGTACCATTGGCTGGGTAAGAAATATTTAACTGGATGTTAGTATAAGTTGGATACCACTGCCGGGGCAGGAATATTCGACGACCTCTTTCATAAGGCTGGATAGCTTTATAAACAGAAAAGAAAACATAGGCTGCAGTTTTATAAAGCTTGAAAGCTTTATAAAACCTGTTACTTCTTCAAGGAAATGGCTGTAATTGTCTGATAACTTGATTGAATCTTCTTCTTGTTCGGTATTGTCTCTTCTGTCCCATTTTCCCTCTGATTGTGTCTGTCCTTCACTAATTTTTCACTGACTTTTCACACCTTCCACTTCATCTTCAATGTTGATCTGAATACTCCGTTATCTGTCGATATGTCTCGCTTTGTCGGCCACTCTTCAGGCCATCCACTTAATGCCTTGTACACTTTTCTATCGTTGAATATTAGTTGTTTTACATACCTTCATCTTGAACTTCTATATAATAATATTCCTAATGTATGAAAATTTTTGGTGAAAAAAAATGAGATTTTTTCATTGATTCTCGCAGCGGGGAGTGCGTGAACCGAAGTGACTGTGGGGCTGGAGCCCTCACTTATATGCTGTATTTTACTATGTATTTCCAGGCAACAATTGGTGTTAAAACGGGTGGGATCTGTTGTATGTATTTGTATCTGTATGATGACAGTTTCGTTTTTTGATTTGTGGGCTTTTTCGGTACTTATATTCTTTATTGAAAATTGGATTTTAGTGCGGTGCACCCATACTAAATCGCCTAGGTGAGAGCGTTTGTGGTGTCTACGCCAGTGCACCCGTACTAAATAAGAAATTAGTTTATTTCTGAATACGATTATCTACACTATAGTAGTCTCTGGAGTGTCTAAATAGGACTTAGAAGGCGTTTGATGGAGTTATGAGAGACTTCCCGCCGTGAAGTAAAACACCAATTAATCTATTACATATATAACTACATATTGTAGAACCATAACTATTGTACATCGTACATGAACTGTAAGCATACTGTAAGCATACTGTAAGCATACTGTAAGCATACTGTAAGCATACTGTAAGCATACTGTAAGCATACTGTAAGCATACTGTAAGCATACTGTAAGCATAATACAGACTGATTTGTACCAATTGAAACTGACTGTACAAATTATTGTACGGCTAAGAAACATAAACGAACCATTGACCATTGATCAGTGAAACTATTGAGTGAAACTATGAAGGGTGAAGCATTGAAGTGTGAAGCATTGAGTGAAGCATTTAAAGGAAGTTTAGTGTGAACCATTGGGTGAACCATTGGGAAGCAGGAATATTGTACAGTAAAGCAAAGTGAAAGAATTATGATTCTCTCAGCAAAGTAATCTAACATTAAATGCTACTACTCTTTCCAGAAAGCTATTCACGAAATATTAGACACTATCTTCCCCCGCCTACGGCGTGGAAAGCTACTTCGTGGAAAGCTACTTCTTCTCGTTATACTGCCCCATATACTGCATCGGCGAAGCATACGGATAATTCGACCCCTGCTGAGGACTCTGCTGATGCTGCTGTCGAGAATTAGGCATATTCATAAAGTACTGGGGCATATTATGGAACGGCGTCATCCCCGAAGCCGGCCAATCTTGTGGAGCATAAAAATTCAACGGCGATGGGAATATATCATTGACGTATCTGGACGGGAGTCCCGACATGGGAGCTTCTGAGTTATTATTACTGGCGGAATTCGAATTATTGCTGCCACTTATGGTAGCATTGGGCGTATTGCTGTTTGTGCTTGGATTGTTGCCTGGATTGGGATTCTGGTTAGGGTTCTGGTTCGGATTCTGGCCCGGATTAGGTCTGTATTTCCCATCAAACACCTGATTCATCACGGCACTGGGGTATTGTGAAGACGGCGACGGCTGTGGGAGCGGGTTGAAGAAGGACGTCATCCCGTTCAGCGGAAGCGGAGGTGCTGTGGCAGACGACGGTGAGCTGGTCTGACTCTTGGACTGGATAGGCAATGGCAATGCCGTGATTGGTTTCCGTGTATCAGGAGATCTGAAGGTCCCGAAGTTGGAGAACTTGGGGGTGTTGATGCTGGGCCCGCCCTGGGAAGCATTTCTGTCGTTCTTAGACGACTCTGGAGAGCTGTGGGGGTCGTTGGTGGACTCGTTTCTGGACGGGTTGGTCTCCAATGCCGTCAACGTCCTAGCACTGTCGTTAGCAGCCTTGGAATCAGTGGGAATCTGCACCCGTAGCACAGGTCTTGCCGGATTGTCCTTTCTGTCCGCAGCCTTGGCCTCGTAGGAGCTCTCCTCCTCGTCTTCTTCCTTGATAGCACCGTTGAACCCAAATCTCGGCACACTTCCTAGCAGAATGTGGGACGGGGCCACCGGTCTCTTCCGCTTGCGGTCCACCTTCTGGCGCTTCGGCTCCGGCGACTCTGAATCGTAATCACTATTGTCATCACTCTGATCATCAATAATGTCATCGTGGATGCTCAAGTTGGAGTTGGTCAAGTGCGTCTTCTTCTTGTAATTGCCGTAGTTGGCCGGGGACTTCGACTCGTGGGGCACCTTGGTGTTCTTGTACACCTTGATGAGCTCGTTGGTATTGACGGAGCTGAACTCGTACAACTTGTTGTTGTTGCCTACAATGATAATCGCCAAATCAACCTGGCACAACACGGCTAGTTCGTGAGCCTTCTTGAATAGCCCGGCTTTCCGCTTCACAAACGTCACAGTACGGTTGCGGTCGTCAGTCAAGGGCTGGATTTCTATTTTTCTTCTTCCCATTGGATTGATGTTCTGAGAATATAAAGGAGCTAACTGTAGTTTTAGGAACAAAAAGTGAGAAAGGTGAGAAAATCGAGTGAGAAATATGAGATTTGAGAGGAGGTTATTTAAGGTTTCAGTTAGAGTTTGATTTGCCCCATGGGTACTTCGAGGGCCGTAGGCGGTGGGAGCGGGCGGGCTGGAGGCAGGGAGCTGGGAATTAGGGGGTTTTTGCAGGTAAATGCTTGATTTGCTGCTGGCCTGTGTTGTGTCTTCTGTCTGCCTGCTCCCTTACCACCTCTATGCTCTTCCATCGGGCTGCCACTGGCTGCTTGACGTGAAGATGACTTCTTCATCTACTCATCTCGCTATTTTTAGAAATCGGCTGATGCTCAGCCTTGCATATTTATCCGAAGTAATTATCCCCGGAGAAGGTGGCCGGAAAAACCTTTCTATACTGTGGATATTTACATTCCATTACATGTCATTCACGTACAGTGTACGTATCATTCGCTTACAGTGTACAGTGTACAGTGTACGTATCATTAGGTGGTGCTTTATTGCTCATCGCACTTCTCACATTATGTCTCTAATGTACTCTACGACTCTACCTAGTAAAATAATAATCAAGCGATGCTGGGATAAAAAGAAACACGGCTAGAACTCACATTTGTTGAGCACGGAAAAGCGGGACTCCGACTGCACGATTCCATGCATGTTCGACCCTGATCTAAAACATGATTATGACGTAGATGCTAAAACCTTAACTTGCTCTGCCAGTGTGTGTAATTAGCAGAGAGAAGACTGAATCACTGAAACAGCACTGGAAGGCACTGACGCAGCATCCAGTTCTGTCCCATACGGGCACATTCACTGCCAGATTTACTCTACTGCTGCTAATGACTCTGGAGAGTTCTCAAATATGTTAAATCCGTCCTGTTTCATCTGCACGGACTTAGAACGCAACAGACTAGTCAATTCCGTAACTGGAACTTAATCTGCTCTCGTATCAAAAACTTTAATAGTAAGCTGTCATACGATCTGTCAAAGTGCCGTAACATTAAACTTTGCATTCTAATTTTAGGTGGCTCAACTGTATTTGAACTTCTAATTAGCCATGTTTAGTTGGATCTACGGTCCACAGTCGAAACTTTAGAGACTTTAGAGTATGGCCAGAGACTCTGGTACTCTGACACAGCAGTTTGACGTGGTGGAATTACATAATTTAAACAAAATCTATTTAGTATTTTGCAATGAGCTGTAACTTGCAGAATTAAAATTATCAATTTCAAATCGTCCAGCAATTTTACCCGTAACTTGTCAATTCTATCATTCTATAGGGCAGTTTATAATTTTAGAATTCAACAATTTCATATTTTTTCTACTGTATTCCTACATTTCTACACTAAATTTCATATATTATTCGTACATTTCTACGACAAATTTCATAGTGTTATTTCATGCATTTCGTACGACTTTCTCTGCATCTCTCACGATTTGTACTGTTTAGGGTTATGTTGGTGTTTTAGTCAGTACATCGTACAATAAAAGAATTCTAGACCCTTTTCCATGCACAGCTCTTAAACTAAATCGCTCAAAGAACACTACAAACGCATTTCAGTCGTACAATCCATATACTTTTATATATTCCTAAGGGCTCCAGGAGCTCTTGATAACTCTTAGCAATTAATCCTTACGGACTACTTTAGTCTTGAGGATCTAATAACTCAGCAACTTCATCACTATATTCCTGCCTAGTTCTGTCGTCGTGACTTGGTCTGTCCAACATAGCTCTGATAGCTGGTGTATAAGGAGCCTTTGTGTTTTCTGGTGGATTACTGGCCTTGACAATATTGAAATATTCTTCATAGAAATTACCTGAGTATCCTCCGATGGAAGAATTGATCATCATATCACTCAATTGGAAAGCATCAGTTAATGGGATGACATGAGGTCTTAATTCTCCACATATTTCTTGAATTCTTGTGGTAGTTAAGTATGTCATAGCATCAGGAGAAATTACTGAATATGTTAAAAAGTTACCTGAAAAGGTTTCCAATACTGTAGTATAAGAATATAATTTAGCCAATTTATCTAAAATTGGAATCAATGGTTTTTCGTCGTCACCATGCATAGATTTAACCTTATCCAAGAAAGCTTTCAACATAAAGAAATGAGCTAACAATTTAGATAATGTGACTAAATCGGCTCCAATGTAATCCCAATCATCACCTTTTTCTCCTAAGGTCTTTAAACATTGATGAGATCCTCTAATAAGAGCAACTTGTAAAGCAACCAAGATTTTATCAGTAGAACTCAAGTCGTCTTTGTTCAATACAACATCTCTGTTTAAGAATTTCTTTGAATCGTTCAAGAAATCTAAAATACCTTCTAATTTTTCACCCTTGTTCAATACATTATCGATATTCTTGACCAATTGCTTACCAACAGACATACCTAAAATGTTGTTATCACCTTCCCAAGTACATTGGACGGCGAAATCATTGAAAGCTTTACCAAACCCAGAGTATGAAGAATAACCATGTCCACCACAAGCTTGTCTACACTTGTCAATGTTTTCTAAAGTCAACCAAGTACAGGTAGATTTCAAAGAACCAGAAGCAACGAATAAAGATTTGGTCAAGGCAATTCCGTGATCAATTCCAGCTTTATCGTCACTTGAAACTGCACTTTCTAAAATATCATTAGCTTCTCTGGCAGATTCAGCCAATACATTGGCACCATTGGAGAAGGCATAACATAAGGCCAAAATAGGAATTAATCTACGTTGATGTAATGGATAGTCCAACAATTGACTTTCGTCGTCTTCTTCCTTAGCCTTAGCAGCCTTGAATTGTCTTCTGCCAACCCCGTATCTGGTAGCAATGGTGATGACTCTTGAAGACCATCTAAAGGCATCTTTGACCATAACAACTCTTCCTCCTAACAAGGCACCGTAAGACAATTGATTATTAGGTGGTAAAGTGACATTACCTTCAGCATCAACTTTACAGTATTTCTGCAACATGAAGTATCTTGGGATTCTAACGTTAGAGAACTGGATCCATCCATTATCAATACCGTCTCTACCCATTTTAGCACCAATGTCTCCTACAACAACCCCAGGCATTAAATCGTGGTTGGTGTCTCTCAAAGGCACGACAAATGTCTTGACACCATAATCTTTACCCTTAACAATCAATCTGGCGTACACTGAACAGTGAGTAGCGGAATGAGCAGCTCCACCAATCCACCATTTGGTAGCACCGATATTTGGAGTGTTGATGATAAACGAGTCGTTTTCTTCATCAAAGGTAGCAGTGGTTTGCAAACCAGCAACATTGGACCCGTGGGCCAACTCGGTCATACCGAAACAACCATAAATGTTCTTGACAAAAGCAGCTTCCTTCTCTAAGGCCCAGTAATTCATCTGGGAAAAGGTTCCGTTCCCACGAACACAGCCAATGAAGAGCCCTAAGTGGACCCCGATTCTGGTGTGCAATTGGGGATCAAACACCGAAATCAAACTCATTCTTCTTTCAAACTCATCAAAGGTTTCGGTTTCAATGTACCTGGACAAACGGTTGATCTTCTGGATGGTCAACTCACGGTGTTCGGCCTTGGTCAAGTCGTAGTAGCCCGGCTTGGCCAGCAAAATAGGATCTCTTTCCATCTGTTGCACCATTCTTCTAGTCTCTTCCGATCTAGCTTTGGAACCCTCCAAGAAGTAGTTCATGACATCAGGGTTAAACACAGCATTATCTCTTTCGACCTGGATGAGGTTTTTAGGATTTGGCGCTGGCAACGAGTCGACTGTTTTATTGACGATAGACATTTTAGTGTGAAGTCAATAATCAGCCAGTTTCAGGAATGGGTGCTTTATATATTTTAATTTGTGGAGTATGAGTGTGAAAATTTACTCGGAGTCTATGCGATGGACATGTGATTTTTGGCTGGGGAAAACGGTGCAAGAGAGTGTGCAGAGAGTAGAGGGAGATAATGGGGTGATATTAGTGGGGGCTTATTGTGTCTGTTTAGGGATGTTTGGCTAGGGGCAGTTTAGTGGGAGTCCTCGGTTGGATTGAGAATTTCATATGCAGAGCTCGGCATAATTCTACACGCAGTGTAGAATGATTGTCTTCTTACTGCTTCTGCTATCGTTCTACGGGGTAGAATGAAGACTGTCTACTACTATCTACTCTACATATACTGTCTACACTATACTATCTACTCTGTACTTCTTCTAATCCAATAGGTTCTTAATTGTTCTTAATTGTTCTTAGTTGTTCTTAATTGCTCTTAGTTGTATTCTTATCTTCTTGATTGTACTATTGTAATTGCACTCTGTTGTAACTAATGTGACTGCTACCAACTAGTATCCAGTAAAGATACACAAAGTCAAGAGTAGTCTGATGGAAGCAGAATCACAGCGATAAGCAGCTGATCGTACGTTAGGTGGGGAAGTCTACGTGCAGGCTCGGACTTGTCTCAATTCACTTCGGTACACCAGCACAATTTCCATAAAGGAAGGAAGGCAGGAAGGCAGGAGGCAGTAACAGTAGCACTACGGCTGGCTCAGATTACTGTACACTACGGCTGGCTCAGATTACTGCAATATAGTCTGCGTTAGTGTTGGCTGTGTCCTGTTAGTATTCGCTGTGTCCTGTTTAGTATATTAGTACTGGTGTACTGCTGTAGTTAGCTGATAACTGTGAAATTTGCGGATTTATTTACAGCTTTGGGCAATCTTAGCCGTGTCTTTTATTAGCCTAATATTATCATTGTAGCACTTTGACTATCTGATTGTCGTACTAGGAATAATGAGAATATCATTAGTAGAGAGTAGGTGCAGGATTAGAGTACAGCAGAGTATTAATTGACGCATTAAGCTACTGCTAATATACAATATTAGACAATTGTAATGCAGACTCAATTACTCCCTGCATTAGTATTCCTATAGTAATTACTGCTGACTTATCTAGAATATTAACAAATGGCATCGACTGTTTGTTCTTTATCCTCTAATCCAATGCCACTGTAATTATAATACTATAATGCTGCCTTTAGCTACTATCATGGCTGATTGTATTAATTCATCATCAATTACTTCCTTAGTCCCAATCCCATACTAGCACAAGAACTAACAATTAATAGCTATACAAATCTAATGCTTTGCTTGTTTCTTTATTCTGCTTGTACTTGCCTACTTACCTACTTGCCTACTTGCCTACTTACCTACTTGTCCACTTGTCTAGTAGACATGGTAAGCACCATGACGTAATTATACGTCCAATTCCAATTAAGAACTGCTGAGCTTTTATGCACTTCTGAGCATCCACGTATCTGCCTCGTAAATTTCGTACTTGACTCACCATTACTAAGTCACTACTAATGGCATATTCAGCCATGTCAACTGTTCCGGATCCTGTCTCCCGTTTCTTAACTCCTGTTCCATTATGTTCCGGCTACTTTTTCATTATGAAATTCCTCAATACCATGCAGATGGAAGTTGTCTACATAGTATCAGCTCTGTAATGTCTCTGTAATGCCTCTATAATGTCTCTGTAATGTCATCCACTCCTATATCTCCTGTCCCACATCTGTTTTCTATCTATAAATAGATAAAGAATAACAGAACAACTGCCAGTTTGACGTGCGGACATCATGTCCGCTTCCCCAGACGGAGTTAACGCCTTATTCCCTCAGTCCTATATAAGCTCTTAAAATCATCTACAATCCAATGCCAAAGTCCCGAAACAGACCCAGCCTAGTATGTACATTCTGCAAGAAACGCAAAATAAAGTGTGACAAGGGCCAGCCCTGTTCCGGCTGTGTCAAATACGGGAATCGTAATTGTCATTACGAGCTCAATTTGTCTAAAGACAAAATCGATTATGTCAAAGAGATCAACCGGCTCAAATTGAAGGTGGCCGAGCTTGCTAACAAGTCGTTGATTAGTTTGGACTATAAGATAGTTTCGCCGTACAGTCTGGTTAAAAACGGCGACAAAGGCGGCGACAACGGCCTAGATCAAAGGCATTTCCCTCTCCTAACGTTGCTTGACAGAAACGAATACGTCAGCCCGACGGACGTCTACCTGATGGACAGAACCATCGACAGCTTCTATTTCGTCCAGGATTACCGTCGCCACTATAATGAGCCGCTAAGCTGGTTCCATATCAATTCTAGCGAGTCCCATTTGTCTGCTATATTCAGCTACATCATCAATCTCAAACAGCATCACAGCTTTAATGTGTATATTGCCGAAAACGACAACGAAAAGTACTTCGAACACAAGCTGAAGATGCTCCCTGCACGCCATGATGTCGTGGAGCTTGCTGCTGTGCAGCTGCTTTTGCCAGACTACGACATGATTCTCCATATTGTAGAGCTCTACTTCAGCAAGTACTACGTAATGTGGCCGTTCATTGACGAATTTGACTTCAAGTTGAAGGTGAAGTCCCTCGTACGACACGCTGGCGTCGTTATAGAGAGCGTGGTGGACTGGGCGTACCTTGGAATACTTCTTTTGCTCATAGATTTGGTCAACTCTTTTGAACATCTAGAGAATATCGATCCAGATCACCAGTTTTTGGAGATGGCCACAGATATCTTCAGCCAGCGGTACAGCACGGTACGGGAGACCAGCATAGTCACCTGCCAGCTCCTCCTCTTCATCATCATCGCCAATATCTACTTGCCTCATGAAGGTATAAATGAATCTGACTGCAAGCAGAAACTCGACTTGTTGATCTCGATATGCTACCACATGGGCTTCCACATGGAACCCAGCAAGTATCAGAACGTGCTAAATGACCCTAAGGACAACCATCTTCAGCGGAAGATCTGGTACTATGTTCTTTGGTTGGACTTGAATACTTACATGAGTTTCGGCAAGCCTATGACGATTCAGTTGAATAGCTTCGACGTGCAGTTGCCGTACCACGAGCCAGGTAGTGAAAATAACACTGACACTAGCGTTGAGCTTTCCAGCTTGCAGTTCTTCATCAATTTCGATAGAATCTGGTATCCTGTCGTGCAACTAAGCTATTATTTGAATGATGTGGGGAACGAATTGAACTTCAACTCTCTTTTGGGCGTGTTGAACGAGTTGGAAAGGAATTACATAAAGACGTTTGACTTGAAACAGGACTATTCGGGTTCTTTGAATCAAATTTACCTAAAGGCTGTCAACTTACAAGTGTACTTATCAGTATTGAGCGTCTTGATATTGCTCTACAATAGCATATTCATCGCCCTAGAAACCAAAAGAGACTTTGAAAAGTCCTTCTTCTACTTGAAGAAAGTATGGTTTCTAATTAACTATGGATTTGCTCCTGTTTTAAAGAACTTCTTTCATGAAATCCCCAACAATATGCTAAAAATCTTGATTGTCCCCATAATTGAAAAGCTAATGGGGAAAGTCTTCAGCTTGAAGGATAGTTTGATAGTCCGGATCCGAAAGCTTCTTATTACCACCAGTTCTTCACGTAATTCCACCTATAACTACGACAAACTCCTCACTTGTTTGAGCAATTTTGGCGATACAAACTTGTCGTACTTAAGCATGCTTATTGAAGAGTATTACTATGCGTGGAAACTCATTCGAAGTGATAAGATTGTATTGAAGTTCATCCAGGATAATAATACCTACAGTTTGGCCCCAATTAGAGAGTTTTTAAAGGTTCCTAACTTCAAATTCGATGAGCGAATGATAGATGAGCTCGTATTGATCTTCAGCATCAACCATTTTGATCTTCTTACGCCGCTTTCGATTGAATCGGGTAACTCTCTATTTGATATTGATGTGAATTCTCCAAGAGAGTTCAATGAAATGCCGTTGTTCAATAAGGAGTTGGAGAATCTTTGGTTGAATGTCATTGATGCTGAGCACGAACTTATGAATGATCTACTATTGGAGGAGGATCTCTTTACTAGCATACCTTCTCCGAAGAAATAGCTTCTTGAGGAAAAGATAAGAAAAAAGTGCATATTTGGCATGCAAGCTGCAAAATTAGACGCAAATCTATAGAAAAGTACATTAGTCTATAATCAAATTTTATTTCTTCTAGTAGCCTTCACAACAACAGGAATCATTCCTCCCGTGCTGATAGTGAAGCATCTATGGCCCACCACTGCCAAAAAACATTTAATAGTACCTCCGTGGGAAGTAATATTCACAACTTCGTCGTCGTGATCGTTGAACAAATCTTGCAAGAAATCATTGATACGAAGACAATTCTCCACAAAAGTCTCTTCCGTTTCCGTATAAAGCTCATCCTCTTCCGTCAACGAATCTTCTGGCTCGAATCCATACTTGCCAAACCTCTCTACAATCGTTTTACGGCTCGATCTCTTGTTACATAAATGGTATCCGATGATTTCACGGACTTTTTCACACACAATCACCTTCTGGTCGGCTGGGAGCAAGCCGTTCATGGTGAGCAACAACGTATTGCTCAGTCTCTGCAACGGAGATGCAATATACTTCGTAGGTAAAGGACATCCTCTTTCTAACTGCTGTTTCCATGCAAGATTGTTCTCGTTAGCCTGCGCTATACCTAGCTCTGTCAACTCTGGATCCGGCGCATAGGTGATATCGCCATCCTGGCCCAATGCATGCCATTTCCGGTGCCATTCAGCCGACCCATACTTGCTGACAACAATGTTATGGTAGCCTTGACCGTGTCTCGCTAAAAATAACAACTTATACGAGACGTTTGGATCCTGCTGGTTGGCCTGCTTGAGCTCGTCGGCAATCTGCTGCCACGGCTTAGCGGCCCCAAAATCGTTGGTGATGTAGTTAAACTCTAGATCGTCAGTGGAATCGTCTGATTGCTTGAAGAACCCAGGCTGCACGCTAAATTCCCAATTCAACACGTAATTCCCCTCCGAATTCTTCTGCTGCAACTGCTGCTTGATCTCTGCCTCGTACTGGGGGAGCGACTCATTCCCGGCCCTGGCATCCTTGTAATCCTGTGGCGTAGGAACCACCAAAGACATCGTAGCAGTTAGTTAAAATGGTATAATTTTCGCGATAGTTTAACTATGGAAGCACTGTCAGAAAGGTCTGTACAGGGTACGGAGTTCGTGAATGTGGCTCCAGCAGTGCCGGCCCCTTCAGCAGAGAACACTGTTGAGGCCGCCTCTGTGAACGGTGAAGCAAGAAAGCTCTCAAACGTGATACAAATAGAAGAAGTAAGCGAAGAAGGCAGAGCGAGTGGAGAAGGCGAAGAACCTAGTGCTGGTGCTTCGCTGATACCGCATATCAGGCTACAGGATTCTTCCGTGACTCCTATAGAGCTTTCACAGGAGTGGGCGAAACAAGGGAAGCTCTACGGGGCCGTGAAGGTGACTTTGCCCACCCTCAGCAACGGCCATAGTGTTGATGAAGATGTCGTATTCAGGACAAGCAAGCTGTGCAGCGTGGAGGAGGATGAGCTACGCAGCAGAATAGAGTTCTATAGGAGTCTAGCCGAGTATATACCGAAGAAAGAGGAGGTGGAAGTCAAAAAAGAGGCAGTAAATGGCACCGATAGTGCTGACAGTCCTGTGGTATCTAAGTCTGTGGTGTCTGTGATATCTCAAATCCCCGTCATAGATAATAAGTCCCTTGACTTGTATAAGCTATACAAGGAAGTAGCAAGGCTAGGGGGCTTTCATTCCGTCAAATCGTGGGACTCATTGGCTGAAAAATTCCGTCTTCCTCATATACAATCAGCCTATAATACCTTTTTGCTATCGTTTGAAATGAGCCAGGGTTCGAACGTCAACGGGAAAAGAGCCAGAGAGTGGCCGCTTATACTTAACTCCAACAAACGGTTCAAGAGGTCCATTAAACTGAAGGCTAGCAAGGGATTCGTGTTGAATGCCACCAATTATATCAATGTAAAGTCAGATTCCTGTGGCCCAGACACTCAGATAAACTATAATCTACGAAGCTTATTGGTTAACCAGTTGTTTGACGACAACGAAGACGAAGAAGCAGGGAGTTTTACGACTTTGTCTCAACTAGCTCAGAAAGATAACAAGTTCCAGCACCAATTACTCCAAAAATATGGCATAAGTAGTACCATTCCGCCAGCAAAAATAGACTCCTTATACTGGAAGTTTATAATGGAGGATAACGACATCGAAAGTGGAAAAGATATTTCCTATTCTAGATTCAATGCGGACTCTGTGAGAGCTGTTTCTGCCGAAGCAGACTCTGTTGAAGCAGGCTTAAGTCCGTGGAATCTATATAACGTTCCAGTGCTCCCTAACAGTTTACTAGGAGCTTTAAACGAATCGGATTTGGCTAGTAGAGATATACTATCGCCTTCAATCAATGTTGGCACCACTTTCTCCACTAAAAACTGGCAGTGTGAAGACCATTTCAGCCAGCTTATCGACTATCATATCCAGGGAAACGGCAGACGATGGTACTTCATTCCGGAATCAGAATTTGATAAGTTTCAGACTTTGTTAAAGTCGATTGGTGACGAAAGATTGAGCATTAATAACCAGAATTTCGCTACCATCGTTGAAAATGCTTACAGTTCAAATACGGGTGAACAACAGCTCCATCAAAATGGCCAACAGAAGAGCCAGCAGAAAGATATTACGTTTGCCATATCCAATTCCACTATTAGCTACCAAAATCAGAGACTAACTCACACCAATCCTTCGTTTGAAAAACTAATCAGCCACAACTCCCAGTTCCAGTTCAATCAGGAGTACATAATCACTCCAGACATCTTAACTATGCACAATATAAAGTATTATACCACCGTCCAGAAACCAGGGGAGTATATCGTTAAGTACCCCAAAACTTATTCATTCACCGTGTCGTACGGCCTTAATGTCAGCAGCCAGGTCAATTTCTTAAGTAATTTATGGCTAGATTATGCAATTGAAGCCGAAAAATGGCTTAACCAACAATGTATAATGCCTAATTTTTCATCATTTAAATTATTGCTTAATCTAATTCAAATGCTAGACTCGGGATTGATTTCAAAATTGGATTTCAATCATGATATTTATAGGAAAGTGGCTGCTGTATACAATGAAATTTACCATAACGAGATCGAATCCAGAGATTCTGTAAGGAAAAGATTCCCTCAAATAAGGGAATTAACCTTGGATGAAAAGAATTTCGGCGACATTGATTTTGCATCCGATGACAACTTCGAAAACGTTTTCCCTACTAAAATTGTCATCACTGACTTGTCTACTAAACAGAACTTCAAGATTTCAATTGCCAGCTTCATGAAGTATATGGACGTTGTCGAGAAGGAGAAGGAGATTCCGGAGGAGGAAAGAACCGTTCCTGATTTGTTTGGTAAGAATGTGAAGATCGAGATGTTCTCCTACTATTCAGACGAGAAGCTTAAGAATTTCCACAAGACTGTGAGCCATCATTCGGTGGATTACGATACGTGGATCGTGCAGTATGAGTCCTTGATGCAGAAGGAAGATATTCTTGGATTGAAGGCCTATAAGAACTTGCTTGCTGATGGTGAAAGAATATACACTACAATCAACTCGAACTACTATGTGAAGATCTTCTATAAAGGCCTTTCAAATAGTGAAGACAAGACAGTTTATGGTGAATCTTTTGAGAAATTCAAAACCCACCTTGAAAACCTAAAGGTGTTCATTGATGATGCTAACCAGTTCATTGAGGAATGCCAGGAAGTTTTATCGTTGAAACACCAGCAAAGAATCAGAGGTGCTAATGCTGCTCCTGGAGTCAATGCCGAAGACGAATTGGTCGCTAGTAGTGTGATTTTCCCTAAACTTCGTAAGCTTATCGATAGAGTCCCACTGTTGAACTTCCTCTGTGTTGAAACCGATCAACTTATTGAATTCAAATACGAAATTGAAAACTTTGAAAGAGCTTGCAGATTATTACTTTCCAAGGAGAACCCTTCAATTAATGAGTTTAATGATTTGGTCAATTTAGGGAAATCTTTTGGTATCAATTTGAAGTCTTTGAGGTTCGTAGTTCGAATCAGAGATAAGTTGAAATGGGTGAAGGATTATGAAGGTTTAATCACGGGGAAAGATCCAGTTAATAATGAGAATAGAAAACATATATTTGATCTAAATGATTTGAAATCTTTCTACCACAGAGGATATAAAATATTAGGCTCAAAAGATACTGATAAACTTGACATCATCGGAACTATGATCAAGAGTTCGACACTGATGCTTGAACGAATCGAGGCGTTCATCAATAATCCCGAATTACAAGTCAACGAAGCAACAATTAAAGCCGTCGATAGTCTCATTGATGAGCTTGATGAAAGGTCTAAATTGGAGAATGAGAATAGAATTCTTGTTAATCTCAATAAGTACTACGAACTAATAGATTTCAGAAGCTCCTTAGAAGTATTTGAAAAACTACTTGAATTGAAATCTAAGAGAAAATCTTCACAGTATGATTTTGAGAGTTTATTGAAATTGAAAACAGATTTGAACAACTTGAATTTGCCTATAAATGAAGCTGATTCTAAATATGTGGATAATAAAATTGAGTCTACAAGAAAGATTTTAAACTCCACCTTATTGAAATTCAAAAATATAAAGCTAAATCCTCATGTGACTAACTTGAAAATGGATAATTTGAAATTGAATGTTGTTCATAGTGCTTCTAAGGATTTGATAACTTTGTTGCAGAAGATCATTTACAATTGTGCATACAGTTTCAATCATGAAGACGATAGGTATGACATTTGTACTAGCTATTGTGCGTTCAAAGAGGTTGAAATCATCGAACCTAATCAGATCTATTGTGTTTGTCGAGTATTTGAACATGGGTCGATGATTGAATGTGATAGTTGTAAGGAATGGTACCATGATCTGTGTGTGAGACAAATTGAAGGGAATGAACAGGATGAAGGGACTAAGAAGGTTGAGAAGGGTAAGAAGAAGGAGAAACCTAAGAAGGGAACTCCTAAACCGGAGGAGCAAAAGAAGGAGCCAAAGGAACAGAAAGAACAGAAAGACTTAAAAGAATTAAAAGAACCAAAGGAACAGAAAGAGTCAAAGGAGCCGACTGAACCAAAAGCTGACACCCCAACTATCAAAAAAGAAACCGTTGATGAAATTGTCGATGAAATATATACTTGTCCAGTATGTGAATTGATCAAGTCCAAGAAAACCACCAATGAATTCTTATCGAACCATGTAACTTTCCTTGATCTCATTAAAATAATCCTGGATATTAGTGGATTAAAGATTCAACCCAAAGTGGAGTTGTCTAAACTCATAGAATTGAGAGATAAAGTCGGACTTTTCGCTCATTACTATTTCAACCAAGTGTTTGATATTAAATCAGGTGATTATACGCCAGATGAAAAGGTGGATAGGTTAAGGTTTATCTTAAGAAAGGTCTATGGAGCTGGTATCTTGATTGAAGACTTATTCTTCGAAATTATAACCACTATAAGGAAGATGGAACTGGATAAGTTAGTTCACAATCAAGGCTATAGAGAAGCTAATCAGTTTATGCTCAATAATTTGGCTGATTATGTTGATGAAAATGTAGAGATGTTAAAGAACGGAAGACCTGATTTAGAGGATCACATGGAAATCAATGAGATATTGAACGATGATTCAGAGGATAGAATTGATGAGAAGACTGATGAAAAGGTTGATGAAATCAATGAATCCAAAAATATTTTAAATGATCCTACTGAAGATGATCTGACTGATACGATCCAGAGTAATCTTCTTGATGAAGGTAGGTCGAGAGCTGATGAGAGTAATGGAGTAAAAGTTTCTAATGGATTTTATCAGAATCTGTTTAGCCAGTCTGATGTTACATCACAGCTGGACTTTGTTGGGACTCCAGTTCCTGAGAAGAATGTGGAAGAAAATGGAGTGCAGAAGGGGTACTCCAACGGTTCAAGTAAGAGTGAGCCTGAGCAGTCAAAGCAGGCAGAACCAGTTCAGGCAGAACCCGTTGAAGTTGAACCCGTTGAAGCTGGACAGTCTAATGAACCTGCTGTGTTTGCTGTTCCTAGTTTGCAGGATCAGAAGAAGGAAGAATCTCAGCCTGTACCGATACAAGCAGAAGTTCATCCTCCAGAGGCTGAGCCTGAAAGGGCCGAACCTTCAAGAGATGAGCCTATACTATCAGCTGAAGCCTTACAAGCAAGCACTGAACATTCAAAGCCAAAAGATGAAGAGTTAAATGCTGAACCAGTACAGTCAATCGATGTCTTGCAACCAAGTATGGAACAGCCAGAGCCAAAAGATGAACAGGCCATTGCAGAGCCCGTACAATCAAATGAAAAACCTGTTCAGACGAATGTAGAGCCTCAGTCCAAGGTTGAAGAGCCCGTGCAGTTAAATTCTGAAAGCCAAATTGACCCAATTAGTTCTGAAGCTGTACAGATAGATTCTGAAGGGCCTGAACAGCCAACTAAACAGAAAAGCGGTGAAGAGCCAAATACTCAACTGTCAAATACTCAACTGTCAAAAATCGAATCGTCAAAGATCGAACAACCAAATATTGAACAATCAAACATTGAACAGTCAAATATTGAACAATCAAATACTCAACAGTCAAATACTATTGAGTCAAACATTGAACTGCCAAAATCTGAACTGCCAAATACTCAGCCAAATACTCAGCCAGATCAGCCAAATTGAACTGCCAGTATCTGATCCTCGTAAATTCGCAGCAACCACCCAGTATGTAAAATAATGTACACATAAATACTATTTCAGTAAACTCTCCAATTATTCAAGCATAAAATAGAATAAACAAATATAAACCATCCAATTCATCCAATATGTAAATTGTATAACATAAATAAATTTTTAAATATATAAAATACAACTTTTCACATACTTCATTCTGCGAAATTCACATTTCATACAATTTCTTCCAGCTGGAATCTATTAAAAGTACTAAAGTAAAAAAAAATAAAAAATATAAACACCACCAACGTCCCGGAAACATGCTTATTCAGCACCAATCTCCATACTGATGCACTCTTTTAACGAAAAAAAATTAGCAGACTCAATAGTCAACAAATCAGATAAGTATTTGCATCTACAAATATTTATTTATTGCACCGCGTATGTCAGACACAGAGTCATTAATACAGCAGCTACTCACGGCGTGCTGGAGTAAAGCCAGCAACGGCGCCAAGGCCGAGTACATATACGTGTCGAGGTTCCAGGACTTCGTTGAAGAATTGCAAACAAGATTGAACTGTGATAATCTATTGCAGAAGTCCGAAGTCAAGTTTCTCAAAGAGATGATAGATAACAAGCCACTATTGAAGCTTTTCAGGCGTGATTTGGAGGCATTCGTGTTGAAGCTCGTGGGGAGCCTGTCGTTGTCGAAGTTTCTTGCTGAAAGATTGGGCACTTCTCCGTCCAATCTAAGGCTTATGCTCTCGAATCCGTCCACGTCTTCTAGATCGAGGCCAGGGTCACGGCCAGCATCACAGGAAGTTCCGATAAAGACGTCCACGCCAGTGATTGATCGCATTAGGAACATCCCATTGAAGTTCGGAGATACGAAGTTTGGAGATACGAAGCTTGCAGACACCAAAGTGAACGAGTTCGACAGAGCCAGAGAAGAGCAGATCAAGCAGAGAGATAATGAAATATCGTTGATCACCAAAGAGAATATCGACTTGCAAAGACAGATCAGAGAGAAGTCGTCACAGATAAGAGAACTCGAAAAGGAACGAGCCAATTTGAATACGTTTGTCAGTAAGTTGGAGCTGCAGCTAGATAATAAGAACGAGTTCAGCTCCAACAGTGATAGAATTGTCATTAAGGATTTGATATTCCAATGCAACGAACGAGAGAAAACCATCAAGCATTTGGAAAGTGTTTGCGAGCTGTACGAACAGCAGTTTGAGAAACTTAAGCTGAGTTCCCTCATACAGAACTTGACTGCCAGTCTTAAGCAGCAGGATGTGTTAATTGCACAGCTAAAGGCGAAATTAGAGTTGGATAATACTGGTTCTGGACTGCAGAATCCTGGACTCCAGCAGCTTATGGTGAAAATCCCGATGTTGAAGCAGTTCTACATGTATTTTCAGTATAAGCACCAGCACAAGAATGTTGGAATGATATTTATAAATCTGTTGACGTTGGTATTGTCTGGCATAATATTGATGACGGGATTAAGAGTTTTGTTATTGTTGGGATTGAGTCTTCTTAGTGGAGGTGGCAGCAGAGGCTATTTGTATGATGATTATAATGATGAAATCAGTGTTAGTTGGTGGAAAGAGATCGAGTGGTTGGAGTATTTGGTGTATAATATCAGCGACTGGTTGGGGGGATATTGATCTCCATCTTAGGAACTAAGATGGACTGCAGAGCTAGCAGCTAACAGAGATAAGATACAGGAAGATATAATCAGATGTAGAGTAAAATTAGAAGTAAGATAATTCAGAAGTACTACTGAATATCACATCACCACTAGCGTGGTAAAGTAATACTAGTAAAATAGAAAGTATACATTAATTACACCAAGCACCTAAGTAATCTAGTTCATTTGCTTAACTAAAGCATTGATGAACTGTTCTCTGTTACCGGTGTCACCCCCTTGGATAAAGTGGAAGAATTTTCTAGCTCTGAATCCTCCGTTAGGGTTAGACAATTTGAATGGCCATAAGAAGTTGTTAGCTTGTTTGAAGTTTGGACCAACAGAGTAAATTTCATGGATCAAATCTTCAATAGATAAGATACCATATTTACCTAAAGCAGCTTCAATGATAGCATTATCAGATAAAGCAATTCTTTGTTTGTTAACTTTACCGAAACCTCTCTTGTAAACTAATTGTTTAATAGTGGCCAAGTTTGGGTAACCGTAAGCGACGTATGGTTCAACTAATTTTAATAATTCAGAGGTGGCTTTGGTAATTTTAACGAAAACACCAGCATTGATTTGGGTCAATCTTAATAATTGTAAGACTTTTCTTGGCTTTGGTGGGATTTTCATAATACCTTTGATTCTAATAACGAAAGCTAATTTTGGTTGAGCATCAACGTAGTAAGATCCGTTAGCTTTAGCTTCACGTTTAGCGTTGATGATAGCTCTTTCAGCATCAGCGTATTCCTTGGTGTAAGCAGCGTTTCTTTCGTAGATGGTCTTTCTTTTTTCTTTAGAAGCCTAAATAGTTAGTACACTTGGTATTAAAGTACGATATTTTTTCAGTCCCGAAAGATGGTTAACTGATTGACGACATTGCCGAAGCTAGTCAAATACAAATGGTGGTCTTCATCTTCAAAAATATCTAGCTTCAAATGGGATACATACGACTTTACGGGCAGCTTTGTCAGCAGCTCTTTGCTTTAAGACTTTTTCGTCAGTCTTGTTCTTCTTAACTAAAGTTTCTGGTTTCAAAGTGCTAATAAGTTAGTATTGAAGCTTCAGTAGCTCTCCTGTTCCCCTTGTCAGATCCAAGATATTGTAGATGCTACCTGCTGGAAAGGCAGGGTAATGATGAAGAACTGAATTGCCAAATTCATTCCCATCCATCCAATAGTCTTCAAAGACGCAGGGGAAAACAGATGTATCAGGCATTGGCAGTGAGTTTTGCTGGTCTGCAAGACAATCTAGAATTCCCATGGCAAATATACTTTCGTCACGCTAGTGGCGGAAGCATCACTCTATTACTTCAGCACTTATAGTACCAAGTATCACTCTATTACTCCAGTACTTAATAGTACTACGTAATACTTGCTCCTGCCTGAACATATGTTCTAGTGGAGTCGAAGCAACTGCACCGAGTACACCACATACACCCTACAGTGTATACAGTGAACACAACACAGTCACTTATATTTTGTTATGTGTTACATACGTAGCCATTTCGATGTTTTAGAATTTTTCACAATGATTTTTTTTCAATGAGTTTTTTCAGAGAATCGAGAGTCGTGCGCAGTACAAATGTATATTGAATCGAGATGAGAAACACACGTGACGGTATAGGGCTGCGCCCTATATGTCTAATATCCAAATGAAAAGTCTCCCCTAATCCATCTGTTGACCATGTCTAAAGAATTCTCAGGCTGGTCATATGGAACCATGTGACCTGCATCGTAGACTCTTACAAAACTAAAGTGTTGGTAGTTTTTAACCTCTCCTGCGAGCTTTCCCTCCTTAGTGTACCAAGGTTTTAAGGCATCAGCAGCAAACTGTTCATGGCCGGAGTACTCCAACGCATCGGACCATGCATGGTTACCTAACCAATTACATATAAAGTCCTTATCGCCCGCATACAATAACACTGGCACCTCTTTTTCTAACAATTCAGCAACGAATTGCTGGAATGGTTTCATTTCATCACCATCAAGGATGAAGTTCTGGAACACTTTATCGTCACAGCCGGTGAAAAAGTCAACTTCAGCACCAACGGCTTCCAACACATCCTTCCTGTTCAAGTATTCTTCAACGTAGTCCATTCCAGCGTAGCATTCACCACCCTGATCGTCACATTTAACTCTGATGTCGTAGGGATTCAAGCCTGTTTCCTGGTAGGGGCCAAAGATATTTCTTTCACAGTATACAGTAGCGGGCACACAAGTCAAGGCGTTCTTGGCATGGTAACATAATCTTGTCAAGACTGCACATTTAGGGTAATCTTTATCGATTTTGTCACAGACTTCAGGTTCTAAAACTGGCTTATATCCTCCTTCTCCACACGCCATTGGCCTATAGTACTCGTACTGGATCAATGGGTCGGTGATCCCGTTCCCAATAAGCACCGAAGTCAATTCGAATGATCTGTCGGCATTGTTAATGATTTCACTGGCAAATTGTGGGATATAATGGCCGGCGTAGGACTCTCCAGCAATGTGGAACTGATTGTCTTTGAACTGTGGGAATTTCTGGAAGAACAATTCAAGGAACACGTAGAAATCCTTAGCAGCAGCAGCGGTGTTTCTAACGTCTTCTCCGCCAGTGTAACTGTAGCCTACGCCCACTGGCTGGTCCAAGAAGATGACTGAGGCGTTGGAGTTCCATGAATATGGATTGAATTCCGGCTGAATGGTAGCATTGATACTGGAAGGACCCAATTCAAAGAAAAGTCCCGTGGAAGACGAGCATCCTGGCCCTCCATTCAACCAGAGAATCACAGGATCGGTAGCTGGGTCGTTTCTACTTTCAAAGAACCAGAAGAAGAAATGCTTATCTAACTTATCGACGTTCAAGTACCCGGTGTACTGGTCAACGGTGTCCAATCCTAAGGACTCTGGATGGTTCTGTTTGACATCTAAGGAGTATCCTGCAAACTTATCGTTAGAAACAGTGTGGAACTGTTCCTTCTTAGGCTTAGGCTTGTTGTGGATTCCTTTGAACAAGGGGTCGGAATTCTTGGCAAACGCTTTAATCTTCTGCATCAATTCTTCCCTGGAGAAGTCTTTTTGCAAGTGATTCCAGGCCTGTTTAACCTGTTCGTTTGCTCCTTCCTCCGGATATCCTAAATGTTGATTCAATGAGTCAAAAATTGAGTGTTCGGCTCCGAAATTCTCGTCAAATACATCTTGCGATGCGCCAAATACGATCTGCTTCAAATTAAATCCATTGGCTAAACCAATGGCTGCCGAAATGGATAATAAAGTAGCAGCTTTCATTGCGATAGATAGGAAGGCAAGAATTAATATGCGCGGCGGCGATAAAAGGCTGCGTGCGGCGCGGTCGTGTGCGGCACATAGCCGGATACTTGTATGGCTTATTTAACAATAGGTATACTGTAGTAGTTGCATTGTTAGCTTTGTCACGTTGTTCTTATCTATGGTGTTTATCTTATCTGTGTGTTTGGTAACTATTGGTTCATCGATGGCTGATTATCAAAGCCATCTCTTATTCGCAGATAAGATTAGATGTCTTCTGACTGATACGGTAACTATATTCAGGAACTGAGTTGGATGTTACTGAAAGAGAATGTTTGGCTACAAACATAACATGTAATATGTCAATGTGTGTATAACTATAAGGACAATATTATCTAAACATAAAATATAGTCCGTAAATATGCTAACTATAGTTATGAGTTTATTGGTAAACTGCTAGCATAAAAAACACCACTCAAAGACTATTCGAAAAGATGAAGACAACAATTGAGTTAGTACCTATTTGAAGCCGCCTATTTGAAGCTCACAACTCAAGGCGGTATCTTATGTTATTACCTTACGATACTACCATTGCATTTTCTGAAACACACACATTAAATAAAACTACCACTCTTGGAATCTCCCATATCAAGCAAGCTTTCGAGAGTCGTTTTTTATACTAAAAATTGTGGTAATTGTAATAACTCCGATAAAGTTTAAAATGTTATAGATTCCTCGTTCTAATTGACTAATTTCAGTTTCAATACAACTGCTATTAATGGTAGAAACAAGAGCACAAAGCAAACGGTTAAGGGAGAAGTCTGAGAAAGAGACTGCAGAGCCAACCCAAAAGAAAGCAAAAATTTCAGAGGTTGATGAACAAGGAGAGAATTTAGAGCTAATTGCTGAAGAAGGAGACAGTTCAAAGGAAGACAATGAACAAGGAGACAATTCAGAATCAATCGATAAGCAGCTAGAGAAGGCTAGAGATGCTAGGAAGTACGAGAAGTACCCTGAACTTTTGAACCCAGAGCTCGAGAGATTATCTGCTGAAGACAAGGAGGCCTATTTCAAGTTAATATTTAAACATCTTGACTTCCTATTTGTCGCTGAAAGAAATGTTTTCGAAAGTCTTCATGAAGAACAATATGACAAGATAAGCACATCTAGAGATGACCGGACGAGGCTCAACCTCAAACTATTAATGAGTCAACCTTCAAGAAAGGGGCCAGACAATTAGAACTTCTAGGTAAACTTGGAATAAGACACGGAGATATTGTGACTCGTAATTTGATTGTAAATCAAGGGATTCCATACCTTTTTGATTTCTCTCATTCATATCAGTATGACATTCCTATAAATAATGAAGGGGAAATCAATCGGTTAATAGCCGAACTCAAGGCTGTCAGAGACGAAATTGAACAGTATAAGCAACCCCAAAGGAGAGAAAGTGGCTAGTTTCAGCTTGCTGTCCCTAGGATTACGTCTAATGAAGCAGAAGCCTTTAGAACACAAGTACCTAATATATAAGACATCATCAAAGCTTGATTTGTAGTGATAGTAACTATTGTCTTTCATAGACAGTACTTATTGTACTTACTGTACTTATTGTACTCATAGTAATACTCGTACAACTAATTTCGCGACTGAAAAAACTTGTTGATACTGAATATGAGTGTATATTCTCCCATCACAGTGCCTAACAAGCCGTTAAACGGAGCCCAGCAACTTGCGTCGAATGCTTTCGGTAGCGGCGACCAAGGGATTCAACTCACAACACGTATTGTGATGTCCCTCAGGTCAGAAATCGATTCAGAAATCGACTGGGCGCTTATGGCCATTGCTAACCAATCTTGTCAGAAACCTGAAACCATCAAGTTCGACCTGGAAAAGTATCTTGCCGACCAACTTTTGAAGTATTTCTACATTCCCTTTGAGTTGATTTCCAAGAATAAGTTGTCACATTTGAACGAGAAATTATTCAACTCCAGCTTGAATGCGTTGCTAGGCATCAGAAACTTGATTCAGGATTTGGATAATCAGCAGTACCTTTCACAAGTCGACTCGTTGAAGAAGAACTTGATCACGGCTTTGAAGTTTTTGAACGATTGGTTCTTCTCCAGCCACCTGAAACCTTATAAGTTGAACGAGTTTGAGAATGAATTGTCAGAATCGTTCATATATATCATAGATATCTTGGAAGTGTTGACTTGTTACTATGTAGACAACAACAAACACGACCAGTTGTTTGATATCTTGTTGACATTGTCCTTCAACGTCAAAGACAGACACTTGATCATCGGTATCATCAACAGTTTGACTCATTTGTTGTACATCAAAGATAACGAAGTCAAAGTCGAAGAAGGAGATGATTTCGATAATCAAAAGAAAGAAGAATCCAATCCGGTTAAGACAAGTAACAATTGTATTAATGCTGTCACCGCAGAACTTTTGACTAGTTTTACCAACTACTTGTTGCTTAACGACCCTAAATTGAACGAGGCTGTATTGGGTTTCCTTAAAGAGTATCTTTTGTCCAAATCCTTACACTCGAATTCTAAGGATATCCATGAATCTCAAATCTTAAGGTTGAAGAAATTGTTGGACTTGAAGTCAGTCAGCCATATCTTGTTAAAACAGTTGCCTACAACCCTCCTTACAAACTTACAGTTGATTGAACCTTCCAAATTAGAGATCAACGAAGAATTAATCAAAAGATCGACTCATTTGAGTGTTCCTACAGAAGCTCCAGGCTTGCCTCAGCAATTGTACGATGTTATCGTAAGGTTCCCCGAACCATTAAGAGCATCCACATGGTTAAGATGTTGCTACGAGCCATATTTCAATAAAGATTTGGCTGATCCAAATAGCCCTGAAGCCGCTGCTCTTATAAATGACGGACGATTAGTTGCAGGAGAAGTCACTCAGCTTTCTTTATGGAAGGCCTACGAGAAACAATTCTCCCAAGTATGGCAAAATGAAACCAAAGTTCAACCTTTGATGCCGGCTGTTGACTTCATCAAGAATGTAACTACTGCGTTCCCTCAAGCTCACGCTATGGTTGTTGTATTAGACGAAGAGACTCAGAAGAAGAAGTTTATAATCAGAGGAATCCAGCCAAGACAATTCCCTGTTAACATCGACGTCGGTAACTACGAAGCGTTGATAAAAAGACCTGGCGATGACGAACTGATCGATAAAGATTTACCAATCGGATCGATTGACGAAACTAAATTCCACACCAGCTTGAACAAGTTCTCCGAAGGCTTGACGTCGTCAAACTTATTCATCAACAACCTTACAAACTTGAACTTATTAGCCAAAGACTTGCTCGACTATATCTTGAACGAGATCTTAAAGTTCGACAACAGTCAGGACTTCATCAATGTTTTCAGATTATATAACAAACACTGGTTGCCGGAATTAGTATACACCAACCCCAACCTTTTGAGCTATGAAATTATCGACAACAACTGGATCAAGTACTTAATCTAAATCTTTAAATGTATAATATAGAGTAAAACTAAGAAAATTACGTGCGAACATCTAATATCTCAAATCTCATTGAAAGAAAAATCAAACTATAATGAGCCAGAAACTTCCTTTCAGAGTCCGTGCTACCGATATCATACATAGAACGACCGTTCTTGGTCTTGTGGGAATATGTGTTGTTGGCTTGAGTGCTATTGGATTTAACGTCTACAATAATTCTGATTTCAACAAGCTGAACAGAGACAAATTGAAGTTCAATCCTAACGAATCCAGACCTGAATCCAAAGAGAATTAGAGAAAGACAATTTAAGAGTGTCGTTGGTTTATATTGTACATAGTTAATCTACCTGTCCTTCCTAGATTGCTTGCTAGCTTGTTTTCTGCTTCTTGGTTCCTTCCTTTCCCTCGTCTTTCCGTTTAGACTTTTTCTTCTTCTTAGAATGTGTCAAATGCTTAGACTTCAATGCATCGTAATTGTCCTGGTTGATTTGGGTGTACTCCTTATTTTTAAGAGGGTTTATTATCACCAAATCTGTCAGTTCAAACTCAATATCACATTGCGGGCATTGCATCACTTTCTGCTTGACTAAACTGTCAACGAGCTTCTTATTGACCAAACATCCACAGTTCCTGGAGTACACGAATCCGTCTGAAGACTTGGTCACGGGACATACAAGTTTTTCGTCCTCGAAACAGGGACTTAGGTTGATTAGATCTGATAGGCTCTTGATGTGCAGAAACTCTTCGTTTGTCTTGTACTCTTTGTTAAGCAAAAACTCTAGTACCAGCTGCTTTAGGTACATGTATCCTTTGTAGTCTCCCATGATAGGTTCGTCTAGTAGTGACTTCTTAGAAAGCTGGCATATTTTAAACACTGTTAGACTGTCAGCATAAGATTCTATTAGTTTAAGATCTTTTTTGTGTAGATTTATTATATCGTTTCGTTTGGCGATAGTTCCACCATCGTTGCCCATCTTCTATTAACACGGGTCTTTCTTATTAAACCTCTTTCTCTTATATTCTAAAATATTTCTATCATATACTAGCAGATAATGAGAAGTGAGAACTAAAATTTTCAATCATGTCCAACCAAAGAAAGATTGATTTGTCACAGCTCCAGCCCCAGCAATTGGTGGAGATCAGGAAATCTACCGAAGAAGAAATAAATCACTTCACCCAATCATTGCAGGCACTTCAAACTGCTCAGGGAAAGCTTAAGGATTGCATAAGCAGTATAGACGGAATGGAATCAACTAAAGCCAAAGATATATTGGTTCCTATGACGAGTTCTTTATATCTTCCAGGACAGATCAAGGCGGAATCAGGATTCTTAGTGGATATAGGTACGGGATACTACGTGGAGAAGAATGCAGAAGAGGCCAAGAAGTCGTTTGAAAAGAAGGTAACCAAGTTATCACAGGATGCAAATAAATTGAAAGAGATATTGGTGCAGAAGAATGAAGTATTGAATAACATTACGATGATTTTGAGAAGTAAAGTCATTGAAATGGAGAAGCAACAGCAGACTGCATCTACTTAGCTCCACTTAGCTCCTCCGCTTAATTAATGCACAGTTATATTAGGACTTAATTAATGTACGAATATATATTAGGATTCTTTATAAATAAAGGGTTCCAGAAATGATCTTTTCAAGTTCTGTATCTTTCTTTCACCCAAGCCGTGGATTTTAAGGTTGTCAGACTCAACGATGCTTTTAAAGTTCTTATAGTTGGCCATTAGATTGATGCTGTCTGTCTTATTAATAGACTTTATAGTGGTCAATGTATTTATGAATGTGGAGTTGAAATCGCTTTTGGTCACTCCTTTGATACTTAAGTTGATCTGATTGCCTACAAGTTCGTTATCCTTAAGCATAGCTATGTAGTTTCCTGCCTGTTCGAACGACCACGCTATAAGCAACGTCAAATCTTGCTTCACACAGATGTTATTCAACTTTCTTAAGCTTTCCTGAGGAGAATCGATATCCACAACCACTAGTAGTATTCTCAATGCACTATCTTTTTTATAGCTTGTGGCGCTAACTGATGATCCTTGGTTGAGTTTCTTGATTCTTCTCCAAACGTATTCGGGATGCAACTGGTGGTACTTTAGGGAAAGAAATAGCACTTGCAAAGTAGGATTTATGTAATAATCAGAAAGGATCTCTTTATTGAATGTGACTGCTTTCTGTTTGAGCAATGGGCTCTGTAGTATTGGATTCTGTTTCTGTGATGGCGATACTTGAATCTGACTGTACATCTTTATCTCGTTCCTTATACGGTTGAGCCTGGATGCATCGGGTCGTGGAGTGTTTCTGCTGGCTTCGGGTCTTGCATCAGAGGATGATCCTTCTTGTAGTGGAATGTTTTCTGTACTTCTTTGAACCTCTGTAGCCGTGCCATTCTTTGGTTCAGCTGAGTCATTGTTGATTATCTCTGTGGAGACTTCAACAGAACTTGGCTCTGCTCTGTTTGATTGAGCTGATTCATTGATAGATACGTCTAGTGAGGCTTTCTTATTTGATCCATCCAGTTCATACTGCTCTCTCATACGTTTCATGCCGGCCAAAACACTGGCAAACGAGTTAGGGTCCATCTTCTATGAACGCGCAGTTGCAAATAATGCTTCAGTATGTCGATAGAGGCTTCAAGTAGATGTTTTTTTCGCTAGTAGAAACGTATGAATTCGTTACTGGTAAATACATTGCTGATGAACGTATTGAATTGTTGGTATCAGAATTTTTTAATTTTTTTTCAATACTGGAGTAAATTTCATTTTGCAGAATCCACAATTATGTCCAGAAAATAAATTTATCAAAGAAACTAAAACCTTATTAGACGTATTAGTTAAGAAAACTGTATTACGGCAAAATGTACTAGTCTAAATAGCCGTGGCTTAATCCCTTGTGCTTCTATTATCTACTAAAGCTTTCTTTGTTGGCCCATTTTATGCCGAAGGTGCATCTGGCCGCCGCCTTTGTCAGCTTGCTAATTAGATCGCCTATCAATCCTTCTTCACCGTGCCACATTGTTCCGAGAGTTAATCTTACCTTACTGGATATGGAATGCTTAAAAAATATTGATTTAGGCAGATTATTTTCCTTTATTCGGCTAGAACTTGCTGGTAATTTCTTTTGTTGTACATAGCTCTTGTCCTATACAAAATGCCAGGCTACTTTTTTTTCACTATTGGCCCATTTTGTTCTCCACACTAAGGGTTACGTTACAATGCATAATAAACGCACTCTAGTGCATCGGAGTTATCATATAGTTATGCGAAATTACAACGCCTGCATTTTTATCTATACTACACTACTTACTGTTTACGTCTTCTTGGATTTCGTTTATGGACACTCTTTTCATGTCTTTGAAGAGAGTCTCTTCTGTAGAAAACCTTCTTACAATTACCACAGAAATAAAGCAATTCTTTTATTAATGGTTGTTCACTTTTTTTGCATGAAGTGATTTCGAACTTTGGCTTATCAAAATGCCCAGCAATCAAATGTTTCCGTAAGTTGACTTTTTTGTTGAATCCTATAATTTTGAATGGACAGTCTTTAACCACACATTTATACCTTAAGCATTTGAATAAATCTGTCTGCTCGTAGTGGAGGATTAATTCATACAAACTGGTAAAATTGTGACTACAATGATGACAATTGTAGACCTTTTCTTTATGGACGATATCGGCATAAGTTTCAATCAATAATTGTGATAATCTGGGTTGCTCTAAATGTTCATGGGTTGTTTCTCCCTTATTGGTTATGTCATTATCGTCTCTTACATCCTTTTCGGTTATAACCTTTGGTTTAAAGTCAGTGTTCTTTTGGATTTTGTCGTCAAAAAATGGTAGATATTTGTCTGGATCTTCAAAATCTTCAGGGAAGTATTCATGTGTTAATCCCTGGATGTCTCTATAGTTAAAAGGTTCTTCTTTGGTATCAAAGGGTGAACTTGTTAATGGTAACGTTAAAATATCAAAATCGGTTGTTGAATTGTTGGAAAGCTCTTCAAAGTCTCCTTCAGAACTCAGTTCTGAATCTAATTCTGAACATAAAAGTGGAAACTCTGAATAGTCTGTAAATGCAGTATGGGATGATGGAAAAACTATTTCCTCTGAGGGAACATCTTTTGGATATTCATCAAATGGATATACTTTGTCACTTATTGTGTAGCTATTGAACTCTTCAACAGACTCCTTCAAAGAATTTCTGCATTCTAAATAACCATTCAATTTGAGGTTTAAGTCTATGTAGTCTCTATAAAGCTCGTTGGTTTCTTTGTCCCTGTAATAATCCTGAATACCCTCCATGTTATAAAAAAATGTCTATGTCTATAAATGCTAAATGATAATCTATGAAGTTACTAATGCTGACTGGAGCCTTGTGCTGAATTAAGGGTCAACAATTCCAGTATTTATAGGCAATAGTAGATCCTTACGGCTTGTTTCAGCCTTATAAAATACTCCAAACCATGCATGATAGAGGTGATGAAAAAGGAATTATAAGATACGATTCGTCCAATGAAATTCTAAACCCTTTTCTTGATATCAGTACATTTTTATATGCAGGTAATTTTCTAATTAATTTATAGGGCCCTCGTAAAACCAGCCATTTTACTCGCAACGCATTGCCCTAAAAACTGAATTAGGAAATATAAAGAGGTTTAGGCGCCCCGCCTTATTGTATCGTTGATCCCCGATATGTATACCTCTCTTAAACAAACATCATGTAACGAAAAGCCTTATTGAACCCTTTAACCTGTTAGTCATTTATCTGAACTTGCTGTAAGTTACGCCTCGATCTGGTAGTTTTACAAATTGTTCGACTTATTGTAGTTGCATCAACTAAACTTGAAATATGAATTCAAGCAAGCTAGTATATAAAGCAACTGATACGAAGCTTGGTGGAGACATCCATCTTACAGAGGTGTCATTCGTTTCAGATTTGTTTCATAAATTGTATACTATTCCTGAATAGGATTTAATTAAAAGCGTAAATCGTTTGTTGAGAAGGTCTACGAACTTTTAACTGGTCAATGGGGGACAAAGATCTCACTTGATTTTAATCTATCAATGATGAATGATGCCTAATTTAGACAGATCCTTATGTAGGCGTTTCTTTGTCGAGACACGAGTTACAAACATAAAACCTATGAACATTTGCCTTTCCCAGAGCGCAAACCGGAAAGGTTTAATGCACGTCAATTAATAAAAGGTCTCGTGGTCATAAGCCTTAAAAAAATATTTTTTTCTGATTACGGCTTCGAGCCGATTGATTAGATATAAATTGGTCTGCTACGTTATTTTTTCAAAAATTATCGAAGAATGTTCAAAGTCATTTTAATAAACTCATTTCAAGATCTAAAATATTTTCATGCCGTTTAAAGGCCGGTATCTGATAATCAGTTTGCTCCCCTGGTCGTATCGGCCCTTATCCTTGCAATGCAACTTGCCGATAAAGTTGATAACCGGAATTATGCGAAAAATTTAAATTTTTAGAGATAAAATGAATCCTTGTAGCTTATTACAAAAGTTAGAGGATTGCAGCTTGTATCTTTTGACATCACCTTACTCAGTATAGAAAGCACCTTCTTGTGAGATTCCATCCAAAAGTTTATTACCTCGATTTTAGAATACCCCGGGCAAAAATAGCAACTTTAATATTTTAATTTCTCGAAAGAGTTATTTTCATTGTATATTAACACAATGATTCTACGGAATGCCAGAGCAATATTCAAGTTTAGTCTCTTTGATTCAAATATCCAAACCAATTGCAAATTCCTGTAAGCCAAGATTTTAGTTATGTGCTTGATTTTTAGATTAGATTAGTTAGTTTTAGCTTACGCATGGAAGTCCGCGATGTTCCTCCGGGCGATTAACCAAGGGTGAAAGTTAAAGCTCAGTGAGTTAAGAAAATATTTTATCATATCGAGCGAGTTTAGATTTACTTCAACTCTTCCATGAAGAAACTATCCACACAAGAGAAGCTACACTTTTTAAGCAGAAAGCAATACGATATCTCATAAGCATTCAGCAAGATATTTTATCTTTACTTCCTTATAATTTCAAATAACTTGGCTCCATATTCCATCTACTTCTTCTAATACCTACAACAAAGTTCTACAATATTAGTTATATCTATTTAATTTTTCCTATAAATATCTATCATTAAGCTGTAATTCAACAATAAGTCTATCTCACTTATTGTAAATATCTAATCCCCATGCATTCTTGTTGCTTGGGTGCAGCTTGCATGTCTGGGTGTGTTTGGCCCCGT